>CP139508.1:201424171-202119508 GCA_021014915.2 Artemisia tridentata subsp. tridentata
CGGTATTTTGTGGGACCTACAAAGTGTTATTGGGTTTTTTTGTTGAGAAAAGGTAATTTAGTTGTTGGTGTGTTACTCGAAGGGTGATGAGATGGCGATGAGGTGCCAGACGAATAAAAATACCTCACACAATCAGGGACGGAACTTAGAAGGGACCGAGAAGGGTTGTGGCCCCCCAAAAGTTTTTGACACTATGTACATTTTATACCCTTTTATAAATTTTAGTGATTTTTATTACAAAAAATTCAGCGTAGTGTATATCGGCCCCTTAAAAATAAATAATTTTCAAGTTGGCCCCTCCACGAAAAACGTTCAAGTTCCGTCTCTACATACAATATACATATTTCCTAACACAATATACACTCACACAAAATTATATTAAAAAAAAAAAAAAAAAAAAAAAAAAAAAAAAAAAAAAAAAAAAAAAAAAAAGGTTTTTTCTCCTATTAAACACTTGCGGGACTCAAATGCCGAAAAGGAAAAAAAATGTGTGTTTCCTACAAAGTGGGGTTTGGGTTTTTGGCTGTTTCAAGCTGGAAAGGACACTTCTTTCTTGTTTTGCCGCCCCCACACCCTATACACTCCCTAGTAGGGAGGGTTTACTTTTATCCTTTTTTTTTATTATTTTTTTTTAGTGTTTATTTGTTTTGTTTTTTGTAGTGTTTATTTGTTATGTTTTTTTAATTCGTATAATATGTTTCTATTTAATTAAACAACAACAATAATACGTTAAACATTAACACAATAAACAACTACAACAACAACTATTATTATTCAATTAAACAACAACATTAACACATTATTTAAAAACAACAACACCTACTACACATGAAGATTATTTATCTCATCTAAAAGCTCATGGAGCATTGCACCCGACTGACATGCGTGATCCTCAGGATTCCTCGGCAATTCCAATGTTGCCTCCAACGTCCCTTTTTTTTTTTTTTTTTTTTTTTTTTTTTTATTGTTTATTTGTTTTGTTTTTTGTAGTGTTCATTTGTTATGTTTTTTGTATTCGTATAATATGTTTCTATTTAATTAAACAACAACAATAACACGTTAAACATTAACACATTAAACAACTACAACAACAACTATTATTATTCAATTAAACAACAACATTAACACATTATTTAAAAACAACAGCACCTACTACACATGAAGATTATTTATCTCATCTAAAAGCTCATTGAGCATTGCACCCGACTAACATGCGTGATCCTCAGGATTCTTTGGCAATTTCAATGTTGCCTCCAGCGTCTTTATTCTTGTCATTAACATCTTATTTTGAGACAATAACATCTTGTTTCTTGTTTCAAGCTTGTCAATCTTATTATCTTTAGCTACGCAGTTTGAGCACTGCGTTGAAGATGAGGCTTGACTAAAGTGCTTGTTTTGAAAAGCATCCTTCCACATAAAGTATCCACACCTTTAGTCTTCTATTCCTGGCTGTTACATGTTAAGAAAATTATAAGAAATGTATTCTTAACAAACAAATTATTTACATAACTAAGCAAACGTATGATTATTTACCACTGAAAAAGGACATGCATAATACGGTTGACCATAAGTAGTGTATGTAGCATTCAATTTAAAGTGATGATCATCACGTTTCTTCAACTTTATAATGTGTCAAGTGATGTATTGTAGAATAGATGAAGGGCGAGTGGGATTGGACAAATATATGTAACTTCTCTTAAATACATAAGCCCATGTAATGTAAGATAGCCCAAGTCCATCCCACGAGCCCACCAAAGCCCAATAGGGTATTTTTCTCTCTTTGTATTTAGCACACACTCCATCCTCACTTGTCTGTATGCTTCTAGTTAGGATAAGGTGGAGTGTGTGCTTTCTCTCTTTGTAATCTTTCTTTTCTTTTCTAATCTAACATTCACAGGTTCCTCTTTCATTCCATTCTATTAGCATCAATCATCTATCTATCTTATTCTCTTCTTGTTCTTTACTGCCATTCGATCTCAACATAAGTGGGTATGATAAAGTAGGATTTCAAATCATTACAAGTGGTATCAACAGCCGGTCAACGAGGTAGGAAGCTTTTTGTGTTTCGATTTGTGCTTAATAGAAACCAACTGCTGTGATTTTTTCTTCTTAAAAGAAAAAAACACAACGAGGGTGTTCTTTGGTTCTATAGGAATCGTTATTGCAAAGATTCAAGTGTATGGTTGTGTTTGTTCTTGGTTTTGCGACTTGGTATATGTTTAAGTGAATATTTCTCAGTTGTTAGTTGGGAAATATCTGCACTTTTCTTGGTGTTCATTGCTCTTTGATCGAATTATGTTTAGAAAAAATCATTTTTTGTGTTCTTGAATATTATAATTGTAATATCTTTGATACAATTGGTTCAAGTGGGCAAAATTGTCAGGAATATTAGATATTGGGTGAAAAGTTGTCAGGAGGATAAGGTCTCACGTGGGCTCAAGTACTCAAAAGTCAAAAAGTGGTTGAAAAAGCAGAAATATCGCATTTGGAAGAAAATCAGACGATTTATCGCATTTGAGAAATTTTATCGCAATTGACTCTGAACTGGTCTATCGCAATTCACTGGTGAAATTCTATCGCAATTGGTCAGAAAACTCTTATCGCATTTGAAGTTGTAAAGGGCTTATCGCAGTTCAAACTTTATCGCAATTGGCGACCTATCGCAGTTCAAGATTTATCGCGTTTGGCGACTTATCGCAGTTCAGAAACATCTCAGACCTGTCCGAGATATGCTATTCAGTTTTGTCCGATATCTGCCACCAACTGCGATATCGGACAAAGAAGGGAACTGAGATATCGGACAAAGAAGGAATTTCAGCAGTTTTCAGAATTTGCAATTTCAGTCCCTGTATTTTTCACCAGCCTTAGGAAACTTTCAAATTTGGCAGTTTTGGCCCTCGTACTTCTGTGAAACTTCAAACGATCATAACTTTTGAACCGTAACTCCGTTTTCAGCGAATTACCTGTCAAAACGACCGTGAGACCGAGGAGAAGGACACGTTGAATAATTTATTCATTCAACCCAAGTTTCGAGGCCTGAAAACGCTCCAGAATGAAGTTATTGAGGTTTTAAGTTTCCAGACCAAAATTCCACCTACAACTTCAAACGATCATCATCAACAAACCAAAGCTTCACAACCACAACCACGTTTAACCTTTAACAAAAACAACATCTCCTACTTTGTTGCAAAGATCCTGAATCCATTTTATCGTACCAGTCATCATCAATGGCAACTCACCAAGACAATATGGCAACTGATCTGGCACATGCTTTTGCATTATTCACCGAGGCATTAAACTTCAAACAACATAACAACAACCAATGGAATTCACCGTACACTGACAATACGCAGTTATATATGGGTCAAGAAGGACAAATGGTTGAGGTTATCGGGAATCAGCAAGGAAATGCTATGGGTATACAGACGGGGAATCAAATGCTTCAGAATGGGGTCAATCCGAATGAGGATTATTGTTTCATGACTTCATCTGAAAGCCAAAGGAGTGATATAGGCAGAATTGGTAATGTTCCTGCAATGACGAAAGTAGAAAAGCTCCAGTACATGCTGATGCTAGCCAACAAGGAACATTCGGGAATATCGTTGACTGCTGAGGAATCAGACTTCTTGCTTTCAACCAGAATCAATGATAATTCTACAGAAGTCACAGGAGTCTCCGATCCTATGCCTGATCAGCAAGAACCAACATCATGCAGTGATTCTGAAACTCCTCCGTCCTATGACACAGAACCACTCCATGAGGTACCATCACTGTTTGCTCATGAAAAGCCACATTCTGTGCCTCTCGAACCTAATTTCGATACATATGTGGGGGAGCAAGTTAATAGCAATGTTAACTGTGAAACTTCATATATGGATCCTAATGAAATTCAAGTTGCACAAAATGATGCTAATGATGAGGAAACCCGTGCTCTATTTGAATCATTACTTCATAATTGTCAAATAGAGATAGAAAAGGTCAAAAAGATCAATCGTGAGGTAAAAGCCGCGAATGAAAAATTGACCACTGAGCTTGAGAGTTATAAGGTGAATGCACGAGCTTATGATTTTCACAACAATCGACAGTCAGAACTTGAAAATAGTTTAAGAGATTCTGTTTTAAGAGAAAAACGTTTGCAAATCAAATTTGACACTCTAGATGTCAATTTGAACAACAAAATAAAATCTTTAAACAATGAAATTTCTGAACTAACCAACCAGCTTTCAAAACAAAAATCAACTTATTCCAATCTTGAAAAAGAAAAGAAGGAGTTGAATGAAAGGTTTTCAAAACGTGAAAAGGATCTTCTTAAAGAGATCAATGACAAAAAGGAAACCATTGCAAAGTTGGACAATTTGCTTGTAAAAACGGGTCAATCTGCTCAAACAGTTAACTTGTTAATAAACGATCCAAACCCGATTTTACATACGCTAAAGAAAGTGGCTATTGGTTATGAAAACCCTTATAATCTCAAGAAAGCTCAAAAAGAACAGAATGTGCTTTATAATGGTAATTTAATAAATGCTATCCATGACCCTCCTCCGGGTTATGATTCTAGTGAAACGATTGAGCTTTCCGAAAAGAGCAGAAACAAAATGCGACAATTGAACAGAGAAATAAAACCCATTGACTATAATGAAGCTAACAAACTTGCTGGGGTTCATCTTGTTCAAAAGGAGTCACAATTGTTTTTTCAAAGACCAGTGGTCTTCACAAAACAAAAAGCTGTTTCAAAATATCTGCCTAACATCGAACAAATGGCATCTAAAAACACTTATGATTCAAGTGCAGCTAGACTATATTTGGTTGATCTTAAAAAGAGAATTGAAACACTTAAAAGTGTTGTGGCTTCCAAAACAAATAATAAAAAATTTGAATGGTTTCCAGGTGTTCAGGATGAAATTAAAAAGATTTTTGAATCGGAAATTAATCCACATATTGCTGCAATTTATGCGGTAGTTCTTAATGTTGAACGATGTCTTTTGAAAGAGTCAGCCGAATTTGTTAAGGACCACAAATCCTTAGTGAAGGAAGCTAATGAATACTTGGAACACATAAAAGTTTTGGAAAAGCATAATGACAATCTCTGCTTCGAAGCTCTATCGACCGACATCATGTCCATTATTTTCCAAACATATTCTGTCGAGGATGATGAAAGACTCCGTGCTGAGACTTCTGAAATTGTTTTAAAATATGAAAATGCGCTCGCAAAGGTTGAAAAACAAAATGTCACATATTTTAAACAACTTGATCAGAAAAAGGAAGAATGCAAATATGACAAATTGTCGTATGAGCGTTCTTACAAAAGTTTGCAAGAAAAAATTGATCTTTTGAAGTCTCAGCTTGAAAGTCAAAATAGGAAGGGTGAGGAAACTAAGTTTGCAAAACCATCAACTTCGGAACAACTAAAAATGTCAATTTCTCAAACGGTTCCAACAGTTGATGTGACAATTGATTTGACAAAACCAGTCACTCCAACACCCTTGCCTAAAACACCAAAAGTGATAGCACCTGGCCTTTCTAGGAATTGCTCACCGAATGTGACCACTCAAACAGTTAAAGAATCAGTTGGTTCAAACAAAACGGTCCACAATCACTACCTAGAAACTGCTAGGCAAAAGGCACAGGTTCGACAAGACGGAATTTTAGGAACAAAACCTAGAGTGATGAATTCTACAACATTACAAAGCACTGCGAGTACTAGTAAACCACTACCTAGGATCATTCAACTAAAGACTAGGGATTGGCTTGCATCTAAGAGTAGTTGCGCAAAAGAAAATGTTATCCACGTAGAATCCAACACTATGAGCTCAAATTCCTCTTCGAACACAAAGCAAGTTCAAAATGACAGTAGTGACAAAATTAAGGTTGCGGTGTTAAACAAGAATGTTGAATTTGTTTGTCCTACATGTCAAAAATGTGTCGTTTCTGCTAATCATGATGCATGTGTTGCACAGTATATCAAGAAAACAAATGCAAGTGCTAAAGCACAATCCACTAAGACACCAAAAAGAAACAAGCCTGTTGATAAAAAGCAAAAGGCTAAGAAACCAACTAGGTGGATCTCTACAGGACGTAGTGTTTCTCAAAATGAGACTTCCGCTGCATCTGAAACGGAAACAACTCCTAGATCTAGCCCTAGGTGGATTCTCACGGGAAAAGTTTTTAAAACAGTTGGTCTTAGATGGATTCCCACAGGAAAGATTCTTGATAGCTGCACCACAACAAGTAATAGTGAAAATCATCAGGATAAGGATGTAGAAACCACTACAACCGTTGATAGTGGACACCCTCAATATGATGATTCATGTTCTTCTAACACTATTATTTGTGCATATTCTTCTTTTGTGGATTCTGTGATTGCAGGTACTCGTGAAAGTGTTGAGAGTTCACTCGCTGTAATGGGCTCAAGTCCAAGAGGAGGCCCATTAAGAGTAATAAAAAAAGTCAGAAGGCACATAGTGTGAACCTTAGTCCAGTGGAGTCTTCCAGGCCCAAAAAAAGAAGTAGACAAGAGGATGATGACCCTTTTGACTTGGATAGATTTATTGGTATTGTTCATGAGGAGGAACCGGTAGTAGGGGAATCACAAAGCAAGATGGCGGACACTGAGTGTCAGTGTGAGGTTGAGGGTGTTTTCGACCTGAACAAGTTGGCCCCTATTTTGGAGATCCCGGAAAATTCGAGTCCGTCAGGGGGTGGAGGAGAAGAGGCCATGGAGCAGGGTGATAAAGACGGCGCCTTCCTGGATAAGGAAGTGGAGGCAACAGTTAGAATCGGTGTGGTCTTGGGTGCCGATTTGGGTGATCATATTGGGATGGTGAGGAAGTCGATTATGGTAGAAGGTAATAATGATGTTGATATATGAATTTTTTGTCTATCAATGTGAGGGGTTTAGGGGGGTTGGATAAGATCCCTTGGCTCAATAAGATGAAGAGGGATCAAGGGGTGGATTTCTTGGCAGTTTAAGAGTCGAAGGCTGAGGATCTTTCGAATTTTGATGGGAGATGTATATGGGGGAATAATAATTTTGGTATGGAGTTTGTGGGTTATGTTTGTCAGTCAGGGGGTTTGTTGAGTATGTGGGACAAGGGCGTGTTCGTTCAGAGCTCATCGATTAAGTCTCGTAATTTCCTCCTTGTCTCGGGGAGATTGAAGGGTAGCAATGAGGTTGTCAACATCTTGAACGTGTACGCTCCTCAGGGTGTTGCGGCCAAGCAGGCCCTTTGGGAGTCCATTGAATCCCTTGTGTTGTCCAATGTCAACATGTGGGTTATCTTGGGGGATTTTAATGCGGTTCGTTTTCCAGAGGAGAGGCTAGGATCGGTGTTCAAAAATTCTGTGTGCTAGGAATTTCAATGCGTTTATACATAACAGTGGGTTGAGGGAGTATTCTATGAAAGGGAAGAAGTTCACTTGTATTCGGGACTATGGGAAGAAGTTGAGTAAAATCGATAGATTTTTGGTTTGCACTAACTTCTTCAATAAATGGCCGGAGGCTTGCTTGAGAGCCTTGCCGAGTCCCCACTCGGATCATTGCCCTCTTATGTTGACAACGGTGTCAAAAAATTTCGGCCCTAGGCCGTTTAGAGTTTTCAACTCGTGGTTGTCGAAAGCTGGGTTCGAAGATACTGTGTGTTCGGCAGCTACGGTCGTTGATGTTGTGGATGCTCCTGATGTTATTTTGACGAAGAAGTTCAGCCAGATCAGAAATAGTATTAAAAGGTGGAAAGAAGAGATGTTAAAAAATGAGAGTATTGAAGAGGAGGCTGCCAATTCTGAGATTGAAAGACTTGAGGTCGAAATGGAAAATAGGGGTTTATCGGAGGAGGAGGAATGGATTTATGTGGAGAGTAAAAAGATGTTAAAAGAATTGGAGTCTAGAAAACAATCGGATATTAGACAGCGGTCCCGGGTGAGATGGGCTCTTGATGGGGATGAGAACTCTAGTTTTTTCCACGGTATTGTGAATTGTAGGAAGGCGAGTAATAATATTCCGGGTCTTATGATTGATGGGTCGTGGGTGACTAGACCTTCTTTAGTTAAGAAGGAGGTTTTTAATTTTTTTAGGAAGCGGTTCTTGGAGGATTCTCCGGTCCGACTGAAGCTTCAGTGCAGGAACATTATGTGTTTAACCGAGGATGATAAGGTGGTATTGTCTGAGAGGTTTTCAGTGTCGGAGATAAAAGAGGCGGTGTTTGGATGTGGGGAGGATAGGGCCCCCGGGCCGGATGGGTTTAATATGAGGTTTATCAAACGTTTCTGGCACTTGTTTGAACAGGACTTTGTGAATATTATGGAAGCTTTTTTCAGAAGCGGGGATATCAGTGTGGGGTGTGGCTCGTCTTTCATCACTTTGGTTCTTAAAGGTCGTGATTCGGTTGAGCTAAATAGCTATAGGCCTATTAGTCTTGTGGGAATTATTAGCAAGACGATCTCTAAGATCTTAGCTAATCGTCTTAAAAGAGTGTTGGGGAAGGTGATCTCTAACTCGCAATCGGCGTTCTTAAGAGATAAATTTATTCTAGATGGGCCGCTAATTATCAATGAGGTTATAACTTGGTGTAAAAGGAACAAAAAGCAAACTTTTATTCTTAAGATCGATTTCGAGAAAGCGTATGATAATGTCAATTGGAATTTTGTTCTTGACATCATGGAGCAGATGGGGTTTCCGAGGGTGTAGTGCTCATGGATAAGGGGTGTTCTTAAATCGGCACGATCTTCGGTGTTGGTTAATGGATCGCCTACGTTTGAATTTCAGTTTGGGAAAGGGATGCGTCAAGGAGATCCGATCTCTCCGTTCCTTTTCTTAATTGTTATGGAGTCTCTTTCTTGCATGCTTAACAAGGCGCAGAAGGATGGATTGATAAAAGGTATAAATACTCCTAATGGGGGTCATGTCATTTCGCATCTGCTCTTTGCGGATGATGCTATCATCATTGGTGAGTGGTCGGATTCATGTCTTGACAATGTGGTTAGAATTCTTAGGCGTTTTTATTTATGTTCTGGGTTAAAAATCAACATTACGAAGTCGTGTCTTTATGGGATTGGGGTGAGTGAGGCGGAGGTGGTTGATAAAGCGAAAGTTGTGGGATGTAAAGTTGGGATGCTGCCTTTTAAGTATCTGGGTATTACTGTTGGGGCGAATATGAATCGAATTAACAACTGGAAACCAGTTTATGATGTGTTTGAGGCGCGGCTGTCTAAGTGTAAGGCTAGTTGCTTGTCGATTGGTGGGAGAGTCACCCTTATTAAGTCCGTGTTGGAAAGCCTTCCGTTGTACTTTTTCTCTCTTTATAATGCTCCGTGTAAGGTTATTAAGGATATTGAGTCTTTTATGAGTAATTTTCTGTGGGGAGGATCGAAGGAGGAGCATAAAATGCACTGGGTGGCATGGGATAGAGTGAGTAGGCCGCAGAAGTATGGGGGCCTCGGGCTGTGCAAGTTGAAGTTTAGTAATGTGGCTTTACTCTCTAAGTGGGGGTGGAGGTTTAAAACTGATAGTCATAATCTTTGGTGCAAGGTTGTCGAGGCGTTCCATGTCTCTAATCGATGCTAGGATTTTTTACCAGCTAGAAAGGCTTTAAACGGGGTGTGGAGCAATATAGTTAAAGTTGTGTCTAGGACTATGGTCTCGGGATTACCGCTAAGAAGATGCTTCAAAGGGAAAGTGGGGAATGGGAATAATATTTCTTTTTGGATTGACCTGTGGTTGTTGAACATGCCGTTAAGGGATGTGTGTCCAAATTTGTTTCGATTAGAAGCTTTCAAAAGATGCAAGGTTAGTGACAGGCTGATCAAGTCGGATGATAGTACGTTGCGGGTCTGGAGTTGGAAAAGGCCGGTTTTGTCAGATGAGGAAAGTCACGAATGGAATGTGTTGAATTCGCTGTTGGGGGTTGCTGTTATGTCTGATTCGATGGACAGCTGGGTTTGGGTGGGTGTTGGAGATGGTGGCTTCTCGGTGGGAGCTGTTAGGAAGTTAATGTTCAATGATAGGGATTACAGTAATATATCAGTTTTCGAGTGGTGTAAATGGATTCCGAAGAAATGCAATATTTTTGGGTGGAGGGCTGAGATGGATAGGATTCCGACGGCGATTGCGTTGAGACATAGAAATATTCCGGTTGCGGATGTCTCTTGTCCGCTTTGTGGTGAGGCGGAAGAGTCTGTGGACCATTTATTCACAGGTTGTTTTTTTGCCAAAGTGCTTTGGCAGCATATTTCCTCCTGGTGTAAGGTCCAAAACTTGTTTGTCTTTTCGTTCAAGGATCTTTTGGAAGCCCATAATTTCGTTGGGTTGTCGGGTAGAGCCAAAGATATATTCTATGGTATTATTATAATAGGGTGCTGAAGTATCTGGCAGGCGAGAAATCATCTCAAGTTTCAAAGTAAGAAGGCTATGATGGAGGATATCATCGGAGAAGTTAAAGAGTTGGGTTTTTTTTGGGCTAAAAATAGAGCTAAGTTGTCGTCCTTGTCTTGGGGCAATTGGTGTAAATTTGTGTTCATGTAGTTTTTGTTTTGTTGTTGTGTTTGCCGCCCCGTTTGGTGGGTTGGTGGTTCTCTAATGAAATATACCTTTCAATAAAAATAAAAATAAAAGCTTATAGTTCGATATTACGAAGATTCTTCGATTTATTGTGTATGTAATATAATAATAAACTTTTTATATATAGAGAGATCGAAAGAGTGAGGGAGAGATCAGCAAGCTTCGCCGCAGTAAACTCTGACGCCAAAATATAAAGAATTAAAGTGTAGTAATGGTTTGATTAACCCAACGTGATTTGCGTATAGGTTTATGTACTGCAGCATTGACCAAGGTTTCATACACTTTGTTTTCTTCGTTGTTTGATCCCGATACAACACTTTAACCTTTCTAGTCAATTATATATGTTTCAGAAGTACAAAAATAATTACTTTTGGTATTAAAAAGAAATTGCTTCATCTTTCAACGTTTAGCACATTGTTACATATGTTAATGAACCATCCTTTGTAAAAGAACATATAATATATTTAATACATAATCATACTTTGCAGTTTGTTCACTTAGGTGGTTTTATTATCTTTTTCTGTTTATATGTTCGATTATTTAAAAAAAATGCGCCAAGATCATTGTATTTGTCAAACCTTTACTTAAGTTATAAAAAAATCCCGTTTAAATTACTAAGGTGATTTTGTTTCTCTTCCTGAAATGTGATTTATGATCAAATAAGAAGAAAACTTAAAATGAGAATGATGAGCACTGACTTGATTTAGATGCATCTCTAATCTTTTATATGCGCCATAATATATTTTATAGCTAAAAATTATATGCATATATATATATTATATGCATTTTATCAAGTTAAACGAATCTTATGTATTTTTTGTCCTCTGCAGGTTAAATTTGTTGCTAGTACTACTCTGCATTGTTTTCACTTTAAAATCACTTTCGAAACTAAGTGGGATACATCTAAATGAATAGAGATAGTATGTATCCAGCCAATAATATATCCACGTTATTTTAACCGGATCTTTTGCATCATATTTTAACTTTTATTCTCATCGGATCCTTAGCCCTTGAAAAGTAACATAAATAGCATCTTTATGAAGTTTTGACAATTAAAGAAAAATACAAAATACAGTAACCATAGTATGCATCAAGCAAATAATATATCCACGTTAACTAATACCAAACAATTACCCGCGCATAGCGATGATAGTTTATGGTAGCGTTAATTTATGTACAACTTTTTTTATGTATATATGAGTGTAAAGTAAGTGAGAGCGAAGAAAATTAGTTATTTAAATTGTTTAAATATTTAATATATTGCATTGCTTTTTATAAATAGGGGTATTTCTATCTTACAACATTACTCATTTTTTAAAGTTTTTAAGTTTTAAGTAAATGTGTTTTCTTTATATGTGTAGTAGATAGATAGACGATCACCCGCGCATAACAGTGAAATTGATAGTAACGTTAATTTGTGTGTATAATTTTTTATGTATATACATCTGGGGTAAGTAAGAGTGAAGAAAACTGTAATTAAGTATTAAAATAATTATATAGATTGTATTATCTCTTATAAATATGAGATATTTTAATTTTAAAACATTACTCATTTTTATATTTTAAACAAATATATTTTCTCTTTATATATTATATATTGTATAAAGAAGCAGAAAGAATTATAATGTGTACACTTAAGATACTAAATTAAATACTCGAGTCTAAATTACTAACAATGTTGCGTCTACAATTTTGATTTGTAGTTGAATATGGTAAGGTGTAATGACTTTCCCTCTCATTGGCTTATAAGGTACGACTTTTTTCTAATAAAATATAAATATAATCACATGCACACACATCACACATATAAACGTGAGGACTTGGGTGAAGAGAGCAAGCGTCGCCGCTGCAAAGTCTCACGTTCGTTTTTTAATTATTTGTTAAAGGACTCTAATATAGCAATTTTCCAGCATTTTTCAATTTATTACAGTAACTAGCTAGAGTAAATTTTTGTTTCACTAGAAAAATAGAAATTTATAGAAATGCATTGTTTACTCTAGTAGTAAGGGTTTTAGAGTCGTAATAAGAGGTGTTATGTTTAGATTTCGTTAGCTCTAATTGCTTGGGGTCGCCTGTCCAAACCATATGGTACGTACATAATCATAGATGCCTAGTAATTCACGAAATATAGTAAAGTTTTCCTTCTGCCAAAAATATAACCAAAATAGCTAGAGATGCTTTTCAAATAAGATATGTAGACTAAATTAAGTTGGTTTACCCAATGTGATCGCGTATGGGTTTAAGTTGTGTAGCATTGACCGAGGTTTCTTGTTTGATTTGTTATTATATATTTATAAGTATATTTCTTAACCACTTATGTAGTCCTATCAGTTGTATTCGATCATTTTCTAATAACTTAGCCTTAATAAAAAGTTTTATTTTATTTTCTTCTGAAAACTGACAAAAGAATTATGTACACAAAAAGCCAGCAAGATACTAAAAGAAAAGAGCATAAAGTTACAACGACTGAGCACAAGCATTGATTAGCTAGAACCCGGATCCAATACCACAGATCTTTCATCTTCATATCTGTACACAAATTCCGTGGATGAGATCGATAACACTTCCATGTCTTTACCAAGTGTCTTCCTGAAGAGGTTTTAGATCAAAACAAACCGGTATCATATCGTCATAGATACAACCCAAATAGTTCTTTTAACAATAATGTCAAAGCATGCATGCTTTTAAAATGTTGTTGAGATTAACCACGTCACGTACCCACTTTAATTTGTTGTTAAGATGCCCATTTAACTAATTTGGGACTTAAGAAAGTCTTGTAAACCTATCTAAATTACAAAATGTCAATAATGTTCTCTTTTACTATAATGAACAAAAAACATGGTTCGCTAATGTAAGTTTTTCACTTCGTTATTAGGGTGATATACTATGATGCAAGGTTGTTCTTCAAACAATGAGAAAACTCATATAATTATGCTTTCATAAGTCTCTTTTCTCCTCAAATTTCTTGCAGTAGATTTTGATTTTCGATTCCTAATCGACTATTTAGGCTTATATTACATACGTGTGTTTTACTTATTTTGTTCTTTTGATGTTAGTCAACTATCTTATCGTCTAATAATACTAGCTATTGTAATTCGTGGATTAAATTCACGTTTGAACTTAAAGAGTGGTAACTGTCATAAGTAAAGTTTTTATGCTTCGTCCATATATTAAAGAAATTATAATTAATAGTTTTGTTAGAATGGGAAATTATTATCAAGTAAAGTTTTTCCCAATGTTCATGTATATTTGAGGATCTATGATACCGTACATAAGTAATTTGTGAATCAATATTAAAATTTGCAAACTTCATAAAAAGTTTGTGTTAGCTAGACGACTGTGAATTAAAATTAGAAATCCAACGATTTATTGTATTCTCGTCCTAATTATATATAAATCTAAATAATTAGAAGAGTACGTTATGGTAAAAAGGATCCCTAATGAAACATGTGTACGATCGATCTAGTCCATTTGATTAATAGATTAAAGAATGTTGTTGCGTCATAGTATTTTTTTTTTCGGTGCGTCGTAGTATATAGAATTATCAAATCACCGTAAATAAGTTGTCGCCTCAGAATATAAAGTTATAACCTCTAACCCATAACGGTCCAAGCTTACCTAGTTAAATACTATACCAAAAATTATAAATCTAGATAGAGAAGAGTGTATTGATTATTAATTTATTTGAATATGAAATACTAAAACTATTTGTTGCCTAAATGTTATACAAACCAATTAAATATTATGTCCACATTCTTGTCTTACCAATCCTTTCATTTGTTTGTATTATAGTCCTATTTTCTAAATTATGATAGTCAAATTTTCAGATTACACCTCACAAGATTCCAAATTACTTGATCTTATTGATTATAAAGAAAATTATATTTAATAACTTGATGATGTTAATATATATAGTTTATCTTTAGCGTATGTCATGGTGACAATATATTAACACATCTTTGGTTTTACTGGCACAATTTATATATTACTGTTGCATTCATAAACGAGTCATCCACATGTAAATTACTTTGTGTAGAGGGTTAACCGGTGAATTTATTATTAAAAATATTTATCATTATTGTTACACAACACGCTTGATAGTTTGAAAGTGAAAATTAATATTTTGAAGATCAAATTGATAGAAATGAAATTATCTTAAATATAAAACAAGTTTGAACACTTGTTTGTATTTCCAAATAGAATTAGTAAGTAGCTAGCATATAGGGCATTTCGACAGTATATTTTTCTGACTGTGTATTTATTAAAAGACTCTCGCAAGATGGTAGGAACGAGAATGACAAAGAAGTCGGAGAATGTTATGATCTGCTTAATCACTCATTCTAGTTTATAAGAACTATTATAAGCCTGCTAGAAACCATTTATAAGACAAGAGTTAACATAATTCAGATTAAGATCCTTATTTGTACCATCTGGACGCAAAATCCATCTCATTCCTATAATGAGGGGTTTTAGCTTAATTATTTGATAGTTTTGTAAGCTAAATTGAAATCTCAAAAGCTTACTAGTAGCTTATGAGCTTAGAGCTTATTTAAATTAATAAACTTAAGTTGATTAACTCATAAACCATTGATCTATGTTAAGTTTCTTCTTAAGCTAATAACTGAATTATGAAACAAAATAATAGCCATGAGCATTCTTCACATATTAGATAACCCTTGCTTTAATTAGGCTATCTGCAACTGCAACCATATATTTGATAAGTCTTTCATTCTAGATTATTTTATTTTGAAGCCATCGAGATCCAATTAATCAGACTCTTATGAATTCTGACAAAATTTAATTATCAACCATATATTAAAATTATTTTAGAGTTGAAACATTGGTTTTCATTAATATCCTAACTTGACCTACTACCCATATATCTTTATTTATCAACCCAAGTGTACATGTATAACACATACACAACTTTTCTGTTTGTAAATAGTTGGAAATCTCTTTTCAACAATTTTACATATTGGAGTTTGCACTACTACACAAAAGCCCATATAGATCGGTTAGAATGCCATATATAGATCGGTTATCAACCGATCTAACTAGAGGTGATCTTTATGAGAAGATAGCTATATAGATCGGTTCATAACCGATCTTTATAAGGTTACATAAAGATCGGTTACTACACAGATAACTGATCTTTATAAGGTTACATAAAGATCGGTTCCTACACAGATAACCGTTCTTTATAAGGTTACATAAAGATCGGCTCACTCTATTAACTGATCTTTATGTTTATTTTCAAAAGGAAAAAAAAATTATTCCCACTTTGACCCATAACCCACGCTGTAAATAAAATCTCACCACAATTCTGTATGTCAAACTCTTTAAAGGAAACAATCACTCACAAGGAAAAACAAAATGTAATGCATTTGATGAAGCATAAGTATCTTAACACAGTAAATACAGATAAGATATAAACCGTATCATATAACAAGGTTCATAAGTAATATCGAACTATGGAAATAGTAGTACTTCATTTGAGTTGGTGTTATCTCTGTTGTGTCGAACTTGAATTCCCCTTGCTTCTTGCTTCCAATTCGATTGAAATTCATAGAAACCTCTTGACTGTCAGAGTTTGAGTAACTGAAAGAAACTGCACGCCAATGTGTATATTAGTAAAGCATTTAAACAAATCATACTTCTTAATTTACAGAACCGGTGATGAATTCCTGTCAATCAGGAAAACTGAAATACACATGAGAAGATACTCGATCTCTACCTATTATGATGCTCCTTCGGAATTGAGGGTAGAAGGCCATTAGCTCGTTCAATGTCTCCACGCATCACAAGTGTTTTATACTCGATCAAGGTGAGAAGCAGAGTGTATCCAATGACACTAAATTGTAAATATCCAAACAAGAAAAAATTAGCAGCCTTGTTTAAGCCAATCTGTTATCCAAAGATAAACAACGACATCAGCAATTTGAGAACATGTAACCCAAGAGCATGTACATCCGAGGAGAAGCATTTATAAAATCTTACTTGATGGCAGCCTTGATCTGCTCATAGGTAGCCTTCTTCTCGAGCCTGACGGTCAAGTCAACAACTGAAACATCAGCAGTTGCGACACGAAAGGCCATACCTGTCAACTTCCCGTTAAGGGCTGGCAACACTTTGCCGACAGCCTACATAGATACAAACAATGCCAAACTTGTCATTGATAACCTTGGCCAAAGGAGCAAGGCAGTTGGTTGTGCAACTAGCGTTCCATCCAAAACAGTTACCCAATCATCATTCGACTTGAGGCTGCTCTTAACTTTTAGAAAATCTTTGACCTATATAAACACCAATTCTATAAGGAATTAATACCAAATAAAAATCACAAGTAGGGAGAACAGAATCTGTTAAGTGAGAAAAAAGTCGTGTAGAAGATAAGTACGTACAGCTTGCAAGATCCTTTCAGATGCATCAACTCCCAACTGTCTCAGACCAGCAGTTGCCTGCATATAGATATAATGTATATAAGCAAACAAAACTTAAACAAAACTTAAAACTGCCAGGCACATTTCAACACTGTCAATATCGTCTAAAAGAGGGCAAATTGTATTTCCTCATTGTTAGGGATTAAACACCTACTTGCATCAGGTTTTATAACTAGTAACCTTTGGATTACTAGCTCATCTCAATGCACAGTTAGTAGTGGTTTATTTATTAGAGGAAGTTATTTTGTCCCTTATTAACTAAAATGGCTTACCAAGAGGTCCCAGAGATCAAAACTCAGGTGGTGGCTTAAGAACCAAGTCCAAGCTACATGTATGAGAACATCAAACCACTGCTCAAACATTTTACTGATCAACCGATTAACCAAAACTGCTGCAACCCAAAGGATCAATATGCCCAGAAAGTAGTTTAACTGTAATAATGAAATAAATCAAAGAGTTACTAGTTAAAGAGTTAGTACATTTTCTGTAAACTTTTATAATCTCCAATAGGTGTTTATAAAGTGTAATTATGCAAATAATTTTGGTGGCCGTATCTGCCCTATGCAAAAACTTTTATCACATGTTCAGAGAAACAATAGCAATTTAGTTGTGCTAATTTACTGATTGATAAGTACATAATCTTAAGGAGAATAGCTTACAGTGGTTAGTTCCGGTAAGGTTGGAGAAAGGACCATCCAGGTTGGGATTATAATTGCAGCCAAAAATTCGCCAACTCTGTAGATGGTTTGCCTCTTAGAACTTAATATGACTGATGTTGAGTAACAGCCGACGAACACAGAAGCTCCAGCGAAAACTTTGGCAATATCACTGACATTGATAAATTAATGTAAATTAGGATGATTTATTTGGAAATGATATTGCAAATTGTGTTAAGATGTGTTCAGCCATGGAAAATAGGAGCATTTTTCATGGAATGAAGACAGTGAAATATGTATGTGTTATGAAATACCTCCCTCCATGGCTGAATTTTGGATAGCAAAAAGATGCTTGTGACAAACACGAGTGTTGTTATCCAACCACCTATGCTATATATCAGATGCAAATACGCGCCAAACACTGAAAATGCGGTGGTGTTGAACAATGTCCAGTATACCTGTACCAAGTCGAAAAGTACACAGTCAAATAACAAAATGATTAACAACCAGTAAATATTGAACTGAATGGTAAAAAGAAGATAGTAATTTCACTAGTTCAAGTATAATGCAACTATGCAAGTAACAAAATGATTAACAACCAGTAAATTAAGAACCATGGGGTCTGGTGCAGGGCCAAGTGTTACCGAGAAGCCCACAAATGGAACAGTACATCTCGACTTAGACTTGGAAGACGACGATGATGATATGATGATGGATGCACCATCAGTTAGAGATCTCGACGAACCATCTTTAAAAACCTTTACTAAAAGGGCAGCGACGTCGTTTTTCAAACACTATGGCCTTATAAGCCACCAAATCTATGATCAGTTATTACAAACACCCTATTTCACATTTTATAAGCTAATTCAAACACTCAACATGAGCTTTTCAGCTTTCTCTTCATAAGCTACTGATTATACTAAAGCATAAGCCCCTAAAATGAGGCGACAGGCAGAAGGGTTAAAAATGGTTACTTTCTACTGCAAAATATATATGTTGGTCGCTAAATACCCGCAGCTACTTTGTTAGAAATCAGCATAATAATGTAAAACCAGTGTAAAATGGTTACTTTCTACTGCAAAAATTCAGGATTAGGGAACTTTTTGTCACTTTCAAATAATTCATATACGATAAACTGGTAAAATTAATACATGGTTCATGAAAACCAGGGATTAAAAAGCATGAACAAATCTGCTAGGGAGCTTATCCATTAAACACAACAATCGACACAACAATCGAAACATCAAAGCATCAAAGCATAAACATCAATTAAACATAACAATCGACAAAAAATCCTAATCAAAACATCAAAGCATAAAAAATCCTAATCACAAATAGAAAGCGGCTGATTTGAGAAAGCGGCTAGGGCTGATTTGAGAATACCTGACGAAGTGACGAGTGGATATGAGAATGGCTGATTTGAGAAAGCGGCTAGGTTTTTTTTTAGGTGAGAGTAAATGAATTTGGGGAAATGTTTAGATCTGTGTTAAAAAGGGTTAAATTTTTGTTAAGCGGCAAAGTATCCCGCTAAAATTTTGGGAAAAGTTTTTAGTACACATATGATTTCCAGCTACATCCCACAAGTGTTTAATATTAAAAAACTCAACTTATATAGAACGGTTGTTTCTTTTAAACTGATCTATAAAATATATAGAACGGTTATTATCCCAAAAACTGTTCTATTTATGATATATAGATCGGTGTTTAATATGACCGATCTATATGAGCCGATCCCAATGAGCTTTTGTGTAGTAGTGCATATTGGAGTTTGCAGTCCGGTTCGCCTTGTTTAAGACATGGAATCTCGACTAAACTGTTATGTCCCAAATCAAATAGGTTAAACTGTTTGTTTTTTTGGGACAACTAACCATGGTTTTCGACATTTTGGCTAACCCAAACTCAAACCGGGTAAAACACTCCCTTTTCAGGAGGTTGGCATGTCTACTTCAGAATTGTTTGCACCTAGCAACAATTGAACTTGAAACCTCAAATAAGTTAAACTGTTGATCTTTGCATAACTTGTCAAACCAATAAAAATCATCTTGGTCGACTTGTTTAACATTTAGGAACATGATTTTTCAATAAAAAGAAACACCGACGTGCAGCAAATAATTTTTACCAAAAAAAAAAAAAAAAAAAAATCAAACGTGTGCGTAATTGTTATGATCGGTTTAATAAAATCTGATTAAACCATCAAGACCTTTACTTTTACATTACTTTGGTAGCGTATGTGTATGCCAGTTCTTTGGTTTAAAAACACACACAAATGACAATAATCTAAGATTATTGTCTAACAGTTTTGATTTAACATTTTTACCTCCAGCCAACCATCCATATGAGTGTGACCATATCTATTCCAACTCTTGATGAAGATGCACTTCTCCAAGATGATAACTATTTTTTTGTTGATTAGTTTCGATTTGTAAACTATGTGTATTAACTTGAGTTTCTAGAGAATGTTTGATTTCTTTCTATCCATTGTTGTCATGTCGTGTGACAAATTGATTGTAAGACGGTTTTATAGAATTGTAGTAATCCAAATCAACCGTGTCAAGTCCAACCTAGCTATTTTAATTAAAAGATCAAGACAGATTAGCATAAAGAGTATCAGAATTGACTACTTAACAATCTGAACAATGTATGTGATTCTTATAATCATAATTTCAATCAACATATTAACTTCTCCATTAGACCTAGAACCGAGAAACATCTGTGTTTATGTCCATTTAAGTCAAAGTTTTCATTAATTCGATTGATTTCTTTCCATGTTTTATGCAGCTTAATCAAAGCCAAGAGTCTTTATAGGTTATACACAAGTTTTTCGTCAAAGCAATAATCTTAAGTAACCTGCTTGCTTTGGATGCAATGCTAACCATATACTAATTATAGGTTATTTGGACATTTTTCTCGGTCTTTGACCTCAACTAGTGGTCGAAAGTACAGACGGTGCCAAAATCTTGATTATTGTCAATCAATTAGCATTTGACGAGCTTAAAAGAAACACAAAAGTATCGCCTCCCTCAAAATCTCAGTCATTAGCAATTAACTGATTCAACGTCAATCCATTAAATATTACGGAAAATTCATAGAATCTGATTCTATTGCCTTTTTTTGTTAATATCCATTTGGTATTGTTCTTTGTTCTCTTTATACCTAGACTACAACTAATAGACCATAATCAGGCATACATGTATGCATGTACGTGTACGATGCACATGTGTTAACGAGAAATTACTACTGTAATAGATAGTCCTGACCCTGAGGAGCTGAAAGTAATTTGGTTCATTCACAGGCAAGCCAGTTCATGAAGTTGACTCGATCCCATTTCATTAGATGGTCTGATTTTGCTGAGAGTTAGGATATAATCCTTATTGCTATATAAGGCTCTTCACTTTGAAGAGGAATAATCACCCTAACAATCTCATCCCTAGAAACGATAATGTTTCATATATAGACATACGACGACATACATAGTTTTTTTTTTTTTTTTTTTTTTTTTTTTATCTTTAAAAATCTCAACTCAATGTAGGTGCAATGTATATTCTCAGATTATCTCATTTGACCACTAAATGTTGACGCTAACCTGTTTAGTTTAGATAGACAACAAACAAATGACTCTTGTGTCTCGATGTCATTGTCAAACTTAACCAACATGATGTTTTGATCGTCGTTGCTCTTTGTTATCTGTATGCATTTTCCCTGAACTGTCAAGGACAGTAGAAATGTTGTTAAGGACTACTCCGTTCCCCCTCTTCGATATGTTTGTATTATAAGGCAAGAAAAGAAATATACATAAACTTTTTCATAAATTATGGTTGGTTTCGTTGGTTCGAATCTTAGTAGTTAGTACGAAACCTTCTCTATACATGACTCATCATATATTTAGATCATGAAAGTTGTACATAAAATAAAACCAATATCAAAACGTTAAAAATATCACATGCATTCCATGTTCAAGATTCAACGAGGTTATCAAACCAAAGTGTCTAAAAAGACAAAATATATATATATGTCAATTACACTTGCCACGCTTACAAATGGTTATTTTTATAGAACTTCTAGTTAACTTTACCATCTACACAAGTCATTGCCTATGCCTATACTACGACCTAGATAATAAGAACCAAGGTCCCCAAATTCGGCTATAACTTAGATTAGGGAGGTCATAAACAAAAGAAAATTATTTGTTTACTTTAAGTTTATTACTTTTGTGTATTCATTTTTTTAGAACGGCTTGTTAGTCGTTAGTTGTTAGTGGTTCAGGTAGCATTGACATTCAATTGGGCAGTATGCTGACCCTGAACTACGCCTGTACTTCCTCCTATTCCGCCTGAAGGGTTAAAAGTCTCGGGTGGGACTCGAACTTGAAACCTCCCCTCCCCAAGCCCTTAAGGAATCTTGGTGGCCAACTGAGCTAGCCCAGTTGGTTTACTTTTGTGTATTTATAATAGACTATTCCGTGAAATGAAACTTCACATGAAATGTTTAGACTTAAAGCATCAGGTGTGGTGGCTCAAGTCAAAGAGCAACCTCAGCGCCATCTAAGCATTTCATCTTTTCACTTTTCTTGTTAGTCACACATCAAAATACCCCCCGCTAGTATTTAAGCCGAAACCCACTTCTTTTTTTTTAAATCAACTGATTTTCCATTTATTAAAATAAAAATAAAAATTATATTAAACTAAAAAAAAAAAAAAAAAAAAAAAAAAAAAAAAAAAAAAAAACACTTTAACTTCACTTAAACAACTTTTCTAAATGTTAGGGGTATAAGTAGAAATTTTTAGATATGTAGAAGGTTTAATAAAATAAAATAATAAATTTATAATATATCATCTTTCTCACGCAGTCAACTTTCAAAACCCAAAGCAAAAACACTCACCGTCAAAAAAACACACACAATCAACACATGCACATTATCGAAAAGAAAAAGAAAAGTCGTTTGGCTCAAGCCACGGGACTCACTCGCGCCTTGGCGCAGGGGGACCGGTGTGATGGCGCCGGCTTGGCGTCGTGCCACCTATGTTTGGCACAGCCTCTACATTACCAAACCCAAAGCTCTTAGAAAAGAGTGAAACCATACGTTTTCCTCATCCATGTTAAGAAAGTTAAAGCATAATGAAAATACATCTCACTTTTAACTTCGTGGAACCCAAACCTGTGGTAATGTACCTACCCATTAAAAGGTTACGGGTTAAAGTCTCATCTCTGACGTTTGTAATGCCACATCGTTTTACAGACTCACAAACACATAATTTTTAATTAAAAGGTAAACAAATTTAAAACACATACAACCAAGCCATGGCTTGTTTTATAACATGAAGGGATAACAGGATCATGGCTTGAGTTATAACGCCATAAAGCTTGGAGCAAAGGGGTACACCATGATACCATGTGCTCTAACAAACGTTTGTCATCCGTTTCACGTCGAAAAAAAGTATTTGATCATCATTCAATAATATGAGAAGTTAAGAAAATAAGAGAAATCATAACTATCTATGCATATCTAGCTAAGCTAGTAAAAGAGATTACCAGTATTAGTGGTTAGCCAAGCCTACCCATAGCTTATTAACTTATTAGAGTTGCAATGAAGCAAGTGAGGATGGGCCAGTTCTAGAGGCTAAAAGGCTAGTAGACTCCCATCTCACCGGACCTCATAGATTTATATTTACAATTACTATATATACTAATGCAGCGTCAAATGACGCCAGCCTACGTCATTTTTTCTGTCATTTTGGACTTGGTTGCTTTCTTGGCCCATTTTGTTTGTCCAGGTTCTTGGCCCATTTTGTTTGCTATTTTATATTTTGTTTTCAAAATTTTACTATAATTTATCAACATGCGAGAATGGCGACGACGCCGCGTTGCGGGCGTGCCTGTTTTTTTGGTTAAAGTTTTGAATGGCTGAAAAGTAATGAAAATAAACGTTATTCGTTTGAAATGAGATTTACATAGGTGTTTTTTTTTATTTCTGTTAAAGAATAAAAATTTGCCGATTTAGGTTGTTGTTTTTTTATTGTTTTTTTTACCGTGTTTGTCGCATAGTATTCTTTATCGGTGTATGATAATGTGATGGTGTTTTTTATTACATGTGGTTGTATTAACATTTTTTTTTAATGTGATCTTTTTTATAAGATTTTCTTAGTTTGTCGCATAGTATTCTTTATCGGTGTATGATAATGTGATGGTGTTTTTTATTACATGTGGTTGTATTAACATTTTTTTTTTTATGTGATCTTCTTTTTTATAAGATTTTCTTAGTATCTAATAATGTATAAATATAATAAAAATTGGCCATTGAATAACTCCTAAGCAGGCCATGGAAGTGGACTTAACATTAGTCAACATGAGGAAGTTACCTTCCATTTCAGTCGGAATAATGGGCGGATTGGACCAAAAATGTACACATATTGTAAGGCCCATTTGTTGAAGGGATTGGACCAAAAAAGTGGGCTTAAGTGCAAGGCCCATTTTGTTTTGGCGGGAAAACCAAAAGGGCGGGAAAAGAGGCAGCCAAAACGGTGGCGTATTGACTTGGAATTAAACATATATATAATTTCGAGACTGGCGACGGTCCGCCGCGTTGCGGGCGGGCCTGTTTTTTTTCCGTTGTATTATAGACGGATTCACAAATGCACATATTGACTGATACAACAACACCAACTTCAAGGCTTATAAATACTATAGAAAAGTTATTAACCTTTGATCCTCGCATAACAAAAATCCAGTGTTGTTAAGCCAGGTTTTCACCTGCTTGTCCCTCTCATTAAATATTGCATTTCTTCCCACAAACATGATACACATCTAGGGCCTCTAATGACTCAGTTCAGGTGCCTATCAACTATTTTGCCTTATCATGCTTAAGGCTTACAACTTCACTCACTCTTTCACCTTTGGCCACAGGTCAAATGTGGTCATGTTTGTAACTTTTATTTTGAAGAAAAATCCCACTACTCTTAAGTGAGTATGCTGCAAAATGAAAGACATAAATTAGTTTGCAAGAAATTACCCAAAAGAAAGAAGAAAAAAGGAGATAAAATGGCACATACCTTCACACTTTTGATCCAACCTAAACTTATATCATTAGTGAATCAGCTTGAAGTTGTTTGTAACTATGATATAGTGTCGAAATGTATTTGTGAGTAGGATAATCCAGACTACTAAATACTTCCTATATCTTATTTGCTACCATTCCATAACCTTAGTGCCTGCTAGAATAACTTTACACTTCTGATGCTAACATCTAATACATCAAAATGCAAATCAACCTGTCATTTAATCTATGGTAATTCTACCATCAGATAAACTACCGTGCTATCATCTAAAATTACCAAAGGGCGTTTCGGCATATGATCTACATTTACCTCAGTACCATAGTACTATACTACAACTTTAACTCCCCTTACAATTTGTAGCTTCTACTGCATTTGCACATAATCTGTCATAGCATACTCGTGCTGCGAACTCCTTCAACATAGCATCTCTCTCTTACTATGTTAACTTAATAACATGGATATATGCCCATAATTATTAAGTGGCTAACTATTTTCCTTTAAAACGTGTTTTGACCTTAAATAGATTATGTAACTGGGCTCTGGTTTGTCTACTTTTCTTGACTGCCAACCGACAACAAAAATAAGCTATAAAATAGTGCACGTACCTTTTAGTCTTTTGCATCCACAAACTCCCACTGATTTCAGATCTTGTTGACGTGCTGTTACAAAAAAAAAAGAAAAAAAAATATGTATCAGTAATTCGTTAACATAGCAATGCTAAACCATTTATACAGTTCCATGATCATTTATACAATTCCTAAAACGGTGAAAATAAGGTTAGGACAACCCCCAAACCAACACGTTATAGCCCCATTCAGCACCCAAACACACCGATTTCAACCCCCATTTTAGCCCCGAAACTCACCCATTTCAGCACCTAAACCCACCCATTTCAAGCCAATTTCAGTACCCAAACCCACCCATTTCATCCCCCAAGGCCACCCATTTCAAACACCTTATTCTATTTTTGTAATAAAGATTGTCTCCAAAATGGACCACTGATTTAAGGCCACATGATACTTACCAATGTATCATCTGAGTTCCGGCCAGAAACATCCAGTTTCTTAATTGAAATGTGTGAAATAAATCCAAACAATCCTGTTGAGCAACCAATGCACATGAAATCGCATCCTTTTCTAGAATCAAAATCATATGTATTGACATTTTAACACAGGGGAAAATAATGGATATATGGTATTTCACTCTGAGCGATATGAAGCAACTTACCAGGATCATTGTCGATGGATGCAATTGTAGACGCAGCTGGTTGCGCAAATATTTTTTGCCTGCATAAGTAGTCATATGTTAGATGCATTAATTAGTTACCAAATTCCTGTTAGTAATTGTAAACTGTGACAAATAATAATATTGTGACATATGTTAGATAACTACAAAATAATTGCGTCTATCATTGTCACTCATAATATAGTTTCCACATAGACTAAATTAGTTGTTTTAACATATTGTAATGACATTGTAGTACTGTGTTGAAGAATAGTCAATTTGTATCAGCTTTTAGTAGTACATAATCGAAAGTGGAAGCCAACATACCAGTTCAGTTCAGTACTGGTTGTGGACTTCCTTCAGTCTTGATTACTGAACATCTGACATGTTATCTTCACGTTGAATCGAAGATTCACCGCGACCTTCAAAATGTATGCCAGCAAGCGGGGAGAACTTATCAGCATATGATTGCAACAGGTTTCATAAGATTTCAATATGCTAAAAAAAAGGATTGAAAAAACTTACATTGTCAATGTGGCTTAAACATCAGTTCTTGCATAACAGTCTTAGCACTTTCCTACCCCATTTTAGCCACTACTTCAGGATCAAAACACACCCGTTTCAGACCCCAATTCGACACCCATTTCAGTCCCTAAACTGACCCATTGTAGCCCTGACTTCAGCCCTCAAACACATCCATTTCCGTCGTATTTCAACACCCAAACCCACCAATTACAAAATTGCAAATAATCAATAATTTAAATTGACATGTGCAGTATTCCTTTTAAAAATAAATATTCCAAAACTTGTGTTTTACCATTGAACTTATTCGGTTTCGAACAGCTAATCTTAAATTAATGATCTTCGTCTTCAGCTTGAGTCGCTTCCATTCTAACTCTCTCTGTGTCCTGAATCGCTCGTATTAGCAACTTTATATCACCTCATTCGTAACACCTAAAATATAAAAAGTATATCAAAAGTGTATTGACAGCATCAAAAGTATATCAATTGAAGCTTACAATTGGGTCATAGAAAGTGAACCTAATCATTGGGCAAATGCGTTACAGTATATAGTAACATTTAAAAAAAAATTACCATCAACAACAGCAACAATATGAAGACAGCTAAATTATTAGGTTCACTTTCAAATTGTTTAAAAAAAAAATTAAATTACTACAATTTGTTTTAAAATTTTCTTACCTGTCTTGTGTAACATGTAAACAATGACTGATAATCTGCTCTTTCATTGTCGTGATCACCTGTTAAAAAGAAAGTACATCAATGCACATTAGTTGACCGAAGTTATTCGTTCGCTTAATTGATATACAACCAACTTGCATATCAATGGCTGCAATTGCATAACCACAAATTAAAGTAAATAAAATCCAACGACAATCATTTATATTCAAAATTTAATGTAAATCGACACACACCTGTGTTTTATCCTTGGAAGCAACATTCACAACAGCCGAAACCTGCATAACAAACACACCAAATCAGCAAATCAAAAACCTCCAAATGAAAGCAATAGCTTCTGGCGATTCAAGTAGTTTCTGCACATTTCATTAGATAAACAACTTCTTAAATATAACTGTAAGCATTTACGAATTCATGAAAATATAGCTTCTGGCGGGAAACCGTGTTTACTTGAATAACATATATGTAACTCAATTTCATAAATAATCAAATGAAACTTTAAGCTAAAAACTTAAACTAAAAATAAAATTACCTCTTGTTTTTCACCTTCAGTTCAAGATTTGGAGCTTCGTTTTTTTGTTTTTTCTAGTACCATTTATGCAATATCCTGTATGCATAATTGAGAGTTAATTAACCAATATTAGGAAAGAATTCAATTGCAAAGTCAAGAAAGGAAAAAGCTGTGAGATTACATACCCTTTTGAGTTTATCTTTTTCTTCTTGCTTTCCACCCAATTTCACCTGAATTTCTTCTAATGATGATTAGTATCACCTCTATCCACCATATGAGCGACTATCATCTCATATTTGTCTTTATACTTAATCGAGATCCTGTATTCAAAACAAACAGACAAAAAGAGCAAAAGAAATATGGTAGAGCACAGAGTAAAATAAATTTATAGAGTACCAAAATCTCACCTTGAATTGCTTGCTGCCTTGACCAACGACTTCCTCAATGTGGTTAAACCCCGCGCATTTATTTATTTATGCAACATCATCTCGGCCTGCCGCAACGCATTTATTTATTTATGCAACATCATCTCGGCCAAAATATTTAAGGTAAGCTGTGGTTGTGGCAGCGGTTCAGGAACTTACCAACGCATAAATTCGCATGTTTTTGTCGCCGAAAATGTTATAGTTACTTCCACGTTTATTACCTGCGAACACCAATTGAAATAATGGATTCAAGAGTCAAAGGCAGAGCATAGAAGAAAAAATAAAAATATACAGTATAATCAATCTACGAACAAATTGAAATAGATCATGACCAGTCGAAGAAGAAATAACGCTTACAGATTATTCGATTGGACAGTCGTAATTGCTGAATCACTGAGACCACCAGCCTTCTTAGAAATTTCAGTACCTACAAATAAAAGGTTGATATAAGTCAATAGATAGACACTTCTGAATTCTCATCATAACGATACCAAAGCGTTGTTTTTTTTTGTAACTCTTAACTATCCTGCCGATGATGTTAATTGGCCAAAAAAAAGTATATATATAAACAGCTACATTTCAAAACCCAAAAGTTCATGAAACTACATCCTATACACCGGAAAGGTTACGTAAGGTTTTTGACGTCATAGACAGAATGCCTTTAACTTTTAAGGAGCAATAAATGAATACACATAAGTTGTTTTACGAATACTTGTACCTGTATGGGAGTGTTTAACTGTTGGACTTTAGAGTATTGATCTAATATCATTGTACAATATATATAAAGCGGTGTACATATAGTTTACATGTTACGACCATTTTTTTAGAGCCTTTAACGGAAACTACTATCTGATGTAGAAGAACTATTTATGTAGGTTGTTCAAACAAATGAAGTTAAAAATGACAAAGAAATTAAGACCTTGAATGCATAACGATGAGGGTTCCTTTCCTTTACTTCTTCTGCCAAAAGTACTCGATTCTCTTTATCTCCATTTGAAGGTGGCAACATATCGAAAACAATGATATCCAAGAGCTTGGAATCAAAAGGATCTTCTAATAAAGCCAAAAATCCAGGTTTTAAAACTGCCCAAACCTGAAGTACACAAAATTTTAGATAGGGTCACTTACTAAAACGAAAAATATCTTGTTTTTATATAAACTTACCTTCTGCCAATTGTTTCTGCAGCAACAGCAAGCTGACTTCTCAGGAAGGTGACTTTTTTATAAGATATTTGTTGTTCTCCTCAAGAAGGTGACCTCTTTCTACCGCTGTCCTCATTGTGCACAGGAATAGCTCCATTATCAGGTTCATCTTTATCATGCACAACTGTCGTCTGGTCTCCTAATCCTATGTGTTGAAGCCAATCATTAACCTGTGGTGATCATAGTGTTAAAAAAAATCAATAGATAAATAAGGAAAATTTGAAAACCGCTGTTCGGTATCTAAGTAAAAAGCGCTTTAGAAGCAGTTTCATATAAGGTATGTAATTATCGCGCGATAATCCATTTAGATTTATTCACATAGAGAACATCGTAACTGAAGGATACTGGAGAATACCTGTTCTTGCTTCTCATGAATTTCCTCAACTATTGCAGGTTCCTTCAATGCAAAATGTAAGTATATAACTTGTGATGCCTTCTTTAGTAAACACCACTTGAACTGTTGGAGTACAGTTGGTTAGTTAGTTAAAATTATTTATGGATTCATGCTACTAACTAATAATTTAAACCTCGAGCTGTAAAAGCACAAAAACAGAAGTGCATAATGTATATTACACAGATTCATTACCAAAGCTGTAGATGTTTCTTACTGGTGAAGTAACCGGAAATCCCTACACATCGAGATAACGTTTTTAAGTCGTGAAAGCACAACTCACAACTCGCAAGTATGGCTTAGCATTCTAAATACTTAAACTTGAGTGACCTATTTGGTTAATCCCTTAAACTTTTAAAAATTCAAAAGGAAAAAATATGTTAAATGTTAGTTACCTATAGTTGGGAGTTGATTGTCGGCCGAGATCTTGGTATAAAGGCATATGATGTTGGTCTGTTCTTCACGGCATCTTCTTCATTCTCCATCTTGCAAACAAAACTAAAAAAATTACACCCTAAATAAATAAATTATAAATGCATTTTTCATTTAAGCATTTCATCAAACACATGGTGTGCAAGCAATTTCCTTCATAAACGTTCTTTCATTGGGTGTTTGTGATTACACATCGAAAGTGCATATTTCTTAAATAAGCAGTTTAGCATAAACAACTCCTAAAATTAAAACTTCATAACAGTTGAATTTGTCAAATAATCAAAGGTTACAACTAACCTATCTAATCAAAGAAAAGTAAAAAAAAATAAAACTTACATCTACCTTCTATTTGTTTCTGGTACATGTACAACAAACACACATCTTCAATTGATTTTGCGACGTTTTGGGCCTATTTTTTCTGGTACATGTAAAAAAATTAAAACTTACATCTACCTTCTATTTTTTAAGCGAAAGCAAGTAAAAAAAAGCAAGAACAAACCTCTATGTAATCTTCTTCTGTTTTTCAGGAATTGATAGCAGACAAATCAACAAACTACATACAAAAACCAAAAAAGTTAAGACAAAAAAAAAACATAGAAGTTACAATCTTTAAAATTAAAGACAAACAAAACTAACCTTTTTTTTCCCTCTTTTTGATTCTCGAACCGAACATAAACAAAACAATCTTCGGCAAAAAAAAACCCTAATAATCGAAACCCTAATTGCCGTGGTTTTGATGTTCTGGCCAAAAAGAAATCAAAGAAAACTGAAACCATAACAATCGGTTCATATCTGATTTAACCTCACCTTCATTGTCACCAACCATAACTCATCATGATTTACTGTTGGCTGTGCGTAGCATGTGTTGTTGGTAGGTTGGAAGAATCTGGATGTCTGTAGCAAAGATATATCTATTTTTTTGGACCAGATAAACGGATCATGGGCAAGGAAAAACAGGCCACGGGAGCCCACTAATTTTGGCGGGAAAACGGAGGTGCAAAACGACGTCGTCGTCACGGGGTTTAATATATACTTATAATATAATTTATCAACATGTGACATAAGTTATGTGCTTATATTAACATATAAAAAGAAAGTGAATAATACAATGACCTAACTGTCGACTTCAAACACAAACTCATAAGATATCCCGGAACATATAACACGGAAAAAAAAATCATAATCTCAACACAATTACAAGTACACAATACTTGAAAGATCAACCACATAAACCGACGCCCCGCCACAACATGGCGGACTGACGCCCACCTCGTTAGTGACAATAAAGGAACACAAAATAAACCAACACAGATAAAAGTAAACTTCTTGATCTTTTTTTCTTTGTTAAAAATAAATAATAAACCATAAGCTATAATGTTTAGTCGAGCCCTTCTCAAGGAAAAATGAAAGAATCAAAACCGACAAGAACCCAGATTGAAGCAATTTCCCTGAGCAGCTATTTCCTATTCTCTTTTTATCTCAACCTTTAAACGTCAGAAAAACCCCAAACGTCAAGGAGGTAGGACACACAGTTTAAATAAACACGAGTTTACAGCAAGCTATTGGGGATTCAGACCCGTATGTACTTATTCCTATTCACTCAACCCCCTCCTGACTATATGGATTTCAAACTTTTAATCCCTTTCTCACTACTTCCATCCCCATATGTTGATAAAATAAGAAAACAACAGAAAAAACAAAATATAGCCAAAAACAAGAACTTTTCTTTTCTTCAGCAAATTCAAGATTCCAGCTTAGAGTCAGACGAGATATCACCATTCTTTCCCATTTGCAAGTGAAGCGGTATTAGTAACTTCGGTTGTGTTCCTTTAAAGATCTTGGAGGATGCCTGCATATTCAGGTACTGCACACAAAACAACCACAAGTTCGTTCAGAATTCATGGTCCATACATTGTCATTAAACCAGAGTTCCATACACAGATGACAATTTTAATCCATTAACATTATATATGGTTCGATTTGAGTTGTATTTTATCTCCAACAGGTCAAAACAAATAGTTTGGCTAAAAAGAGGAAATGAACAGGTCAAAACAAATAGTTTGGCTAAAAAGAGGAAATGGAAAAGGTTGAAAGTCGCCTAAAGACCACGTTATGTTATTTGCTTTTTTGTAAAATTAGAGAATTACAATAAACTTTTTTGAAGATGTTCCAGGTCAACCTGACCAAGTCCGTTTAAACTGATATTAATTGATATGTTACCTGACCCACCCATCTTGCCACCTTGACTAAGACACCAAAAAAACATAATTGGAAAAATTAACGCATATTATCATACCTTACTTACATCTCTGTAAAAAGAACTTATCTCCTCTTCTGTAAGGCCTTCCTCCTCCTCGGTCGTTTCTTCCCAGCCCAGTGAACGTAGGAATCTAGCTTCTTCTTCCTCGGAGTAAAGAATGGCATCAGAGCTTGAGTTGTCCTTTCCATTATTAGTAGGTCTCTCAATTACAGCATAAGTTTCACCGTTGCACGCCAAATCACCTTTCTCACAAGACTGTTGGACCTCAGATAACATATCCACCGGTTTTGGATCATGCCTATCCTCGGTTACAGTGGAAGCCTCGACTTCACGAGGCTTGTCACAAGCAGAGACTGATGAACCAGTATCAGAGGTGACAGGAGTCATAGATTTCTTCCTCATAAGGTTAAAGAAGTCATTTCGGCTCTGAGCTTGAGAAGAGGGTCTCTTCTCCAGCGTAGCTACCCCAGGCTTGCGCTCTGCAGCAGCAACAGGTGGATTGTTACCTGGGGTTCTCAGTGGAGCAGACCCAACAACTGAAGGTACAGCAAGAGGGCTATTTGGTAGTCTGCTACCACCTGTTGGACTCAAGTTGTCCTTTGTAGTTGAAGTGACACCATTCCTTTCACGTGATGGCTTAAGCACATGTAGTTTTCCCACAGTAGATGTCTTTGACACGTCCAACTTTGTAGACAGGGCTCGGGGAGAGTTTGCATGGTTTGTATGGCGAGGACTTAGAGGCTGTAATTGAGCAACCTTTGGCTTTGATTTATCAGAAGAGTTCAACACCTAAACGGAAAATTTTTAAAATGTCAGACAAACTATTAACACACAAGATTAAAGAATAAGCTGTGAAAACATTTGTTCTGCTGCCAACTGAATCAAGTTTCCCAATAAAGACACACTACCAAGTAGGGATATATGGTTGTCTATTTTTCCATGGCAGATTTTCAACTATATCTCGAATTTCCTAACCACATTCACTAATAAATACATATATATCTTACACATGACCTTATTAATACACAACAATCATCAAGGGACAATAGCAAAATAAGAAGTGTATTATTGATAATCCACACTAAGTGTATGAATATCAATTGATAATTAGTAAAAAGTTTCATTCAGAACTATGCCATCAATTTAAAAAAACTCTCAAATTCCCAAACTTCATGTTACATGGTGACACAGAGTATTCGACAAGTTCTATTTGTGCTTCAAATTAAGCAATCTGTTATTGATTCCATATTTTTGTTGCGGATACACAATTACGGAGCTGGCATTGCACATTAAATTTTTTAAACCATTTCTGTTTCTTGAATCGGCATTAATATTTGTATTTTACTGGCATGACTAAATGAGCACATATGCACACTTTCATACTCATACAGTGGTTTTCCCAGAGGTAAAGCAAGGGTAACACAAGCTCACAACCAGCAAATCAATAACCAATCGAATATAAGAAATACACACAACACTAAACATGTTTTTTCGATTTCCTTTACATTGTGCCTCGTCTAGGTTTCAAGTATTTGTATTCCCATGGTCATAACTATGCTAAATGCCACTGCTAAAAAATCCCCGTCCATCCCAGGTGGCCAGATAAATCGAACCTTTTATTTTCTTTCCTTATCCACCTTGCAGCCAAGCTTAATAAAAATATTCATAATCCCTTTACAGTGTTCGAAGTTCGAACAATTTAAGCCTATATTAGCAGAGTGTACCTCAACAGATATCCATGAGCTCACTAGCAATTAAAATAAAGAAACTAAAAACTGGGCAATTAAAGCCAATCTAGAATACAAGACCATCTAAGAAATACACACACAAAAAAATAATAATAAATAAATAAATAAATAAATAAATTAAAAAAAAAAAAAAAAAAAAAAAAAATCTATAATTCTTCTATCCCTCTAAATATATAAATTCAGATATATTCTAGAAGATATAAAGCAACCTCTAGCATGCCAACGCATGTTATAGTTTCCTAGGTAACTCCAAAAAGCAATGGCTCCTTCAAAACTAAATACTTCTTGAACAATCCAAAGGGAACCAGTTACAGATCCACTAGGCGGTGGGCATAACCTAACAAAACTAGGTAGGCTTTGACATATAGTACACTTATCCTAAAGGGTACTTTAGTACTTGCATTATTGCAACCACCATATTCATAGTCCATATAATGTTAATGGTCCTTTCTTTCATGTTCTTTTCTAGGAGGTACATATATATTAGAGCTAAAGACAGAGAATGATACGAGCGAATTCATATGATAGTTTGATAACTAATCTTTATCATTCACAACAAACTTCCAATCATAAATACTCTTCCGCTTGTTCACATAAAGAAGTAAAAAATAATAATAATAATAATAAAAAGAATAAAAAAATAATAATAATTATAAAAGCCTTCAACTCTGAAAAAACTTTACTTAAGCAATTTCCTTGAAAAGTCAGCCAAAGGTGGGCACACTATTGAGAGTTTATACAGTTGTCCAGAGTACAGAAAAATAACACGTCATCACAAGTATACCAGTGTTATCACCTAATCACCGAATTACCTTGGTGATTAGATAAGTAGCACAAAGAGCCTACAGGTGGAGTCTTAATTTCTAAATGCTCAGCAGCTGTCATCAAGCTAAAGAAAAAGATGTAGTGCAATATTGACTAAACTTGAGTTCCTTAACACATAAAATATCTACCAAGAAAATATTAACCTACTACACATATTTTAGTCCAAGCTCCTATAGACTTATAAATCCAACACCCAATAAAGCTATGACATAACTATTAACTCTAGGTTCAGGAAACCTCCATGGCTACAATAAACTAGATAAGCAAGATGTCATTAAGCTTCTTACACGACATAATAAACAATCTAACACTTCCGCTAATGACTAATCAGTCTCTTCTCCTAATTGATCTTCCTACAAAGCTTTTCTTTTGATACAGTAACAAGCAACACCTTACAGCAAAACAATTAGTCCAGTCGTAAATATGTACTTAGTTCACAAATTTTAGTTCTGCAATCTATGTATGGTAAAACAAGTAATGTAAGACGGCATATTGAAAAAGTTAACATCATAGAGTTCTCAACTTTAAAATTCATATTACGTTTTTTTATTAAGCAAAAAAATACAGCCAAGCAAAAAAAAAAAACCGCCAAGTGGCCCTTATCCTCTTTGGATTACCAAAATCAAGAACAAATTACTATTTGTACAATACATATGAACTAGGTACTCGAATATAGTAATATATGAACTAAGAACAATTTGGAATTTTTATATGTAGTAATATTTGACTCTAATAGAAAAAATAATCAAACAATGTAATGATAGTTTAACATATACCAAAATAGGATCTAAAGACGTGATGATTCTAATGTAATGCCATACCCCTACAAACAGATGGTATGCAGCCTAGATAATTGAAGAATAATGAGAAAGAAAGAGAATAAAGATACTGGGAGAGGAGACTGGCAGCTGAATAACAGCACGCTGGATAAATGCGACTAGGATATTAGATGAGTAGGCACAAATATATTTTTTTCAGATATATTATAAGGCAGTGCCAACTATTTGAAGCACAACATTTCCTTATAACAAGTATGCAGCATATATTACAAAATATATATGTTACGAGGTATAGAAAATCAACAGGAGGTTCAAAAACATGCTTACCAAGGCTTTAGGCATGGAAGGAGTCATTGGAATCAACTGCCTAGATTGCTTAACAGCAAGTTCTTCGAGCCTTTGAGTTTCAACAGACAACTATAATAAACATGACCACACATAAGCACACGCAACATACTAATGTATGATTTATATTTAAAAGATGCCTAAGCTACCTGAGGAGCAGTCTGAGCACGAGGGGGGCCCTGTGCCAAAGTTTCAGCCATATTTCGACCAGATATCATGCTTGCAGTTGCAGATAAAGGTGTTGATTGAACAGGTTGTACAGCAGGGCCGCTACTACCGTTGCTCCCAGCTATCACAGGCACCTCAGCAAGCGCAGAAGTCCACCCATCACCGCCAATCAAAGTAGAGTTACCAGTCGGTAAGCTCTGAATCGCGCTACTCAATCCAGGAGACGGGACTCTTCCAATCTCGGTATCCGTTAGTTTTTCTTCTGATCCAAGTGACGGAAAATCCCTCTCAAAAGCAGTCTTGACACTGCCAATGGCACCACCACCAGACCGTAACGTACTACCATTGTTGAGGCTACTTTTATTAACACTGCTCGAGTCAGCTACTACTTTCCTAGGCCATGAGTCACCACGCTTAGCAGATACGCTTGAGTGTGAACGTCTTAACCCTTCTTTCTCGAACCTACTCGGTAAAATATTTCCTAAAGAATCAGAATAATCACGATGCCTATTCTCAGACTTTTCTTTATCAGAATGCTGACCAAAACTGCTGTAAGACCTTAAATGAGATGAACCGTTACTACTAGCAGTACGACGAAAATACGAAGACGTTGTACGCTCAGAAGCAGATGTGCGTCCTAAATCGTTATCACTAATGTTAACAAGAGATTTATTTCGTGTAGCCTTTGATACACCTTGTTCATCTAGAAATCAAGTAAGCAGCATTGTCAGATACATAACAAAACATGAAAACATATGTACTCAAAAAACAGCAAACGAATAGAATTACCAGAGTGGTGAGACGTTGTGCTTAAACCTCCACTGCTCTTTAACCATTCGGGTACGAATGTTGGCTCACTTCTTTCCATAGCTAATGCTTAACATCATATAAACAGAATAACAAAACAACAAACGCGCATCCAATTATCAAAATTCAAACCCTTCCGTCTATCCACCACATCCAAATAAACCAATATCCCTACTTTAGTCCACCGTGTGGGTAAAAACCCAAATCCTCAAAAACTATCTTATCTTTCCAACGTGAATAAAAAAATCGAAAACGCTATCCTGTACACAGTTAAACCGACCTCATTACCCCCCTCAACCTTGGTATATACCGATAACAAAATCAGCAATCAACAGTAGTTCACAAACTTCAAAAGGCATCCATATTTTATAAATAAAAATTTACAAGACCCTCATCTCGTAAATAAGTCGAATAATCACAACCACCAAACACAAACCCTAATTAGGTCAAAATCAGAGCAAAATTAAACAAATTGAAACCCTAGGTTCTGTTCATCAAATATAAAACTGATAATGAAATTATCAAGGATTAAACTATAACCTAACCGTCCTGAATCAATTAAACACCGTAACAAACCCTAATTTTGGGCGCCTCTGTTAATTATGTGTGTGTGTGTGAATTAGGTTGAGAATAACGATTATAAAAGTGTGTTTGTGTGTTTTTTAGTGTGTGTATTTGTGTGTGTTTTAGGGGAGATGAAGAATGAATTAAAATAAAAACACAGTTTTCGTTTGTTTGGTTTTTGATTTTGATTAATATGAGTGTGTGTGAAAGAAGAAGAGAAAGACGGGATTATTGTTGTGTGTTTTCTTGGTTTTGTGTTTGGAATTGATGTTGGTCTTGTCTTTCTTAGGGGTGAGGGTTAGGGGTGAGGGTTTGTTTTGTGAATTTTGGAGAAAATGTTGTTGTTGCACTACTTGTATATATTTTTTTTTAGGCAGAATTGCATATATATCATTCTCAAAGTGAATAATTACATATATATATATATATATATATATATATATATATATATATTCTATACAAGTTTTTGATGCACATAGTATAATGATTTTTATGCATGCTTTGGATATATATGCAATTATGCATTTTCGGAAGGATATATATGCAAAAACCCCTATACACCGTTGGTCCCTAAACTTTCCCAAAAGTGTCGCAGGGGCCCAAGCTGGGGAAATCGTCTTCGTGCGTCCCTTTTTCAAGTTTTTGAGACCGGTTGCGTCCTTTGACCGTTATCAGCTGGTCAACGCCATTCCTTTCTGTTAAGTTTTGTTTTTAGCACTAGGGCATAATCGTCATTTCGCATTAACGCTATACCAAGTCTGTATTATTTCCACATGTCCTATCCCTCTTCCCGCCCTATAAACACCTAGACAGCCTCTTTTATTCGTCCCAAAACTTTCTTTACAAGAATTATCACAATTCACAAACCCTCATTGCATGTCACAAAACCAGTTCCATATTATTCAGAATTCCAAAACATGGATTTTACTTTATGGAAAGTAAGAAGAGATCCAGGTTATCCAGTTGATGATACCGTTCTGTACAACTCTGCTAAGAAAAAATACGGTACGTTTTGTTGTTATAATCGTTGGAATATCTAATAGGGGTATATATTAATTTGCTATTAAGGTTTGATATGTTTCAGGTGGTAGATCTAATATGTTTAGCATGATGGTTCATCACAATGGTGTTTTTAAATACTGGCCTAGTAGAATATACGATGGAGGTATGGAAAGTTTAGTTGATTTGGTTGATGTTGATAGTGTGTCAGTTGAAGAGTTGGATGTTCTTATGTATGAATTGGGTTACGAGCTAGGTCAAAAAAATTACTATTACTTTGTTAAGCCTGGTAGTAATTTAGATGATGGTTTGTATAGCTTAAGTGAGGCTGCGAATTTAGAAATATTGAAAGATCTTGTTGATGACCATAAGATGATAGAAGTTTATGTTGAAAATGGTAAGACAAGATTGGATGTTGATGAAATGTCACCAAAGTCAATTAGGACAGTTATTGCTGATGTGGATGCATCAAAGAAGAATGTAGCTCTTGCTGTTGTTCCATAATGCTAGCAAAAATTGTTCCTAGAAAACATTGCCTTTGGAAGTCTATACTTTGGTAGAATCTAGTGATTTGCTAGAAATTGAACCCTTGATGACTATAGATACACCTGTTGAGCATATGCAAAAAGATAGTCCTGTTAGTGTTGACCATAGCAAAAAAGATAGTCCTGTTGGTGTTGACCATAGCCAAAAAGGTAGTCATGTTAGTGTTGACCTATAACAACCCGCAATTTTTCAGGCTATTATTTTAATCGTACAACTATTTATCTTTTGACAAATGATACAAATTAAATATTTACTGACATTTACTGATGGGTTAAACACAAAAACGAGAGGTTATCTCGTTTTTCCTTGAAAACAACACCACATGCGTACCGACACCACATTAGTAATGGTTTAAATTTTTATTTCAATTCCATAGTCAATAAATCTTACTTTATATCAGTTTTATAAAAACGTCTCCTAAACTATATTTTCCGTACTCACAACAAACCCGAAAATCTCGCGAGACACTGGGATTCAACAGGACACGGAGTACACCTAACACACTAAATATCAAACTTATCCTAATAAATCTACAAAATCCGTCCACTATCTTTATATATATATATATATATATATATATATATATATATATATATATATATACACACACACACACATATATATATATATATACACACGAAAGGGGAGAGAGAGAGAGAGATAACCTCCCAACTCTTACATCTTCTCCTTCATCCAAATTAAGCTACTATCTCTATCATCTTCAAAATTATCACTGCTATAAATCCGTCCTATGGATCGAGGCTACAAAACGAGACAACAAGTTTTTAACATCTTCCCATTTGTTTCTTATGCCCTTGTTGTTTCCCCATAAGTCAACGAGCAACAAGTGTCGACATACTTTTCCAAAATTGGCTATGGAGCGTCTAGTGGGAGAGAAAGGAGTAATGAGATGATCCTGTTTTATCTCTTTAAGAAACCTTTCATTCCCAACCACCCACTTCACCACTGTAACAACCGTGATTTTAGTAAGTTAGTTTGACTAATAGTCTCAACCTATCTAACTTTTGTTTGGTGTGTATTACGTGTTATATGTGGTATATGAGCGGTATATGTACGTGTGTTAGCACTAAATCCCTTGGTGTGAGATTTTCGTCATGTTTGAGTAGCGTTGAATTTTGGGATAAGTTCATTTTGATCGCTTTGGTGGTGTAGAAATGACTTGTGTAGTTTTGGTGTTTTGTGATTTTGCGTAACAAGTCTCCGTTCAAATATTTGAGCGTTAGTAAGTTACGTAGAGGTTGTTTTTATGGGTTATATTAAATATAAGTGTGAAAATCTATTTTTGGAAACTTTATTTTGAAAATGATATTTTTCCGAGTTGTCGTAAAAACGAAAGTTTATCGCGTAAGGTGTTAAGTTCGGTAAAGGATTTTTATAAAATATCAAGAGTACAAGGTTTTAAGTGTAATAATTAAATTTAAAAAAAAATAAAAAATATATATATATATTATATGGGGCGGCCGATCTAGGGTTTTTAGGGGATTTAGGAAACCAAATTTGATACCAAATACACTTACCTAATTAAGAGTTATCTAGAATCCTCCATAGAGCACTATAAATACAAAACCAAAACAACCCTAATCTCCCTATTGTGAAAATCGGCCAAGTCAAGGAGAAGAGAGGAAGAGAATTTTTTTTTAGGGTTTTCATCTTTCAAGAATTAAGGTATAATCTTTAATACTTATGCTTAATTAATTTTTATGATTCATGTAGCAATAATATGATGGATTAGGGTTTATGTTAAAATCTGTAAATTATTATTATAAAACATATTGGGATCATTAATTAGTAATATTATAATGATTGGTGAAGAGATTAGGGTTTAAAACTTGATAATTAAGATGTTGATTACAGGAGTGATGCACCATTATGTTTCTGAGATGCAAGTTTTATATACTTGTTCAAACAAACATTCTATTCCTTTATTTTTTTTATTTTTTTAGGACTTGTGTTTGAATAATGAACTTCAGCAAAAAAAAAAAAAAAAAAAAAAAAAAAAAAAAAAAAAAAAGAAAGAAAGTAAGACTTGTTTTGTCTGATGAGTAATTTGGATATTGGATTCTATGGAATTGTAATTTGAATTTGATTTGGATTTATGAAAATTTTATTTTTTTAGGTTTATATATGATTGTATTTTTTTGATGCACCATTTTTTTATTATGTTAGCATATATATGTTTTAATGATTTCATTTGTTTATGGGTACTTAACTGTTGATAAACTGAATTTGTTGGTAAAAAAACTCACAGATGCATCAATCATTATAAATTTGATGCACCTTTTTAGCCTGTATTATATCATAATTCTGCTAGTTTCCAACTGCAACATTACTGCATTGACATCGTAAAACTAGCTAAATCTTACTTATATAACACAGAGACTAATAAGTTTCCAATCTGAAGATATATTCACTAAGAACAACAATCAATCATGCATGCTGAACAAGCAATCAACTAATCAACACCACGTTTTCACATTGCAGTCACAAATTTTATCTTTCCAATTTAATCTAATGAGACTCTTAGATACATACTGATCAAAAGTCAAGTACAACTTTAAGATGTACAAGGTCATGGTGATTCTTACACTCTCTCTATCGCATAAGGATATATTCAAAACACATGTTCATGCAGAAGTCAAAGCTTCTTCAATGTTGACCTTTAAACTAAATTTATCTCCTAATTTACACAGATTCCTTCAGAAATTCATGGCCACATTTTCTATATTAAGTTACTGATGATTAATATAACAATTATACTACCTTCTAAGCGATAATCCAATATTATAAAATCAGCTACAACTTGTTTTCTAAACATAGAGACTATCGAGTTTCCAACCAGACAACATTTGGCAACAGTAATCAATTATGCATGATTAACAATAAAATAACTAATCAACATCAAACTAACACTGCAGTTAAGCGTAATAAACAGGTTGCGTGATATGCATAACCTGTAGCTTATTACATTTGAAAACAGTAATCAATTATGTTTGGAAATTAAGTAAATCTAGTTCAAATGTAAGCTTATTACATCATATTGTTTTCTGGGCTGAATTTTGTCAAAAAGTTCCATTTTGCCATAAGCTTTTTTTCATGCTCGTCAAAGTACTTCAACACCCTTTTTTGCAGCTTTGGAAATGCAGATTTTTGGAAATTTAGCTTTTGAGTGCCATTTAATTTTCTGTATTTCTCTGACTCCATTTGTATCTGCTCCATTTTTTTGTTTATGAGTGACATCAACATCTTCACGACGTACTTTCTACGAAGGCTCGTAAGTTGGTTGTTTTGCCCCAAACTCTCTTTCTTAAATCCCGAGCTGAATTCCCTTTTTCTTCCGTAGAAAGTCTCCATATGTCGCATCACAAATATTGCAGACCCGAAACGGTTTGACATTGTTTCACACTCTAGCTTCATTATCTTTAATTTTGATTTGGCTATCTTGGTTGCACTTGGGTGATTTACTGATTCCAGGTAAGTCGCAAGTGCTTTTGTCTGTCATATAATTAATATTTCAATACATTTTAAATACAAACATATGCTATTAATCAAATCAGATGCACCAATTAAACAAAACATATGCACCAATTAAACAAAACATATGCACCAATTAAACTGAACAGATGCCCTTATATTCTATAATATAATGCTCCAATCAATGTACCTATTCTACTGATTCAGTTACGCACTAATTATACATATCATATACAACAGTGATACAAACATATTACCTTAAACATATTAAGATTTATCTAAATATATTTCATTGAGATACCATTCATACAAATCGATTGCCCATTAAATTATAGCATATGATCCACCAACTATACAATAGATTTATCAGATGCGTTATCTAATGATGTATTATCACATACTTTTTTTGCCTATACGTACATCGTCATTTTATTTGATTACCTATTCATAATAAGTTACCATACAACAAAATAACGTAACATATTCTGTAATGACATGCAATATCACAATATCTAGTCTTTGATTCCATATTCAATAAATTTTGAAGTAAAACATATGCAATTTTTTTATAAATGTGATGCCCTAATTTTTAAACATTTATAAAACTTACCAATTCAAACGGAGTATCCCCATATCTCCTTTCAATGTCTTGGCTTTCATTATGCATGTTGTTGATGATATCAGCTTCCCATGTTTTTAAGTTGTATACAATCAGATAGTAATGATTGTATTGATCTTTTGGCATTGTTATTGGGAAGAATATCTGTTTCATATTCATATTGTTATACACCATATATCATTTACTTGTACAATATTTTTAAATTTATATACTATCAACAAAGAATAAAAATATATATTACCAATTCAACGTTGTCCAAGTTGTTTTTTGTTGAATATTTGAGCACATGCTCCATTTTTTTCCTAGAATCTTCTTGCTTCCGTGATAGCTTCTAAACACGAAACATGATTTACCGTATCAAAACATGTTAATTCAGATGCACTAAAATGGAAATAAATGTATAGTAAATAATCATATAGATGCTATATCATATACTACTGCCTAAATATTTTACTGATGTAATTTATCCCTTAAAACTTTCATGAATTAAAAGATATAAGGTCACAACTCTAGAACCTGATTCACTAGTATGTAACACTGATGCACTAATATGTAACACTGAATCACTAGTATGTAACACTGATGCACTAATATGTAATACTGATGCACTTTTTAGGCAGTATTATATGATTTGGTTTACTTGTGAAATATTATATTCATATGATATAAAAAAAATATGTATTTTTCTTACCATCATTCCAGTTTTGCAGAAAATAAATCTCGATGCCATTTTATTTTTCAATTTCTTGTCATTGTTCTGGATTATGCTCCACACATCCACTGCCGCGCTTGTGATTGGTAATTTTTGATACATGCTTTCAAATACCACTCTTGGAATCAACATGTCGGACGATTTGAATATAATATCCCTATATTAATTCAAAATATAGATGCATTAACAACATTATTACGATGCATAATATATATATATATATATAGGATCCAGTTCCATTGAGAAGGTTTTTATTTTGAGAAGATTGAGAAATATTTGTTTGAACAAACTGATTCATGTTTTTGATTTGATTCACAAGTAAAACATCATTTTATGGTGAATCGAATCTATAAATTATAAATTTGATTCACAAATCATTGTTAAAATCGAGTTATGATGATGATTCATTAAATTTGTACAGATGATTCAGTATTCTACATATATCGCAAAATCGAGAGATTTTTAACATTGATTCAAATTTTTTTTACACATTTTGAATTTTAATCACATTAAAATGAGTTTTACGCTTGAAAAACATGAATCAAAGTTAAAAATCTATTGTTTTTGAAAACCTTCTCAATCTTCTCAAAATAAAAACCTTCTCAATCGATCCAGGTTATATATATATATATTATTTTAAATTTAGTATTTTTAGCTTTACTTACATAGGAGCAAGCATCCCGCTGAATATGCAATCGACGATAAATTTCTCAGAAGCTTGCAAGTTGCTGTTGATGTTAACTTTTCTCTTGACATATGGAGAAAGAAATACTTCAGTAGGTACAGTCACTCTTTTCCCTCTAACTTTTGTTTCTTTCTCCATCTTACTTGCTTCTTCTGGTGTAATAATCCTTAATGGGACTGGACTATATATGGTTTCTTCTTCAGATGTTTCCACTTGTTTCCCTTTAGCTACATCAGTTTTAACAACTAAAGATAGTTGTTTCCCTTTAGCCGCATCAGGTGCTTCCTGATCTGGTGCATCATTATTTATTGCACCAGGTGTTTCCACCACCTCATTTTTCTCTGCTTGTGCATCAGATTTTGTTTCATCATCTTTCTTGTCCAATACCATCATTTCATTCTTTTCTGATTCCATCTCCACGCTTTTCTGATTATCTTCATTTTCTTTTTCTTCTGGCTGAGTGATTGGCAGATTCATTACCTTTTCTAGATTTTCTTCATTTTCTTTTTCTTCGTTCAACTCGTCACTCTGCGAAAAGAGATTGAAACTTGGTGGCGTGAAATCCATCCTGTGTCTTGATTCCACCGACCCACCTTCTTTACCTTCTGATTTTTTTTCTTTTAAAGCCGGGAATTGAACAGGTGGAAACCGTGTCAACTCTCCCTTATTCTTTAGGTTTCCTAGTATTTGGCTTAAAGTTCTGTTTCCACCTGTTACTGATTTTTTGTTATTACTCTTCTTCGCTGATCCTTCATCCCTTGAGCTTTCGCCCATCCTAATCTCCTTACCTTCAACATGTGACTCAACATCTTTTAGAACTTCATCTGATGCATCAAATGCACCTTTTTCCTTCACCAACTCCACCTCTACTGCTTTTTCAGTTGTTCCATCTGATGCACCCTTTTCTTTAACAACCCCTGCATCTCCGCCTTCTTTAACTTCATCAACACCCATTTGATTTCCGTTTACACCTTCATTCATTTCCTCTTTTTCTTTGTCTACTGCATTTCCTTCCAACATATCTTCGGGTGTTTCATTCACCAACTCCACCTCTAAAAAGTCGTCTGTGCTCATGTTATTTTCTTCTTGAGAGATATGTGCACCGCTGAGATGTTCATCATCTTCTGGTATTGTTTTTTCGGTTTCAATTGCAGCATCAACTTTCCCTGGTTTAAACGCTCTCATCAACTTTTCATTTCTTGCCTCGATAAGTGCTTTGAACTCATCGTCTTCTGGGTAGGAAATCGATGCCATTTCAAGCATCTCGTCAACCACCCCTTGTACACCAATTGTTAGTGACAACGCCTTATGTATCTCCATCTTCATCTCCTATATACAAATTTCCACATACAATGTATAAATTATTATCGATGTCGTATTTTTCATATATATAGCAGATGCACTAATTATAGATAACAGATGCACTAACTATATGTCACATATGGACCAAACAAATATAGCAACTGCACCAAACATATAATTAACACCAGTTGTTATACCTGATGCACTAATTATATATATCACATGCACCAATTTTATGTAACAGATGCATCGAACATACAATTAAGATTCCCTTTAAAATTTCATTCGATGGTTTACCAACTGTTTATATATTTTTCACACTCCAGCTTCATTATCTTTAATTTTGATTTGGCTATCTTGGATGCACTTGGGTGATTTACTGATTCCAGGTAAGTCGCAAATGCTTTTGTATGTCATATAATTAATATTTCAATACATTTTAAATACAAACAAATGCAATTAATCAAATCAGATGCAGAAATTAAACAAAATAGATGCACCAATTAAATAAATCAGATGCACCAATTAAACTGAACAGATGACCTTATATTCTATAATAAAATGCTCCAATCAATGTATCTATTATACTCATTCAGTTACGCACTAATTATACGTATCATATACACCAGTGATACAAACATATTACCTTAAACATATTAAGATTTTTCTAAATATATATCATTGAGTTACCAATCATACAAATCGATCACATTTATAATACAAATCATATTATCTAAGCATAATACCATACTATGTAATGCATTTTTTTTCCTAAACATATAGTGTAAATTTTATTTAAATATATATGAAATTACCTCAGCTGTTTTATTTTAAAGTTTTTGATCTCATCAATTCTGGATGAAACTTTCCCTAATTTTAGAAATCAGATCTTCCAAATCCACTCTTGGTGTGTAAACTTTGGTGCATTATTTCTTCCTGTCCATCCTCGAGTTGCTTTGCTGTAAATTTATTGATGAATTTTATAAAATATCAGTAAAATTTAGAGTATATGATAACTTTGAATACGTTAATACTTTCTTATGCATTTTTTGTATATATTACCTGGTGAATTCTTCATGTTTTGTATTGCTTCCTTGTAATCTTCTTTTCTTTTTTGGTTCAACATACTGCAAACCTTCTTTATGGGCACTTTCCAAATCCACCTATCTTCATCTCTTGTTTTTCTCTCCTCTTCAATTTTGTGTTTGCAATGCTTTAATGGCTGGGATTTCTTCATCAATTTCAACTTCTTCCGACACAGTTGAGTTTAGATACAAAAGTGCAAAAAATAAAAAATAAAAAATAAATTAATAAACAAACACATTTCAAACAATCTGAATACTACTTTATATAATATTATATGCAGATGCATCATTTTTTTTGTTATTGATGCACTATTATGACTACACATATGTCTACACATATTATATGCAGATGCATCATTTTTGTTGTTATTGGTGCACTATCATTTTTTGTACTTACCACCATCAACAGAAGTGGCCTGTTGAATCCTGTTGTGCTCTTGTATTCTCTTGTTGTTTTCCTCATTACTTCTAACAAGTATGTACACCAATCCATGTTTTTTATATCTTCTTCCTTCTCAATGCTTTGTAAGAACCTTTGGTTCACCAATCCATTTTTTGTACATTCCCCGATAATTGAAATAAATGCTACGAGGAAGTTCAGCTTGAATTCTTTTCCAATATGGTGTGCAAACAACAGTTTCTCCACTACCTCTTTCAAATAAAACCTTTCATCTGGTTCATCATATGTGTACCTCTAATCAACAATCAATGGGTACTCTGTTGTTGCAAAGCGCACTTCTGTTACCTTAATTTCTCCCATTGGAATTCCTAACATTTCATGTATCATCTTTGCGGTTATCAGAATTGCTCGTCCGTCCTCCATCTTAATTGTGCAGGTGTCAGGGTCAAAATGATTGACCACCCAATATCCCAATTTTGTTGGCGTCGAGTTTATCTTGAAGTTCTCGTTGAGCAATGATCCAAACCCCATTTCATCTACATCATTTTTTTGCGAATCCGTCAACCTCTCTAAAATTTTTACTATGTCTCTTGGAGAAGACCTAGACGTGATATTTGGGAAAATCACTTTCGTTTCTTTTTTAGTATCTTCTTCGTCAATTTTCTGCTTCTTTCTCTTATTTTCATTCTGCTTCTTTACTTTCCTTTTGTTTTGTAGCAATCTTTTTCTTTCTGCTCTGGCTCATATTCGAGTCGGTGCCTACATAAGAAAACAGTGAAATTTAGTGATGTTGCAATTATAACCACTGACGCACCAAAAATATTCTAAACAGATGCTGCAACTCTAATCATTGATGCAGCAAAAACAAACAAGCATATGCTGCAATACAAACACATACAGGTGCACCAAAATATACAATGTCATACGGATGCCATAATATTACCTATAATCACTGATGCACAAAAACCATACAAAACGCATTATGTGACTATAAGCATTGATTCACCAAAACCATTCAAAACATATGCTGCAATTCAAACACTTACAGATGCACCTAACTATACAATTACATACACATGATGTATTCAAAACATATGTTGCAATTCAAACACCTACAGATGCACCTAAATATACAATTACATACATATGCTATAATAGGGACTATAAAGATGCACCAAAACCAAACAAGCATATGTTGCAATACAAACAGGTGCAATACAAACAAACAGATGATGTAATATTAATTATTAAGATGCACCTAAACCAAAAAAAAATAAAATAAAAAAAAAAAATAAACATATAAAAGAAAAAATGTTTACATTTGATTCAATAAAAAATGCATATACATATGAACCATTCAACAATAATATACATATTATATGTACGCATATGAAAATTAAAGTGTATGCGTATGTAATAATTTTTTACAAATGCAATAATTCATACACACAATATTAAATATTTTTTTACAATAAAGAAATTATACGATAATGTAACACCCTCATCAATCGTCAAATGTCCTCCTTTCACTTACTATTTTGGGACTTCTCTGTTTCAGGTGTTTTGTTTTCCTCGCGTTCGGATTCCATTTCTGTAGCTGTAATTGAAATTGAAGATAAATATCATGTTAATGTTAATTTTTTTAATAAAACGACATAATAAAATTAAAATTGAATTAAATTTTGTTATCATATACATACATAGTTTCTGATACAGATGCACTATTTCTCATAAAACAGATACTATGATTATTTTTTGTTATCATATCCATAAAACAAATGTACTATTTGTCATAAAACAGATGCTATGACTATTTCTCATAAAACAAATGCAGTATTTTGTTATCATATCCATGCATAGTTTCTGCTACAAATGCAATATTTCTCATAAAACATATACTATGATTATTTTTGTTATCATATCCATAAAACAAATGCAATATTTCTCATAAAATAGATGCTATGATTATTTCTCATAAAACAAATGCACTATTTTGTTATCATATCCATGCATAGTTTATGCTACAAATGCACTATTTCTCATAAAACATATACTATGATTATTTTTGTTATCATATCCATAAAACAAATGCACTATTTCTCATAAAAGAGATGTTATGATTATTTCTCATAAAACAAATGCACTATTTTGTTATCATATCCATTCATAGTTTCCACTACAAATGCACTATTTCTCATAAAACAGATACTATTATTATTTTTGTTATCATATCCATAAAACAAATGCACTATTTCTCATAAAACAGATGCTATGACTATTTCTCATAAAACAAATGCACTACATATTCTCCAACACATAATTTGATGCACTTAAATACATATACTGTAACCATGCATTTGATGCCCTAATTTTGTATCACATATGCTATAACATAGATGCCTTAATTTTGTAACACCTATGCAATATTTAATTTAATATATGCAATATTAATTTAATATATGCTATAACACATTATTAACACATTTTTAACACAGATGCACTAAAATTAAACCTCATTCTAATAAATTTTATAATTCCACATATTATCCAAACTTATCAACACTGATGCTTCAACCACTGTTTCGTATGTTTTTCAAAAAAATGCAGATGCATTAAATAATATATTTTATAATTCTTACATTCGGCTTGATTTTTTTCGATTATTTTGTTCTTCCCCAATGTTTGTGGACTAATTCAAGTAGCTAAAATTGAAAAAATACAACAAATTAGACTATTAATAATACATAAACCAAAAAAACGATCACTGTGATGATCGGAATACATAAAATTAGTGCACTTACGGTTCCTGAATCTTTTTTTCGTCATTTTTATGTTGATCGGAAATAAACAAACAACGATGCTTGGATGTGATTTGATCAAATTTTATGGTATTTTGATAAAATAGGCAGTTTTTTTTTATATCGGAATTGGCGGTTTTAGAGAGAGAGAAAAAACGGGTGTGGTGTGTGGTGTTAATGAGATAGGGTCGGGTGGATTCACGCATTAGGCGTGTTTTTGTTTAATGTTTCAGTTTTACCCCTTATCTTTGGACTGTTATCAAATTATAATGTAACACCCTCAAAATTTAACAGTCGCAGAAGCATAAAGAACTTTGAGGGTGCTACGTTACGTAGATTGGAAATCACAACACATGGTAAACAAAGAACGGAATACATACTCCGTTTTAATTAAAACAACATTTAGAGTTTACAAAAGATAATTCATTGTTTAGGTAAAATTTAGGCCCATTGAATACAGTGGTCCCACATAAAAACAAGTCTCAATTTAATTGCCATTTCTTTAGAAAAGGTCCATGAACCTTGCCTTGCCAAATCCTTGCCATAACAAATCAAATTACACACCTGAGAAAACATGCTAAAAGTCAGCAAAAAGCTGGTGAGTTTATAGGTTTAAATAAAAGCATCAAATAGTTAATTTGGACTAGCATGATCATTACAACACATATAATGTCATACAAAATTTTCTATCGCGCTAGCACTAAGTTCATGCAACAGAAGCTCGACAGTTTAGTGTGCTAAACTATAGTACATAAATAATAGTCAAGGGGCCCTTAGCGAGTGTTTAACCCAATACACTCGAAGTCCGACTTGCTATACGCCCGCATTGACTTGTCTAGCCAACCGAACGGGGGAGTCACCCCAATAGATCTATCTAAAGCAATCGCGCTTCCCAACGGGAACTAACGGCTCATGAAAATGGGCATGATAGTAGGTTCTAGGGCTTAGGCTAACTACGCAATAGTTTAGAGAAAAAGTTATAATATTATGGTCCATAAAAAGATTTGCATGTTTCTCACCCCATATTTGTAAAACAAGTATAAATAAAATGGGGCTATAAACTCACCTTTAATGTTCTGAACAGTGAATGCTGTGAAATTAAGGAGTGTACGGCACCAACACGCAACCTAGATTAAATAACCATATCTTAATTTCAAGTATTAAATTTAAGTCCTTTCATAATTTAGTTTCAATGTTTTAAAGTATTTATGTTGTTGTCACTTGTGTGGCGGCAAGTGTGGTTACGAATGAATTTCCTAAGAAATGGTAAGGTTTAGCTCTACGAATAACTTAAAGGTACGGTAATGAGGAAACGAGAATATTATAGGAACTTGAATGACGAAATTTGGAAAGAAAAGAAATGAACGATTTAAAGCACGTGTAGATTTAATCGAGATGTGATATACATTAAGGTCGTGTAGTTTGGTCGTTATTTTTAATTATATAGGTTTTTGAAGTAAAACTTAAAGTAAATGACGTTCATTATCTGATAGCTAAATGTTTTGAGGAATATGACATATAAGGTTGATTTAGTAAAAACTTGGTTTATTTCGTTTATTAAAGTGAACTAAGTTTATTTAGTTATCAATGATTAGTTATAACTCATTTTTAGAAATTATAAGCTTAGAAACACTTGATCTTGTTAAATTAGTTCAAGTAAGGTTTATGTCTAATATTTCATTTTCTAGTTTTCGTTAGTGACATTATTATCGGTTGATTTAGTTTTAAAATGACAAGTATAGGTGTCAATTTATATACTTTCTAACATGTGTTATTGCCTATACTTAATATGTATTTGATTTGTTGTTAGTTCATTCGAGTTTTAGATAGTAATGACAAATGTGTATATGTAAAGTTTGTATCCTTTTTTTTACGCCAATGTTTATTGTTTTGTATTATATATAATTTGTAAGGCGATATCTAAATTAAATGGTCCAATTACTTTAGTAGTCAAATTCTTAAGTTTGCGGCAATACAAGTTTTAAGTATCCATTAGTTTCAATACAAAAATGTTTGCGTGCTCGGCTATCTCAATTTTATTTTGCGACAAGTGTATATATGTATGTTAACAGGTTTTTGTATAGTCGCCATTTGTTTGGGTTGCGGCCCAACTGGATTAGAGGACGGGGGATGTTCGGTATTGGGCTGGATCTATCACCAGTAGCCACAATGGCCTGGTGGGCCGAAACTAATTGCCCGCAGTTACACATGGGCTAGAACAAAAAGAATTTTGGTTGGGCTTGAAATTGAGTCGTAAGTGGGCTGTTTTCGATTTGGTTTGGCCTGGAAATGAAAACACAAGGCATACACATACAAGTCTAAAAGACTTGGTGTGTTTCTTCGGGGGATTTCATGACTTCTTATTCGACACCACAAGGGTCTAAAGAACTCACGTCTTGGTTAAAATTTGGGTTGAGTACTACTCAACACCAAGGTTTAGGAGTCTTGGTGTGAGGAGGGACTTTTATTTGCCATAATCGTCCTTGTTTCGGTCAAAGGACTAATTTATTACAAGGTCTAGGAATGAACCTAACGATAAGTGTATTTTCTTAAGTGATTTCGCCGAGAAAACACTAGCAAAGAGTAGCCTCTTGGAGGTCTCATTTGACCCTTTATATAGATTTGAATGGGGTAAGTTTTCACCCCGTTTTGGGATTAAACCTTGGGTCAAAATTGGTGTATTTAGGATTCGAACCAAGAGTAACTACCCTTGTTCTTGTCTCCCATTTTTAGGTCCTAAAGGGTGTCTATCGGGATGAGTTGTGAAGCAATTACCTTGTTGCTTTCATGGAACCTTAACCCACGGTTAGCTCACCTATATGGTGGCTGCCTGGGTGTATCTAACTTGACAAGAACTCGGCCATAACCTCCCCTGTGTAGGATGGTTTTCCAGCCTATGGTCACCACCAAAACACCTTGTTTTGGGGTGGTTCTCATTCGGTTAAAGGTGGACATGGTGTTCATTCGAATTACTAACTCTAAACCCAAAAGAGTGAATCTCCAAACGGTTCTAACACTACATTCCTCATCAACAATCAATTGACTTAACTTGCTACTATAACCAATGGATTTCTGGAGTCATTTGACTCGAATCACAAATTTTAGCCACAAAATCAACAAGACATCAATCCTAATATCGAGTTCTAGCATTTCTAATATCCTAAGCCACACGAAAGTGATAACAACAACATCATCTAAAGAGAATTTTTACAACAAAACCATCACTTCTGGACAAATATTAACACTTGAAACTCAATAAAATCAACACCTAAATTAACTTTTATTCAGCCTAAGATTAACAGGAAAGATCTAAAATAAATGGAATTGAAAAGAAATCGAATACAAACTCAATTCTTACAATGATTTCGAGAGATGATGAACTTCGAATGAAACTCCAATCCGAAAACCCAAGTATTCCAAATCGAACCACAATCACCACAAACCCTTGTTCTTCCTTGAGTGATTCTCAGAACCTTTATGTGAATTTGTTGAGGTGTGGTTCGACTTCCTTTGGAACATGGGTTTAAAAAGATGGATATGGAGAATAACTCCATGGTCTCTTTCGGATCTGGGAGAAATGGGGTTTCCATTTGGGTGTTCTTTCTACTTCTATTGTAGTCTTCTATGTTTGACTCGTGAGATTCCAAGGCTAGTGAAAATGATGCGAGTGCCTAGGTCAAAAAGAAAGAGGTAGCAGTGATGGAGATGGTGATGCATCGATTGGGTTTTTGGGATAAGGAGGGGACAGACAAATAAGTCTAGGGTAGAAGACAACTTTTTGATAAATGTGTGAGTGGGAGATTTATTTTAAGTATTTAGGGGTGGAATTAATTAAAAGAGTGGGTATATTATACCCGCGTCTCTCTAAACTGAGTTAAACTCGGGTCCTTCCCGGAACCGTCATAAATATGGAAGAATGGATTTTTAGAGACGTTTATATAATACTTGAATGTATTTAGAGTTTTATGGATTTACAATAATTCCTGAGTTTTAAATTTATTTCTGTTTAGACATTAGTACGCGTGTGGTGTCAATCTGAGTAAAACTGGGTTAACCTCCCGTTTTTACTACATTATAGTGGGTGAAATGTGAGATGAGATAATTTCATTGTTCTTGGTGAGATTTCCGGGTGACACAGTGTGCAGGTCTGTTATCCGTGTAATCATGTAAATGCCTAATCTGGTGTTTTAGTCATAATAAGTGGACTGTTATGAATTAAATATTAGGGAAAATTTACCTTTTGTCACATCCTCCCCGTCTTAGGAACGAAAACCGTCCTCGGTTTTTACTTAGGGTTACCCGATGGATTTGAGAAAAGATGTGGGTATCTTCGTTTGATCTCGTCCTCCCGTTCCCAAGTGTATTCGGGACCTCTCCGGGAGTTCCAACGAACTTTGACGATAGGACTGCGGCTTTGCTTTAGCCGTTTGATCTCTCGATCCATTATTTCAACGGGTTCCTCGACGAAATTTAACCTTTCGTCAACCTGAATTTCTTCCAGAGGAATGGCATGAGTCTCATCGGAAAGACATTTCTTTAGATTGCTCACGTGAAACACGTTGTGTACGGAGCTGAGTTCTTGAGGTAACTCAAGTCGGTAAGCTACTGGTTAAATTCTCGTGAGAATTTTGAAAGGTCCTATATAACGGGGGTTCAGCTTTTCACGTTTCCCAAAATGGATCACGCCTTTCCATGGCGACACTTTCAGCCTGACATGATCTCCAACTTGAAACTCAAGTGGCTTTCGTCTTTTGTCAGCATAGCTTTTCTATCGATCTCGAGCCGCCTGCATCCGGCTCTTGATCTGTACAATCTTTTCCGTAGTCTCTTGTACTAACTCGGGACCGGTGAGTTGACTTTCTCCGACTTCAGCCCAGCAGATTGGGGATCTGCATTTTCTGCCATACAGGGCCTCATATGGTGCAGCTTTGATGCTAGTGTGATAACTATTGTTGTAAGAAAATTTGGCCAATGGTAGATGTCTATCCCAGCCGTTTCCAAAATCTATCACACATGCTCTCAGCATATCTTCTAACGTTTGGACGGTCCTTTCACTTTGACCATCTGTTTGTGGATGATATGCTGTGCTCATGTCTAGGTCGGTTCCTAAGGCATCTTGTAGAGATCTTCAAAAATTTGACGTAAAACGACTATATCTGTCAGATATGATGGAAAGTGGGACTCCATGTCGAGCAACTATTTCTTTCACATATAGTCGCGCAAGCTTGTCTATGCTGTCATTTTCCTTGATGGGTAGGAAGTAGGCGAATTTGGTAAGACGGTCAACGATTACCCAGATGGTGTCATAACCACTTGACGTTCTTGGCAATTTTGTGATGAAGTCCATGGTTATACGTTTCCATTTCCACTCAGGGATTTCAGGTTGTATGAGAAAACCTGACGGTCTCTGGTGTTCAGCCTTAACCTTGGAACATGTTAGGCATTTACTGACATAAGTCGCAATATCAGCCTTCATATTGGGCCACCAATACAGCTTTTTCAAGTCGAGGTACTTCTTGTCAGCACCTGGATGGATGGAATATTTTGACTTATGGGATTCGTGCATGATGAGGTCTCGTATACTTCCATAGAGTAGGATCCAACTCCTGTCCTTGTAACAGAATGTTCCATCTGCTTTCTTCACGAACCCATTTTCGCTTTCAGGCATTTCATAAATTTTCTCATTTGGTCTATTTTCTTCCTTAAGAGCCTCAATCTGAGCTTCACGAATTCTTGACGGGAGTGGTGAGACAATTTTCATACCTAACGATCTTACTCTTAGGGGTTTCGGTCTCTCTTTTCGGCTAAGTGCATCCGTTACCACGTTTGCTTTGCCTGGGTGGTATCGAATCTCACAGTTATAGTCACTGAGCAATTCTAACCATCGGCGTTGCCTCATATTAAGTTCCTTCTGATCCAGGATGTGTTGCAAACTTTTGTGGTCGGTATATACTACGCACTTGGTGCCATAAAGATAGTGTCTCCAGATTCTGAGGGCAAACACTACTGACCATAGCTCTAGGTCATGGGTAGTGTAATTCTTCTCGTGGGGTTTCAATTGTTTTGAGGCGTAAGCTATCACCTTTTCTCGCTGCATTAAAACAGCTCCTGACCCCTTGTGAGAGGCGTCACAGTAGACTACAAAGTCCTCACTGCCTTCAGTTAGGGCTAAGATAGGTGCGCTACATAACTTATCTTTGAGAAGTTGAAAAGCTACTTCCGCTTTCACTCCCCAGTCAAATTTCTCATTTTTCTGGGTCAACTTAGTCAAAGGCTTCGCTATTTTCGAGAAGCCCTCAATGAATCTCCGGTAGTACCCTGCGAGTCCTAAGAATTGGAGTATTTCTGTGGGAGTTGTAGGTGTCGCCCAATCCTTTATCGACTCAATCTTCGCATGATCTACATGAATGCCTTGTTTATCAATCACGTGACCTAAGAATTGGACTGTTGGTATCCAAAACTCGCACTTGGAAAACTTGGCATATAACTCTTCTTTCTTTAACAGTTCCAGAATTAGCCTAAGATGCTCTTCGTGCTCCTTTTTACTCTTAGAATATATCAATATGTCGTCGATGAAGACGATCACGAACTTGTCTAAGTACAGCTTACACACCCGATTCATGAGGTCCATGAATACCGCTGGTGCGTTGGTTAAGCAAAAAGGCATAACCTGAAACTCATAGTGGCCATATCGAGTTCTAAATGCCATTTTCGGGATATCTTCTTCCCGAACTCTTAGCTGGTGATAATCGGATCTTAAGTCGATTTTTGAATAGACGCACGATCCTTGAAGTTGATCGAACAGGTCGTCGATTCTAGGAAGTGGGTATCAGTTTTTGATAGTTAGTTTGTTGAGTTCCCTGTAGTCGATGCACATTCGGAAAGATCCATCTTTCTTCTTGACGAACAGAACTGGAGCTCCCTAGGGCGAGGAACTTGGTCTGATGAACCCTTTTTCAGAGAATTCTGACAACTGTTCAGATAACTCCTGCAGTTCTGTTGGGGCTAACCGGTAAGGCGCTCGTGCCACGGGTGCGACACCTGGCACTAGGTCGATCTGAAACTCGACCTGTCATTTTGGCGGGAGTCCGGGTAAGTCTTCAGGGAAGACTTCTGGAAAATCTCTTACGACCGGCACATCTTCCAATCGCTTTCCTTCCGGCTCCTTTTCTTCCTTTCCGGAAACCTGAGCTAAAAAGAGAAGACATCCTTTCTCAAGATGTCTCTGGACCTTCGTGTAAGAGACAACGTTTAACCTTGAGATACTTCGTCGGTCTCTCCTATCGCCTTCGACGATTAGAACCTCGTTCGCATAAGGTATTCGGACGATCTTTTCATCGCAGAGAATAGTGGCATGGTATTTCGACAACTAGTCCATGCCGATAATAACATCAAAACTACCTAGTTCTACAGGTATTAGGTCAATGTTGAATGGGTGGTTCAATAGGTTTAAGGTGCAACCTCTTACAATGGTGTCTACTTTTTCTATTTTTCCATTGGCCAGCTCTACGTTATATACATTGCCTAAGGTGGTCGGGGTAATACCAAGTAATGGACTAAAGGTAGTAGAGACAAAACTTCTATCTGCTCCCGTATCAAATAGTATAGATGCATAGCGGTTATTTAAAAGGAACGTACCCATCACCACATTCGGGTCTTCCTGGGCTTCCACTTTGCCCACCGCGTAAACCCTGCCATGGGCTCCTGCATCATTTCCCCGATTCCCTTGGGGTACAACAGCTACTTGGTTCATACCAGCTCCTGGGTTTCTCTGGTTATTTGCTGGCCTCTGTTGCCATCGTTTCCCTGGTTCTTGAGTTTCCGGCATTCATTTCGATAATGCCCTTTTTCACCGCAGCCAAAACACGTGATTTCAGCCTTTGGGTTGTTTGCCTGTGCAACTTGTGCTATTGCTAGAGGTCTTGCTCTGCAATCGCGGGTCATATGTCCTATTTTCTGACATTTATTGCATTTAACTGTGCATGGACCCTTGTGATGCAACTTGCATCGATTGCAAAATGGCAAGTTTCCGGAGTAGACCTTTTTATCTGTCGGTCCGGCAGCATACACCTTGGCAACCTCGTGCCTCTTGTTCGGGTGGTTGTTACTTCGGGAATGGTCATCCCATTTCCTTTTGTTGTTCACACCCGCTTCGATCGAATCTTCGATCACTTGATCCATCAGCTTGTTAGCTACCTCCATGGTCTCGTGGAGATCCGTAGCCTTGTACGTAGTGACGTTTCCCTTAATAGATTGAGGTAATCCGCCAATATACCTCTCCAGCAAGTGGGTCTCAGTTTGAACCATATCAGGACACAGTAGGGCTAGTTCCTGAAAACGTTGGTTCAACACTGCCATATTGGTGCCTTGCACCTTAAGATTCCAAAATTCTACCTCCAGCTTCTTCACCTCATTCCTAGGACAGTATTTCTTGAGAACCATCTCTTTAAAGCTTTCCCATGACATTGCATATGCAGCGTCATAGCCAGATGATTTCAAGTAGTTATTCCACCAAGTTAGAGCTACATCCTGAAATGTGAACGATGCAAACTTAAATCGGTCCTCTTCCAAACATCCACAAATTCGGAACACCGTCACCAATCTTTCGATCCATCAGACCAGCACAACTACTCCTTCAGTACTACCAAAACCTCCAGTCATTATTTTCTGGAAGTCTTGATATGTACAACCACGAGCATTGTTGGTTGCAGGTCTTGAGTTGCCAATATTTGTTGTGGAGTTGTTTGCTGCTGCTACGCGTTCTTCTACGAGCTGATCGAGCATGGCTCGATTTACAGGTGGGGCTGCTGTAGCAGCTCTAGCGGGGACTTGGTTTGTAGGCTGCGCACGAGTGGCTCTGGTTACTCTCTTTGGAGGCATTTTGCTATATAAGAAGGATAGAGAAAATCAAGATTTGAAGAATTGGCACAAGTGTAACGTATATGGGTAAGATTAATTATAAGAACGATAACACAATGGAATAGTCAATCAAGCTCGTCATATATTAGAATAAGATTGTGTATACAAAATTTCAAGCTCGAATATCTAAGAAATAGCACAAGTTTTCTATTACAGATAAATGACTACAACTACCACTAACTGATAACTACCCAGTTTAGTGGGGATACATCTCAACTCCTAACACTAAAACCCATCATGCCCGATGCGTAGCTGCTCCAGCTCCTGTGCCATCTGAGCTATAATGGTCTCCAGATTACCTACCCTAGTCTCCAGCTGTACAATGCGTCTCCTTGACGCCAATACCTCTCTACAGTCCTCATGCTCAACTCTCGTGACCCTAGCCATCACTGAATCTAGCTCATGCATCCGATGCCAGTTAGTCCACTTGGCATCCCATGCCCTATCCTGGTCTCTCCCTATATCACCCAGTCTCTAACAAACTCCTGCAAGTTCTCTACCAACTTGCTCGTCTCATCTCCCTAATCTCTCTAACTGGTCAGAATGGACATCTAACAAGTTTCCCTGAGCACCCAACTGGACTAGAAATCTGGTGACATCATCTTCCTCCTCCTCTGCCATTGGTGAGATAGCAGGTGGAGGGAAAATCAGTATGGATGGAGATGGCGGCACAAATGAAGGTGAAGATGGCTCATAGGTGGGACTATCCGCCTGAAGTGGAGTGCTATGAACACACTCAATATCCTTCCATACTTCGCCATTAATCTCACAAGTGACCGGAGCCTCATCCCTGGCTCGTAATCTAGCAACTCTCAATCCTAACCCGAGAGGCATATCCCTGTCCTCTCCCATAATCTGAGCAGCTCTGGAGCTCTGTCCTATCTCAAATGTACTAGGCACTTCCTCCGCAATTCCTTTTCCGTGCCGTGGCTCAGCTGGTACAACTTTTTCAGGAATAGGGTCTGCCACTGGCTCTTCCTCAGGATCCTCCTCAGGATCTTCCTCTGGATCCTCTTCTGGTTCTTCTTCTTCCTCTTCTTCTTCTGCTGAGTATGAGTCATCGGCCCTCCTGAGCCTTTGACGAGGTGGTGAATGATCTGGGGATGATGCTGGTGAAAGAGATACTGGGGTGGTAGAGGTACCCGTATAGATAACTCGGGCTCTCTTCTGGGATGGTGATAGAAAATCTGAGTACCGCATTCGATAACCAGGAACTCGCATGCGGCTAGCACGTCGGACTGGAAGAGTATGGACATATGAAGCAGGCTGTGTAGTATGATCAGTAGGCTGGATAGGAGTAGGGTTGGTAGCAGGTGTAGGCAATGCTGCAGTGAGTGTAGGCTTGAGTAGATCGGGGTCCGGTGCATTGTAGGCTTGCAGCACTTGCATGTATGGATCGTCTGAATCTGGCGAGCTCGGAGGAATAGGATGGGAAGACATAGTCTGTGACAAAAATGGTATATGTGTGTAAGTATATCAGAATAATAACTAGTCTGGGTCAAGTGTATATAGATATATACATATAATACTTATAGTACACTTAATAAGTCACAATTCATAACATGCAGTCAAGTCCAATAAACATCAAACAAAATGGAAAGCAAGGCAAGTGGCGGTCATAGGGACTTGTTTTTATAAAAATGGTTATAGTTTTGGGTTTATATGTACCTAATTCTCTATAAACTAGGCTCTGATGCCAATATGTAACACCCCAAAAATTTAACAGTCGCGGAAGCATACAGAACTTTGAGGGTGCTACGTTACGTAGATTGGAAATCACAACACATGGTAAACAAAGAACGGAATACATACTCCGTTTTAATTAAAACAACATTTAGAGTTTACAAAAGATAATTCATTGTTTAGGTAAAATTTAGGCCCATTGAATACAGTGGTCCCACATAAAAACAAGTCTCAATTTAATTGCCATTTCTTCAGAAAAGGTCAATGACCCTTGCCTTGCCAAATACTTGCCATAACAAATCAAATTACACACCTGAGAAAACATGCTAAAAGTCAGCAAAAGGCTGGTGAGTTCATAGGTTTAAATAAAAGCATAAAATAGTTAATTTGGACCAGCATGATCATTACAACAAATATAATGTCATACAAAATTTTCTATCGCGCTAGCACTAAGTTCAAGCAACCGAAGCTCGATAGTTTAGTGCGCTAAACTATACCACATAAATAATAGTCAAGGGGCCCTTAGCGAGTGTTTTACCCAATACACTCGAAGTCCGACTTGCTATACGTCCGCATTGACCAGTCTAGCCAACTGAACGGGGGAGTCACCCCAATAAATCTATCTAAAGCAATCGCGCTTCCCAACGGGAACTAACGGCTCATGAAAATGGGCATGACAGTGGGTTCTAGGGCTTAGGCTAACTACACAATAGTTTAGATAAAAAGTTATAATATTATGGTCCATAAAAAGATTTGCATGTTTCTCACCCCATATTTGTAAAACAAGTATAAATAAAATGGGGCTATAAACTCACCTTTAATGTTCTGAACAGTGAATGCTGTAAAATTAAGGAGTGTACGGCACCAATACGCAACCTAGATTAAATAACCAAGTCTTAGTTTCAAGTATTAAATTTAAGTCCTTTCATAATTTAGTTTCAATGTTTTAAAGTATTTATGTTGTTGTCACTTGTGTGGCGGCAAGTGTGGTTACGAATGAATTTCCTAAGAAATGGTAAGGTTTAGCTCTACGAATAACTTAAAGGTACGGTAATGAGGAAACGAGAATATTATAGGAACTTGAATGACGAAATTTGGAAAGAAAAGAAATGAACGATTTAAAGCATGAATAGATTTAATCGAGATGTGATATACATTAAGGTCGTGTAGTTTGGTCGTTATTTTTAATTATATAGGTTTTTGAAGTAAAACTTAAAATAAATGACGTTCATTATCTAATAGCTAAATGTTTTGAGGAATATGACATATAAGGTTGATTTAGTAAAAACTTGGTTTATTTCGTTTATTAAAGTGAACTAAGTTTATTTAGTTATCAATGATTAGTTATAACTCATTTTTATAAATTATAAGCTTAGAAACAATTGATCTTGTTAAATTAGTTCAAGTAAGGTTTATGTCTAATATTTCATTTTCTAGTTTTCGTTGGTGACATTATTATCGGTTGATTTAGTTTTAAAATGACAAGTATAGGTGTCAATTTATATACTTTCTAACATGTGTTATTTCCTATACTTAATATGTATTTGATTTGTTGTTAGTTCATTCGAGTTTTAGATAGTAATGACAAATGTGTATATGTAAAGTTTGTATCCTTTTTTTTACGCCAATGTTTATTGTTTTGCATTATATATAATTTGTAAGGCGATATCTAAGTTAAATGGTCCAATTACTTTAGTGGTCAAATTCTTAAGTTTGCGGCAATACAAGTTTTAAGTATCCATTAGTTTCAATACAAAAATGTTTGCGTGCTCGGCTATCTCAATTTTATTTTGCGACAAGTGTATATATGTATGTTAACAGGTTTTTATATAGTCGCCATTTGTTTGGGCTGCGGCCCAACTGGATTAGAGGAGGGGGGATGTTCGGTATTTGGCTGGATCTATCACCAGTAGCCACAATGGCCTGGTGGGCCGAAACTAATTGCCCGCAGTTACACATGGGCTAGAACAAAAAGAATTTTGGTTGGGCTTGAAATTGAGTCCTGAGTGGGGCTGTTTTCGATTTGGTTTGGCATGGAAATGAAAACACAAGGCATACACATACAAGTCTAAAAGACTTGGTGTGTTTCTTATAGGGATTTCATGACTTCTTATTTGACACCACAAGGGTCTAAAGAACTCACGTCTTGGTTAAAATTTGGGTTGAGTACTACTCAACACCAAGGTTTAGGAGTCTTGGTGTGAGGAGGGACTTTTATTTTCCATAATCGTCCTTGTTTCGGTCAAAGGACTAATTCATTACAAGGTCTAGGAATGAACCTATCGACAAGTGTATTTTCTTAAGTGATTTCACCGAGAAAACACTAGCAAAGAGTAGCCTCTTGGAGGTCTCATTTGACCCTTTATATAGATTCAAATGGGGTAAGTTTTCACCCCGTTTTGGGATTAAACCTTGGGTCAAAATGGGTGTATTTAGGATTCGAACCAAGAGTAACTACCCTTATTCTTGTCTCCAATTTTCAGGTCCTAAAGGGTGTCTATCAGGATAAGTTGTGAAGCAATTACCTTGTTGCTTTCATGGAACCTTAACCCACGGTTAGCTCACCTATATGGTGGCTGCCTGGGTTTATCTAACTTGACAAGAACTCGGCCATAACCTCCCCTGTGTAGGATGGTTTTCCAGCCTAAGGTCATCACCAAAACACCTTGTTTTGGGGTGGTTCTCATTCGGTTAAAGGTGGACATGGTGTTCATTTAATTACTAACTCTAAACCCAAAAGAGTGAATCTCCAAACGGTTCTAACACTACATTCCTCATCAACAACCACTGGACTTAACTTGCTACTATAACCTATGGATTTCTGTAGTCATTTGACTCAAATCACGAATTTTATCCACAAAATCAACAAGACATCAATCCTAATATCGAGTTCTAGCATTTCTAATATCCTATGCCACACGAAAGTGATAACAACAACATCATCTAAAGAGAATTTTTACAACAAAACCATCACTTCTGGACAAATATTAACAACCGAAACTCAATAAAATCAACACCTAAATTAACTTTTATTCGGCCTAAGCTTAACAGGAAAGATCTAAAATAAATGGAATTGAAAAGAAATCGAATACAAACTCAATTCTTACAATGATTTCGAGAGATGATGAACTTCGAATGAAACTCCAATCCAAAAACCCAAGTATTCCAAATCGAACCACAATCACCATAAAACCTTGTTCTTCCTTGAGTGATTCTCAGAACCTTTATGTGAATTTGTTGAGGTGTGGTTCGACTTCCTTTGGAACATGGGTTTAAAAAGATGGATATGGAGAATAACTGCATGGTCTCTTTCGTATCTGGGAGAAATGGGGTTTCCATTTGGGTGTTCTTTCTACTTCTATTGTAGTCTTCTATGTTTGACTTGTGAGATTCCAAGGCTAGTGAAAATGATGTGAGTGTCTAGGTCAAAAAGAAAGAGGTATCAATGATGGAGATGGTGATGCATCGATTGGGTTATTGGGATAAGGAGGGGGCAGACAAATAAGTCTAGGGTAGAAGACAGCTTTTTGATAAATGTGTGAGTGGGAGATTTATTTTAAGTATTTAGGGGTGGAATTAATTAAAAGAGTAGGTATATTATACCCGCGTCTCTGTAATACCCAAAATTTCAAAACATGCAAAATTACCAAAATGCCCTTGCAACTTGAAATTTCAATTAATAAGTAAATAAAACGCCAAAGGAATCCCAAACTCTTGGAAATTAACAACATATGAAGTAAGATTATTTTTGCATGAACATTTTAATATGGTACATGTACAAAAAAATACTCGTCACCTTATAGAAAATATACATGGGCCGAAAATGTATTTATTTATTTTGTTAATTATTTTAAATCAAATAAAAATAAGATAAGTATCACAATTAATAGGAAATCAATCACAAATTAGAATTTGATCTTATTTTATCACCTTGGGCCGAAATCCATGCCCTCCCCTCCATTCTATACACGGTTTTATAATTGTTTCCTTTTTATACATTCTTTAATCCCTAAATCAACACAAAAACTCTCTCCATCACCATACGAATTTCTGGAGGCTGGTTCTTATTTTTCTTGGGTTCTATTAAGTCTAGAGAAGGTGGGAAAAATAGCCTTAAGGTCGTGGGATAGCTGGTGTACGCGTGGGAGTTTTCTTTGTATCGTATTTTGCTAGCCGAGAGGTGTAAATATTCTGCACTAGATCCAATCATTTTGAAACCCATCTGGTATTTTTCTAGTACTCTTTACATCATATATGATCTATATAAAATGCTTATAATGATCCATGCACGCTACTAAGGTCGTTTGGAATTAAACGAACCAAAAACCCTAAAAGATCACATGAACTAATGAACCAGTTTTCTGATCAGGAAATTAGACCGACTTTAATTAATTGAATCTCGATGATAACTAAGTGTTTTTGGGAGTTTCTTGAGTCTAGAATTAAATTCAATGAAAGAGCTTTCTGTAAAAATTAACCTGGTGTGTGCGATACACGTCTTTCACATCCTGGGAGCTCATGACTCCAAACCCTTGGAGGTATCCCCTCACCCTGTACTTGGTATGCTAAGGTCTCCCCTCCATACATCCTGATATTTGATACTGTTACTGTTACTGGGCTCATAGTGGATTTCTGTTTTCCTGCAGCTTATAACCTTATAACCTTATAACCTTATAACCTTTACCTTTCATTACTGTTACCATGTACTTATGCCTTAACTCTGACTGTTTCATATTTCATTTACTGTTCATTATCCTGTATTACTGCTTGTTATCGTTATATCTGTTCACTAAGCTTTCGTAGCTCAGCCGCATTTCTTTTCCTGCGGCATGTTTTAGTTTGGAAGCTGGGTATGAGTGGAGAGTACCTTGGACTTAGAAGACCTTACTAGCTATTGAAGATGACTAGAAGAATTTATAGTTAGATTTGGAAAGTATTGTATTATAACCTTGTAGTTTCAGATTTTCCATTGTAAGCATTGAAATTCAATTGTATTATTTATGTCATATGCTTGTGTTTGTTCTGATATGAAACCATTATTGTGACATCTTTACCCTTGTCGGGTCGGGGTGTTACAATTTATGGTATCAGAGAGACAGGCTGCGACTCGTAATACATTTACCCTTGACCTGTGCGTTTTGGACCATTAGGCTTCCACTGTAAGAACATAGGAGAACACCTTGAGAACTTGCTTTAGGATTTCTTGATATGAACTTGAGTTTTGACCAGTGAGGAATAGGTAGACTATAAGGCAATTGTTTAAGTATTATTGCTTCCGCATCACTCTGATTCGTGCCTTGCTTTTGGTTAGAGCCTGGTCAGTAGTTTTGTTTTCCCTCTTGACTATGACATTTGATCTTGTTGACCTCTGAGACTGTAGAAGTACTAGGTGGATTAAGATAGGTTATTTTGCTTACGACCTGAGATAAAGTATGATCATCATGAAGGCATATTTATATGATGCTAGTATTATGACGCCTGGCCAACGTGATAATACTTACACCATATAACGTGCCCTCATTGTGGCCATAGGATATCTTGGGGAGTACCTAAGAAGTTTAGAATTTGATCTCCGTTGGATTATCCGTAATTAGTGAGACTTTAGGATCATTCCACCTATGCGTATACCTTGCCTTCGTTCATTAGATATCTGGATAAGTTTAGACTCTCATTATGCGTTCTGTTGACCTCAATTATAAATCTTGAACTCTTGTAGAGCTCTCTACAGTTGATACAGTTAATTCGATTTGAAATCTTGTTCTTATTCCATATAAGCTTTCCTGAAGATTCACCTATCATCCATTTATGTTACATGGTCCTTTTTGATCGACATCAACCCAATTTATCTCCGTCTGAGAAACTTGAACCCACCTTGTTTTGATTGAGTCATGAGAAACTATTTGGTTTGACGATCCTTTTTGGAAGAACCTTCCCGGGCGTGAGAATGTTCGTAACGATCTTTTTGCGAATTGCTACGACTTCGTCTAACCTTGCGATTTCAAATTTCGAGGACGAAAATTTTCTTTTAGAGGGGAAGAAGTTGTAATACCCAAAATTTCAGAACATGCAAAATTACCAAAATGCCCTTGCAACTTGAAATTTCAATTAATAAGTAAATAAAACGCCAAAGGAATCCCAAACTCTTGGAAATTAACAACATATGAAGTAAGATGATTTTTGAATGAACATTTTAATATGGTACATGCACAAAAAAATACTTGTCACCTTATAGAAAATATACATGGGCCGAAAATGTATTTATTTATTTTGTTAATCATTTTAAATCAAATAAAAATAAGATAAATATCACAATTAATAGGAAATCAATCACAAATAAGAATTTGATCTCATTTTATCACCTTGGGCCGAAATCCATGCCCTCCCCTCCATTCTATACACGGTTTTATAATTGTTTCCTTTTTATACATTCTTTAATCCCTAAATCGACACAAAAACTCTCTCCATCACCATACGAATTTCTGGAGGCTGGTTCTTATTTTTCCTGGGTTCTATCAAGTCTAGAGAAGGTGGGAAAAATAGCCTTAAGGTCGTGGGATAGCTGGTGTACGCGTGGGAGTTTTCTTTGTATCATATTTTGCTAGCCGAGAGGTGTAAATATTCTGCACTAGATCCGATCATTTTGAAACCCATCTGGTATTTTTCTAGTACTCTTTACATCATATATGATCTATATAAAATGGTTATAATGATCCATGCACGCTACTAAGGTCGTTTGGAATTAAACGAACCAAAAACCTAAAAGATCACATGAATTAATGAACCAGTTTTCTGATCAGGAAATTAGACCGACTTTAATTAATTGAATCTCATGATAACTAAGTGTTTTTGGGAGTTTTTTGAGTCTAGAATTAAATTCAATGAAAGATCTTTCTGTAGAAATTAACCTTGTGATTTTTAGAGGCTTGGAAGACCACTTTTTGATTTTTAGAAAATTAAGTGTCAAATCGAATTTGTATGTTGGAAAAACAGTCCGTGTTTTTCATTTATCATTTTCAAACCATATCGAATTAGAAGGTTTCCTTTGAACTAGGTAATATTTGTTATGTCTACTAGTTACTGGAATTTGTTTAGAATTTTATAAATTTTCTAGATGGAGTAGTGAATTAATTACTTTTCGGGTGTTTCATCAGATCCGATTATGGAACATGTTAGGGAAATGGATTTTTCAGTCGTACCTATACTTGTTAATAAAATCTGGAAAAATTAGGTAAATTACTAGGGACATATAGGGTTCTCTGGGAATTTTTGGGAATTTTATTTCGGAGTTCTAATATGATTCATAAATTATTTAAAACAGGTCCAGTGCATACGAAAAATCTGTTAAAGTGTAAAGATATTAAAAAGGTGTTATTTGTTTATTTTTCCAAAACTAAAGGGTTTAAATTGTTATTTTCTAATACTAAAGGACTTAACTTGAAAAAAACCTGTAACTTTATAATAATTACATCTTATACCCTAATTTTATGATAATTGCATAATAGTCCTTAAACTTATCATAATTACATAATAAACCCTAAAAATTTGTAAACCTACCATAATAACCTTAACTTTATATAAATACTATTATGAACCCTAAGCTATTAATATTGTCACTTTAAACTTATTAAATGATAACTTTGAATGCTTCTAAAAATGGAAACTTGCTAATTTTGGAAACCTGCTATAAATGGAAAGTTACTAAAAATGGAAAGCCGACTAAAATGAGAAATCTGATTTGAAGAAGATATTAATAATAAGACGATCATGTATTCGTGTAGATTCGCTGAAGATGGAGTTGTTTCCGATCTTTATATTTCTAGATATGTTTGCACTTGTGGTATAAGATACAGATATTCTACCCTTTCTCAGTAAGGGTGTCCTTCTCCTGACTTTTGATCTTGATTCACTATAGGATTCCCTAAGCCATTGCTATGTTCCTTTATACTTTGATTCGTTCTTCAGGTTTCACTTAAATCTTTCTATATTGGTTTGATTATGATCTGAGCCTTCTTTTTGAGGCTTTCCTTATTGAATCTATGCCTTTGCTATGCTCCCTTGATAAATTGAACCTTGCTATGTTTCTTTTGATACTTGATATAAACCGTTCATCACCTTGTAATATGAATATTTATAACCCTTGGATACCTTGAAGGTTCATAGGATTTTATAACCGGATGTGAAAACTTTTCTTAATTACATATGAAAATGTTTTGAAAACTACATTTAAAGACTTTCTTTATGAAAACTATTTTTAAAGATCACTTTTATGAAAGCCATTTTCTAAGGATTACTTTTTAACAAATTGATATGAACCTTCTGATACTTGACCTTTCTGATATTGGACCTTCTGATATTGAACCCTCTGATATGAACCTTCTGATTTGAACCTTTACTTTAACCCTTGCATTGATCTCCTGTCTTGAACCTTAATATGAGCTTGACTTGAACCACTTGAATTGGAAATTTGACCTGAACCGCTGGATATGAAACCTGATACTTGACACTTGATACCTGATACTTGACACTTGATACTTGATACTTGACCTTGACCCACAGTTTGAGACTACGAGCCACCCACTAGGCATGAGGGTTTCATGTCCCTGTCATTGATGCACCGATGACTTGACTCTAGGGCAGGAGAGTGATGACCTGTCTCGTCCCTGACCTGATTTGATTTGTTACATAGAGGCAGACTTTGGCCACCTGGGGCGTATGGATGCATCCTAGATTTGACCTGACTTAATTTGTTATATTACCTGTTATACTTGGTGACTGATGGTGTATGCGATACACGTCTTTCACATCCTGGGAGCTCATGACTCCAACCCCTTGGAGGTATCCCCTCACCCTGTACTTGGTATGCTGAGGTCTCCCCTCCATACATCCTGATATTTGATACTGTTACTGTTACTGGGCTCGTAGTGGATTTCTGTTTTCCTGCTCCTTATAACCTTATAACCTTATAACCTTTACCTTTCATTACTGTTACCATGTACTTATGCCTTAACTCTGACTGGTTCATATTTCATTTACTGTTCATTATCCTGTACTACTGCTTGTTATCGTTATATTTGTTCACTGAGCTTTCGTAGCTCAGCCGCATTTCTTTTCCTGCGGCAGGTTTTAGTTTGGAAGCTGGGTATGAGTGGAGAGTACCTTGGACTTAGAAGACCTTACTAGCTATTGAAGATGACTAGAAGAATTTATAGTTAGATTTGGAAAGTATTGTATTATAACCTTGTAGTTTCAGATTTTCCATTGTAAACATTGAAATTCAATTGTATTATTTATGTCATATGCTTGTGTTTGTTCTGATATGAAACCATTATTGTGACATCTTTACCCTTGTCGGGTCGGGGTGTTACAGTCTCGCTAAACTGAGTTAAACTCGGGTCCTTCTCGGAACCGTCATAAATATGGAAGAATGGATTTTCAGAGACGTTTATATAATACTTGAATGTATTTAGAGTTTTATGAATTTACAATAATTCCCGAGTTTTAAATTTATTTCTGTTTAGACACTGGTACGTGTGTGGTGTCAATCTGAGTAAAACTGGGATAACCTCCCGTTTTTACTACATTATAGTGGGTGAAATGTGAGATGGGATAATTTCACTGTTCTTGGTGAGATTTCCGGGTGACACAGTGTGCAGGTCTGTTATCCGTGATAATCATGTAAATGTCTAATCTAGTGTTTTAGTCATAATAAGTGGACTGTTATGAATTAAATATTAGGGAAAATTTACCATTTGTCACATATACCCTGTAACTTTTTTTCTCACTTTTCTATCTAATTACACTTTTTCCTAGATCCGGACCATATATATAATATATATATAATATAATATACTATAATTATCTATATATAAATATATTACTAAATTCATGAAATAGTCATTATTTTTATTTTTTCAATTTTTATTCATGAAATGTTTTAGGGTGTTTTCTCATGTGTATCGCATATGGGAAAGTTTGTGATACATATTTTGTACAATAGGTTTAAAAATTTATGATTTTTACTTAAAGGGTGTATTAAAAATTACATTAATGGTATTTGTTAACCAATCAATTTATGTATATAGTTGTGCAAAAGTTAATTGTACATAATGTTTTATCATATGTACTGCTGAAATTTAAGTTTTTGAGGTATTTAATGTTGGAAAACTATGTTTAAATTCGTTGTACTTAATGCTTTATTTCTTGTATTGCTGAATTTTTAAGATATTCAACTATATATCTTAGTGCATTTAATTTCAAAAAAATACTTTGTGCATTATAAGATAGTTAGATTGTAGAAATGAGAATAGTTAAAGGAAGGGGATGATTTGCACATTCCATTAATTGATTTTAACATTTAAAAGTGTTGTGTCTTGATATTTAAATCTTTGTAGGAGTGAACATGAGTAAAAATGATCTAAGAGTACATATGTCAAGACACAATTCTTTGAAGTATGCAAATCACCTCCCTTAGAGGAAACACCAATAAATCATGTGTGACATTGTTTTCATCAAATTTTTGTTAGGTAATTTTAGGAGGAGTTGTTGAATAAGTAACTCTGGTCTTAGAATGTGTTTGATGTATTATGCAACACGTGATAATTAGTTAGTGATATTTGGTAAAACTATCTTTTTTTTATTTGAAACATGAGAGATTTATTAATTTGTTAGCTAACTAGTTTGTTGAATCTGCTAATATAATTGTCATTTTCTCTCTGATTTTTACATAATTAACGTGAATATCTCCAAGAATCGAAGTACTCGTTATATCACAAATTACCCCATCGACTAAAATAATAGTGTATGGCTAGCTAAAGCCCAGTTAGCTATAGTATAAGCTCACACAATTTCCACTCTTCTTTGGGAAATACCACTTGCACAAGACAAATGGTATGTTTTGTGAAATTGACTGGAGGTGAGGCTGGAGCTTATATTATATGCTGAAAGCTCGAACTTATATTTTTATAAAGTTGTTTGGCGAATTAGTTTGAGTTAAAACTTATTAGTGTAAGATCGCATAAAAATACATCAACGTAAATTCAGATATATTTTTAGCTTTTGCATTTTTAGGTTTTTAATGTTAAGCTTTAGCTATGAAAATAGTTACAACATAAGTACTATATTACAAACAAATATATTAAAATAAAAATATCACTGCAGAATATGATATAATCTAGTATATACAAAATATGACAACAATAAATATGCATAATTGATTTACAAAGTAAAATATGGTTCAACCTGTTCAATCCATTCAACAGTATCTATTCTTTAGAACAAGCTTCATTGAACCTTCAACAACATTAGTATCGGTTTATATCATATTTATAAAGTAATCACACTTTTATCATTATCCACAACAGACTGAGAGACGTCTTTGTTAATGATTTTGCTCAATTTTTTATTCTCTTCGAGCTTTACATAACAATCTCTATTTTGCTCTTTGCGTTTTTCTGCATGTTTAATTGATACATGCAATATGAATAAAGTAAATGCAATATGTTAAGATTAAAACTTTCATCTCCCCCGAGCTCATTTCAACAACAAGAAAGATAAACAAATTGATGTGTCATTTAAGTCTTTGTTTTGTTTATGTATTTAGTACGAGCTTAAAAGAATACACTTATATACACATTACACAACTTAGAAATATAATCAATGCTTTAAAATCTGGTTCAACCCGACCGGGTCAAACGGTTGAACGAGGAACCAATGATGTTACCCAGTAACCTAGGTTTTTACTACTTATACCCCATGTTGAGCCACCGATTTTCACTCAACCCAAGTAGAACCCATTCACCAAAACCGTGTGTGGTTTTACCTATTTGACTTTTTTTTAAAACAAACAGTATGAATCGTCAATTGTATATTACATCAAACCATAATGCTGCTAAACAATTGAAAATTACATGATTAACTACAATTACTAATAGGTTATATTGTACATTATATCAGTGTTTAAACTCATTGAACCATATATTACATTTTTGTGCTTCATTATGTAATACCCCGTAAATTTCCAGACTGATTTTTAAATAATAAATTATATTTATTATTTCCTAAGTTTCACATTCGGACTTTTCCAAACTTATTTAAATCGAATACGAGAAGTTATCTCACGAAACGTGAAAACCACACACAACGCGTACCGTCACAACCGTAACTCGACAAACATTTTAATGTGATTTTTACTATTTATGAGAAAATAGTCGTGTAAATACTCGTTTTTCGTGGAAAAATTATTTTGAACGCAAAGGTATAAATTTTGAACTTCCAATCGATCGTTTACTAACTCAAATGGGCCCCACACCTTAAAATCATAAAAGATTGCACAAATTATAAGTTTGGACCTCAGAACAAATTAACACCGCCACCCATAAACTTTGATTAATGGCAGATTTGGCCCATAGGGTTTCATTGACAGTATAAAAGGGCACAAATTAGGGTTTCCTTGTCATAATAACACACACTTACTCCCACTTCTCTTTCCATAAGTTTTCCGGCGCCGTCACCGGTGCTCCGGCCAGATTCTGGCCACCATCATTCTCGCGCCGCCACTGTCAAGATGAGTAAATCGGGATAGATCGGGGTACTTGGAGTCATTTGGGTGGTTTTTTGCTCGCGTTTGGTCCGTGTTCCACCACAGCCGTCGTCACCACTACAGCGCCACCTCCACCTCCATCTCTCGTTCTCTCATTCTTTTGGTATGTCGAAAACAAAACCTATTTCTATTATTTTCTTTGTTAAAACCGATTAATAAAAATGATTTACATATTTTTCGGGGACGTAAAACTTGGTTATCAACGTTTTTCATAATTTTTCGTCTGATTAATAAGGATTAAAATGGCTGTTTGTTTCAGATCTCTTTTTGTATTCGGGACGGGTAAAAACTCACGTACGGGTCAGACCCGTTTGGTCTCAGTTGGAAAATGGACTTGCTTATTTCTTGGTATGTTTGTATATGGTTATCGTGTTTGAGGTGTGTTTGCTTGTGCTCGGTAAAAACCAAAACAACCCGAGGGGTTGTTTGACTCACTTTCGGTCAAGGAGAAACCACCCACGTAGGGTGTTTGTTTATTTCTTGGTAACGACCACACACCATGGGGTGTGTCTTGGTCTCGGTTTGTTTCCTGTCACAGAGGGTGCGTTTGTTTGTAATTGTGTTTTTAGTTGTGCTTGTGTTTGCAATTGATATTGGTCATGTTGGTTGAGTAAATCTTAAGTTGTTGTTTTAATTCACAAAAAATACGCAAGGGTGCGTTTGGTTTTTACAAACGGGTTGAAGCCTACTACATTAAAAGAGTAAACTTTTATTTTGGTTAGTGTACGCTTGTGTCTATAATTCTAAACTTGCATGCATATTTTCCGGATTATATAATCTAAGGACTAACGTGATTATTCTATTTTGAAACTTGTGAACATTAGTACGTTTTCGGTTACTCTTGGGATTGATAGTTGGAATACGGACTAAACATATACTTAACGGACAAAATATAACATATTGTGACTCGAATCATTTTGACAAATCATTGGACTTGCATCGAATCATTTGAACAAATTATTGGAATTAAAACGGACTATTTAGCATATCGATAACATAAGTCATATATAGAAAATGTATTTTAATTAAATACTACACAACTTGGAAGTTTTATAAACAAACAAGTCTTGGAAGATTTTCTCATAAGTTAAAATTTCTTAAAAACCGACGAGAAGGAAAAGTAGAATTTTGGTAATTGAATTTCGTGATGTTATATATATGACTAGGCGTTTAACTTGAACTTTACTATCAAATAAAACTATATGCCTCTATAAGGTTATACAAAGATCGTATTTTCAAAAACGCTTCTATTAGAAACTCGTCAAATGACGAATTGTAGAATTTAATTGTAAAACCCTTATTGTTGAATTATGAATTCAAATTATCCTTGTAAATGAAACATGTATGTTCTATACAAACTATTTGGGAATTATTGGGTAAATACCGAAACATACCAATTGAATTACTTTCTTGACATATTTTTCCTTATCGTTCATTTCCTGATTTCTTCTTGTCATTCTTCCTTGACTTAAGTCCTCGTCGGTACTTTTCTCGACTATGTCGTTATCTATTCCTTTTTGACGTGTGTAAACTTGAGTCCTCGTCAATATTTCTTGAACTGTTCTTTTATTACTTCATTTATAATATATTGAAATATATATTATATGTTGGCGTAAGTAACATTTTGAGTCTATGTTTTCTTACCACTACACGAAACGTTGATGCTAAACTTTTTGCAATAATTGATATGAGTATTCCATGAAAACTAAGACACTTTGTCATTTGAAAACTCATTTACTTTATGAGACGTATTCTGAGTTAACTATATACTTATAGGGTTGTGCCGATCCCGTACCGTTGTGCCTGTACCTCTTGACGCCGTTGTGTTTTTACTACTTGATGCCATTATGTTACTTGTATTGCCACGTACTGAGGTAAGTTCATGGCCCCTACTTTTTTTTTTGAAATACTTTTTGGGGGAGAATACATGCACACTTTACTCATTCATTTTACTCAAACTCTTTAATTAAATTATTCCCATACATGATTTAATTACTCGGAAGGATTTTCTGCTTTGTTTTAATACTTGTTTGATTTATTGAATGCAATATTATGTACTCATTACATACTTAAGTTTTACTCATGGTCACAAGTGCTTGAAAACATATATGTGAGTTTCATAGCCCCACATTTGCATTGTTTATACTTGTTTTCAAATACTCGGGGTGAGAATACATTGCTCGTTTTTAACATATGGACACAAGCACTTAAACGATTATACTCCCATAACCAAATGAACCAGCCAAGCCAAATGAATTGGCAAACCTGCCAAATGGACTGGCTAATGTGCTATGTACATACATAACCGAATGTATCGGTATGCCATTACCCTTTCCCGACCAAATGTACGGTCAAGCAAATACTATATCTTGTGGTCCACTTAAACCTATGAACTCACCAACTTTATGTTGACACTTTAGCATGTATTTTCAGGTTTTTAGATGATAGTTTACCCTTAGAGGCGCATGGAAATGGCATGGTCATAGGCGACTCTGATAAACAGTTGGGACCGCTTTATTTATTTTATGGGCCTATTTTCGCTCTACTTTTGAATAATGTAAATTTAACACTTTTTGTTAATGAATTTTATTCTAAATGATTGAGGTAAAAACTGTTCTTTGTACTTGTGTTGTGATACCAATTGAGTAGCACCCCAGTGACATGTATGCTTCCGCTGGACCCAATTTTGGGGGTGTTACATATTGGTATCAGAGCCTTGGTTATAGAGAACTAGGAAAATTTTAAAACCTAGACTATAACTGCTTTTACGAAAACTTAACCCTATGACCGCCACATGCTTGCCTGCCAAGCTGATGCCTCATTTGTGATTTTGATTGCTAGTATAATTGATAAGATATGCGCACTGTTATTGGATAAGTATATCCAGCTATTTTCGCTATTTACTATAAGTATCTTCGACATATGCATACGTATCGTACTTGTCATAGCCTTACGCCTTTTCTCTACGTAATCTCATCAATCATCCTCAAGTGTGGACATTCACCTTAGTTGTTTAAACAACACTTAAAAGTAAGGGACATATTACTAGCGTAACCGGGCCGAGTATTTCAAAGCTCATTGAACCTCGGGTGAATATAGACTAATCACCTATATTCAATCAGGGACAGTGAGACATAGCCTGATCACCTATGTCTGACTCAGAGGTGAACTTTGCGATACTGAGAGTAGTTATAATAGAATTATGTCCAGTTGAATTTGATTTTTGAAATGGTAAAGTTATGGCGTGTGTATACGAGCAATGAATATCACGAAAGTCTGCCCTTGCACATGAAACACTGGCATCACACCTCATAAACCGTAGTACTCCTGGCACCGCTATACGTCTCCGTTTATATGGAATTCTTGTTTGTCGCCATCTGATCATGTTTTGCATCAGGACGGGCTAGACCCGATTGTCACTGTTTGAATCCGAGTTGCTTATTTGTAACTCATTTGAGCTTATTGGAGTGTTTGGATTTGATTTTGGCTACGTTTGGATTTGATTTTGGCTACTTTAGATTTGGTTTTGGTTATGTTAGATTTGGTTTTGGCTATGTCTGAATTTGGATCGCTGGATTTTGTGATTTTGGACCTCATTTTGTGGTCTTGTTACAGTCGCCTCTACCCTAAGCCTTGTGCTCAATCGATGTTGTTCAATCGAAGTTGTTCAATCAATGTTGTACCTCCCGCTTTAAGTACTATGTACATTACTGATTCAACCAACTGATTGCTAGTAGCAATCAACATCCTCTCCCAGAATTGTACTCTGAACTCGCTAAACTCTCCATTTGGCAGAGATTCCACGCCCAACAGAAATCTTAAGACCTTAGGGAGTAACCTGAACCGCGTTCCTTGGAACAATCATCTAATTTTCCTCTCGTCCCTCGGGAATACCATTTATCTTTGCTACCCTCTTATAGGATAATAAATTGTTTTGCCATTAATTTACAAACTACCTTTGATTTTTCTACCGACCATTTTGCGGTCATCCTACCAAATGTTTTACTGCTATTTCACGAAAATCAAAATTTTGATCTTACTACCACTTTATAAATGGCGAACCGCTTTCCTGTTACCCCGTAAACTGTTCTACAAATCGTTTAGCAAAACGATTTCATAAAATGTTTTGCTACCTTGCTACGATGTTATGAATCAAACTAAAAATCAAAATTTTGACTTTGCTATAATTTTATAAATGATGAATTGTTTTCCTATTATCTTATAAGCCGTTTCACAAATCATTTTGTAAGTCGATTTGCTGTTTTTGCTACTATATCATAAGCTAGATCTCAGGAACGAATCCCGCACCTCTACTTGAGTAATCGAGTGTGGCAATGGTTGGCATAGACACCTCCCGTTGACCAAATTCTCTTATAACAATACCTACGACTCCAGTATTTCAACGGCACCGTACGAGGAACCTTACGGTTGCAAGTACCGATCGTCGGCTTGTTGGGTAGAAGTTGGGGATACATAACTTACTGACCCTGAACTTGTTCATGAGACTACCGAGAAGATCGTTTAGATCAGAACTGAGTTGCAAGCTGCTCACGAATCGCCAGAAGAATTATGCTGAAAAATGACGTAAATCTCTTGAAACCCCAGATAAAACCTAAATTATGCTTAAAGATTCACCATGAGAATGTGTGATATGTTTAGTAAACGTGGAAAGCTTAATCCTTGCTATATTGGTCCTTTCAAAATCCTTGCTAGAGTTGGACTGGTAGCTCACAGACTCGAGCTACCATCGGAACGTGGCAGTGTTCACAACGTATCTCATGTGTATAATTGGAAGAAATGCTTTCCTGATGAAACTTTTGCTATTCTTCTAGAAAGTTCCAGATCTACGAATGTATAAACATTATTGAGAAACCTATCAAAATTATGAACCGTGAAATCAGAAGACTTTAGGAAAGTCGTATTCCTATTGTCAAAGATCGGTGAACTCTAAGAGAGGTTCTGAGTTCACATGGGAATGTAAAGATGAGAGCAAGCGTAAGTATCCTCATCCCTTTTCAAACGTAACGGGTAACTTTAATTGAATCACGAGGTCGCCCATTTAAGGAGGTGAAAATGTAATACCCCGTAATTTTCCAGAATGATTTTTAAATAATAAATTATATTTATTATTTCCTAAGTTTCACATTCAGACTTTTCCGAACTTATTTGAATCGAATACGAGAAGTTATCTCGCGAAACGTAAAAACTGCACACAACGCGTACCGGCACAACCGTAACTCGACAAACATTTTAATGTGATATTTATTCTATTTAGGAGAAAATAGTCGTGTAAATACTCGTTTTTCGTGGAAAAATTACTTTGAACGCAACGGTATAAATTTCGAGCTTCCAATCGATCGTTTACTAACTCAAATGGGCCTCACACCTTAAAATCATAAAAAATTGCACAAATTACAAGTTTGGTCCCCAGAACAAATTAACACCAGCACCCCTAAACTTTGATTAATGGCAGATTTGGCCCATAGGGTTTCTTGGACACTATAAAAGGGCCCAAATTAGGGTTTTCTTGTCATAATAACACACACTTACTCCCACTTCTCTCTCCATAAGTTTTCTGGCGCCGTCACCGGTGCTCCGGCTAGATTCTGGCCTCCATCATTCTCGCGCCGCCATTGTCAAGACGAATAGATCGGGGTACTTGGAGTCATTTGCATGGTTTTTTGCTCGCGTTTGGTCTGTGTTCCACCACAGCCGCCATCACCACTACAGCGCCACCTCTACCTCCATCTCTCGTTCTCTCATTCTTTTGGTATGTCGAAAACAAAACCTATTTCCATTAATTTCTTTGTTAAAACCGATTAATAAAAATGATTTACATATTTTTCGTGGACATATAACTTGGTTATCAACGTTTTTCATAATTTTCCATGTGGTTAACAAGGATTAAAATGGTTGTTTGTTTCGGATCTATTTTTGTATTCGGGTCGGGTAAAAACCCATGTACGGGTCGTACCCATTTGGTCTCAGTTGGAAAATGGACTTGCTTATTTCTTGGTATGTTTGAATATGGTTATCTTGTTTGAGGTATGTTTGCTTGTGCTCAGTAAAAACCAAAACAACCCGAGGGGTTGTTTGATTCACTTTCGGTCAAGGAGAAACCACCCATGTAGGGTGTTTGTTTATTTCTTGGTAACGACCACACACCATGGGGTGTGTCTTGGTCTCGGTTTGTTTCCTGTCACAGAGGGTGCGTTTGTTTGTAATTGTGTTTAGTTGTGCTTGTGTTTGCAATTGAGATTGGTCATGTTGGTTGAGTAAATCTTAAGTTGTTGTTTTAATTCACAGAAAGTACGCAAGGGTGCGTTTGGTTTTTACAAACGGGTCGAAGTCTACTACATTAAAAGTGTAAACTTTTATTTTGGTTAGTGTACGCTTGTGTCTATAATTCTAAACTTGCATGCATATTTTGCAGATTATATAATTTAAGGACTAACGTGATTATTCTATTTTGAAACTTGTGAACATTGGTACGTTTTCGGTTACTCTTGGGATTGATAGTTGGAATACGGACTAAACATATACTTAACGGACAAAATATAACAGATTGTGACTCGAATCATTTAGACAAATCATTGGACTTGCATCAAATCATTTGGACAAATCATTGGACTTGCATCGAATCACTTGGACAAATAATTGGAATTAAAATGGACTATTTAGCATATCGACAACATAAGTCATATATAGAAAACGTATTTTAATTAAATACTACACAACTTGGAAGTTTTATAAACAAACAAGTCTTGGAAGATTTTCTCATAAGTTAAACTTTCTTAAAAACCGACGAGAAGGAAAAGTAGAATTTTGGTAATTGAATTTCGTGACGTTATATATATGACTAGGCGTTTAACTTGAACTTTACTATCAAATAAAACTATATGCCTCTATAAGGTTATACAAAGATTGTATTTTCAAAAACGCTTCTATTATAAACTCGTCAAATGACGAATTGTACAAGTTAATTGTAAAACCCTTATTGTTGAATTGTGAATTCAACTTGTCCTTGTAAATGAAACACGTATGTTCTATACAAACTATTTGGGAATTATGGAGTAAATACCGAAACATACCAATTGAATTACTTTCTTGACATATTTTTCCTTATCGTTCATTTCCTGATTTCTTCTTGTCATTCTTCCTCGACTCAATTCCTCGTCGGTACTTTTCTCGACTATGTCGTTATCTATTCCTCTTTGACGTGCGTATACTTGAGTCCTCGTCGGTATTTCTTGAACTGTTCTTTTATTACTTCATTTATAATATATTTGGATATATATTATACTTTGGTGTGAGTTACATTTTGAGTCTATGTTTTCTTACCACCACACGAAATGTTGATACTAAACTTTTTGCAATAATTGATACGAGTATTCCATGAAAACTAAGATACTTTGTCATTTGAAAACTCATTTACTTTATGAGACGTATTCTGATTTAACTATATACTTATAGGGTTGTGCCGATCCCGTACCGTTGTGCCTGTACCTCTTGACGCCGTTGTGTTTTTACTACTTGATGCCATTGTGTTACTTGTATTGCCTCGTACTGAGGTGAGTTCATGGCCCCTACTTTTTCTTGGTTTGAAATACTTTTTGGGGGAGAATACATGTACACTTTACTCATTCGTTTTACTCGAACTCTTTAATTAAATTATTCTCATACATGATTTAATTACTCGGAAGCATTTTCTGCTTTGCTTTAATACTTGTTTGGGTTATTGAATGCAATATTATGTACTCATTACATACTTAAGTCTTACTAATGGACACAAGTGCTTGAAAACATATATGTGAGTTTCATAGCCCCACATTTACATTGAGTATACTTGTTTTCAAATACTCAGGGTGAGAATACATTGCTCGTTTTTAACATATGGACACAAGCACTTAAACGATTATACTGTTGGGTCCATCAGTACCCAAGCATCCTGAAAACAGGATTTGAATACAAATTAAGCCAAGTTTTAATCAACCGTAAACACTCTCAAGTCACTGAGTGAATAGTCACTCAGTGAGTCATCTTCAGGATGCTTAACGCGAGTCTAAGAAGAAGGATTCACCATTCAGGAAGGTGGAACTCCCTGAGTAGGACTTAAGCCAAAGAAGAAGATGATGGGTTCAGTGAGTCATGACAAGAACTCATTGAACCTCCAGTCTCCTCAATAACTATGATGATTGAAGACTGAAGACTGAGGACTGAAGACCTAGACTTAAGAATCTGAAGTCTGAAAGAAAGGCGGGATTAGGTGGGAAAAGTTTGAAGAGATAAGGAGAAGTCTTATCGGGCCGAAAGCAAACTTTACCTTAAATGGCTTAAAGTCAAGATGTGTCATAGCTGATACTCGAAAAGCACTTTTAGCTTATTCCCAATGCAGATTCTTGTAAATGACAAATACTGTTTGTATTTGTCAAACTAGCTAGGTTATTCTTTTGTACTTCTAAAACATGTGCTCTTTTATAATTGTGTATAAATAGGAACAGAGGGGAGAAAAGTGGGATAAGTTTTGTGCATTAAAAGCTTAGACTTTCACGAAACCACTTTTTCTCTCCAAAGAGCAATCACGTCCCTGAGATAGCTTAGTGGGTCATTACAGTTGCCACTCAAGAATAACTTGAGTTTAGAGAGGAGAACACACCATACCTTGTTTATTCGATCCCAAGTGTTTATTCCGCAAACACTTGGGTAATAGATTCTTTTGATTAATTTCTAATAAGAATTTAAACGTTGAAAAACTTGTGTTTTTATATTTACGTTTTACTTATCTGTTATAATTAATCAATACGTTATCTCAGTCATTAAACACAATTAGATTAACTTTGTAGTTACTTCTACTTGTGTAAAGGGAACTATAAGTGGTATTAGAGCCTCTGGTTTATAAAATCTTTTCAAAAACTAAGAGTGCTCAAGGTTTTTAAAACCAAGATCCTACTATAGCTGATATTAATGTGCCCCAGCTCGTCGATAAAAAGGGTGGTATCTTTTCAGCTGTTGCTCCCAGACTCGAAGCTGGAAAATTTAGCAAGTGAAAAAAGCGAATGCTTTGCTACTTGACTGGTATGGAACCATACTACATCACTTGTATTAATGAAGGTCCTTATGTCCCTAAGACTGCTGAGGGGCTAAACAAGCCTGAAGCTCAGTGGACTATAGATGAGAGAAGGGTGGTCAATCAAGACCAACGCCTGGAAAGCATAATTATATCTTGTCTTCCTGACGATATAATGGAATCAGTCATTAACTGTTCTACAGCCAAACAAACTTGGGTTGACTTGATTAATAGCTTTGAAGGTCTCTCAGATACCAAGGAAAACAGGATCATGGACCTGAAACTTGAGTACAACACTTTCAGGGCAAAGGACTCTGAAAGTCTTTCTCAAACATATACCAGATACAAGACCCTGATAAATGAATTGTCAAATGATGGTGTAGTTTTGTCTAAGCATGAGATCAATGTTGGCTTTGTCAAAAGTCTCCCTGAGAAGTAGCTAAATTTCTCACAGGACCTCAGGAATACTAACCACATTAAGACCCTTGAGCTCCCTGAGATCTATGGGAAATTTGTCTATATTGACAACTTAATCTCTAGGAGATACCCAGACTCAAAGAAAGCTCTTAAGACCAAAAAGGCCCTGACTTCCTCACCCATATCAACTGCCTTTTATTCTAATGTTGTTGTGCAGGATTTTCAAGAGGATTCTGATGATGAGGTTGATGAAAGAACTAGTGATGAGTACCTAAATGATTTAAACTTGAAATTCCAAGAAAGGGCACTCCTTGCTAATTCAAAACGTTTTATCAAAAGAAATCAGTCAAACTTTTCAAAAGCTAAAGCAAATGAAACCACTGAATGTTTCAAATGTGGTAAAAAGGGTCATTTTGCAAAAGACTGTTATTCAAAAACCATCTCAGAACCCTCTTATAAATTTTCTGAAAACAGTTCTTCTTCAGGAACTAGCAAGTTTCAACCTAAAATGCTTCAGTCGACCCAACATTTTCAAAACAATAATGTTCAAAAGGGTCAAAAAGATTTTGAGGCTAAATATAGGAAATCTAAGTCTAAACTTGCCCTCCTTGAAGCTAATCCCTCAATGTCTCAGGCTGCTCAAACTTCCAAACCTGTTCAGACAAAGAACAAGGTTCTTGTAGCCGAAGCCTATGACTGAGATGAAGAAGAGGTCTCCTCAGAAGATGAGGATATTAGAGTGAGTGCACTGATGGCACTTTCAGAAGGTGATCAGTTGGCTGTTGGAAAAAGCCATGCAAGGAATGGAGAATGGGTCATCATAACCATGAAAAAGGTAAATATTTTACTTTCAATGGATGATGATTCTGACTGGCAGTCCTATATGAATTACATTTGTGTAGATCTTAAGTTTGTAGAAGAACAAAGGCTTAATTTGCTTTCAAAATATAACAATCTTGTGTTAGAATTAAATAAGTGTAGAGATGAATTGCTTGTATTAAAACAGGCCAAACTAGAAACTGTTACACTTCAAATTCAAAACACTGAGATTTTGAAACAAAATCAAGCTTTTCAAAATGAACTTAATAAAGAAAAGGCTGTCATTGAAGGCTAGACTAAAAAGTACCCCAAAGTCTATGAAACTGTGAGTCTAAGTCCTAGTGAAAACAAGAAAATATTAGGAATAGACCAACTCACTGAAAACCCCAGTGAAAGTCACAGAGAAAAGGCTTTTATTCCTGCTAGCATATCTTTTGAGCAGGAAATGGAACCCAAGTCAAATGACTGGATTGTCAGGGACAACCCAGTCAGTAAGTTACCAAACTTTGAGACTGGGAAAATCCTGCTTCCTGAAAGTCAGGCTCTGAAAAATATGCTTGGACTCACTGACCAACCCAGTAGTACTGAGTCAGTCAATGAGTCTGAATCAAAATCACTTGTACTACTCCCACCTCTGAAAGTCCTTCAAGGAGCTGCACCAAGCTCAGACCTCACACCACTGGTCTACTCTTAGCATTCTCCAAAGGAGAAGCTAGGGAATGGGAAAACCCATCCTGAAAAGGCAAACACCTGAAGTCTCAGTTCCTACTGATGACTCATCAACTTCAGTCCCTTCTAAAGTAAAAACAGAAAGCCCTGACTCAAAAATCGATCAGCTAGCTGAGCTTGTCAGGAAGCTGAGTGAGAAGATTGAATCTTCTGAGAAGCCTTCGCAATCTAAGAAGAAGGAACCCAAATCAGCTTCCTCAAGCACCAAACCAAAACCCTCCAAACCTTTGCAAAGGTGTGAGCTGTGTCACTATACCAATCATTCCACTGATGATTGTTTTAGAATCCTTTACTGCATGATATGCAAAAAGGAAGATCACAGGACCTCTGATCACCAATCATACACAGCCACATCAAAGATGGCAAACTTTAAGGCACATGCTTTAAAGTATCCCTCTGATTCTAAGTAGAAACAGAAACAAAAGGCCAAACCTTTTGCACCTTGCCCACATTGTGGCTTCAATAACCACCTTCCTAAGGATTTTATAATAGACAATAGTTGTGACATTTATGGAGATCCCACTCATGACACCTCAGGACATGAGAAGGTCATTCAGACCAGAAGAGGTATGACCAAGTCATCCTCTCAGTCTACTATCAAATTCAAAATCTGTGGTAGCTCAGTCCACTCAACCACTGACCATGAATCAATTGCTACTTTTAAGAAGGCTACTAAAGCCAAGCCCTCCAAGAAGAGGGGTCCTAGAAAGAACTAACTCAGTTTACCATTTGTGTAGAGACATGCCAGGGAGCCAGTTTGGCATCTAGATAGTGGATGTTCAAGGAGCATGACTGGTGTGAAAGAGTATCTGCACAAATATGTAAAAGAACCAGGACCCAAGGTGGTATTTGCTGATAATTCATCATGTCTCACTGAAGGTTATGGTTCAGTAAACTGGAGTGGTATAGTCTTTTCTAGGATAGCTTATGTTAATGGTCTTAAGTACAATTTAATCAGTGTCAGTCAACTATGTGATGCAAAGTACATAGTTCAGTTTGATGATAAGAAAGGAACCATCTTCAATGCAAATAAGGAAGTTGTCCTTATTGCACCAAGAAGACAAGATGTTTATGTATTAGATATGTCCAGTCTAACTCAGAATGGAACTTGTCTCTTTGCTAAGGCCACTGAAACCCTCAACTGGCTTTGGCATAAGAGACTCTCCAATCTGAACTTCAAAAACATAAACAATCTTGCAAAACAAAACAAGGTCCTTGGCTTACCATCACTTGTGTTCTCAAAGGATAAACCCTGCTCTGCCTGTGAAAAAGGCAAACATCATAGAGCATCCTTTAGAACCAAAACAAACTTTTCCATCAGGAACTGCCTTCATCTTCTCCATATGGATCTTTTTGGGCCCATCAGTCCTAGATCCATTAACCATGAGAAGTATACTCTGGTCATTGTGGATGAATACTCAAGATACACTTGGGTTTACTTCCTGACCAAAAAGAGTCTGGCAGCTGAAACAATCATGTCCTTTCTCAGGAACATTGAAAATCAAAATGACATTAAAGTCAAACAGATTAGGACTGACAATGGGAAAGAGTTCAGAAACCATGAACTTGAATGTTTCTGTGATGAGAAAGGTATTTCCCAAAAATTTTCCTCTCCTTACACACCTGAACAAAATGGTGTTGCTGAAAGAAAGAATAGAACACTCATTGAAGCTGCCAGGACAATGCTAAATGGATCAGTCCTTTCTAAACACTTTTGGACTGAAGCAATCAAAACTGCCTGTTATACATAAAACAGATCCATCATTGTCAAGAGACATAGCAAAACCCCATATGAGTTATTCAAGGAAGAATCCCTGACATCAGCTACTTTCATATCTTTGGGTGTCCTGTGTTTATTCATAATCACAAGGATCACTTAGGAAAATTTGATGCCAAGGCTGATGATGGATACTTCCTAGGATACTCTCTTGTCTCAAAGGCCTTCAGGGTGTTCAACACTAGGAGACAGCAAACTGAGGTAACATTCCATGTTACCTTTTATGAGAGCACTGAAGCAATCAGGTTCTCAAATACCTCAGTGGAAGAGATAGGAATTGATGATTCATCAAGATATCCTCCTGATGAATATCATCCTGATAGCAATCCTTCCACTCAGTATCAAGCAAATGCTGATCTCTCCTACCACATCATCCCGCACAACCTTCCTTACCCAACTATCACTGAGTTTGTTGAAGCACAAACAAGTACTGATGCAATCAATCAGTTTGAACAAAGTGCTCAGGAACCAAACAATCTCAGTGATCAGCCAACCCAGTCAGACACTCAAGATCCTAAAGATCATCAGGTGTCTGCACCAGAACTGTAGCAACCGTGGTTTTGGCAGGTTAGTCAAACCAATAGTGTTGACTTATTAAATTTTGTTTGGTGGTTTAGAGGTTTTCATGAGTTTATGTGTGGGTTTGGTATTCGATCGTTATGTGTTTGTTGTGGTGTTGGATTCGGGGAAGTTCATTTTGTATACTTTTTGTGTCGTGGAAATGAGTTTTACGGTTTTGTGATTCGGGGTTTTTGCGTAGTAAGGTTTGTTCAAGTTTTTGAGCATTAGTAAGTTACGTGGTGTTCGGTTTTAAGGGTTATATTAATGATAAGTGTGAAATTCTATTTTTGGAAACTTTGAAAATGATAATTATTCAGGTTGTCGTAAAATGAAGGTTTATTGCGTAAGTTGTTAGATTTCGGTATAGGCTTTAATAAAATAACAAAATACAAGGTTTTATGTGTAATATTAATATAAAAAAAAATGTGTATGTATATACAAAAAAATCGGCCTAAAGGGTTTAATGGGGGAAAAAGGAAACAAATTTGAGTCTAAATATAATTCCTAATTAAAAGGGATATCTAGAATAATCTTAGGGTAGTATAAATACAAACCAAAACACCCTAAAAACGTTTTTGTTGATTATATGGTCGAACCAAAGAGGGCAGAGAAGCAGAGGAAAATTAGGGTTTATTTTTGAAGACTAAAAATCAAGATCAAGGTATAATTTTCAATACTTGTATGCAATTAATTATTATAATTCATGTAACAAGGATATGATGGATTAGGGTTTATCATTACTTCTGTAAATTATTGATATAAAACATGTTGGGATCAATAATTAGTAATATAATGATGATTGGTGAAGAGATTTGGGCATAAAACATGTTAGTTAACGAGTTAGGGTTTTCACAGATTCATAGTGCTGTAAAAATATGAAGTTATTAATAGATGGAGATGAGTTAATTGATGATTCTTGAGTCTAAATTGTAGTTCAGAGAACGTGCTTTCCAAAAAGTCCGTCCACGAGCGATTTTGAGGTCCGGAAGTCAGTCTAATGATTTTTGCGAGTAAAGGTGTCAAAGCTGTTAAACCGGGACAGATTTAGGTTAAAATTATTGAGGTCAAAAGTGGTTTTAAATGTGTAATTAGGGTTAGCCCTTCTGGATAAATTGATTTCTATATTCCCTTTGACTTCCACGTGAAGGGTATGCGTTAATAAGTTGTGAAAATATGTTTGTTAGGTCAAAACATTTTGGTGTGCGTTCAGATCCGAATCTGGATAGTTTTCATGTTTGATTTTTCAAAGAGCCCTTGTGTGTGTTTTTAGTGCATGGCCTTCTGGGAGAAGCTTTTATGCTCATGAAGGACCATGTTAAATTTTTGGTGTGAGTTTTAGAGCTTATTTTGTTGTGATTTCATGTGGGTAGACGTACCCCAAAAATCAGCGTATTCTGAAAAAGTGTATGCAAGGGATTTAGTACGTGTAAGTGTTTGGTAGTGGTTAGTATGGAGTTTAGGTGACCCATGGTGGTTTACATGAACCTTAGACATCCATCATATGTGTGTTACATGGACTATAGCTTTTAGCTTAGTTGCGTGTAATGTGATCTTATTTTGTTGTATAGATTTGTGATTGATAATTTAGAAGCTGCAAAGTTTGAGGTGAGTTTCATAGTCCCATTTTTACTTTGTTTTAACTTGGGATGGGAATGATGCTTTTGTTGAAATATTTTTGAGTTACTGTGATTATGTGGTCGTAACTGCATGGACTTGTAAGTGTTATTATACGTGTATTGCATGTTATGAGATTATTGTGTGGTGATTCTGTGTGGTCCATTTGGAGGGTAGCTATGCTCCCATTATCCAATTGGAGAGTAGTAGCTCTACTCACTATTATTCTGTGTGATCTGATCAGAGGGTATGGTTTACCCATTATTGTGAACTTGGATCTGGGCGCGTTCCATCCCAATTGATGTTGGATATTGCTATTTGGATCGTGGGCACGTTCCATCCCTTGTATCCCTTAAGTGGTATGTTGGTTGAATGACTGAGATTGCATGCTATCTAGTATAATGACTAGTCTTACTGTCCTGCTATATTTTATAATCACAGTGAACTGGTTGCCTGAGATATATTATGTGTCTTAAACCTATGAACCTCACCAACATTATGTTGACGTTTTAAGCATCATTTTCAGGTGAGCATTCTAAGGGTAAGGTAGAGGGAAGCGACTAGACGAGACTTAGCTGCATTTGAGAATGATTTATCTTTATGTTTTGATTTGAATATGTTTGATTTTGGATTGTGATACTTTAATGTTTTTCGACTAGTACTTTATGTTTTATTGAGGATACCTTTGAAGATTTGTTTTGGTTATTTTCTTTTGGGGTATCGTTACGACACTTTGTGTCTGTACTTTGCTCTATTTATGTGCATGTAGAAATTCTCTATTTTGACACCATGTGTTGTGATGATATCCATGATGTTGCACTCGCGTTTCCGCCTTGGCGAGGTGTGACAAGAACCTACACCTCCAACCAATCAGGCATCCACAAGTTCTAATCAGTATCCAAGACCTCCGGACAAGTAGACTAGGTCTCAGGATATAGAACTTGTCAATATAATTGGAGTGCCTACTGAAGGCATGCTCACCAGAAGCATGGCTGCTAAACTAAGAGCAGCCTCAGCCAATGAATGCCTGTTTGTGGACTTCATCTCCTCAATTGAACCTAAAAGTGTCAAAGAAGCACTTAAACATCCTAGTTGGGTTCAGGCCATGCATGATGAACTGGAACAATTTGACAGAAACAAGGCAATGACCTTGGTCAAATGTCCTGAAGATATTTCAGTCATTGGCATGAAATGGTTTTTCAAAAAAAATCTTATAAAAATGACATAGTCATAAAAAACAAGGCCAGACTTGTTGCTAAAGGCTACAATCAGCAAGAAGGCATTGACTATGAAGAAACATTTGCACTAGTGGCATGGATGGAAGCCATCAGGATCTTCCTTGCATTCGCAACCTACATGAACTTCAAGGTGTACAAAATGGATGTAAAAAGTGCATTCTTAAATGGCTCACTGAAAGAAGAAGTTTATGTTCAACAACCCCCTGGATTCAAAAGCAGTGAGTTTCCTGACTATGTCTGCAAGCTTAACAAAGCCCTTTATGGACTGAAACAAGCTCCTAGGGCATGGTATGAAATTCTCTCAGCCTTCCTCATCCAAAACAAATTTGTCAGAGGCAAGATAGACAACACATTGTTTATCTACAGGACAAATAATGATGTCATACTTGTACAAGTATATGTTGATGACATCATCTTTGGCTCAACAAGTTATAAACTTTGCAAACAGTTTGAAAAACTGATGGCAAAGAAATTTGAAATGAGCATGATGGGAGAACTGACTTACTTCCTTGGACTGCAAATCAAGCAGACTGATAAGGGAACCTCTATCAGTCAAGAGAAGTATGTCAGAAGCCTACTGAAAAAGTATGAACTTAGTGACTGTGCCTCAGTCAAAACTCCCATGGTTCCCCCAAACAACCTTGGTCCTGACCTTACCGAAAAACCAGTGAATCAAACTCTCTTTAGAGGAATGATTGGGTCACTGATGTATCTACTTGCATCAAGGCCTGACATCCAATTCTCAGCATGTTTGTGTGCCAGATATCAATATGACCCAAGAGAATCACATCTCACAGCTGTGAAAAGGATACTCAGGTACCTGAAAGGTACTCCAAACCTTGGATTATACTATCCAAAATGCTCAGGCTTTGATCTCAAAGGATACTCAGACTCTGACTATGCTGGATGCAACATGGACAGAAAAAGCACCTCAGGCTCCTGCCAAATCCTTGGTGGAAAATTAGTCTGTTGGAGTGCTAAGAAGCAACAATCAGTTGCCATGTCCTCAGCAGAAGCTAAATATGTTGCAGCAGCCAGTTGTTGTGCAAATGTACTATGGATGAAAAGTCAACTCAGTGACTATGGAATCCAGTATAAGATGGTACCCATCTTTTGTGATAACACAAGTGAAATTGCCATATCAAACAACCCTGTTCTCCATCAGAGAACAAAACACATTGATATTATATATCATTTCATCAGGAACCATGTCATGAATGGTGACATTGAATTACACTTCATCCCCACTGAATATCAGCTAGCTGATATCTTCACCAAACCGTTGGATGAACCAACTTTCACTAGACTGAAAGCTGAATTAGGAATGTTGGATATAGAGAATCAGTCCACTGATTGAATCCATCCAACTAAGTGTATATTCTGAAAACCTCAGGTCCCTGACTCAATGTGTCCCTCAGTGAAAAAGATAACTGAATCACCTTCCCTGAACCCCTCAAACTGAATGAAAAGTCATTCAGGGGCCTCAAGATGACATTCAATGCTAACTTAAATGCTCTAAGTATCTAGTTAGTAAATATCCGAGGTTGGTAACTGAATACCTATTTACTATAGGAATATATGTTCTTTTGCCTTCTGGCATGCACATCTTGGGCCCCCACTTACCCACTTGGCATTTAATGCCTCTCCTCACACATCATATATATGTGATGATGTAAACTCTGCAAATTACACTTTTTGCAGACGGCACAACTATTCACCTCGACTGTTGCGCAAAACCCGGGAAAGTGGAGTGGTGGCATTTAATGCGGATCTCAAACGTTTCATGCAAAATGGTTTTCAAATTTGAGAAAAAACCAGTTAGTGCCAAAACCACCTCACCCTTCCACTTCCCTATGAATACCCCCAACCAAATTAACACATACACGCTTTTAGAAAATTTTAAGAAAACTCTTACCCTTTTCTTTCAAAAACTATTGTGTGTGTGTTCTTCATCTTTAGACCCAGACCATCTTTTCTTGCAAAACCAAGACTTTTCAAAAAATTATGGCTACCTCTAAAGCTATCACCTACGCCCCAAATATGGAATTCACAATGGAGGGTGTGGATATGACCAAAAACAACGTCGTAGGAAATTTTGCCTACCCCGGAAAATTTTAGGCGTATAAGAATGTAGTTAAGTATTTACAAAACTGCTTTCTTTCTGCGGTGTTTACAAAATCACCTACAGTTATATATCATGACTACTTTACGGAGTTCTGGTGTACAGCGGTGGCCACCAGCCCTGATTACACCAAGGACTCCATAATCATGTTCTCAGTGATGAATGAGAGAAGGACTCTCTCCCTGAATTACCAAACCTTCATCAAGGCCACATGTCTTGATTTCACTGAGAACTTTGACCCCCAGCCCACTGACATAGAAGTAAAGGCCGAATTGATTTTACTAGGGCCACATGATGAAAAACATCCTGAAGTGGCCCCAGGAACCTTATTGGCCAAAGCCTCAATAATCAAAACCTGGTTTCCTGCTGTCTGGAGGATCCTGATGACCTTTGTCATTCAGGTCCTTGGTGGCAATAAGTCCTCCACGGAGCAATTGAATGCTTCACAACAATTGATGGTGTTCAGCCTCCTGGAGGGCAGAAAAATCGACATTGGAGAGATAATCTTCAAGGACCTCATAGCCAAGCTATCATGGAAATCTAGGTAGAGACATATGTCCTACCCTAGGTTCATTTCCTGTGTGCTTCAGGAATTGTTAGGCTCTGAATACATCAGGCCAAACGTTCAGGGATCCAACCCTGACGTCTTACACAAGGCCAATTATTCGAGAGACCTCATTGAGGTGACACCAGTCCCCCTGACCACGTACATGTTAATGGTCATTCAGGGACAAGATGCGATTTCTCCTGTTCCTTCTCTTTCAAAGAAGGATAAAAAGAAAAAGAAGGCAGGGTCCAGGAAGGTGGTTCAACCCAAACCACTCACCACTAAGACTTCTGCCTCAAAGCCTAAAGAATGGCAAACAACGGCCAAGACCTCTGAGACACCCACAACTGAGACCCTTTTGACCGTAAAACAAACGCCAACGGAGGGTACTGAGAAATCATCCTCAGTGTCCTCGGGCAAACCCTTTCCACATGGCTCTACTGACATACACAAGTCAGTGGGGTCTGGAACCTTCACCCTTTCACATCCCGATGAAGGCATTAGTCAATCACAACCTTTGCCTGAGGGAGTACAGGGTCCTATACCCTCAGTGGAGTAGCACTACTCCGCTGAGAAGGGGACCCACACCCAATCACATCCTGTTTACGGTCCTGAGAAATCACACTCAGGATCTCAGGGAGAAACGGTCCCTAAATCCTCAGAAGGGCAGTACAACCCTGATGGGAATGGGGACCTCAACCAATCATTGCCTAGTGATAGTACTGGAAAACACCCGCCAGTCCTTGAAGGCACTCATGGGGATAAAGACTCAGAGGGATTAAAACCGCCCGCTGATACGGAACCCAAAACCCCTCATGGCGGATCCAGTCACTCGGGAACTGACCTTGCGGACCAGGCTGAGAAAACCCACTCAGTTCACCTGGAGGGGTCAGGACCTGGCCACAACGAAGGCAAACCCTCTTCTGAGGGGGAGCTGGATTCTTCCCTGGTTCCTACTCTGGCGGATCTTCAGAACTTAATAAATGATGTATTAGACAAAGAGATGGTAGATTTTGGCGGAGACTAACACATACAAATCTCCTCAGCACACTGAACAACCATCTCCTCCTCCTGAGGATCAACCAGAGCCTCTCACCCAACCATCAACATCATCATCATCATTAGGTCACTCATCTGCTCCTGCAACTCCTCAATACCTGCAGAAGTATGATAACATTCTTCCTCTCACGGAAAGGCAACTAGTGAAGTTCCTCCGCAAGGCCAACCATGCCCTCTTCCGTGAGATAACTGAAGAACAATGGGACCAGCATACTGAAGCGGCAGTCTCCTATGCCGACTTTAGGGCTACTGTTGAAGCATCTTAGGCTGAACTTAGGACATCCCTGGAGAATATGGGTTCTGAACAAGACAAACAGCTCTCCAACATATTGAAGACTCTTGATTCGATTCAGGATGAATTCAGAGATGATCCAGCCCTGATCACAAAGCTGACTGAGTATATGGATACTCAAAAGACCACCTCCACCAACATTACTGAACTGCTCAATCTCCTGAAAGAGGTGGATCTTAAACCATTAAGGTCTTAGCAAGACTCAATTCAACAGTCAGTCGCTAGTTCCCAAGAGTGCCTGACCAAGATATCAACAGCATTTGATCAGCTCTCCAACAAACATAATGAACTGATCAACCATTATACCACAAAGGTCACTGAACTCACAACAACTCAGGCTACAATGGCGGCAGACATCTCCGCCCTAAAGAATGAGACCTCTGATTTTAAGCAAATGGTCTCCAGTATTCTGTCTATTCTTCAGGCCTCTCTGGTTCCCCCACCTCCTTAGTCAACAGATGCCTTTACTGAAGCACCAACATCTGTTGAGGGGGAGAAACTTGATGATCCAACTCCTGAACCTTCATCTTCAGCACTTGTTGTTGCTACAATCCCTGTACAACCTAAAGCCATAGACTTTCACGAAACCACTTTTCTCCTCCAAAGAGCAATCACTTCCCTGAGATAGCTCAGTGGGTCCTTATAGTTGCCACTCAAGAATAACTTGAGTTTAGAGAGGAGAACACACCATACCTTGTCTATTCGATCCCAAGTGTTTATACCGCAAACACTTAGGTAATAGATTCTTTTGATTAATTTTTAATAAAAATTTAAACGTTGAAAAACTTGTGTTTTTATATTTACGTTTTACTTATCTGTTATAATTAATCAATATATTATCTCAGTCATTAAACACAATTAGATTAACTTTGTAGTTACTTCTACTTGTGTAAAGGGAACAACATATACCCCCATAACCAAATGGACCGGCCAAGCCAAATGAATTGGCAAACCTGCCAAATGAACTGGCCAATCTGCTATGTACATACATAATCGAATGTATCAGTATGCCATTACCCTTTCCCGACCAACTGTACGGTCAAGCAAATACTATATCTTGTGGTCCACACTATTTTTACATACTTAAACCTATGAACTCACCAACTTTATGTTGACACTTTAGCATGTATTTTCAGGTTTTAAGATGATAGTTTACCCTTGGAGGCGCATGGCAATGGCATGGTCATAGGCGACTCTGATAAACAGTTGGGACCGCTTTCTTTATTTTATGGGCCTATTTCCGCTCTACTTTTGAATAATGTAAATTTAAAACTTTTTGTTAATGAATTTTATTCTAAATGATTGAGGTAAAAACCGTTCTTTGTACTTGTGTTGTGATACCAATTGAGTAGCACCCCAGTGACATGTATGCTTCCGCTGGACCTGATTTTGGGGGCGTTACATGGTTTGATAATTATATTCCAATGAATTACACAAGAAATATGTAAAACCCGAGATTCGTTGTCCCGATGAAGGATGAATGGAATATGTGATTTCGGGATCGTGAAACGTGTCATGAATGTGTAAAAGAGAGATTTTTGGGATTTATAACTAAGATAATGAAATTATAACTAAAAACAATTAATAATGCAAGGGAAATGCTAAACTAAGGCAAACGTAACTAGAAACACAAAGGAAATCTAAAAACGCGCACGCTCGGGCTAATCCCAAGCTTTAAAAGTGAAATCTAAGGAATACTAACCCTAGGTATGAAATTATATTTTTCCTAAGTTCTAATTAACAAAAGAAAATTTTAGAAAAATGAATTATATTTTTTTGATTTATATTTAATTTTTTATGAATTAAAAACTAAATTAAAGAAAGTAAATGATTAAAAATATTAAAACTGTTTATAAAAATCTGAAAATTTTCTAAAAACTAGCTAACGTTAAAAGAAATAAGAGAAAAATAAGTTGGGAGAAAAAGCTGAATTAAATAAGCAGTTATAAGCAGTATTTAGAAAATAAGCTAAAGTATTCAAACACCTATAAAACAATTAAAGAGGGATATGATAACAGGATAGTCCCAAGGGCACTAGTGGTGTGTGGTGTGTGTGTTGCGGCTGTGTGAAGGTTGAGACCAGGGTTCAAATCTGGTTTTGACCTTTTTGCTTTTATTTTAATTTTTTTTGTTTTTCTTGTAAAACCTTAATAAGCACTTTAATGCAAGCTACTTTTGAAAAGAGAACTATTTTTAAAACTACTAAAAAGCTGAGAAACAGCTTATGAATCCAATACAGTAGGCTGGTAAAGAGAAAAGAAGGAAATTGAAAAAATTTTAAAAGAAAGAAAATAAGTTACGATTAAGCTAAGGGGAAACTGAAAAAGCTAATGCAATCAATATCTAATCTAAATGATCCAAAAATCTCAGAATAGGCTATACTATAAAGGAAAATAAGCACTACAAATCAGAATAATCAAATAGAAAAACAAACTGATGCAGCCCTAAAAAGTGGCTGCTGATGCATTTTTTTCAGCTCAGAAAAAGCTATAAATAAGCTAAACTAAAAATCCAAAAAATGGGGAACAAGAATTAGAGCAACTAAAGATTATGAGAACCAAAACTCAGCTTAATCTAACTTAAAGTGAACAAATTAAAAATGGAAAACTAAACTGATCTGGGCAATAGAGTGAACTGATGCATCAGTTAAAGGGGGTGTGCAGGTTGTGAAAAAGCTATCAAAACACTATCTTAAAAATTCAAAAAAAAAAAAAAAAAAGAAAAGAAGAAACAACTAGATGAGCAACTAAAGTTTGACTATACCAAAGTTCAGCCTATTTGAGCTAATAAAGAGCAAATGAAAAATGGAAAATATCAGGTGACAATGGACAAACTCATGTATGTGCAGACTGCACTAAGGTTGTTCTTAGCAGCCTATTGCACTGATTTGGCCAAAAACAATTCCATAGCTAATGATATTAAACCAACTTTTGAAGATTCACCAAATGCACTATCCTTAACTCAAAAATGCCAAATTCTAGTTCCAAAAGAGCTTAATCCATCAGTAACAAATTCTGATCAAACTATTATCTTAAACCTAGTTAAAACAGTTATATCTATAGATTACTTAAAAACAGCTTATTATGAACCTTAAACTGCTTATCAACATCATTTTAAGCAAGTTTAAACTAACTAAGATGACATATGAACAGTACACCTTACTTATAATCCTTAAACAGTATTGATCCAAACACCCTTTTAAACTACCAAATTTGAAATTTTCAACTAAAATAGACCAAATAAGCTAGAATCTTGAATAAGCACTGACTACCAACTTAATATATTCCTACTGAACAGCTTTCAAAGGTAATTAAGCAGTTAATAAGCTAAACCAATATTATGACTTGTATTTGGCTTTTTGATGATTTTTTAAGCTAAAACTTAATTTAGATGACAAAGGAGCTGAAGTAAACAACAAATAACTGAACTAAGCTAGAAAAAGCAGAACTAAAGCTAATAAGCAATTGAAATAAGTAAATAAGCAGTTTGACTAAGATGTTGACTAAGTAATTAAAAGTAGAAAACTTACATATCATAAACTGAATTCAGATTACAAAGCTTATAATGAAGTTACAACTGAAATAGAGGCGATTACACTAAAACTACACTAAATTACCCTAATCTAACCAACCCTAAAAATCTACTCTAACAGCTAACACTTCTTCTGCGTGTGGAGGAGGGCTTTTATAGCCTTCGCTAAGGTTTCAGAAGCCCCTAGAACTCCTTTTCACAGCCATTGATCTTAGCTTGATGCCCAATCCTTGAATTCGTGGCCCTTGGATCAATTTTGAGGTGTGGTAACCAATTAGGAGCTGGGATTTGTCCACCTTGGCATTCCTTGATGAGTGGCCATTTACTCATCATTTTATACCCGAAAAACCCCACAAAAACGACCAAAAACACCCAAATGGACCATATAATGTTACAAATATCCTTGGATTGTGTTTTGTGTGTTGCAGGTACAAAAGGATTGAAAACGAGGCAAATATGGACAAAACCGAGCGTGTTATGGAAAAGAGTCGAAAACCGAAGCCGAAAAAGACAATTTTTATTCGGATGAAATTCAAGCTCGGAAAATCCCAAACGGCCCTTGGATTATATTTATTTGGCAACAATTGGTCCTCGGATTAACTTTACAAATATGGCAGATTTGGTCCTCACAATTTCATAAGTTACAACTTTGGTCCTTGGTGTGTTAATTAAACTCTCAACTTTAACAACCGAATCCATAGTTAACTTCGCAAACCAACCCAATCCCATCCATACCCAACCGGACCTATCACTAACACTACCCAATCCACACATCCTTAAACCCAGCCCAACTTAACCCTTACAACCCCACAACCCACCACACACTAAACTTAATCCCCAGCCCACAAAAAAAAACTATAACCGGCCCACCCACTTTAACCCGACCCATCCCACATCCTATAGTTAAAACTAACACCGGGTAAATAAAAGGGTCAAACCCCCTTTTCCTTGGGTCAATATCCCAATCAAAAATAAAATCCGAACCCTAATTATCCCTAACTCACTATGGCACCATCCTCTTCCCTAATCCCCGCCTAATCAACCCTAATCCTTCCCCATGTCACTCTCACCACCACTACCATCCAAAACCATTGTCTTTGGTCCCCCCACTCCACCTCAGCGATCCGAGGGAAATAGAAGATGATCTACGGCCGAGATTTCAAGATGTGGGCACCAAGAAACGATCCAATGGCCATAAAAGAAACACAAGAGCAAGATGAGGAGACACTCTCACACAGAAAACACACCTAGCTGCTAGGGTTTTGTAATTTTTTTAGTATAAATATATGCGGAGTAGCAGATTTTTTCCTTTGTCCACTTTTCATGTTTTAGAAAAGTTTGACCATTTTAATTGTTGCTTAAATTAAGTTGTAATTTACTCAGTTAATTTTATTTAATGCAATTTCAAGTTTTTTTTTTTTTTTTTGTTCTTGGTCAACTGCTTAATTTTTGCTTATTTATTTTACTGCTTGTTTGCCCAAATTATGTTAGTTGATGTTTATCTGCTTATTTGGTCTGATTTATTTGAGTTGATGTTAGTATAGTTAGTTAGGGTAGCAAGTTTGGTTGTTTTGACTTCATGGGTCAACCCGGGTCAAAACAGTGATTAGTGTTCATGTGCCTTTGGGTAGATTTTAGTTTGTCTTGATTTAGTTTATCTAGGCTGTTTATGGAACGTAGTTAATCTGTTTTGAGGTTATTGTAGGTTTTGAGTTAGTGTTGTTAGATTAAGCTCATGATTTGTGCTGTATTTTTTTTTTTGTCATAGTTAGTTAGTCTAAGTTCATACTTGCCCTATAAGGACTGAGTTAAGTGAGTTCCCCTGCACTAGCTCTAGTCTGTCCATAGAACCCATCTATTCATCTGCTGATCTGTTTTTCTAGTTGCCTTATTGTCTGAATTTTTGATTTTATAAGTAGTTGGGAGTATAGGTTTCACATGTGTTAAGTTTGGTGGATTGGCTTGTAGATTTTACTGCTCAAATTCTTAAGTTAGGACTGCATCAGTAGGCTCAATTCCCATATCAGTGTTTGATCCTAGTTTCTAAGTCCTATTTAAGTGCTTATTCGAGTTTTTTTTTTTTTAGTAATATAAGTAGATTGTTCAGCTTTGTTTGTTTTTCCTTGTTTTGTTTTGCCTTGTTCATCTGATCAGTATAGCATGAGCTGTTCTGAGTTTGTTGTTGGATTTTAAACACTTTTCCAGTTTTAAAATGACTTAGTTTTCATTTGCTTGATTAAGTTTTAAAAAGAAAAACCAAGAAAAAAAATTAAAAGCAAAAACTGACCAACCTGGGATTCGAACCCAGGTCAGCCAGCAACCCAACACAACACTCCACACACTGCACTCTTTGCTTTTCTTCGTTAAAACATTACAAAATTTACTTTAAAACCTTTTTTAGCTTTTACCCTTTTTCTTCATTTTAGCTTATCCGAGCTAGTTTGCTTTTTCCCAGCTTATTGAAATAAGCTGGGACTTTCTTTACATTTTTCCCAGCTTCAGTTTTATATAAAGTATTTTAGAAAAAAATTTCAGAATTTTCTTTTTCCGTTTAGTATTTTTAATTAATTATTTTCTTTTAATTAGTTTTTAATTCATAATTAATTATTAAAAAGTCAAAAAAATATTTTTCTTTTTTTTGCAAAATTTTCTTTTTATATTTAGGACTTAGGAAAATTATTTTGATACCCGTAGGATTAGTTTTTCAAATATTTTACGTTTTTACTCGTTCGTAGTTTCCGTTTTACGTTATTTGTTTTTTTTTCTTTTTAGTAGATATTAAAAACCAATCAACCCTCGTCTTTTCAAGCACTTTAATTACAAACCGAAAACGATATCCTCAATTTCATGCCTCGTTGGGACATCGACCCGGGTATTCACTTATCCGGTTATTAAATCGATTTTTGCGTTGAACCATTCCTAGTTGACTTTTCTTCGTGAGAGGTTGACAGTTGAGTTGTTCGACACGATTAGCTGGGATTCATCCACCTTGGCATTCCTTGATGTCAGAGGTCTGCCATGTTGTCAGCTTCTAGAAGCTTGATTAAGTATACGGGTAAATAGGGTAGGGTAAATGTGGAGATGGTGAGTGAACAGTAACAATGGAGGGAAAGGGATTGGGTAAATTCTATTATTTGTTTGACTTGTGGTGTTAAATGTTTGGTTGACCAAGTTTGGTTGGGTTGTGGGAGGTTGGATCCGGGTTATAATAATAAAGGGGAGGTGGGCTTTTGGAGTTTGGTTGGGTTGTGGGAGGTTGGACCGGGTTTATGGTTTGGATTTTGGGTTTATTAGATGGGTTGGGTTATTTTTATTAGGGATCAGGTTGTGTAAGGTTTTAGGATTTAGGATGAAATTTGAAATAATTTTTATTCTAGGGACTAAATTTGTCAAGTGCTGAAAATACTTCCAAAGACTGAATTTGTAAACTGAATATGATCCAAGGGCTTTTTCTTCAAATATATTTTTACTTTGATGAATTCTTCCCCGGCTTTGGCTCTTGAACTCTCTTTCCATATCTCGTGCTCGAGTTTTCCGGATTTTGCTTTGATTTTGTCCTTTTTCTTGACATCCGTACCTGTATGTAAACAAACACAAAAACACACATATCTTTGGCATTTTGGTTAGTTTTTGGTCATTTTGGTATGATTTTGGTCAAGAAAAGGTATGTGTTTAAGCACATACCATTACACATTATTTGGAACCTCATAAAACATAGGTTTAAATGTTCCATCAATGAATTATCTTTCTCAATTCGTAATAGTAGTACGAGATGATAACAAAATATAACATAGTTCTAATGTCGTTTTGAAGTTTGAAACTTGTATTTTCACTGGGTTGTATTCTTGGAAATTGCAGACATCACTAGTTATAGTGTAATTATCATATTTACATTATACAATAGGCAAGTAACTCGAGATCAAGAATCGGACTACGAATTATTGAGTTGGACTTAATGGATTCGTATTGGACTCAAGCAATTGGATAGCCCAATCATTTGGTCCAAGAATTCGTCCCATAGGACTTTAAAGGATAGTGCAAGGGTGATTCGGGTGGTGCTTGACAGGATAAGTATCCAACGATTGTTGGTTAAGATGAAGTGTGGACTACCCAAGAGATAACCTACTTTGGTTATTAGGTTTCAAGGTTCTATTGATCTTTTTCTTGCTTCATTCAAAAACCATCTCAAGGAGAAAGGTATAACTGTCTTCATGTCATTTGATTAATCATATGACTCGTATGGATCCACGACTGGTGATTAATGCTTCTGCTTATATTAGTAATTAGATCTTGCTTGAACATGATTTAATTAATTGTTAAATTTGTATTTTAATCTTAAATCACCAACATGTAGTGTTTTGTATTAGATTGTATGTTTGGTAAATTTATTATGTGTTTGGTATTGTATTTTCATGTTTTTAAATGTGTTTGGTATTGTCTTTTACAAGTTATATACGTATTTGATAACACGATTTATTGCGGTTTTTGGATGTTTATAAAACTGGTTCAACTCGGTGGTTAAACTGATTGAACCATTGGCCCAGTGACTTGTTGACTCAATCGGGTCATTTAAAAAATCATTGAATATAATACAAGTTATTGTAGAAAAAAAATTTGATTGAAATCAAGAATTAATTTTGGAGTAAAAAAGTAAACCATTCAATGAATTAGTTGACAATGCGTGTTAACTTAGGAAACCGTTAAATGAATATTTTTAGGTTTAATTTCAACATAAAGAGTAGTTTAGTAATTTCAATGTGTTGAAGTTCAAACAATTCTCATGGGGTTCATGTCTAATATGTAGTATAGATGAGCGAATGTGAACAATATTTTACGTTCATTTAGTTAAATTAACAAATATGCACAAGTTTTGTGAAAAACTAGAAGGGGGGTTGAATAGTTTTTATCGTTTTAAACTTTTCTTCGCTTTGTATACTTAACGTGATTTCAAAGTAAAGCATGTGGAAAACTAGAAGGGGGGGGGGGGGTTGAATAGTTTTACGTCTTTTTAATTTATTATAAAAACTTTGTTTCCTTTTAAAAACTTAGATTTGAGTTTATGTGAAAAATAATACTTGAACAATATTATTAATTATATGTGTGTCCTTTTAGATTTGTTATAAAAGTTTTGTTTTTATGAATGGAGTTTTAAATTGATCTTTATGTGAAATCAACTTCTAAATAATACTAACAATTATATATGCCTATATGTATAAAAGTAATGACGATATAAATAAAGAAGTAAGTAAGAGATGGAAAGATCAAACCGAGACACGAGGGATTTATAGTGGTTCGGCTACAAGGACACCTTCCTTGCCCTACTTCACTCCCCGAACACCTAGCTCGAGAGTTTTCTTCACTACTTCAACAAGCTCCCTTACGGTGGAGAAAACCTTACACACTTTCGCTTACACCGGTTTAACGACACAAAGCTAAATGTCGAGTTCTAATCGTAGCTAGAACCAATCTCACAACTTCAATCACAACACGACTACTTCACGACTTCCAACAACTTCTTCTCAACACTTCACGACTTTTATTTCTTCACTTCTTCACGACTTCTACTTCTTCACTATTTCACGCCTAGTATTTCTTCACTCCTTCGTGACTTCTACTTCTTCACTATTTCACGACTTCTTTACGACGGCTTCACAACCTCTTCATACCACAACTACTTCACAACTTTACAATACTTCTACACTACTTCTTTACAACACAACTACTTATACACCTTCTTCACTACTTACACACTACACTAATCTAATCACTTATGTTCACACCTAATATACACACCTTATACACAAATGAATGAATGATTTACAGAGTTTACTAAACTAACAACTTAGGTAACAAGATGATACTAAGTTGTAATACTTCTAGTCTTGATTGATAGAAGTATTCTTCTCTTTGCACTTGGATGATTGAAGCTTAAATCACTTGGAAACAAAAGCTTAAGATTATATGATCAAAGGATTATGAAAGAAGGTTTAGATCAGAAAGTTTTTGTGCAAAAAGGTGAGGAAAAAGTCCAGGAATAGTCCAATATTTATAGGCAAAGTTGGGGAGCTGAGGAGCGTGGCTGGTCCCCTTAATAATTAAGGGGCCCGCCTTGTTAATTAAGGGGGCCGCCCAATGTATCCGTTGCCCAGCTTTGTCTTTTTGTGGGGAAGGTTTTTCTGAAACATTTTTGCCATTTTTGGTTGAAAATTTGAATTCATATATTTATAATAGATTAAACATATTTGTTTAATACCAAAAATGATTTTCTAAAGGATATAAAATGTTTGTGACATTTTATAAAAAATCTAGTGATTAAGAAAATGTTCCTTTGATCATAGAATGCATTAGGCATTTTGTTTATTCATACCTTAAGTGATTAAGTTGTTAAAATAGATATTAACAACTAAATACTTGTTTACGTCATAATCTTTCATTTAATGATTTTACATTTTGTGATTATCAAAACGTAGAGATATCGAAAAATATTAATAACGTGTTTAGGCATTATTTATATCAACAAAGCAAACAATCAAGCAATATATATAATGTAAGTAAGGAAAGAAATGATCAAACCACACAACACATATGTTTATAGTGGTTCGGCTACAAGGACTCTCTTCCTTGCCCTACTCCACTCCTCGAGCCTCTGACTCGAGAGTTTTTCTTCACTAAGAAACAAGCTCCCTTCTAGGCGGAGAAAACCTTTACACGTCGCTTACTCTTTATCCGGTACTAAGCTAAACACCGAGTTCTTTACAAGGGTACAACCACTCCCGTTGGTTCTTTAACAAGGGTACAACCACTCCCGACACTCTATGTATTTTGAGGACTAAAACACTAACCGAACTCTACTGAATGAATGGTATAGAAAATGATGTGTGAACTTATACAATATCACACAGTAACTAAACTAAAGATTTACACCACTGTGTTAAACCTTTATGCTTGATCTTCTTTGCTACAAAAGAGAGATCACTAAGAATGAAATGAATGAATGTAATGGGTTAGTAATGTACAAATGAATGAGTGTATAATTTAAGCTATATGAGTGATGATGTGCCTGAATGATCAGCTTGCTATTTATAGGCAAAGCTGATCAACAGGTGGCGGATCTGGCGGATCCAAAATATGGGATCCACCCATATACTGGTTTGGTTCCGCCGGGACATGCCAGCTAAGGATTTCCCATATCTTTCCATATCTTTTGAGGTCTTGTCAAGATCTTGCAAAGTCAACTTAGTTACTTAAAGATCTTTCCAAAATATTTCCCAAATCCTTAAGATATCAAAATGAGGTATGCCATGATGTCATGTTAATATTTCTAATTTAAGAAATAAAAGTAAAACATGTAAATGTATATATGTATGCAATGTAATTCCTAGTGATCATGTAATGTGTAAAATGTGTTTAAAAAGGTTTGTAACTTATAAATATAAAAGACTTTAACTTATTTTATGCTTTGCTAAAGATAAACCTTACAATTGTCATTAACAAAATAAATCAAAGATCGTAAAATATAAATAACGTTTTTAGGACGATATTTGTATTAACAATCTTCCCCTTTTTGTTGATGACAAAACATAAAGGTTATTTTTAAGCAATGAAATAAGTAAAGTGAAAGTCTTTTAAAAATATAGATTAAGTTAGTTTTATGCAAGTTTAAAAACTATTTTAAGCATGAAAACATGTACTGTGATGTAAAAAATATGTACGGTGATGATCACAGTGATGTATAAACTTAATCCTATGTCCCCCTTTTTGTCGAAACAAAAAGAAGATATGCGTAGCGGAATGTGGTGAACATTTCTTGGTTATTACTCCCCCTAAATTGGAGTACCAAGATTGTTTCAATGATTTTGAGAACTTTAAAAGCTCCCCCTTGGATAATACTCCCCCTAATTGGAGTGCCAAGGTTATGATGCATGATCCTACAAAACAAATGGTTAGAATATGATATGCTCCCCCTCGATGTATACTCCCCATTGCTAGGGTACCAACGTATACGTTTCAAGGATGAGAAATGCTACAAGTAATGAGTTAGTACATGATATACTCCCCCTCGATCTATACTCCCCGTTGCTAGGGTACCAACGTATATGATTCAAGGTTGAGAGAAGCTACAAAACAAAGGTTAGTTGTGAATAATTCCAACCAAGTAGCATAATGCATATGTATAGGCCAACCAAGCATGATAGTTCAACCCATTTGACTTTAAAAAGTCCAAAATACTTGTCGGATCAAAAAATGCACCTAAGTACAAGTGGTCAAATCATTATGAGAATTCAAACCAAGCATACAATAATGTTAGTAAATCAAACAAACCAAGATATTATGCCAAATAGTGATCACCCATAAGCATAAAAATATAACATCCATTCATTGAAAATTTTTTGTGACATAAGTCACAAAACATGATGTTACAAGAAAAACAACCTAAATAAATCCTAGAAAGTCCTAAAAGTTCCTATAAAAGGAAACTAGGAAGAAACTAAAGGCTCCTATTGAGGAGGGTGAGAAAGCGCATTAAGGCGCTCGAGAATGTGGTTCAAAATGAACCTCATTTCATTTTGGAGCTCATGGACCAAAATGTTAGTCCTTTGGGCCAAGTGAGCGGTTCTTTCGCATTGTGAGCAATCATGCCTTGGAAATTCGGGAGGAAGAGTGGGCTCATTGTTTTGTGGTGGTGGTGGTGGTTGGTTGTTTGGTAAGGGTGGTGGTGGTTGATTGTTTGACGGTGGTGGTGGTGGTTGGTTGTTTGATGTTGGAGGGGTGATGGAGTTGAGCAAGATGGATTCAAGATCCATAGCTTCACCAAGGCGGGAATCTACCATATTGGAGAGAGCATAGAGGCAGGTGAGCTCCTCATTGATCTCCTCATGGGTTTGTGGTTGATTGATCCACATTGCCTCATCAATGGCAATGAGTGTGGATGTTGATGAGAGGGGTTGTGTTTGTGGTTGAGGTGGTGGTGGATCACGATAGAGAGGACCATGGATATCCCGATAAATGGGATGAAAGAGCATAGGTACTTGACCTTCAAAGGTCATGGGAGGAGGATTGGTGGACCTTGGTGGAAGGTCTTCCAAATCATCCAAATATGGATGAGGTGATGAAGGTAGAGTTCTAAACAACTCTAGGGGCTGAAGTTGTGGTGAATGTGGTGGTGAAGGTGATCTAGTAGGTTGTGACGGAGCGGGTGGTGGTGTGGTAGCCACAGGAGTGATTGTTGGTGGTGGTGTATTGATGATGGTGTTAGGTGGTGTTGAAGTAGCACGGTTGAGAAAATTCTCATTGGCTATTGGTGAGGATATGTTAAGTGGAGATGACTCCTCTGATGATGAATTGGCTAAGTTTACGAAGCAACAAGGACGAACACTTATACGAGCTGTCCTTCTTGCGGGTCTGCTTGTGGATGAGTTACTTGATTTTGTCATTTGGAAAGTGAGAAGATTTGTTCTAGAGTACAGGAATGATAGTTGGAGATGATGGTGAGTGAGTGAGTTGTGATGATCCTGATCTTCCGAATTTATAGACAGTAAGAATATTGATCTTTGTGTTTGGATTTGATGTGAATCCAATGGGGAATGTTGGTTCCAAATGATTTGGAGCAAGTAAATGAGCTTGTCACATCTCCAAGGTCAATCCATACAAATGGAGTTGAGTAAGTTATGGAAGATTTGCAGTAAATGCAAGGAGTGAGTGGAAAATCAGTTGATGTGATGTTCCCACGGATTTCAAGGAACCAATTTGAGGGTTCCTTGCTTGTTACAGAAAGGTAACTCACATGGAAAATTTGAATATTCAAATTTTGGTGGGAAATAGATTTCTTATGATTCTAAGTGTTCCTAAATCATCCTAATGGGTCTAATGATTAGTAGAAGAATTCTAAAAACAAGAATCAATAATCTATGGATCGGGATTAGTCGGGAATTTTTTTTTGAAAAGTTACTGTTGGAGTTGGCGGATCCAAACGATAACAAAGGCGGAACCAAAATTTTGGTTCCGCGGAATCCGCCGTTTGTATTTTGGCGGAGCCAAAAATTTCAACTGACGGAACCTATAATTTGGTTCAGCCAAATCCGCCATTCAGAAGTGCTAATTTAAACAGAGAACATGTCAAATTTTGCGTGACCCGTTCAAATCCCGAAAATTCTCCTAAAACATATGTAACTACTAATATGTGATAGAATAAAACTTAAAACACATGTTCTAACACACGTTTATACATAGATTAATCCGATGATAATAACTTACCATATAAGAGGTTAAGCCAAACGGTGGCTTAATCTCGGAAAATCGATAACAATAAGTGTTATCATCCTGCAATGTTAAGTTAGTTCACATACAAGTTAAATACTAACATAATATTCTAAGAAACACACAAGTTCATCACATCATTGTTTGAAAAAATCTAATAACAAACACTCCTTTAACTTCACTTCTTGCTAAGCTTCTTGTGAAGCTTCATTACCCATCGTCCAAGATTCTTCATCATACCCTTTGTTTTTCGAAATTCCGTTGATTCGTTCGGGATAGGAGGAAGTTGGCTCAAGTACTCGAGTGGAGAGATTCTAGAGTTTGTCAAACCATCCTCTTCACTCATGGATGATGATGATGATGATGTAGGAGGATGAGGACGTTTTCCTCTTGCTACGGCTAACCTATGATCACTTAGAGGAACAAAGGTGTGTGGAATTTCGGCGTAGTCGGGAACAAATCCTAAAGCATTTCGAGGAATGGGTGCAAAAGCTCTATAGAGATGGGTCAAAAGCATCCCGTATGGCATTGCGGTGGTACCTAAAACCGGAATATCAGCCATTCTCTTGGCGATATAATAGGCGAGGTTGAATGCTTGGTGGTTTGACACACAATACATCATGTAGCAAAGACATGCGTTGACATTGTCTCTATTTCCTATGGTGCTTATGACATTTGCCCTCAGAACTTCTTCTAGCTTCTTAAATTGGGGCCTAAGTTCATTTAGCTCCATGGCAAATGGATCCCTATCTACTTGACGACCTCGACTTAACCTAGTTTGGTTGTTCTTAGGCACAAAGAGATGCTCACGAATGGTTTCTTTTGCGGTTAATGGTGTGTCATATGGTGCCAAACGATCAAGGTTGGATTCTAGAATGGACAACGACCACTTGTCCGAATAGAAGCAAGTTCCTTGATTCGGAACTCCTAAGACTTCTCCATATTGATCTAAAGGAATGTTGAATTTATTTTCGTTGACTTTGAAGTGAATGTTCATGTAACAAAAGTCATTTGAACTAAGACCTACACTAGCATAGAATTCTAGTATGAATCGAGGAATTATGGGTTCATCGATATCTAGAAGGCTATTGAAGTGAATCGCGGCTAGTTGTTCTCGGAGAATGGTACCTTCATAGAATGAGGGGTCTACGGTTCTACCCTCGTGGACATAGCATTTTTCTAACGCTTTAAAGATTTTGACTTGATATTCGGTGCGACCTTTGGTTTTGTGGTGTTTGGGTAGGTATTTGGTGGTTTATTTGTGATCATAATTTGTCGCGGGAGGCATGATTATCCTAGACACAAAAATTTCATAATTTAGTTAAAACTGTGGAAAACTAGAAGGGGGGGTTGAATAGTTTTATGTCCTTTTAAATTTTATTTTGAAAACTTTGTTTACTTTTTAAAACTTAGATTCGAATTTATGTGATCTCAACTTCTTGAACAATATGAACAATATATATATAAGTAAATATAAATAAGTAATGCAAGTAAGGTAATAAAATGAAATGAAAGCTAGAGATGGAAAGATCTAACCGAGAGACAAGAGATTTATAGTGGTTCGGCTACAAGGACACCTTCCTTGCCCTACTCCACTCCCCGAGCACCTAACTCGAGAGTTTTCTTCACTATGTAAACAAGCTCCCTTATGGCGGAGAAAACCTTACACAACTTTAGCTTACACCGGCTTAACGACACAAAGCTAGATGTCGAGTTCTAATCGTAGCTAGAACCAATCTCACAACTTAAACACGACTTAATCACACCTTCTTCTTCACGACTACTTCACGACTTCTTCACAACTTCTTCACGACTTCTTCACTACACTTCACAACTAAGCACAACCTATGTACACTTCTACTTCTTCACACCTTCACTACTTACACACCTTAACAACACAACTTCTCTACTTACACACTAACCTATCCCAAACAATTATGCACACAACTATCTAACAACAATACACAACTTATAAACAAATGTATGATGACACAAACAACTTAGGTATCTAAGTTGCAATACTTCTTCTCTAGTTGTTGAAGGAGTATTCTTCTTTTGCACTTGAATGAAGGAAGCTTGGATCACTTAGAAACCAAAGCTTAAGATTATATGATCAAAGGGTTTTTGAAGATATGAAATGTGATTTAAAACAGAAAGTTTCAGTGTGCAAAAGGTAAGTAAAAATCCAGGAGAAGGCTGGTATTTATAGGAGAAAAACTGGACAACTAGAGACCTACTGGAGCGTGGCCGGCCCCCTTAAATAGGGGGGCGGTCCCCTTAATTTTAAGGGGGCCGCCTAGTAAAATTAAGGGGGCCGCCCTAGGTGTCCGTTGTCCAGATTTGTCCTTTTGTGGGGAAGGTTTTTCTGGAACATTTTAACTGATTTTGGTTAAAAATTTGAATTCATATTTTTATAAAAGATTAAACATTTTTATTTAATTCCAAAAATGTTTTTCAAAAATATATAAAATGTTTTTGATGTTTTATAAAAAATCTAGTTATTAAGAAAATGTTCCTTTGATCATATAATGCATTAAGCACTTGTTTATTCATACCTTAAGTGATTAAGTTGTAGAAATGAATATTTACAACTAAATACTTGTTTATTTGATAAGTTTATGTTTAATGAGTTTATATTTTGTGATCATTAAAACATAGAGATATGAATAATGTTTTTAGGCATTATTTATGTCAACAATCTCCCCCTTTTTGATGATTACAAAACTTAAACTTATTAAATCCAAAAATTTATTTTTGGACAAGTATTTAGTGAGTTTACATTCACTTCTCCCCCTTTTTGTAGAATCAAAAAGGTTATGCCGACAAGTTTTAGAAACTAAATTTGTCGGGACGAGAACTCCCCCTCGTTCGAGGGCACCAAGGAGACGAGCTATGGAAATCTTGGCTGCAAAAACAAGTTAGGAGACACAAGATACATATACATAGCAAAAATATTTAGAACAACCAACTAATGCATTCAAGATGATCATATATAACATATGAATCATCATTACATTACATAAAATACTTGAAACATAATGATTACAACATAACTAGAAATACTAATGGTCCTCATATTGCCAAAGAGAGAGATTGGACTTGCTTGCGACACAAAAGGGTGAGGGAGTTTATTTTGAGGCGGAAAGCATGTCGATGGGTTTTAGTTATGTGATGGTGAGGGAAATGGAGCGGATCCATTGAGGTTATATCGTTGTAGTGGAGGAATGGGATGAGGACGAGTGAGTAGATATTCGATCCAAGAAATATCTTCACTTAAGTGGAGGATTTGTTTTTTGAAGGAAGATGCAACAAGGGAAATAGTGGGTGTGGTTTGTAACTTGATCCAAGTTAAGAGAGTGTAGTAGGCAATTTGAGTAAGGTGAGGATGGAGGTTGTCCCTTGTTGCGTTGTGTGAGGTGCATAGGAAGGAGATCATTAAGATCATGGATTTGGATAATCTCTTCATGAAGCTTTTGACTTTCATGAATGGGGATTTGGTTATTTGGTGGAAATGGATGGTATTGGGGTGAAAAGTTTGATGTTTGACCAAGGTGATGAGGGTTTTCAAGGATTCCATTGAAGTTGGTTTGAGGTTTAGGGGAGTAGTTTGGAATGAATGTGGATGTTTGGCCAAAATGGTAGGGTTTGTGAAATGGTTCAATGGAATGAGGTTGTGATCTTGGAGAGTAGTTGGGGATGAATGATGATGGAGGTGTTGGTTGTCTAGTTGTGATGGGCTTGTGGTGAGGGTGAGGTTTTCTTTTCCACCCGGGTTTTAAGGTCATCCTTGCTAGCTTTGAGGTTTTTGGTTTTTGGTTGATAGGAGAAGACATGATGGGATGATTGAATGTGGTGAGATATGGGGTTATTTATAGTGGAGGATTTGTGTTGTTTAGGAATGGATAGGCTTGTTGGGTGATTAGGACAGAATGTGTTTGTGAATTTGGGGAAGTATAGGATCAAATGGGCTAAAAAGCAGAAAAAGATTCTCTGAACCCGTCCAGCAGATGGCTGGTCCCCTTAATTATGGGCGGTCCCCCTAATAATTAAGGGGGCCGCCCATCTGGTACTTTTCTGGGTTCCAGAAATGGGTTTTTCTGTAGAAATAGGTGAGGATGGCTATGTTTTGAGCTTTTGGTTTTAGGCAAGTCCCACTCTTTGAGGCAATAGAGAAGCATATTAAGCATGCATGGCATATAAGACAAATAAATAAGCAAGCAATAATTAATATCTAGCAATTTAGAGAATTAAGGAACCTAATCATCTAAGGCAATGGTAATGAAGCAAAGGCACTAGAAACTAATGGGGAATAGGTGATGGAACAATTGTGAGAATGTGATTAATAAGCTTGTTCTAGTGTGTGCCTATATGCAACAAATGTGGAGATGTGATTGTTTCGACTCCTAAATGCAAAAATTTCCTAAGAAACAATCCAAGGTCTCCTTGATTTGATTTTGCTCAATATATGGATATCAAAGATGTATATATTAGATTATATACTTTGACAATTCATGTGAGATCTTTATGCATGAAAAAAAAAATGTTTTTAGCATTGTTCAACAATGTAAGAAAAATAGTTTTCATGTGTTTTCCTAGATGTGAGAATGATTTGTAGAAAATAGATTGAGTTTTGTTTATAAATATGTTTATGCAAAGAAATATCCCAATCTTTTATTTTGTGCAAAACAGATTCCTAGACTCAGATGGGAGGAAACAGAGAAAAAAACGTTACAGTTAAATGGCCGGTCCCCTTAATGACAAGCCGGTCCCCTTAATAATTAAGGGGACCGCCTTTATAACATTAAGGGGTCCGCCCATCTGGAAAAAATTTAACAAAGATGCAGAAAATTCAGTCAATTTGTTCCATCATTCCTAGGCCTAAACGTAAGTGGTTAAAGAGTTCACGCTTAAGGGGCTTAGTGAATATGTCTGCTAAGTTATCTTCCGATGCAACCTTTTCTATAGATATGTTTCCTTTTTGAACGTTATCGCGGAGGAAGTGGTGGCGTATTTCTATATGTTTAGTCCTAGAGTGTTGAACGGGATTCTTACTTAAATCTATAGCACCTTTGTTATCACACATAATTGGGGACATCATCTAACCTAATGCCATAATCTACGAGAGCTTGTTTCATCCATAGTGCTTGTTGACATGCCTTTCCAGCGCTTACATATTCGGCTTCTGTGGTAGAAATAGCAAGAGTGGTTTTCTTCTTCGAGAACCAAGATGTTAGACAACATCCCATTAACGTGCAAATTCCGCTAGTGCTTTTTCTATCCACGTAGTCTCCCGCATGATCCGAATCCGCATAGACGATGGTTTCTATGCCTGATCCCTTAGGATACCATAATCCTAAGTGTATAGTGCCTTTAATGTATCGGAAGATACGCTTAACCGCTTCTAGGTGAGAGGTTTTGGGATCCTCTTGGAAGCGAGCACAAAGGCAGACACTAAACATGATATCCGGTCTACTTGCCGTTAAGTATAGTAAACTACCTATCATTCCTCTATACTTAGTGTTTTCTACGGACTCACCCTCTTCATCCCTTGTGAGTTTTACTTCCGTAGACATCGGTGTCTTCATGGGCTTAGCGTCTTCTAATCCAAATTTCTTAAGCATTTCCTTAATGTACTTAGATTGATTAAAAAATATTCCATCTTCTAATTGTTTTATTTGTAATCCTAGGAAGAAATTAAGTTCACCCATCATACTCATCTCAAACTCATCATGCATGATTTTGGCGAATTCATCACACATATCCTGACAAGTCGATCCAAATATAATGTCGTCGACATATATTTGGACAATGATGAGATTTGGGCTTTTCTTTTTCGTGAAAAGAGTGTTATCTACCATTCCCATGGAATAATCATGTTTAATAAGAAATGCCTTTAATCGATCATACCAAGCCTTGGGAGCTTGTTTGAGTCCATATAAAGCTTTCTTGAGTTTATAAACATAATCAGGTTTTACGAAGTCAATGAATCCTGGAGGTTGTGCCACGTATACCTCCTCATTGATAAAACCGTTAAGGAATGCACTTTTCACGTCCATTTGAAATAACTTAAAATCTAGGGCGCATGCATAGGCAAGTAGTATTCTTATAGATTCTAATCTGGCTACGGGGGCATAAGTTTCATCATAATCTATTCCTTCTTGTTGATTATATCCTTGGGCAACTAACCTAGCTTTGTTCCTAGTAACTATTCCATTTTCGTCTAACTTATTTCTATAAACCCACTTAGTTCCTATGATGGTCATGTTCATGGGATTTGGGACTAGTTCCCAAACGTCATTAGTCTTAAATTGATTTAGTTCTTTTTGCATAGCCATAACCCAACTTTCATCTTTTAATGCCTCATTTATATTTTTAGGTTCTATAGTTGATAGGAAACAAAAGAAGTTATTTTTATCTTGAGCTTGTGATCTAAGGGTTCTTTGATTTAGGTTTCCTATTATATTGTCTAACGGGTGTGATTTAGATTCCTTAACATTTACTATTTCGTTTTCACCTAATATTTTATCTTCATTATCATCGCCTAAGGGTTTAATTTTACTAACCTCAATAGCTTCTTCTTCAACTAGGTCATCATCTTCTAGGGGCAATGTCTTAGGTGGTGGTGGAGTTTCATCAAATGTTACATTTAAGGACTCCTCTACTTTCATAGTGTGTTTATTAAGTATTATGTATGCTTTACTATTTTGCGAATACCCTAGAAAGATTCCTTCGTACGACTTAGGATCAAACTTAGTAAGGTAATCTTTTGTATTGAGAACAAAACATTTGCTCCCGAATACCCTAAAATAATTTAGATTAGGTTTTCTACCTCTTAATAACTCATATGGGGTTTTTCCTAAAATTCGCCTAATTGAGACTCTATTTATTATATATGTTGATGTATCTACGGCATGGCACCAAAATTTTTGTGGGATAGATTGTTCATTTAGCATTGTTCTACTCATTTCTTGTAATGTTCGATTTTTTCTTTCTACTACCCCATTTGATTGTGGAGTGCGAGGAGCGGAGAAATTGTGAGATATCCCATTTAAATCACAATATTTTCCGAATTGCACTTCGTTATCAAATTCCCGACCGTGGTCCGTCCTAATTGATACTATAGAACATCCTAATTTATTTTGAATCATTTTACTAAATATTTCAAACTTATTAAAGGCTTCGGTTTTATCACTTAAAAATCTAGTCCACGTGTATCGTGAATAGTCATCTACAATTACTAAGGTATAATGATTACCTCCGTAACTCCGCACAGCGGTTGGACCAAAAAGGTCCATGTGTAATAATTCTAGGCATCTAGTAGTGGAGACTATATTCTTAGCTTTGTGACTAGCATGTGCTTGCTTTCCTATTTTACATGCATCGCAAAAGTGTTGGTCATATCTTAGGTTAGGCAAGTTTCTAACTAATTCTTTAGAGGCTAGGGATTGTATTTGTTGCATATTTGCGTGACCTAATCTTCTATGCCACAATGTAGAGTTTTCATCTAAGGTAGCTAGACATATTTTATCTTCCTGTTTATTTCCTAGTTTCATAACATATACGCCACCTTTCCTAACTCCTCTACCTATGACCTTTCCGTCCTTAACTATTTCGCTATCTTTACTTGTAAAAGTAACCCTACACTTATTATCGCATATTTGTCCTATACTAAGCAAGTTATATGTTAAGTTATCTACATGCTCAACATTTTCAATAGTTAGGGAGTCTTGAGAGATCGTACCTTTGCCAATGATTTTTCCACAAAAATCACTACCGAAAATAACATTACCTCCGTTGTATGCCTTGTAGGAGGAGAATAGCTTCCGGTTTCCCGTCATGTGCTTCGAGCATCCGCTATCCTTAATCCATTCGTCGGGCTCCAAATTTATCCCAAGACATATTTCATCGGTGGCTTGAGCTACAAGGCACTTTTCGTCTTTTGCTTTGTCCGCTTCATCTTTGTTGCTATCGCTCCATGTTCCACTAACAAATGCGCTTTCGTAATCATAACCCGGTGGCTTTGGACATTCGCCAATGAGATGGTTTTGGCTTCCACATCTAAAGCACTTTCTTTTCCCGTAGTTATCATTTCTATTTCTTTGTAGCGATCTTCTTTCATCTCGCGGTTGTCTCGTGAATCTTCCTCGTCTCTTGAAGAATTTCTTGAATTCTCTAACGGCCATTGCATATTCTTCGTCTTCACTATCGTCACTTGAATCATCGTCATCACTAAGTTCCTTTTTGGCTTTTAGCGCGAGAGACTTGATTTGATCTTTCTTGCTCTTGACCGTTTCCGAGTCCCTCTTTATAATTTCTTCATGAACCTTCAAGTTGCCAATAAGCTCATCAAGTGATAACGTCATCAAGTTCTTTGACTCTTCAATCGCCGTGACCTTCGCGCGCCATTTCGGATGTAATGCCCTAAGAAATTTCCTTACATAATTTTTGCTAGAAAAAGTCTCATCAAGTGCTTTTAAACTTGTGATGATTGTGTTAAATTTAGCAAATGCATTATCAATAGATTCCTCTTCAGGAATTGTAAATTGTTCATATTGTTGCACAAGAAGATCTATTTTATTATCTTTGACTTGACTATTACCTTGGTGAGTGATTAGTAAAGAATCCCAAATTTCTTTTGCGGTTTGACACATAAAAATTCTTTCATATTCTTTGCGTGGTAACGCATTATAAATAACCATTTTAACTTCATTATTTTTTGCTAGTTTCCTTTTTAAATCATCATTTTGTTTTTCAAAAGGTACAATTTCATCTATTTTAGTTAGGATATTATATTGAATAGGGGGAAAATCACCATAGGTAATAACATGCCAAAGATCAAGATCCTTTGATTTCACATAAGTTTCGAATCTATTTTTCCAATAAAGAAAACCATCACTTTCAAATAGTGGTGGTCTTTGCATAGATTGCCCTTCTAAATATTTTAAAGATTCCATAGATCGTTTCAAGTTTTAAAATACAGTTAATTTTAAAAATCTTGTTTGACGTGGCTCTTGATACCAATTGTGGAAAAAGGGGGGGTTGAATAGTTTTATGTCCTTTTAAATTTTATTTTGAAAACTTTGTTTACTTTTTAAAACTTAGATTCGAATTTATGTGATCTCAACTTCTTGAACAATATGAACAATATGTATATAAGTAAATATAAATAAGTAATGCAAGTAAGGTAATAAAATGAAATGAAAGCTAGAGATGGAAAGATCTAACCGAGAGACAAGAGATTTATAGTGGTTCGGCTACAAGGACACCTTCCTTGCCCTACTCCACTCCCCGAGCACCTAACTCGAGAGTTTTCTTCACTATGTCAACAAGCCCCCTTATGGCGGAGAAAACCTTACACAACTTTAGCTTACACCGGCTTAACGACACAAAGCTAGATGTCGAGTTCTAATCGTAGCTAGAACCAATCTCACAACTTAAACACGACTTAATCACACCTTCTTCTTCACGACTTCTTCACAACTACTTCACGACTTCTTCACAAATTCTTCACGACTTCTTCACGACTTCTTCACTACACTTCACAACTAAGCACAACCTATGTACACTTCTACTTCTTCACACCTTCACTACTTACACACCTTAACAACACAACTTCTCTACTTACACACTAACCTATCCCAAACAATTATACACACAACTATCTAACAACAATACACAACTTATAAACAAATGTATGATGACACAAACAACTTAGGTATCTAAGTTGCAATACTTCTTCTCTAGTTGTTGAAGGAGTATTCTTCTTTTGCACTTGAATGGAGGAAGCTTGGATCACTTAGAAACCAAAGCTTAAGATTATATGATCAAAGGGTTTTTGAAGATATGAAATGTGATTTAAAACAGAAAGTTTCAGTGTGCAAAAGGTAAGTAAAAATCCAGGAGAAGGCTGGTATTTATAGGAGAAAAACTGGACAGCTGGAGACCTAATGGAGCGTGGCCGGCCCCCTTAAATAGGGGGGCGGTCCTCTTAATTTTAAGGGGGCCGCCTAGTAAAATTAAAGGGGCCGCCCTAGGTGTCCGTTGTCCAGATTTGTCCTTTTGTGGGGAAGGTTTTTCTGGAACATTTTAACTGATTTTGGTTAAAAATTTGAATTCATATTTTTATAAAAGATTAAACATTTTTATTTAATTCCAAAAATGTTTTTCAAAAATATATAAAATGTTTTTGATGTTTTATAAAAAATCTAGTTATTAAGAAAATGTTCCTTTGATCATATAATGCATTAAGCACTTGTTTATTCATACCTTAAGTGATTAAGTTGTAGAAATGAATATCTACAACTAAATACTTGTTTATTTGATAAGTTTATGTTTAATGAGTTTATATTTTGTGATCATTAAAACATAGAGATATGAATAATGTTTTTAGGCATTATTTATGTCAACAAAAACTATCGAAAATACGTATATTAATTTCTAGTGTGTGCCTACATGGGGACAATGTGGAGGTGCGGTTATTTTGACTCCTTTTGATCCATGAAAATTTTGTTTATGCAAGTTTTATAATGAAACGAGAGATAACCCAAACGCTCCTACTTCAATGTAGCTTCGATTGAATGTACCCGAAAATACATATTGGTTATGTATTCTCTTTAGCATTCAAGAGACATTATGCAAGTGATGTTTAAAACATAACGTTTTTGTATTTGTATGAACAATGTGCTAAAAATCATTTTTCCTAGTCATGAGAAGATTTTTGCAAAAATTTCTCATGGGGTTTTTGATGAATTATGATAATGTACTACAAGATGCAATTCCTAACTAAGGAAAACATGATTTGATATGCAATTCAGTAAATATTCTTCATGTTTTTGCTAAAAATATGCATAAACCCCAAGTTTTGATTTTGTGCATGAAATAGAAATCCTAGAAGCAGATCAGGAATGTAGATATGACAAGGATACTTACAGAGATGTTTAGAGCACAAATTGGTTGTGGAAGATGACCTAAATTGTGAGTTTGGTGTGATAAGGGTCGAGTTCCAGTAGCTAGTATGTTTTTGGGAAGTGTGATGAATAGTACAGGGTGTTTGTTTAATAAACTAAAAAACTAGCTAAGCAAGCCGCGGATCTGGCGGAACCAAAACAAGGGATCCGCCCTTATTGTTGTTTGGATCCGCAGGATCAGACTTGAAATACTGGTTATTGCCGTGTTTGGTAAATCTAAGGTTTAAGCTAATGTTTTATCTACTCACTAGGTTCCATTAATCCTTAACCAAGTCTAAGAAAGTTGAAAGGTTCTCTCTTAAGATGTTTTGTGAGGATGTCGGCAATGTTGTCCTCTAAGGATACTTTCTCAATTGAGATGTTTCCCTTCTGAACATTGTCGCATAGGAAATGGTGTCGTATTTCTATGTGTTTGGTTCTAGCGTGTTGGACTGGATTTTTGTTGAGGTCGATAGCTCCTTTGTTGTCGCAAAGAATGGGAATGTCGTTGAGTTCAATTCCATAGTTGATGAGAGCTTGTTTCATCCACAGAACTTGTTGGCAAGCTTTTCCTGCTGACACGTATTCGGCTTCAGTTGTTGATATTGCGAGGGCCGTTTGTTTCTTAGCAAACCATAAGGTGAGACAATGTCCTACAAAAGTACAAATACCATTTGTACTTTTCCTATCGACATAATCACTAGCATGGTCTGAGTCAGCATACACTATGGTTTCCATTCCCGTTCCTTTGGGATAACATAATCCTAAATGTGTAGTACCTTTAATATATCTAAATATCCGTTTAACGGCTTCAAAATGGGATGTTTTAGGATCTTCTTGAAAGCGTGCACATAGACAAACACTAAACATGATGTCCGGTCTACTAGCCGTGAGATAGAGTAAACTACCAATCATTCCTCTATATTTAGTGCTATCTACGAATTCACTTTTGTCATCCTTAGTGAGTTTGGTTTCGGAAGACATTGGTGTTTTCATGGGTTTGGAGTCTTCAAGACCAAATTTCTTAAGCATATCCCTTATATACTTAGATTGGTTGAAGAATATCCCATCTTCTAATTGTTTTATTTGAAGACCTAAGAAAAAGTTTAGTTCCCCCATCATACTCATTTCAAACTCATCATGCATGATTTTCGAAAATTCATCGCATAACTCTTGACAAGTTGAACCGAATATAATGTCATCCACATATATCTGGACTAAGATAATATGTCATCCCTTTTTCTTGATGAAAAGAGTGTTGTCTACTAGGCCCATGGTATACTTATGGTCAACTAGGAAAGTCTTAAGTCGATCATACCAAGTTTTTGGTGTTTGCTTTAGTCCGTATAATGCTTTCTTAAGTTTGTAGACATGATTAGGTTTTTCAAAATCGGCAAAGCCGGGAGGTTGTGCAACGTATACTTCCTCATTAATAAAACCATTTAGAAAAGAACTTTTAACATCCATTTGGAATAGTTTAAAGTCGTGTGCACATGTATAAGCATGTAATATTCTAATTGACTCAAGCCTAGCGACGGGTGCAAATGTCTCGTCATAATCTATACCTTCTTGTTAATTATAGCCTTGAGCTACTAGCCTAGCTTTGTTTCTAGACACTACTCCATTTTCATCCATTTTGTTCCTAAACACCCATTTTGTTCCAATTATGGTTTGATTTTTAGGTTGAGGGACCAATGTCCAAACGTCAATTCTAACAAATTAATTTAATTCCTCTTGCATCGCTATGACCCAAGATTCATCTTTTATGGCCTCATTTATATTTTTAGGCTCAACGGTTGAAACAAAACAAAAGAAATTACTTTGGTTTTGGGCTTTAGATCGTAATGTTCTCTCATTAATTTTTCCTATGACGTTTTCTAATGGATGACTTTTGGTTTCTTTGATGTTAACTATTTCTCTTTTTACTGGTTCATCTTCTTTGTCACTTTCAACATTTTCTTGGTTTTCAACCATTTGACTTTCAACTAAGTCATCATCTACCAAAGGTGATGTCTTAGAGGGAGGTGGACTTTCTTCGAATGTTACGTTCAATGATTCCTCTATATTTAGTGCTATCTACGGATTCATTTTCTTCATCCTTTGTGAGTTTTGTTTCGGAGGACATTGTGTTTTCGTAGGTTTTGAGTCTTCAAGACCAAACTTCTTAAGCATATCTTTGATATACTTTGATTGGTTGAAGAGTATCCCATCTTCTAATTGTTTTATTTGGAGACCTAAGAAAAAGTTTAGTTCCCCCATCATACTCATTACAAACTCGTCATGCATGATTTTTGAGAAATCGTCGCATAACTCTTGACAAGTTGAGCCGAATATAATGTCATCCACATATATCTGGACGATGATAATATGTGATCCCTTTTTCTTGGTGAAGAGAGTATTGTCTACTAGGCCCATGGTATACTTATGGTCAACTAGGAAGGTCTTAAGTCGATCATACCAAGCTTTTGGTGCTTGCTTAAGTCCGTATAAAGCTTTCTTAAGTTTGTAAACATGATTTGGTTTTTCAAAATCGGCAAAGCCGGGAGGTTGTGCAACATATACTTCTTCATTTATAAATCCGTTTAAAAATGCACTTTTGACATCCATTTGAAATAATTTAAAATCATGTGCACATGCATATGCAAGTAGTATCCTAATAGACTCAAGTCTAGCTACGGGTGCAAATGTTTCATCGTAATCTATACCTTCTTGTTGATTGTAGCCTTGTGCTACTAGCCTAGCTTTGTTTCTAGATACTATGCCATTTTCATCCATTTTATTTCTAAACACTCATTTTGTACCAATTATGGTTTGATTTTTAGGTTGTGGAACTAGTGTCCAAACATCATTTCTAACAAATTGATTCAATTCCTCTTGCATAGCAATAACCCATGATTCATCTTTTATAGCCTCATTTATATTTTTAGGCTCAATTGTTGAAACAAAACAAAAGAAATTACTTTCATTTTGAGCTTTAGATTTTAATGTTCTTTCATTAAGTTTTCCTATGACGTTTTCTAATGGATGATTTTTTGTTTCTTTGATGTTAACTAACTCACTTTTTACTGGTTCATCTTCTTTACCATTTTCAAAATTTTCTATATTTTCAACCATTTGACTTTCAACTAAGTCATCATCTACCAAAGGTGATGTCTTAGAGGGAGGTGGAATTTCGTCGAATGTTACATTCAACGATTCCTCGACTCTTGAGGTTTCTTTGTTCAAAACTATGTAGGCTTTACAATTTTGTGAATACCCAAGAAATACACCTTCATACGACTTTGGGTCAAACTTGGTGAGATAATCCTTTGTGTTTAAAATGAAGCACTTGCTTCCAAAAACTCTAAAATATCCTAAAGCAGGCTTTTTGCCTCTATATAACTCATATGGAGTCTTTTTCAAGAATGGTCTAATTAAAACTCGATTTAGGATATATGTGGATGTATCTACGGTGTGACACGAGAACTTTTGAGGTATGTTTGGTTCATTAACATTGTTCTACTCATTTCTTGAATTGTCTTATTTTTGCGTTCTACTACACCATTAGATTGAGGAGTTCGAGGAGCCGAGAAATTATGTGTTATGCCATTAGCATCACAAAAAGCTCCGAATTGGATTTCGTTATCAAATTCCCGACCGTGGTCGGTTCTAATAGACACATTGTTATTTCCTATTTGATTTTGAATTTTCTTACTTAGAATTTCAAATTTATCAAATGCCTCGTTTTTAGTTTTCAAAAACTTAGTCCATGTATATCTAGAGTAATCATCTACTATTACCAAAGTATAGAAGTTTCCCCCGTAACTTTGTATAGCGGATGGACCAAACAAATCCATATGTAACAATTCTAGACACCTAGATGTAGACACCATGTTTTTAGCCTTATGGCTATTATGAACTTGTTTCCTGATTTTGCAAGCATCACAAAAGTGTTGGTCGTATTTCAACTTGGGTAGGTTCCTAACGAGTTCCTTAGATGATAAGGATTGGATTAGCCTCATATTGGCGTGACCTAAGCGTCTATGCCATAGAGTTGAGTTTTCGTCCAGAGAGGTGAGACAAAGTTTGTCTTTAGGTGTTTTGTCTAACTTCATAACGTAAACGTTATTCTTTAAAACACCTTTTTCCTACAGTTATGCCATCCTTATGTATTTTGTTATACTTTTTGCGGCATAACTGACTAATACTAAGCAATTTAAATCCTAAGTTATCTACATGAGCAACATCATCAATAGTGAGAGAGTCATGAGAGATCGTACCTTTTCCGATGATTTTACTTTTAAGCTTGCTACCGAATGTGACATTACCTCCGTCGTACACTTGGTAGGTTGAGAAAAGGCTTTTGTTTCCCGTCATGTGTCTTGAACACCCACTATCTTTAATCCACTCATCTGGAACTTTTAAGCACACCTAAGTTCAAGAAAAACTCAAGCATTTGGTCCCCAATATCTCATGGGTCCGTTTGGGTTAAACCTAACATTATCATGGTTCATGTATGGAAATTGATGCGGGCCCAAGTGTGGAAGAACGGGCCCTTTTGTTTCTAGAAGCCCAAGATCGCGTGAAGAAAAGGGCTTCACTAAAATGGGCATAACTTGGGCTAAGGGGCTCCGTTTCAGGACTTTGTCGGTTTACGGAACTTTCGTGCCCCGAAACACTATATTTTATGAGTTATTTGCATTTTATTGTTTTTTTGGAGTTTTTAGACTTTTGGTTTTAGGCTAGTTTTTGGCCCGTTTCAGTTTCTTAGGCCTATTTAATAATGGTATTGTAACCCTGGATAATCAGTTGAATGATATATGAAAAGTCTAATTTTGGCAGTTTTGCCGGATTTGTCCTGATTATCGGTATTCTTTTGAATCAACGATAGTTGGAAGAATTTTTCCTGGTATTCGTGTGAATCAACAGGCCCGATTTGTGTTATCTTGTTATTTAGTCTACATCAGAAATGGTGGACAAGTGTACCATGGCATGTAGTTGGGACCTTGATAGTTCCTAGACATGTTTTGGTTCCAACTATTTTGATAATGATGCTGTGAGTTGTGATTACTCTTTGGAAAGGGGTGTTCGGGAAAACTAGTTTTAGGTCTCTGTTGAACCGTTTTAGTCCTAAACTCATTTTTAACTTGACATTTTCCTATAGAAACTGATTGTAACACCCCCAAAATCACAATATTCGTGGAAGCATACACTTTGGGTGCTACGGAATGGATAATCATCACACAAGATATAGTGAACGGATTAAAAATCCGTTTTAAAATATATTACATAAGTCAAGTCATGTAGCGATACATAAAAACCATTTCAGATGAAAATGAAGCCCATTTAAACAAAAGGTCCAGTTGTCAGAGTAAACGAATTAAAAACATTTCCATCATTTATTGTGACCGAAGCCATGCACTGCACCCGGCTAAACGCACCTCAGTTTCCTGAGAAAAACATGCTAAAAGTCAGCTAACGCTGGTGAGTTTATAGGTTTAAGTAAATAGCACATATGGACCAATAGCAATATCATAAAAACAAATCAGCAGATACACACTATCCGTTATGCAAACACTAAGCCTCATCCTACCGAAACTAAGACAATGCAGCACGACTAGCGTTAGCAAAATAATAAAGGTTGCCCGCGAGTGTTAATCCCCAGACACTTGGCCAAAAACACGACTTATACGTTCGCCTTGGCTATGCCGAGCCAACCGAACGGGGACGTCACTCCCAATAGATCTATTTATAACAAACGGCTTCCCAACAGGAATTAACGGCAGATGATAGTGGGCACAAAATGGGATTCAGCAAACTTAGGTTTCTGCATACTAGTGTGATCTTAAAAGCAATTTCATTTCTGGTCCATGAAAACAATTTTGCATGTTTCTCACCCCAAGCTTATAAATCAAAAATTCGTATAAAATGTGAGGCTATAAACTCACCTTTCAAATACAGCAATTCAGCAATCAATCAAAATAATGCAACTGCGCCGATCAGCACCCTAAATTAGTACGGTAAGTCTTAGCAAAACGTTCGTGTCTCAAGTGTCTTTATTTTATTTGAAAAGTTTTACGTTTGACCTGTGCTCGTGTATTTCTTGCTTGCTGTGTGGTAAAGCATATTTCGAAACGATTTATTTTTACAACTCTTTGGGGGTAGCTCATGGTGAAAGTGCATGGTGGAAATACGTAACGGAACATCCGTGCTAGTATTCGCAACTTAACGTGCAATATATATATATATATATATATATATATATATATATATATATATATATAATATTTACTCATACTTTATACATATATATATATATATACATATATACTTTATAAATTTATTTCTCATATATTTACTTATGAAGATTAATTAAATACGTTTTGAAGATTGGTTAATAAAATATAGTTAGTGAAAATCATTATGTTTAGAAACATCGTTTATTATTTTCATTATAAGAAAACAAGTTTTGTTAAGTAATTCCATAAAGTATTCATAAGTTGTAGATTTTCTCAAAATACTCTAAGTGTTGGATTTTTAGAAAATTTGGGCATGACCCATTCGTTTATACAACGTTTCCATTTATCTCACGTGTTGCAAACTTTACTCAATTACTTCGCTAATTAGTTATAAGTGCAAAATACTTTTAGTGACATATGTCAAGTGTCGTGAATATATATTCGTAGTTATATTGTTCGTTATCTTAACTTTTAAGTAATAACATTTGGTTTTGACGTAAAGTCAATATTTTTGTCAAAAAGTCTATAAAGTCAATCTCAATATCAATTTAGTAAAAATGTCAATTTTTACCCTTTCGGAGACTAAACGTCTCAAAACAAGTCCAAAAATAGTTATCGTTATATTTATCGCGTCGTTAAACATTATTAACCACGGCGAGTCGGAAAATATTCCAAAAATCAAATTTATCATTTTTATTTGCAAATTGGGCCGAAACTTCTTAAATAAGCCCATTTACCACTTTTAGCCCAAAACACATTTTTAGTTATAACGTATATATCGACACGTTACTAGAAATCATTTTACTCGTTCAATACATCCGTTTGGTCAAAAAGTCAAACTTTCAAAATTTTATATGGGCTTCGGCCTAACAGTAACAAAGTGGGCTTTTTGGCCCAAAAATCCATTTGGTCCAATTTGCATTTATTTGGTACTTATTAGTTATTATTAGTTACCAAATACACTTTATACTTATCAAATAAGCTCTAATAAATAAGCTCTTTAGTCAAAAAGTCAATCTTGACCAAGTTACTGTTCATTCGACCCATTTTATGTATCTCAACTTATTTTTACCTTTTTACTAGTTATTTTTAGTAACTTATAACTTATTAAATAAGCCAAACTAAATAAGCACTTCACTATATTTTTCCACCTTTTCACCATTTGAGCCAAAATTTTATGTTTTTCAAAACCCCAATAATCTTTTATTTTTAATGCTAGTCGAACCATATATGTGCCTCAAAAATCAATATAGTGCTTAAATTTGTGTAAAAACCATAACTAATGTTTGTATTATCAAATAAGCACTATATGTAACAAGATTTACCACACAAGCAAGAAATCTACTAATTAACTCATAAACATCACAAAAAGTCGAGCACTATGCATAGATGATCAAACCCTAGCTTTTATCATATTATCAAAACATACACATTTAACACTTTTAAACATCACTATACACCAAATAAACAAGAGATTAACAAATTTAGAAAAGTTTTGTGAATCCTTACAATGGTGATGAAGTGGTACGTGTGATAGGAAACCAAGAACACCCAAAACCTTGCTACTTTTACCCAAATCAAGCTCCAAATTACCCAAAATCCTTTGCAAACACTTATGATCTTGAATCTTTGAGAGAATAATTTTGTAAAATGATGTTTGTGTGTGTTATGTGAGGCATCAAAATGAATTAGAAAAAGAAGATGAGAATTCTAATCTTGGTAATAATAAGTGATAAGGTATGAGAAATCTAAAAAGCATAACACCATATTTGGCAAAAACTAGATTTCATTAAGATAGGTATTAAATTTGTCCCATGTGGGTGTGTGAGCTGTAGGTGATCGGTTGGGATTAATTAGGGGAGGGCAAAAATAGTTTTGATCCCGCTTTGGTGTATTGTGTGTCGGTTTGAGTTAAAAAGTTACCTTAAAGTCCCGGTTTGACGTTTTTTGACCCGATAACGTAAAATAAAGTTTTTAACCACGTTTTTGTCAGAAATATAATAAAATGTCATTTCTAACTCAAAAACATATTTATTTGACCTTTACCATATGTACTGTGCTGTCGGTACTCGCGTGCGGTTGTTTTTCAGAAAAATGCGAGAAAGCTCTCAGTAAATTATAATACTTGTCAGTAACTATCAGAAATGTGATAATTTAACTTTACTGACAAAAAATAAACTTTTCTGCAGTGACTGTAAGCTACAGTATGCTGGGACAGCTCCCGAAAATGCTTAAAAATACTCAGAAACATGCAAATGCGCATAGAAATGCTTAGCTTAAAAATAATTAATACTCATATAATATTAATTAACAACGTGAAAATTACCATTTGTCACAGTCTCCCCATCTAATCGGGAAATCCGTCCCGGATTTTAATTGACGCCACTCTTGGTTTTCGAAAAAAGATGAGGCTATTTTCGCTTTCTCTCGTCCTCTCACTCCCAGGTGTATTCGGGCCTCTGCGAGAGTTCCATCGGACCTTCAAAATTGGGATACGACTCTGCTTTAGTCGTTTTACTTCCCGGTCCATGATTTCAATCGGTTCTTCAATGAAATTTAACCTCTCATCAAGCTGGATTTTATCCAAAGGAATAACTGCGTTTTCATCGGATAAACTCTTCTTCAAATTACTGACGTAAAAAACGTCATGCACAACACTGAGCTCAGATGGCAGTTCGAGTCGGTAGGCTACCGGCCCGATCTTATCAAGGATCTCAAAAGGTCCTATATAGCGAGGGTTCAATTTACCACGCTTGCCAAATCTGATCACGCCTTTCCATGGCGAGACCTTCAACATCACTTTATCTCCCACTTGAAACTCAAGGGGTTTCCGCCTCTTGTCGGCGTAACTCTTTTGACGGTCGCGAGCCGCCTGCATTCGGTTCCTGATCTGTACAATCTTTTCAGTAGTCTCATGAACTAGCTCTGGTCCGGTAAGTTGGCTCTTTCCAACTTCCGCCCAACAAATCGGCGATCTGCACTTACGTCCATAAAGTGCTTCATACGGTGCAGCTTTAATGCTGGTGTGATAGTTGTTATTATAGGAAAATTCGACTAAAGGCAAATGCCTGTCCCAGCCGTTTCCGAAATCAATTACACAGGCTCTTAACATGTCTTCTAATGTCTGAATGGTCCTTTCACTCTGACCATCCGTTTGGGGATGATATGCCGTACTCATATCGAGTTTGGTTCCCATTGCATCCTGAAGCGACTTCCAAAAATTTGACGTGAATCGACTGTCTCAATCAGAGATAATAGAAACAGGTACACCATGCCTTGCAACAATTTCCTTAACATATAAACGCGCGAGTTTATCCATCTCAATTTTCTCTGCTATAGGAAGAAAAGGCTCTGATTTTGTGAGACGGTAAACGATTACCCAAATCGTGTCATAACCACTCGATGTCCTAGGAAATTTCGTTATAAAATCCATAGTAATGCACTCCCATTTCCATTCCGGAATCTCAGGTTGAACAAGCAGACCGGACGGTCTTTGGTGTTCTACCTTAACCTTCGAGCACGTTAAGCACTTGCTGACATATTCTGCTATATCGGCCTTCATGTTTGGCCACCAATACAACTTTTTCAGGTCTAAATACATCTTGTCAGATCCTGGGTGAATGGAGTACTTGGACTTATGGGATTCGTGCATAATAAAATCACGAATTCCTCCATACAATGGAATCCAATACCTGTCTCCATAACGCAAAATCCCATCGGATCTTCTTACTAACCCATTCTCAAGTTCTGGCATTCTGTGAATCTTTTCACTAGGTCGGTTTTCATCTTTGAGTGCCTCATCCTGAGCCTCAAGAATTTTTGCTGGAAGCGGCGAATTAATTGTCATCCCTAACGATCTAACTCTAAGAGGTCTGATCCGTTCTTTTCTGCTAAGGGCGTCGGCAACAACATTTGCCTTGCCTGGGTGATAACGGATTTCACAATCATAGTCGCTAAGCAACTCCAACCATCGGCGCTGTCTCATGTTCAGCTCCTTCTGGTTCAATATATGCTGTAGACTCTTGTGATCAGTATACACTACGCACTTAGTTCCATAAAGGTAGTGTCTCCAAATTCTCAGTGCAAACACGACTGATCCTAATTCTAGGTCGTGGGTCGTGTAGTTTTTCTCATGGGTTTTCAGCTGTCGAGAAGCGTATGCTATTACCTTCTCTCTTTGCATCAACACGGCTCCCAAACCTTTGTGTGATGCGTCACAATACACAACAAAATCTTCGCTACCCTCGGGTAAAGCTAAAATAGGCGCACTACACAATTTTTCCTTAAGGAGTTGAAAAGCTTCTTCCTCATCATTTCCCTAGTCATATTTCACATTCTTTTGAGTCAATTTCGTCAAAGGTTTAGCTATCTTAGAGAATCCCTCTATAAATCTTCTATAATAACCGGAAAGTCCTAAAAATTGTCGGATTTCCGTCGGCGTTGTGGGCGTTGCCCAATCCTTGATGGCCTCAATCTTAGCAGGATCTACGTGAATTCCTTGCTTATCGATCACATGACCAAGAAATTGCACGGTCGATATCCAAAATTCACACTTCAAAAACTTAGCATATAACTCTTCCTTTTTCAATAATTCCAGAATTAGCTTGAGATGTTCCTCATGCTCTTGCTCATTCTTGGAATATATCAAGATATCGTCAATGAACACTATCACAAATTTGTCCAAATACGGCTTACACACACGATTCATGAGATCCATGAATACTGCTGGTGCATTTGTCAAGCCGAATGGCATAACTTGAAATTCATAATGGCCATATCGGGTTCGGAATGCGGTCTTCGGGATATCCTCTTCCCGGACTCGAAGTTGGTGATAACCCGATCTCAAGTCTATCTTAGAATAAACCGATGATCCCTGCAACTGATCAAACAAATCGTTTATCCTCGGGAGTGGGTATCTATTCTTAATGGTTAGCTTATTCAGTTCCCGATAGTCTATACACATCCTGAAGGATCCATCCTTCTTCTTAACAAACAAAACAGGAGCTCCCCAGGGCGATGAACTAGGTCTGATGAAACCTTTTCCAGACAGTTCAACTAACTGCTCGGATAGTTTCTGTAATTCTGTAGGTGCTAAACGATATGGTGCTCGCGCTACAGGCGCGGCTCCTGGCACTAAATCGATTTGGAATTTGATTTGTCTGGCCGGTGGAAGTCCCAGTAAGTCTTCTGGAAAGACCTCTGGAAAATCCCTTACGATTGGCACATCTTCCAACCTTTTCTCTCTAAGTTCCTTTCCTTTCTTTTCCGTGACATGAGCTAAAAAGAGATAACATCCCTTCTCAATGTACTTCTGCACCTTCGTACACGAGATGATTGCCAATCTTGACGAACGCGCACGATTAGAACGGTCACCTTCAACAATCAGAACTTCGTTCCCATAGGGAACTCTAACGATTTTCTCATCACAAACGATGACGGCATGATAATTCGATAACGAATCCATCCCTATGATGACGTCAAAACTACCTAATTCCACTGGCATCAGATCAATGTTGAAAGGACGATTTAACAAGTTTAGAGTGCAACCCCTGATGATGGTACCTACTCTTTCTAAGTTTCCGTTTGCTAATTCTACGTCGAAGGCATTATCTAAGGTGGTCGGGGCTATGTCAAGTAAAGGACTAAAATCGGTTGATACAAAACTTCTATCTGCTCCCGTATCGAAAAGTACTGAAGCATAACGATTATTTAAGAGAAACGTACCCGTCACCACGTTCGGGTCGTCCTGTGCTTCTCTTCGGCCTATGGCATAAACTCTTCCACGAGCTCTTCCTTCATTTCCCTGATTCCCATTGTTAATCATTGCCACTTGGTTCCCTGGTCTACCACCGTTTCCTTGGTTTCAGGGCTTATTGCACTCATTCCAATAATGACCCTTTTCACCACACCCAAAGCAGGTGACATCCGCCTTACGATTGTAGGCTGGTGCTGCTTGTGTTGTGGCTAGTGGTCTTGATCTGCAATTCTTTGCTATGTGCCCTATCCTCTGGCAATTGTTACACTTCACAGTGCACTGTCCCCTGTGATGTAACTTACAGCGGTTACAAAAAGGCGTATTCTTATCATAACCCTTCTTGTCTCCTGAACCAATTGCATAAACCTTGCCTCCATTCTTCTTTTTGTTTTGAGAGCTGTTGTTGTTACCCTTGGAGTGATCTTCCCACTTCCTTTTGGGGTCAGTACTCTTCTCTGGTATATCCTCCAGTTCCTGATCCATTAACTTGTTTGCCGTCTCCATGGTCTCATGAAGATCTACAGCTCTCGAGGTAATCACATCACCTCTTATGGATTTCGGCAAACCACCGATATACCTCTCAATCAATCTGGCTTCCGTCCGAACCATTTCTGGACATAGCAAAGCCAACTCCTGAAATCTCTGGTTGTAAGCAGCGATGTTGTTGTTTTGCACCTTCAAATTCCAAAACTCAATTTCTAACTTCTTAATCTCATTTCGTGGGCAATACTTCCTAATCACTAGTTCCTTAAAATCTTCCCAAAGCATGGCATAAGCAACCTCCATATTAGCAGACTTCATGTAGTTGTTCCACCAGGTCAAAGCGGAATCCATGAAAGTGAATGACGCAAACTTAACCCTGTCATTCTCATGACATCCACTGATATGAAATACGGTCTCAAGCTTCTCAATCCATCTAGTCAAACCAACGGCTCCCTCTGTTCCTCCAAATCCTCCAACCATGATTTTTCGGAACTCAGCGTAAGTACAACCTCGGCTGTTGGTTACTGGTCTAGATGTTCCGGTGTTGGTGGTCGAATTGGTCATCAGCTGTGAGAGCGGCTGCCACACGGTCAGCAACAAGTTGATCCAGTGTTGCTTGATTCATTGCTGGGGTAGCAGTTGCGGCCCTAGTTGGTGCCTCTTCCTCTGCTGTCTGAACGGTGTGTTAGCAGGTCGTCCTCGTGTGACTCTGGTCGGGGCAGCAGGTTCAGCAGTCCTTCCCCTCACTGACCTTGTCTGAATGGGTGTGTTAGCGGGTTGTCCTCGTGTGACTCCGGTTGACTTTCGTTTTGGTGCCATTTATCTGCATCACAAAAGATGGCGATAAATGAGATCTTTGGTTATGGGAAAATAAGTTATACGGATACGTGGATATCGAAAACAGAATACAAGAATAAAGTCAACCACAGAGGAACAACGAAAGAAGGAAAGAAAAAATATAAATCGGATAGGAAGACTAAGCTTGTTATATATATCGAAAGATGAAGGTTCACAAAATTACAAGCTCGTCAATAGATAGTTCTAAGATACTACGGAGATACTATTAGTCCTAGGAATACATCATCACTACTACAAATCTAGGAATACATCATCACTACTACTAATCTAGAAATACATCATCGCTACTACAAATCTAGGAATACATCATCACTACTACTACACTAAGATCGATCACTAGCAATGCGTAGTTCCTCAAATGCTCGGGTCAATCCTCCAATGGTGGTCTCTAGCTGGGCTACACGGCCTCTAAGCTCTTGGTTCTCCCTCGTCACTGAACCAATGATAATCTCAGCGGTCACAATCCTCTGCCACTGGGTACGATCGACTCCTCTAGCTCGTCGCAACATACCCTGAATCCTCTGCTGGCCTCTACCTAAACCAATGGCCCTAAAGTCCAAACCTCTAAGCTCCCTACCATGTAATCTCTCTAAAGCATCCAATCTAGCCCTCAATCCAATCATCACTCTACGGTCAGAATACAACTCTTCAAACAAAACACACGCTGCCTGATCAATAGTCCCAATCCGCCTCTCCACAGTCTGAATACGCTCAGACTGCTCCAATCTCCCAAGCCGATTAGAATGAACATCATGTAAGCTCGCCTGGTTCGTCAACTGAATCCAGATCCGATCCATCTCGGTAAGCTCAGGTTCTGTAAGTGGGGAACCTACTGGTGAAGGGAGTGGAGTAGGCATCGGAGATGGTGGTATAAAAGAAGGAGATGACGGTGTGTACTCTGGGCTAGCTGCACGTACACCCGTGCTAACATCACAAGCAATGTCCAACCACTGACTATCATCCAAACCCTGAATCTCAGCGTCTCTGGAACTCTGTCCAATCTCAAACATACCCTGAAACTGTGCATCTCTCGAGCTCTGTCCAACCTCAAACAATCCCTGAACCTCCTCCATAATGCCCTTGCCATCCCTCGGCATCATAACCTGATCTATGTCCATAGGAGTATCCCTATCCCTATCATCCTCTAAACCCATAGAAGTGTGCTCAGCAGGTGTAGTCACAGCAGGAGTAGGCTCATCCTGAACCTGCTCTGGATCCTCCACTGGATCCTCGTCCTCATCATAATAAGTCTCCACTGATCTCCTACGTCTCTGACTAGGTGGGGAATCATCTGGAGATAGCATAGGTGACTGAGGTGGTGAATCAGCAGGAGTACCCATATAACCATAACGGGTCCTACTACGAGATGAAGTCAACACAGATGATAACTGAATGCGACGTCCACGGACTCGCCTATATGATGCCCGATGTCTGACAGGCGGAGCATCGAGATCATGCTGAGTAACGGTGTACAACTGAGCTGGTGATGAACGGTGTGCTGTGGTAGATCTGTGTAAATACGGCGAGGTGGATACTGAAGTGATGTGTGCAAGCTGAACTGGAATAGATGGCTGAGTAGCATCACGAATAACCTCCATCAGTGGGTCATCCATGAACGGAACTGGCTTCTATGTCTGAGAAGTGAATCCAGTAGCATCTACCTCAGAGTGTGTGCCGAATGGGAGAGACATGGTCTGTGACAAATATAGTGCGACACGTATAAGTATATAGAAATTACTTATATCATATATGCTTAGTATATTATACTCAAATATCATGCCAAAAACACTTAATCAAATAAAGCAAACAATGCTCAAATCAAAAAAGCAACTAATGCTCAAATCATAGCAAGCTAAACTGGCAGGCATCCGGTGGTCATGATGGAAAGTTTTTCAAAATCGGTTATAGTTTAAGGGTTTTTATAAACCACGTTCTCTATAACCTAGGCTCTGAATACCAATCTGTAACACCCTCAAAATCACAATATTCGCGGAAGCATACACTTTGGGTGCTACTGAATGGATAATCATCACACAAGATACAGTGAACGGATTAAAAATCCGTTTTAAAATATATTACATAAGTCAAGTCAGGTAGCGATACATAAAAACTATTTCAGATGAAAATGAAGCCCATTTAAACAAAAGGTCCAGTTGTCAGAGTAAACGCATTAAAAACATTTCCATCATTTATTGTGACCGACGCCATGCACTGCACCCGGCTAAACGCACCTCAGTTTCCTGAGAAAAACATGCTAAAAGTCAGCTAACGCTGGTGAGTTCATAAGTTTAAGAAAATAGCACATATGGACCAATAGCAATATCATAAAAACAATTCAGCAGATACACACTATCCGTTATGCAAACACCAAGCCTCATCCTACCGAAACTAAGACAATGCAGCACGACTAGCGTTAGCAAAATAATAAAGGTTGCCCGCGAGTGTTAATCCCTAGACACTCTGCCAAAAACCCGACTTGGTATACGTTCGCCTTGGCTATGCCGAGCCAACCGGATGGGGACGTCACTCCCAATAGATCTATTTATAACAAACGGCTTCCCAACAGGAATTAACGGCAGATGATAGTGGGCACAAAATGGGATTCAGCAAACTTAGGTTTCTGCATACTAGTGTGATCTTAAAAGCAATTTCATTTCTGGTCCATGAAAACAATTTTGCATGTTTCTCACCCCAAGCTTATAAATCAAAAATTCGTATAAAATGTGGGGCTATAAACTCACCTTTCAAATACAGCAATTCAGTAATTAATCAAAATAATGCAACCGCGCCGATCAGCACCCTAAATTAGTACGGTAAGTCTTAGCAAAACGTTCGTGTCTCAAGTGTCTTTATTTTATTTGAAAAGTTTTACGTTTGACCTGTGCTCGTGTATTTCTTGCTTGCTGTCTGGTAAAGCATATTTCGAAACGATTTATTTTTACAACTCTTTGGGGGTAGCTCATGGCGAAAGTGCATGGTGGAAATACGTAACGGAACATCCGTGCTAGTATTCGCAACTTAACGTGCAACCGTATATATATATATATATATATATATATATATATATATATATATATATATATATATATATATATATATATATATAAATATATACTCATACTTTACATATATATATATATATATATATATATACATATATACTTTATAAATTTATTTCTCATATATTTACTTATGAAGATTAATTAAATACGTTTTGAAGATTGGTTAATAAAATATAGTTAGTGAAAATCATTATGTTTAGAAACATCGTTTATTATTTTCATTATAAGAAAACAAGTTTTGTTAAGTAATTCCATAAAGTATTCATAAGTTGTGGATTTTCTCAAAATACTCTAAGTGTTGGATTTTTAGAAAATTTTGGCATGACCCATTCGTTTATACAACGTTTCCATTTATCTCACGTGTTGCAAACTTTACTCAATTACTTCGCTAATTAGTTATAAGCGCAAAATACTTTTAGTGACATATGTCAAGTGTCGTGAATATATATTCGTAGTTATATTGTTCGTTATCTTAACTTTTAAGTAATAACATTTGGTTTTGACGTAAAGTCAATATTTTTGTCAAAAAGTCTATAAAGTCAATCTCAATATCAATTTAGTAAAAATGTCAATTTTTACCCTTTCGGAGACTAAACGTCTCAAAACAAGTCCAAAAATAGTTATCGTTATATTTATCGCGTCGTTAAACATTATTAACCACGGCGAGTCGGAAAATATTCCAAAAATCAAATTTATCATTTTTATTTGCAAATTGGGCCGAAACTTCTTAAATAAGCCCATTTACCACTTTTAGCCCAAAACACATTTTTAGTTATAACGTATATATCGACACGTTACTAGAAATCATTTTACTCGTTCAATACATCCGTTTGGTCAAAAAGTCAAACTTTCAAAATTTCATATGGGCTTCGGCCCAACAGTAACAAAGTGGGCTTTTTGGCCCAAAAATCCATTTGGTCCAATTTGTATTTATTTGGTACTTATTAGTCATTATTAGTTACCAAATACACTTTATACTTATCAAATAAGCTCTTTAGTCAAAAAGTCAACCTTGACCAAGTTACTATTCATTCGACCCATTTTATGTATCTCAACTTATTTTTACCTTTTTACTAGTTATTTTTAGTAACTTATAACTTATTAAATAAGCCAAACTAAATAAGCACTTCACTATATTTTTCCACCTTTTCACCATTTGAGCCAAAATTTTATGTTTTTCAAAACCCCAATAATCTTTTATTTTTAATGCTAGTCGAACCATATATGTGCCTCAAAAATCAATATAGTGCTTAAATTTGTGTAAAAACCATAACTAATGTTTGTATTATCAAATAAGCACTATATGTAACAAGATTTACCACACAAGCAAGAAATCTACTAATTAACTCATAAACATCACAAAAAGTCGAGCACTATGCATAGATGATCAAACCCTAGCTTTTATCATATTATCAAAACATACACATTTAACACTTTTAAACATCACTATACACCAAATAAACAAGAGATTAACAAATTTAGAAAAGTTTTGTGAATCCTTACAATGGTGATGAAGTGGTACGTGTGATAGGAAACCAAGAACACCCAAAACCTTGCTACTTTTACCCAAATCAAGCTCCAAATTACCCAAAATCCTTTGCAAACACTTATGATCTTGAATCTTTGAGAGAATAATTTTGTAAAATGATGTTTGTGTGTGTTATGTGAGGCGTCAAAATGAATTAGAAAAAGAAGATAAGAATTCTAATCTTGGTAATAATAAGTGATAAGGTGTGAGAAATCTAAAAAGCATAACACCATATTTGGCAAAAACTAGATTTCATTAAGATAGGTATTAAATTTGTCCCATGTGGGTGTGTGAGCTGTAGGTGATCGGTTGGGATTAATTAGGGGAGGGCAAAAATAGTTTTGATCCCGCTTTGGTGTATTGTGTGTCGGTTTGAGTTAAAAAGTTACCTTAAAGTCCCGGTTTGACGTTTTTTGACCCGATAACGTAAAATAAAGTTTTTAACCACGTTTTTGTCAGAAATATAATAAAATGTCATTTCTAACTCAAAAACATATTTATTTGACCTTTACCATATGTACTGTGCTGTCGGTACTCGCGTGCGGTTGTTTTTCAGAAAAATGCGAGAAAGCTCTCAGTAAATTATAATACTTGTCAGTAACTATCAGAAATGTGATAATTTAACTTTACTGACAAAAATAAACTTTTCTACAGTGACTGTAAGCTACAGTATGCTGGGACAGCTCCCGAAAATGCTTAAAAATACTCAGAAACATGCAAATACGCATAGAAATGCTTAGCTTAAAAATAATTAATACTCATATAATATTAATTAACAACGTGAAAATTACCATTTGTCACGCTGATGGTTTTTGTTTGTTAACAGTTGTACTTGTACTAGGTTTCTTTGTGACTTTTACAAATTCAGTACGATCCGAATTACGAACCTTCTGTTCATCAACAGTATCTACGGATCCTTTTGGTATAACTGGCGAATCCAAAATTTTCGGTCCGTCAGATCCGCGGGTGTCTGACTCAGTTGGAATAGGTTCTTGTACTTTCACTGTTTGTTTCATAAAGTCATTTAAGTTTCCTGATTTCATGAATCCTAGTCCGGTTTTATCATGAGGCAACTTTTGAATTTGCATTAACTCATCTGCTAAACAAATGTTTTTATCAAACCTTTTAAACTTGAAGTTTTGTTTGATAAGATCTTCCTGTGTGGTTTTAAGTGTTTCTATTTCTAGTTTAAGTTCCTGACATGAGACACATGTTTCTTTAACACTTTTACCCTTTTCAGATCGTTTTTCTTTTTCTTTTAACCAATAGACTTCGTTTTCTAAAAGTGTCGTTTTGGTTTTTAAGAACTTATTTTTGTTTATGATTTTTAGAGTAATATCACACAGTTTGTTATATTTACTTCTAAGGTTTCATCATCAATAGAGGAATATGACGAGTCAGAATGTACCTCTTCTGAGTCATGAGCCATGAGAGCAACTTCGTCGTTCTTTGGCTCGTCGTCATCACCATCACTGTCACTCCAAGCTCCACTAACAAATGCTTTTTGAGACTTGTTCTTTGGAGGCTTTGGACATTCTCCTAATAGGTGATTAGAATCCCCGCACCTAAAACACTTCCTATCTACTTTTCCTTTTCTATCATCACGGTCTTTCCTGAAGGATTTCTTTTCTTCACGAGGTGGTCTTACGAACTTTCCTCGTCTCCTAAAGAACTTCTTGAAATCTCTTACGGCCATGGCATATTCTTCGTCTTCGCTACTAAAACTAGACTCTTCATCATCACTTGACTCTACCCTAGCTTTCAAGGCAATGAACTTCATCTTCTCCTTTTTGCCTTTAACTATTTCTGAGTCTTTTTCCATCACCATCTCGTGAACTTTGAGATTTCCGATGAGCTCGTCCAGTGTCATGCTTGAAAGATCCTTGGATTCTTCAATAGCCGTCACCTTTGCTCTCCACTTCGGATGGAGTGCTCTAAGAAATTTCCTGACAAAGTTCTTACTAGAAAAAGATTCGTCAAGTGCTTTAAGAGATGTAATAATAGTATTAAACCTAGCAAAAGCACTATCAATGGTCTCATCTTCAGAGATAACAAATTGTTCATATTGTTGAACAAGAAGATCAATTTTTTTATCTTTTACTTGTGAGTTCCTTTGATGAGTGATAATCAATGATTGCCAAATATCCTTAGCCGTTTTACACATAAAAACTTTTTCATATTCTTTCTTAGGTAAGACATTATAAAGCATCATTTTGGCTTCATTATTTTTGGCAATCAACTTTTTTTGCTCATCACTGTGACGAGTAAGAGAAGTACCCTCATCCCGACCACCTGATATATTTGATATAGGTTTATTATCACCTTCTACAATAATATACCACAAATCTATATCCTTTGACTTCACATAAGTTTCAAAGCGATTTTTTCAATATATAAAACTATTTGGTTCAAATAGTGGTGGTCTTTGCATAGATTGCCCTTCTTTGAAGTTTTCAAAATCCATTGATCGTTTCAAGTTTTAAAATACAATATATTTTGAAAATCTTGAGTAACGTAGATCTGATACCAATTGTAGAAAACTAGAAGGGGGGTTGAATAGTTTTTATCGTTTTAAACTTTTCTTCGCTTTGTATACTTAACGTGATTTCAAAGTAAAGCAAACAATCAAGCAATATATATAATGTAAGTAAGGAAAGAAATGATCAAACCACACAACACAGATATTTATAGTGGTTCGGCTACAAGGACTCTCTTCCTTGCCCTACTCCACTTCTCGAGCCTCTAACTCGATAGTTTTTCTTCACTAAGAAACAAGCTCCCTTCTAGGCGGAGAAAACCTTTACACGTCGCTTACTCTTTATCCGGTACTAAGCTAAACACCGAGTTCTTTACAAGGGTACAACCACTCCCGTTGGTTCTTTAACAAGGGTACAACCACTCCCGTTGGTTCTTTAATAAGGGTACAACCACTCCCGACACTCTATGTGTTTTGAGGACTAAAACACTAACCGAACTCTACTGAATGAATGGTATAGACAATGATGTGTGAACTAATACAATATCACACAGTAACTAAACTAAAGATTTACACCACTGTGTTAAACCTTGATGCTTGATCTTCTTTGCTACAAAAGAGAGATCACTAAGAATGAAATGAATGAATGAAATGGGTTAGTAATGTACAAATGAATGAGTGTATAATTTAAGCTATATGAGTGATAAATGTGCCTGAATGATCGGCTTGCTATTTATAGGAAAACTGATCAACAGGTGGCGGATCTGGCGGATCCAAAATATGGGATCCGCCCATATACTGGTTTGGTTCAGCCGGGACATGCCAGCTAAGGATTTTCCATATCTTTTCATATCTTGTGAGGTCTTGTCAAGATCTTGCAAAGTCAACTTAGTTACTTAAAGATCTTTACAAAATATTTTTCAAATCCTCAAGATATCAAAATGAGGTATGCCATGATGTCATATTAATATTTCTAATTTAAGAGATAAAAGTAAAACATGTAAATGTATATATGTATGCAATGTAATTCCTAGTGATCATGTAATTTGTAAAATGTGTTTAAAAAGATTTGTAACTTATAAATGTAAAAGACTTTAACTTATTTTATGCTTTGTTAAATATAAACCTTACAATTGTAATTAACAAAATAAAGCAAAGATCGTAAATTATAAATAACGTTTTTAGGACGATATTTGTATTAACAAGTTTGTTCATGAACCTACGATCATGCGTACATTAACGTACGTTTATGTTTATTATTTGCTTATATTTGTATATTGTATCTTTTTAATATACACGTTTTAAAAATTGATTATTCAAAAGAAACACTTATAAACCACGTACAATATTATACATGTTTTGTATATTAAATGTTTGTTTCTCTGTGTTTATTTTTGTTTGTTCTTTTATGTTCGTTCAATTTTTTTAGCGAACGAACATGAACAAACTCATTTTCTTAATAAACGAACATGAAAAACAAAATAAACAAGACTCCATCCATACTTTTCCGGTTCGTTTCTAGCCTTATGAAACACCATGTGATTCAATATTTCAAACAAGTGTTTGTCAGGCAGAATTTTAAGAGTTTGGATGTATTGTGTAACGTGTATCGCAATAACTAGTTAGTGACATGTGGTAAACTAAATTTGATGGATTACATAGATGTGGTATTGAAAAAAACCGATTGTCCAACATGATATCACTTATCAAGCTTCGTATGTTTTCTTGAGATGGAATGTGAAGTCCCTGACTAATTGGAACGCACTATATTCGATTAGATTTTGGATTCTAAAACATAGATCTTAACACTAAGTGTAATGGTGTGTAATTTGTTGAGAAATTGGTAGTCCAAGGAAAAAAATTGTGTTGTGTGTGCGTGAGTATATTGTGGGGTATATTTGTGTTTAAGTGAGATATGTTCTGGATGTTGAAGTTGGTTGTCTTATTACACTTATTAGTAGTGAAGTAAGTGGTGAGAAGAAAAGCTGATGTGATTATAGTGAATGCGGCCACTGTTACACCCGGTCTAAGTTTTTTACGATGAAGGCTAGCCAAAATGATTTGAACCGAATAACATTGCAATTTATTGCAATGCACGAATTTTTGGATTTGGTCAAAGCGAATATGATTGGGCCAAACTTGCTAGGGACTTGGCCTTGTTTCGACGTTGATTTTTGGTCTGGCACTATCATTTTTTCCTTTTATGTGGGACTTTGAAATGGTTTTGATGCTTTTAGGCCTAATGTGCCTCACTCCATTGCTTTTGTTCGACTATAAAAGTGATTATGTTTTTCAAATAAAGGGTTACAATCGTAAAAGGTTTTTATTTTTTAAAAGGTCGAAAAAGTTAAGACGACACTACATGTGATATCGATAAACGAACTAAAAAATATATTTTGAAAAATCTGAAAACTTTTCCCAATAATAATGGAAACAAAATCATAAAGAATCGTTAGAAAAAAAATTGTGATGCACAAGAGGCGTTAAGTTTTTTTTCTTTCATCAACTCAAATGTTCATCATATTTTCTCTTGGTTCGTCAATTGACTGTTAATCAATTTTTTGTTCATCATAAACGCAACGATTTTTTTTTTCTTTCTTAAAAATTGTTTGCATTAGTTTTTCATTCCCTAGCTTCACATTTGTATGCAATATTTTATTAAAGTTTTCGAAGACATTTACACAAGAACAAAAATACTTATATTTCACCAAAAGAATTTTATTTTATCTTTTTTCAACGATTTTTGTTTAGTTTTCTCTATGTTGTGAGAAAAAAAAAAATGTTGATAATCTTTTTTGTCTTAATAAATGTCACCTGTTAAATTTTTTGTACCTTTTAGTAATTGAAGAATATATACACTTTTTATTTACTCCGTCAAATAAATTCGGAAAAACCTGCAGTGGACTTACTACACCACCAATCTTTGGAAAACACATAATGATGTTCGTATGCTTAAGGAACATGAATATTCAAAGAAGAAATATACAATCTAACAGATTAAGCTCAATAAAAAGTCCAACACAAAATTGTTATAGTTTGTTATTAGAGCACCAAAAAAGGTCGATGATACATTGAAGAAGTTTGTAATGATAGCTGACGCAGGACGCGCGGAAGCGAATTTAAATAATCTTTAATCCAAGGGTGAAAACCAAGGCGCATCTTGCGGGAATAAAACCCAAATAAAGAGATAAACTCTAAAACACACTTTATTAATGATTTCCAGAAATACAAAACAATAAACCCAAGCCTTATATTTATAGAGAAGCCAAACTTGGGGAGAAAATAATTAAATTGCATCTAGAACCGTCTTAAACTTAAATAAGAAAACTGACTCTCGACATGGTTACGGCGTAAATGAAAATTTCAGTTACGGTGTAACCGACCTAAAACTGAAATAAGGAAACTTGACACGACCTAGTTACGACGTAATTGAAGAATTCAGTTACGGCGTAAATATGACACAGTAAGTATTACGACATGGCAACTAAGTTACAGCGTAACTAGATACTCCAGTTACGGCGTAACTGTGACACAGTGGCATTATGGCGTAAGTAAGGCTTCAAGCTTACGCCATAACTTGAACGACACCTACATTGCTCGGCCTTGAATCTTGTCCGCATCATTCCCCCTCACTTTAGGAGAACTCGTCCTCGAGTTCTTGCATTCTTCAGCCTCCAATGTCTTCAAATCCGGTGGTCTCGTGCCATTAGGAAGAATAACTATGTTCTTTCCAAACCACTTAAGCACATTAAAGTTATTCTTACCCCTATGTATTGCATCCACATCATGTTGCTATGGTCTTCCTAGCAAAACATGACTAGCACACAAGTCCACGACATCACGAATCACCTCATCACGATAAAAATTTCCAATAGCAATTGAAATTTTGCAAACCTCATTCACCTTCACTTCAGAACCTTTCTTTATCCAACCTAACTTATATGGATTAGGATGTTGCTCGGTTGGTAACTTCAACGCCTTCACAAGTTCTTTGGAAACTAGGTTTTCACAACTTCCACCATCAATGATCAATGAGCAAATGTTGTCTTCAATTACACACTTTGTTTCAAAAATCTTGTTCCTTTGCGAAAATTCTTCAATCTTTGTTGCACACAAGGTACGTTGCACTATCAAGTTCACAACTTCGCCTTCAACATGAGCAAATTCATCAATATGAGCAAATTCATCTTCATTAACTTCTTTAACATAAGTACACGTCTTCCTATTAGGACAAGTGTTTGACCTATGACTCGGTAAATCACACCTAAAACACTTAGGTGGTACAGCTTTGTCATACGGATTGGAATCCGTCATTTTAGCAACTTGTTTCTTCGCACCACTTCCATTAGCCACAACCAGAGAAATCAAACTAGAAAATTTATTAGATCCAATAGTCAATTAAGTTTGATTAGATTGAATTACCTTAGTAGAAGATGAATTATCTTCCAATGTATCTTCAAAATTTGTAACTCGTTTAGACATTGACCTCTCAACCTTCATAGCTAAAGTTTGAGCTTGATCAACGGTCCAAATGGAAAATAGACTTGGCTCCTCTTGAATTGATTGATTCAACCCACTCAAATACCTAGCGGCCACTTGTTCCTCGGATTCCTTCAAATTACACCTAGCTTGTAACCTCAAGAATTCACCCATATACTCTACCACAATCCTTTTCCCTTGAACACAAATATGATATTGATGATATAAAATTTGTTCAACATCAGGGGGTAAAAACCTACATTTTATCATTCTCTTCATCCTTGGCCACGTGTTGATTGGATACTTTCCTTGTCTCCTACGGCTGTCTTGCTCGTTTTGCCACCAAACGCCAGCTCCTCTACATAACTTATAAGCTACAATCTTGACTCGTTCTTCTTCAGGAACATCCATGATGTCAAAGAACTTATCAACCTCATACAACTAATCCAACACAGCTTCAAGATCAAGATTCCCAAGAAAGTTAGGAATCTCAGCTTTAACACGGTACCTTTGTTGCTTACCATACCCACGACGATTTTCATTCCCCATAGCAAAAACCCTAGGTCCACGATTTTTACCTCTTGGACCTCCAGTCAAAACCCCATAACCTCTATCTCCTTCCTCATCCGAAGACCCGAATCGTTCTTGTCTCCAAACTTGTTTAATAGATTGGTAACGCTCATGATTCTCATAGAATTCCTCATAGTTATTACGGAATTTATGATTACCACGTTTGTTACCCTCACGATTTGGATGTCTACCACCACCACCCCCGATCGCGGATCGGATCCCTTCAAGCACAGTGGACATCCTCGCGAATATGGATGTGAGATTGTTGATCGCACGATCCATGTCTTCGGTCGACCGCACCCTACCACCGGTACGGGTTTTTGGATCTTCTACACCGTTCACCATCTAGGATACTAACAAGCTCTAGATGTTTAATTGACGTAGAACGTTCTACACCAATTACCACCAGGATACAATGTGTCTCTGATGCCAACTGACGCAGGACGCGCGGAAGCGAATTTAGATAATCCCTAATCCAAGGGTGAAAACCAAGGCGCACCTTGCGGAAATAAAACCCAAATAAAGAGATAAATTCTAAAACACACTTTATTAATGATTTCCAGGAATACAAAACAATAAACCCAAGCCCTATATTTATAGGTAAGCCAAACTTGGGGAGAAAGTAATTAAATCACATCAAGAACCGTCTTAAACTTAAATAAGGAAACTGACTCTCGACATGGTTACGGCGTAAATGGAAATTTCAGTTATGGCATAACCGACCTTAAACTGAAATAAGGAAACTTGACACGACCTAGCTACGGCGTAATTGAAGAATTCAGTTACGGCGTAAATATGACACAGTAAGTATTACGACATAGCAACTAAGATACAGTGTAACTAGATACTCCAGTTACGGCGTAACTGTGACACAGTGGCATTACGGCGTAAGTAAGGGTTCAAGCTTACGCCGTAACGACACCTACGTTGCTCGGCCTTGAATCTTGTCCGCATCAATAGCTTTACAAAGACTATATCTTGTTAAAAAGTGTTATAATTTGTACACATATTTTACTTTAAATGCAATAGTTTTATGTTACAGTTAGACCATGACTAAAAAGAACATTTAAAGCTCAGGCTTGGGTTCGTTTGATAAACAAGGTTCATATTAAGCTCGAGCTTGAGTCGAGCTGTTATCAAGCCAAACTTGAGAGACTTACGAACAACTTGACTTCAGTTACACCACTACATAGAAATAATTTAGAAGTAAAATAATAAAAATCTCTTGTAAGGGTAACATTATTGACTTGTTGTTTGCCATATCTTATTTGACTTTTATACGGAGACTAGAGAAGTTATGGAAGTCAAGGTGAATATATTGCTTCAACCTTCAGGACTCCTTTTGTTTTGTTTATCATTTTTCTACACCTAAGGTTCTTAGATGTTTAAGTTTGACAATTTGACATGCATATACTGATAATGGTTATGTTCACACAACATGGTGCTTCAATTATGTTTTCGCTTAACATACAAAATGTTTTATAAGGCTGCTTACATGGAGAACCAAAAAGTAGTATCACATTACACAATAGTGAATGTAGAGTTTTGATGCTTAACTGTGAAGATGAGAAAAGAAAAGACACATCATTCGATAAACGTCACAAGTGGAAGATCGAAGAGGAAAAGAAGGCTCGTCACTTAGTGCCATTATCAACTCCTATCACCAAAAATTAGAGGTGTGTTTGGTATGCATATGAGAATGCCTATGGATATGGGTATGGGAAATGCTCATTTTTATGGGTTTCATAGTTCATACCTGTTAGTGCAAACGTTACGACGTTTAATCTATACAGTGTCTTCATGTTTTAATGATGACAAACATGTAACTTGTAATACATAACGTAAAGTGCAAAAGTTACTCGTTCACACATCAACGTCTCTCGACGACTCAAGTCTACATCACTTCAGGTATGAACAAACACTATACCAACTTTGTTAAGTGATCAAAGAAAATATTTTTGTTCTTAAACCTCCCATTTTTATAAATGTGACAAAACATTTTTACAAAAATAAATTAGACAAATTATTTTTGAATTCATAAAGAAATGTTTTAAAGAAAAATAAATTTGAATTTGAAATTTGAATTTCAAATTCCCAACAACTATTTTTCCCGCCCAAATCAGTTAAATTTTCACCAGATAACATTTCACCACTAAAGGACAAAATCTGTCAGGAAGGTCCCTTAAATAAGGTGACGGTTCCTTATATATAAGGGACCGTCCCCCGCTCCTCTGGTGGTTATAAATACTGAACTATTTCACACAGAAAAACCAGACCTCTTTGCACAAAAAAATTATTCTGTTCTTTCTTCCTCCTTCTTTGATCACTATAAGTCTTTGGTATGTGTTTATAAGTGATCCCATCATCCTCTATCTCAAGTGCAAGAGAAAAACACTTGAAGTCGTCAAGAATCGAAGTGTTATAATGTAGTCCACACACACACGTAACTTGTGTTACGATTCTCTTCCTCCAAACTCTCTCATTTGTATATTAGTATATCCGACTTGTGTGTGAGTCGTGAATAGTTGTGTTAGTTTAGATTAGGACGAATTGTGTAGTCCTTGTAATAGTTTGTTAAGACGGCGTGATCGTCCATGTGAAGATTGGGACGGGGTGATCGTCCTTGTGAAGACTAGGACCGGGTGAAGGTCCGTGAAGACTTGGATTGGGTGATGATTTAAGTGGACGGGGTGATTGTCTGTGTGAAGATTTGGACGAGGTGATTGTCCGTGTGAAGACTTGGATTATGTGTAAATCCAAGTGGACAAGAGTGCTTGTTCGTGTAGCCACGTGGGCTTTGTGTAGATTGGTTCTAGCTAGGATTAGGACTCGACATTCCGTTTTGTGTCATTAAATTGGTGTAAGCTTTGGTGTACAGTTTGTTCCGCCTAAAGGGAGCGTGTTGACTAGTGAAGTAACTCTTGAGTTGGGTACTCGGGGAGTGGAGTATCGCGAAGAGGTGCTTCGTGCCAAACCACTATAAATCATCGTGTCCGGTTTGAGTTTTCTCTTCTCATCTCTTTACTTTCTATTCTTGCATTTATCTTTACATTTACACTTGCATTACATTTAGATTTGTGTGGCTTGTTTCATGCATTGTGATCATGCTTGTGATATTAACTAGTTAACTTAAAAATGCAAAACATATGAAAACTTTATCACATGTCATAAACTCGCCACTGACGGCGGTCCCTTAATTAAGGCAACGGTCCTAAATATATAAGGTACCGTCCGTACATATTTAGGACCATCCACAGTATAATCAGAAATAGCTTAACTTTTTTAACCTTTTGTTGTGATAATGTTTATGTGATTACTTGTATTAATGATACGTGAGTAATGACATGGTAAACATACTTGTAATTACGTGACATATATAATTTTTATGAGTGACATAACCACTATTCATATTTACTTACACTTGATCAGAAATTTGATACGAAACATTTAAGATTTTAAACAGGAACGTATTCACCCCCTCTACGTTTCTACAATTGGTATCAAAGCCACGTCGCTCTAGTTTTCAAAACAAATGGTTTTTAAAATAGAGTACGGTCCACGTATCAAATTTCTCTTTAATAGGGATTAAATATGAAAAGTGTTTAGTCGCTAAATTTGTGCTAAAATGTTTGTTGCTTAATTCGTACTAGTTTTGTTGGTTAAATGTACTTCGTATACCAGCTTGAAGGAAATGAATTTATACACGAAAAATGTGTTTTTGTTTACTAGTGACGGTCCCACATATATGGACGGTCCCTCAAATATTTATGGGAATGTCAGTATTTAAGGGACCTTCACCAGAACAGGGTCAATTTTGAAAATTCATATAAAATAAACTGTAAGTCCGTAGGAGTCGTGCCACCCGCCATTTTAAAGATAATTGAGTCCACTTTCATTTAGAAATACTTTCAAGTATTGATTTCAAACTTAATTAAGTCATAAATGCAAATTGCTACATAGTAGTCAAAACCGTATGTTACGTTTTAACGTAAAACTAGCTTTTTGCTATTTCTATCGCTCTTAATTAATTTTTGAAATGGGGAGGAAAATTCTTTTCGAAAAAAAATCAAGCAAGTATACATTGTTGTATCAAACATACAAAACGATTACAAATATCTTTATGTGTGCTATGCTAAATGATTATGTGTTTTTTATAGTTTGCTTATGTTATAATGTTTTAGTAACTCACTTAGATATGTAGACTAAGTTGATTAATCATGTATGACTAAAACAATTGTCTTACACAATTATCTTTCCAAAGGTTCCCTAAAATATATCACCTTAAAATATTTAACACTTATTCAACATGATTTCTAAAACATTACTTGTGCTTATCTTGGTTGGCCATGGGTTGTCTAATCAAGAGAAGTGTTTATAATAATACATTAATATTTAAGTAAAAGAAAATGTATTTTTGAACCTTACATGTATTTGAACACACACTAATTGTTTCAAACATGTAGTCATAAACTATTTTTTCATAAGTTGTGTATTGTATAAAAATGGTTAGGATAATTATTTTTATACTTATGAAATGTCAAAAATTATTATACGTAACAATAAATAGTTTTCGTACACAAAAACAAATGACAATCTTGAATCATTAAGTTAACATGTCATTATTATTAACCTCACACATACAGCTAGTACTAAATTTGATGGAGCACATTCCATAAATCTTTACTTATTTTCTTTATTAAAAATAGTGGTCGTGAGGGTCAAGAAAGATTTCGAGCATATATCAATTCATTATTCAAATTATGATTGATATCATTATCGAATCTAATTGACAAGTTTTCAAGTATGGACATGAAATTGGAATCATTATTTGTTTAGCTTCATGATAAAATCAAAACATAATGAAATATATTATCTTGAACCTACATACTCAATCACACTCGATTGGTATGAAAATAATGACGTCCTTCTCAAGAAAAAAAGAATATGCATTGGAACATAACTCACACTTGTGTTGATGATGTCATATTGAGTCTTCTTTTTTAGGAATTAAATGCTCAAGACTTAGTTTTGGTTTAGTACTTCTGAAGATATAACACTAACAGTACTAATGGAGTTAGTACTACTAGTGTAAGTTGAAGACTGTTGAAGATATAACTAACAGTACTAACTGGTGAGTTAGTACTTCTAGTATAAAAGATCATACTGCTGCATGAAGACTGAAGATTTGTACTGCTCTAGAAGACGTGTAGAAGGATAAGTATAGAAAAGATTGTATGTATATCTTATATAGTTGGAATTACACGGATAGGTACTTATCTTGTAAAGGACTCCTTGTGCTATAAAAGGAGGTCCTAGGTTAGATGTTGATATACGTTTTTGTTAAGATTCAAGGTTTTGTAACCCTAGTGATATCAGAGATCACTCGTATTATATCTAATAATATTGAATCGTTTAGAGTTATACATTGCTCACACATATTGTCCATTACTGTTACATTAAACAAATCTTCTAAGTATCATCAAGTAGATTCCGCATACTTGTTGATATAAACTCAAAGTATCCTCAACACATTCTAAGTGTGTTTAGATCCTCTCAAGTGGTGTCAGAGACAGGCTGATACTTTGATTTAGAAGAAGAACTCTTTATTCCTTTTAAAGACGATGGACATGGAGACAACACAGACCAACACTGCTGCAAAACTGCCTATGCTAAAGCAGAATGATTTCGAGATGTGGAGGCTTCGGATAGAACAGTACTTCCAAGTGCAGGACTATGCACTTTGGGAAATCATTGAAGATGGGAACTCCTTCAAACCATCAACTACTGAAACAACAGTTGATGGTCAGATAAAGACAACTGTGAATACCTCTCCAGTTACTGCAGAAGAGAAGCTGCAAAAGAAGAATGATGTCAAAGCTAGGAGTTTGTTGCTGATGACCATCCCCAATGATCAACTCTTAACATTCAGCAAATACAAGGATGCTAATACCTTGTTTGAAGCAATCACTACCAGGTTTGGTGGCAATGAAGCCACCAAGAAGACCCAAAATACCTTGTTGAAGCAAAGCTTTAAGAATTTTAGTGCTACAAGTAATGAGTCACTTGATCACATGTTTAACAAGTTGTAGAAGATAGTCAGCCAACTGGCTGTACTAGGAGTTGAGATTCCTCAAGAAGACCTGAATTCCAAATTCTTAAGGAGTTTACCTGCTGAATGGTATGCTCATGTGGTTGTCTAGAAGAACAAGCCAGAAATCGACACAATGAGCCTCAATGATCTATACAACAATTTTAAGATTGTTGAACAGGAAGTGAAGAAATCTGGAGGTTCAAGTTCAAGCTCTGGGAACATGGCCTTTGTGTCATCTCCCAGCAACACCAGTACAGATGAGGTGAAAGTGGCTTCAGGAGTTAGTACTGCTAACCCTAATGTTAGTACTGCTAGTTCATCAACTAGTACTGCTGGCATTAGTGATACTACCTTTTATGCATTCCTGACCAGCTAAGCCAATGGGTTTATGCTATCACATGAAGATCTGGAATAGATTGATGATGATGATCTGGAAGAGATGGACCTAAAGTGGTAGGTTGCACTTCTTAGCATGAGGGCTAAGAAATTCTTTCGGAGAATTGGGAAAAAAATCACAATCAGTGGTAATGAAATTGCTGGTTTTGATAAGTCTAAGGTGGAGTGCTTTAACTGTCACAAGTTGGGGCATTTTACTAGAGAGTGTAGAAGACCCAGGCAGCAGGATAGCAAAAGCAAGGGGTATGGAAGCAAGCAGAAGGCAGTGGAAGAGGCAGAGCCATCTTCAAAGGCTATGGTTTCCATTGATGGTCTGGGTTATGATTGGAGCTTCATGGCTGGTGAGGAGGAAGCACCAGCTGAGATGACACTTATGGCTTTTTCTGACTCAGAGGTATACTCAGTGAAAAATTGTTCTAAAACTTGTTCTACTCTTAAAGAATATGAAACATTAAAGAAACATTATGATAAGCTGAGAATAGAGTTAAACCAAAAAAACTATAATTTATCTAATCATAAAAGAGGTTTAGCAGTTTTAGAAGAACAATTTTGTTTTACAAGAAAAATGAGTCTGTCTTCGCAGAAGATATAGTTGTTCTTAAAAGAGATTTGACTCATAAAAATGCTGATATTAGTATGCTTAGAGCTGAGTTAGAAAAGATCAAAAAGGCAAATGATAATATTCAATTAAGTGTAGACACTCTGGAGTATGCATCAAAGGGAGTCAATAAGATCATAGAGTGTCAACTGATCAATAAAGCTAAGTTAGGGTTGGGATACAACACATGTCCACCTCCTCATAGAGGAGTGCCTTCACCTCCAGGAATTGACTTAGAACACACAGGTTTAGCAGAGTTTCAAGAGCCAAAATTAGAATATGGTTGTAAGGCTAAAGAAAATGTTAATAAACCTGTTGAGTTGAATGAGCCTTTTGAGAGTGCTAGTGTAACACCCCGCCTTTTCGGAGCGTTAAACCCTCTTATTTACCTTATATCAGCTGAAGCGTCTACTCTTACTCGATCTCAATTCATATCTTGATTCCTAAAGTTGCTCATCTGGGTTGCAAAAGTTTAAAAAGGGTTTTGGGTCAGCCAAAGGCCTAGTGAAAATTCATGGTTTTCACGTACAAAACAATTCATATAATATCAAACTTGTAAAACGATCATGCAATTTGTTCAAATCTCATATAAGTACTATTCAGTTAAAACATATTGTTAATAAATTTGAAACCAACAATTTAATGTAAACCAACGATTTAACTTATATCACGTTACAACATATACCAACTATTCATATTTTCGTTCGATTCAACGGTACCAACGTATTCATATTACCGTTCGGTTCAACGGTTCCAACGATTCATATTTTCGTTCGGATCAACGGTTCCAAATATTCATATTCCGTTCGGTTCAACGGTTCCAACTATTAATATTCCGTTCAGTTCAACGGGTCCAACTATTAATATTTCGTTCGGTTCAATGGTTCCAACTATTCATATTCCGTTCGGTTCAACGGTTCCAACTATTCATATTCCACATTTCAAAATTTTCATAATTAAACGGTTCACAATTCACGATTCACAATTTAATGGTTCACGATTCATGATTCAACATTTATATCTCATCATATAAATATAGCAAATTTCACAACTTTTTGCATATTATTAAATAATCGAAACATGTAGCAAATAATGATCATTTAAACAAGTTTGCATGATAGCATTTCGAATAAAAGTGCAACCCATTTTAAAAGCATATGAAAACTCACCTGACGAATGCTCGGAATTAAAGTTCACTATGGACCAAACACGTCTCCTGATAAATACAATAAGATCTCACTAAGATTTCACACAAGTTCGATATTGCGTTCTCTAGTTATTATATACATGCCCTATTTTATTGGTCGAGCTCTATTCTAAATGCATAAATGATGATGAGGCTAATGCTAAGACGTTTTTAAAACCAAATATTATTTACAACTTTATGACCTTTACACAAGCTAATATGGAGATTCATGTACATGTTTCTTAAACTTAAATTTTCACAAACAAAGTGACATAGTACGTACCTATGCCCTTCTGCAACATTTTTAAAAAAATCAAGTTATATTACTAAAACACTTTATACATCACATATTCAAAACAAGATGTAGAATCCATTTTAAAGTCATAGTTATTATAGATGTCTTTAGAATTAGAATACTAGAGGGACATGAAATCCATTCTTTCGGATTCTCTCGGTTAATACTCAACACAATTAATCCATCTTCGTTTTAGTCAATGTCATCGTTTTAGTATTTATCACAGGTTAAACAATTATTCTAACTTTTCATTTATTAACAATTCCTGTAATGTTGGCCCATAAGTCCTTAAAACCATAGTAAGTGCAAGTAGGAGCAGTTTAAGCAACTAAATCACAACTCACCCTTTTTACCCATACCGTTTCTTTATCCATCATTATTAATCACTAATAAATGAATTATAAAGATGGGTGTCTAGCATAATACTAACCATCTCAACATCACATGAAAAGTCTAGCATGTTAAATTTAGCCATAACTAATTTACTTCCTACTGCCGCATTAAACCAAAGCATGTCTTCATGTAGTATGGAGATTACTACTATAAAAAACATCATATATTATATATTAACAATTCATAGGCATGTCTACGTATAGTATTAGTAGAGTCTCTTTTGTCTAACGTGATTTAGAACTCAAACAATCGTCTATTCTATAACATGCCATGATAAATGATCATCTAAATATTCAATCTAAAGAGAATGTTACCTTACTTAGCTATGGAACTCGAACTAGAAACCTGAAAATAGTTCTTCAATCTTTCTGTTGCCGCCTAGTCTTGTTGTAGGGTTTATTTTTCTTTTGTGTCGATGACACATTATGAGGAGTTCGTGATATATTTAAGGGGATTTAGGCCAGAAATCTTATGTGTATACCGATTAATATGAGAGTCCAGTAAAGCACATCTTGATGACCAATTCAACCCACGATTTACTTCCAAATTTGAAAGGCACAAAGCATATTAACCCTATTTGTTTTAAGATGACACAAGACCACCCTTAATTATTTATCTAATTTAAATTTAGTCCTAACAGTTAAAGAAACTACAAATTTTTCATAAAAATTTCGGGTTTTACAACTCTTCCCTCCTAAAAAGAAATTTTGTCCTCAAAATTTAACCTAAAGAAAACACGGGTACCTTGTCATAACATCATCTTTAGTCAATATTGAAGCTTTATTATGCAATTCAAATATTACCAAAAATGCTTTTAGCCAACATAGCATTGAAGGTTTCTTAGAAACTAATCCAAAATTAATTAATCACATCAAAATGCATAATCCTAAAATAATTGAAATGGTACTACTAGACGTAATTGAAAAGGTACTACTAGACGTCACATGCTTCTTTATTATCTTATTTCTTATGCGGAGTGTCCCGAGCATTCTCAGCAGTCAGTTGAAAAACTCTTCCCTTTGTCTTCAGTTGTTGAGTATCTTTGTACTCCACTCGGTTGCCACTAGATCCCGCTTTCTCTTGTGGATTGAGAGGCTTCTATTCAGGACAATCAACGATCTTGTGTCCCGGTTTCTTACATCTAAAACAAACCTAATCAGCTTTACAATCCTTTGTTGCATGTCCCGGTTTCCCAGAATTACGACAATCCTAATGCCAACATTTCCCTCTATGTGACTTTTTGCATATCGTACATGGTTTATACTCGCTTGCATTCTCCATTTGCTCCCCACTTATTTTGATCTTTTTCATGTCATCATCACGATTCTCTCTCTTTCTTTTGTTGTCTTCTCCTTTTTCTAGTTGACGATTATTCTCTTTCTCAACCATTAAGGCAAGTTCCACGGCTTCTTGGAAAGTTGAGGGTCTTGCTTGTTGAACTGGACCCCTGATCCCAGCTCGTAACCCCATATGTATCATTTGATTCTTCTTTCCTCAGTAGCTACCTGGTATTTTGCAAATCTTGCCTTTTCATTAAACTTTGCCGTATATTTCAGGACTGTCATATCATTCTGCTGTAGTTTCAAGAATTCCTCCTCAAGCTTATCCATCAATCCTTGGGGATAATAATTTTCCATAACCATCTATTCAAACTGTTCCCATGTCATAGCACTCACAACTTCATTACCACGAGCGATCTTGATCATATTCCACCAATGTCGCGCTTCTCCTTTAAGAAAATGGGATGCATACTTCACCCTTTGTCCATGTGAGCATTTACTAATTTCAAAAATGTCCTCTATCTCCTTTAACCAGTTGGTAACAATCACAGAGTTGCTATCTCCATGAAATTCAGTCAGTTTGCAGTTTAAGAAGGACTTGTTGCTACATTCGTCTCTCTAAGCTTCTTCATTTCTCTGTCTTTCAGCTTCTTCATTTCTTAGTCTCTCAGCATCTTCTGCGTTTTTCCTATCTTGTTCGGCCTTCCTTTTCCTTTCCTGCTCCTCTACAGCTCTCTTATCTTCCATTGCCTTTCTCCTCTTCTCAGCATCTTCATTTGCCATTTTCTTTTTCTCAGCCTCTTCTGCAGCTTTCCTAGCTTCTTTTGCCTTCCTAAAGTTTTCTTGACTTTTAGCTTGAATAGTGGGCATGTGTTCTGACATAATCCTTAATATCTCGTTACTTAGTTCCCCTTTGGTAACAAGCATATCTTGATTCTTTGTTGGATTTAGCGTGGAACCACCACCAACCTTTCCTTCCATTTCTTTGTCCCATATTAATTGAAGTCGATAAGATATCTAAGAGGCCAATGTATTTAACTATTACTAGATATATATTAAGACAACATTTCAATTTGGGTATCTATCTATATAAATGCATCTAATTCATGTCAGAATACAGCTATTACTCCTTAACTTCAATGAGCCTAGAAGGCACTAAATATTGAATGTTTTTGCAGCTTAAATACTTGATCAGGGTTTAAGACTAGGTTCCTAACACCTAATTCACTTAAACCTATGGCTCTGATGCCAACTGTAATACCCCGCTTTTTCGGAGCGTTAAACCCTCTTATTTACCTTATATCAGCGGAAGCATCTACTCTTACTCGATCTCAATTCATATCTTGATTCCTAAAGTAGCTCATCTGGGTTGCAAAAGTTTAAAAAGAGTTTTGGGTTAGCCAAAGGCCTAGTGAGAATTCATGGTTTTAACATACAAAACAATTCATATAATATCAAACTTGTAAAATGATCATGCAATTTGTTCAAATCTCATATAAGTACTATTCAGTTAAAACATATTCTTAATCAAATCGAAACCAACAATTTAATGTAAACCAACGATTTAACTTATATCACGTTACAAAATATACCAACTATTCATATTTTCGTTCGATTCAACGGTATCAACTTATTCATATTACCGTTCGGTTCAACGGTTCCAATGATTCATATTTTCGTTCGGTTCAACGGTTCCAACTATTCATATTTCGTTCAGTTCAACGGTTCCAACTATTAATATTCCGTTCGGTTCAACGGTTCCAACTATTCATATTCTGTTTGGTTCAACAGTTCCAACTATTCATATGCCACATTTCAAAATTTTCGTAATTAAACGGTTCACAATTCACGATTCACAATTTAATGGTTTACGATTCACGATTCAACATTTATATATCTCATCATATAAATATAGAAAATTTCACAACTTTTTTCATATTATTAAACAATCGAAACATGTAGCAAATAATGATCATTTAAACAAGTTTGCATGATAGCATTTCGAATAAAAGTGCAACCCAGTTTAAAAGCACATGAAAACTCACCTGACGAATGCTCGGAAATAAAGTTCACTATGGACCAAACACGTCTCCTGATAAATACAATAAGATCTCACTAAGATTTCACACAAATTCGATATCGCATTCTCTAGTTATTATATACATGCCCTATTTTATTGGTCGAGCTCCGTTTTAAATGCATAAATGATGATGAGGCTAATGCTCAAACGTTTTTAAGACCAAATATTATTTACAACTTTATGAACTTTACAAATGCTAATATGGAGATTCACGTACATGTTTCTTAAACTTAAATTTTCACAAACAAACAAAGTGACATAGTATGTACCCATGCCCTTCTGCAACATTTTTTTTAAAATCAAGTTATATTACTAAAACAATTTATACATCACATATTCAAAACAAGACGTAGAATCCATTTTAAAGTCATAGTCATTATAGATGTCTTCAGAATTAGAGTACTAGAGGGACATGAAATCCATTCTTTCTGATTCTCTCGGTTAATACTCAACACAATTAATTCATCTTCGTTTTGGTCAATGTCATCGTGTTAGTATTTATCACAAGTTAAACAATTATTCTAACTTTTCATTTATTAGCAATTCCTGTAATGTTGGCCCATAAGTCCTTAAAACCATAGCAAGTGCAAGTAGGAGCAGTTTAAGCAACTAAATCACAAGGCACCCTTTTTACCCATACCGTTTCTTTATCCATCATTATTAATCACTAATAAATGAATTATAAAGATGGGTGTCTAGCATAATACTAACCATCTCTACATCACATGAAAAGTCTAGCATGTTAAATTTAGCCATAACTAATTTACTTCCTGCTGCCGCATTAAACCAAAGCATGTCTTCATGTAGTATGGAGATTACTACTGTCAAAAACATCATATATTATATATTAACAGTTCATAGGCATGTCTACATGTAGCATTAGTAGAGTCTCTTTTGTCTAACATGATTTAGAACTCAAACAATCGTCTATTCTATAACATGCCATGATAAATGATCATCTAAATACTCAATCTAAAGAGAATGTTACCTTACTTAGCTATGGAACTCGAACTAGAAACCTGAAAGTAGTTCTTCAATCTTTCTGTTGTCGCCTAGTCTTGTTGTAGGGTTTATTTTTCTTTTGTGTCGATGACACATTATGAGGAGTTCGTGATATATTTAAGGGGATTTGGGCCAGAAATCTTGTGTGTATACCGATTAATATGAGAGTCCAGTAAAGCACATCTTGATGACCAATTCAACCGACGATTTACTTCCAAATTTGAAAGGCACAAAGCATATTAACCCTATTTGTTTTAAGATGACACAAGACCACCCTTAATTATTTATCTAATTTAAATTTAGTCCTAACAGTTAAAGAAACTACAAATTTTCATAAAAATTTTGGGTTTTACAGCTAGTAACACCTCTCTTGCTGAGGACAAGGTGTCAGATGATAGGAACTCAGATTCTCCCATTATTGAAGATTGGGAATCTGATGATGAAGATCAGGTTGTGACTAAATCTGATGTAGAAAAACAAAAAGGAACTGTTGTTCCTAAGGTGGTTAATATTGAAACTATTAAACCTAGATCAAATGTAAAACAAGCTAGGCAAATAGTTAGATATTCTGAGTTGTATAGGTCCACAAACAAGCCTAGGGGAAACCAGAGGAACTGGAATAACCTCAAGTCCCATCAATTAGGAAATGATTTTGTCATGTACAACAAGGCTTGCTTTTCTTGTGGTATCTTTGACCACCTATAGGCTTTTTGTCATAACCATCAAGGGAAAAAGATGGTTACAGGGAATAAAAGGGTTCATGGGAACATAACTGAGAGGGTGAACTTAAACAGTTTTTCTAGAAAATCTTACCCTAATGTTAAAAGAATGTCTCCCAGAGCAATTTTAATGAAGTCTGGCCTCAAACCAGTTAGTACTGCTCGACCAGCAGTTAGTACTGCCAGACCAATTAAGACTGTTTACCCTAAACCAACAGTTTCAAGTGCAAAACCAACTTCTAAAAATGCACAACAAACTGTTCACAGGCCTTTTCACAAGAAAGCAGTGTTTCAAAACAAATTTTGGAACTCAAAAGTTAAAACTGCTAGGCCAGCAGTTAGTACTGCTAGACAAGCATTTAATACTGGTGGGCCAAGAAACACTGCTAGGGGTAATGGGGTAAATGATGTTAAGGCCTCAGTATGTTGGGTATGGAGACATATCAAACCCAATGGTGCATCAATCACATTAAAGAGATTTGACTATATTGATGCACGAGGTAAACCCAAGTCAGTAATGGCTTAGGTACCCAAAGAAAACTAATTTCATTTCTTTTATTTGCAGGGACATCCACAAGATGATGAAGAAGATCAAGGATATGCAGATAGTGGATGATCTAGGCATATGACAGGGAACATGTCCTATCTCTCAGACTTTACACCAATGGATGGAGGATATGTTACCTTTGGGGGAGGAATTGGTGGACGGATTACTGGTAAAGGTACTTTAAAAACCGGTAAACTTGACTTTGAAGATGTGTATTTTGTGTAGGAACTCAAGTATAATCTCTTTAGTGAATCACAAATGTGTGACAAAAAGAACAAAGTTCTTTTTACTGACACTGAATGTCTTGTTCTTTCTCCAGACTTTAAGTTACCTGATGAAAGTCAAGTACTACTTAAAGTTCCAAGAAAGGGCAATATGTACAGTGTTGATATGAAGAAAATTGTTCCTAAAGAGGCTGTAAAACCCGAAAATCTAAAACAGGTGAAAAGACTAAAATGCCCTCATAATTAAAAAAAATTAATTAAAACTCATATAACTTATAAATAAATCACAAAACGTATGAAAACGAAACAAATACGACATAAAATGATTACGAGGCACCATAATATAATTATACGAGCTACCAATAATATTTATAGCACTTTACCTATGTTACTTAAGCCGAAAATCATAAATACTTACGAAATTGTATTTTAAGAGTTATAATAAAAGGTTTTATGCAACAAAAAGTTAGTAAATGGTCCAACAAGATCATGGATTGTTTGTTAGGGCCTTGGGCCGATCCAAGCCTCTTTACCCCTTCCCAATCCACGTCCAAACCCTCCCATAAACAGCCCACATCCTTTTGTTTCCTTCCCATACAAACCGATCATCAAGAAATAACACAAGAAACCCTAGAAACCAAAATTCTGCCGCCCCTTTGTTCTTGCTGCTGTGATCGACCTAGAAAACCACCAAGGAATCCCCATCTTGTTCTTGTTCTAAGGTAAATACATAATACTATATCAATATACGATGGTACGAATCAAAAACTTATCAAAAATATGTGTTTTGGCTCTTGTTTTGTTGATGCCGTGCGAACCAAAAGGAAGAGGGAAGGGAGAAAGTTTTTCGTGTGGTGTTGATCTCTTGTTACCGTGTTCTTCGTGTGTTCTACGAGGGTATTGTTTTCCTTTTTCTCGATCCTTGTTCACTTGTTAATGTTCTATTCAAATTATAGAAGGAAAACATGTCACATAAAATCATAAAATCTAGAAAACCCTAAAACCCTAATATATGGATCGACTGAAATTTTCTATGGTAAATATTCGATTTGAATGTGTTCTATACTGATATGAATTGATCTAAATGTGCTATGGACTCACCCAAAAGCGTTTGGTGTAAAGAATTAATGAACGGGATGAATGAAACCCTAACTAGGTACGTATTATATAAAAACTGCTACTGACCTAAGATTTGACTCAACTTTAATCGGCTGTGGATTAATGATATGAATGTATATTTTGATGTTTTAAGAGTCTAAAAATAAGTTCAATGAAATGGCTACCTGGAGAGATTTAGTTTGTAATTTTTGGAGGCTTGTAAGGCTACTTTTTGATTTTTGGAAAATTATGTGTCTGGTTGTATTTGTAAGTCTGGAAAATCAATCCGGGTTTTTGAATTTTAATTTCCAAACCGTGTCGAATTAGAAGGTGTCCTTTGAACTGGGTAATATTTGGGATGTATTCTAGTAGCTAGAATTTTTATGGATTTTTGTAAATTTTTCTGAAGGGGTAAACAAGTGAAAACTTTTCGGGTGTTCCATCAGATACGATTTTAGAACAGGTTGTAAAAATGGATTTTTCTTTCATACCTATACTAGTTAATAAAATCTGGAAAAATTAGGTAAAATACTAGGAATACTGAGGTAGCTCTGTGAATGTTTGTAGATTTTATTTCGGAGTTCTACTATGATTTTTAAATTATTTTAAACGAGTCCAGAGCATGTCTAAAACCTGAAAGAGTGTATTATGATATTTAAAGAGTGTTAATTGTTTATGTTCTAACATTAAAGGGTATATATTGTTATTTTGATAATACTAAAGGACTTAACTTGTAGGAACCTGTAACTTTACCGTAATTACACCTTATACCCTAACTCTATGATAATTGCATAATTGGTCCTTAAACTTATCCTAAATACTTAATAAACCCTTAAATGTATAAAACTACCATAATAACCTTATGAACCTTGAACTCCTAAAATGGATAGGCAAGCTAATCATGAAGTTAAGAACCTGTAGTAATTATCTTCTACCCCTCTAGGTGCGAAGAAGGAGAGGACCTGACTCTGTTTCATCTTATTCATCTATGAGTTTGTTTTGCTTTTGGGAATAAGGTACAGATATTCTGACCTTCTCTGTAAGGTTTCCTATGATCTCTTTCATGTTCTGATCTGTTTAGCCTCTGATTTGATACCTTTTCTATGACTCCTTTCAGTATGACCTATGATATGAACCTGGGCTATGGAAATCTTTTAATTCTGACCTGGAAATGATTTGAGGAAAAGCTATTTTAAAATGATGTTTGCAATTTATGATACAATACTCTTTTAATTGGAATTTTACTAACTTTTATAAAAACAAGTTTAAAAGACTATCTTTACGAAAAACCGTTTGAAAGATCATTTTATGAAAACTACTCTGAAGGATCATTTTTATGAAAACCGTCATTTAAAAGATAGTTTTAAATGGACTCTTAATTAGAAACTTTTTTTTTAAATGAACTGTTACTATGGAACTTTGATTTTGACCTTCTGATGTTGACCTTCTGATATTGACTTCTGATATTGAAACTTGTGATATGACACTCTGATCTGATATGATATCTGACTCTTAGTTTGATACCCGAGCCAAAATTTGTGACCCTAGCCATGAAGGTAACATGGCCGTGTCTGTGATGCACCACTGGCATGACTAGTGTGTAGCCCTAGTGATTTGGTTACACCGTCCCTTTGTTTTGGTCTGCATGTGATTGGGTAGGGGCGTATGGATGCATCCTAGATCTGTTCTGTTTAGTGGATTTAATTGTATATGATATGATTTCTGTTCTGGTGACTGGTACTGTGTGCAATACATGCCTTTCACATATGTCTGGGAGCTAGCTACTCCATTTGAAGAATGAGGACACCCCTCATATTATCTGATTATCTGAGAGGTCTCCCCTCTATATGATTATGAAGATTTATGGTTACGATATGATATGATCTGTTTCTGGGCTCGTGGTGGATTACTATCCCTTTCTCTTTCCCTTATACTTATTCTTTGACTTATCCCTTGAACCATATTACATATGTTTGAAATTTGTTTCTGTTATTCTGCACTATTCTCTATTTCTGTTTATTATCGTTATATCTGTTCACTGGGCTTTTTAAGCTCAGCCGCACGTTTTCTTTTCGTGTGCGGCAGGTTATAAGCAGGACGACGGGTTTGGGTATGAGTGAAGAGACTTTTGGACTTAGAAGACCTTGACAGTTGTTCTGAAGTAGAAGTCATTAGAAGGATGGCATTTGCAGACTTAGTATTTAGTTTTGATTCATTCCTGACCTTGTAATGTTAGTATTTCATTTGTAACCTTTGACAAGTTATGGTATTACTATTGAAGTATGCTTTGTTTGATCTGATATGAAACCATTAACGTGACATCTTTACCCTTGCCGGGTTGGGGTGTTACAGAGGCTCTCACTTGTCTTGTTGCAAAAGCCACATTGGATGAGTCAATGCTTTGGCATAGAAGACTTGGTCATGTCAACTTTAAAACCATAAATAAGATTGTTAAAGATGGTTTGGTAAGAGACTTGCCTCAAAAATATTTTGAAAATGACCAAACTTGTGTTGCCTGTCTTAAAGGCAAGCAACACAAAGCTTCTTGTAAGCCCAAGACCCATAACTCTATTACTCAACCATTATTTATATTGCATATGGACTTGTTTGGTCCTACATCTATGAGTAGTATACATCATAAGAAATACTGTCTTGTAGTAACTGATGATTTTAGTAGATTCACATGGGTTTTCTTTCTAGGATCTAAGGATGAGACAACTAGCATTCTTAAGAGTTTTATAAATGAAATAGAAAACCTAGTTGATAAGAAAGTAAAAATAATCAGGTGTGACAATGGGACAGAGTTTAAGAATAGAGTTATAAATGAATTTTGTCAGGAAAAAGGTATTAAGAGAGAGTTTAGTGTAGCTAGAACTCCTCAGCCGAATAGGGTTGCTGAAAGGAGGAATAGAACACTAATAGAGGCTGCTAGGACCATGTTAGCTGATTCTAAGCTGCCCATCACTTTTTGGGCTGAAGCAGTTAATAGTTAATACTGCTTGTTATGTGCAGAACAGGGTTTTAGTAGTCAAACTTCACAACAAGACACCATATGAACTGTTTAGAGGTAGAACACCTGCTTTAGGTTTTCTAAGACCATTTAGATGTCATGTCACTATTCTCAATACCTTAGACCATTTGGGAAAATTTGATGGAAAATCAGATGAGGGTTTCTTGGTTGGTTACTCATTAAATAGCAAAGCCTTTAGGGTATACAACATAAGAACCAGGAAAGTAGAGGAAAACATTCGTGTTCAGTTTCTAGAAAATAAGTCTAATGTTGCAGGTGAAGGTCCAAAATGGCTATTTGATCTTGATACTCTAACACAATCTATGAACTATGTACCAGTTGTGGCAGGAACATTTTCTAATAATTTTGCAGGTTCAGAAGATAGTGTTGAAACCGGTGTACCAAGCTTAGAAAAGGAGAAAGATCAAGATCATATTCTGATGCCTATTTGGAATAGTGTTGATTCATCTTTAAATGATCAGATCACGAGCTCCCCAAGCTCTGAACCTTCTAATCATGCAAACAAGAAGGGTTATGAAGATGGAAACAATGAAGGTGGTGTTGAAGAACAAGAGAATCCTGAAGGTAGTACAAATGGGGTTTGTACTGCTGAGCCTAATGTTAGTACTTCTGGGCAAAATGTTTATACTTCTGGCCCATCAGTTACTATTGCTGATGATTTCTCAGAAGGTGACGTGGATATCAACAACATGCCACTCACTTACCAAGTTCCTACAACTCCACACACAAGAATTCACAAAGATCGCTCCCTGGAGAATGTGATTAAAGACATACAGTCTGGTATGAAGACAAGAAGGCAGACTATGAATTCAGATCAACAAGGCTTTCTCAGTGCTGTTTATGAAGAGAAAAAACATGAAGATGCCAACACATGTCTATTTGTATGTTTCCTTTCACAAGAAGAACCCAAGAACATACTTAAGGCCTTACATGACTCAAGCTGGGTAGAAGCTATGCAAGAGGAGCTTCTACAATTCAAGATTCAAAAGGTTTGGGTGCTAGTGGATTTACCTAAAGGTATGAGGGTTATTGGTACTAAATGGATATTCAGAAACAAGAAAGATGAGAGGAGGATAGTGATCAGAAATAAGGCAAGACTTGTAGCCCAGGGGTATATACAAGAAGAAGGAATTGACTATGAAGAGGTTTTTGCACATGTAGCTAGGATTGAAGCCACAAGATTATTCTTAGCTTATGCTTCTTTCATGGGGTTTATGGTTTACCAGATGGATGTCAAAAGTGTCTTTCTCTATGGTACTATTGAAGAAGAGGTTTATGTTTCTCAACCTCCAGGTTTTGGAGATCCTGAACATCCAGACAAGGTGTACAAGGTGGTGAAAGCTCTTTATGGATTGCATCAAGCTTCTAGAGCCTGGTATGGAACATTGGCTACTTATCTATTAGAGAATGGGTTCCAAAGAGGCAAGATTGATCAGACTCTATTTATCAAGAAGAACAAGGGAGATATCTTGCTGGTACAGGTATATGTGGATGACATTATCTTTGGATCCACAAAGAAGGAGATGTGCATAGAATTTGAGAAACTTATGCATGATAAGTTTCAAGTGAGTTCCATGGGTGAACTTACCTTCTTTTTAGGGCTGCAAGTGAAGCAATCAACTAAAGGCATATTTATCAGTCAAGATAAATATGTAACTGAGATATTAAGGAAGTTTCAGTTTACTGATGCAAAAGTGGCAAGCACACCTGTTGATCCAGAGAAATATTTGATCAAAGATGCAGATGGATACATGTTGATGTACACACCTACAGGTCCATGATTGGGTCCTTGATGTATCTCACTTCATCAAGACCAGATATTATGTTTGCTGTGTGTGCATGTGCAAGGTTTCAAGTCAATCCCAAGGCTTCACATTTAGTTGCTGTGAAGAGGATCTTTAGGTACCTCAAGGGTCAACCTAAGTTGTGTCTATGGTATCCTAGGGAATCTCCTTTTGATCTAGTGGGATACTCAGACAGTGTTATGCTGGTGCTAGTCTGGATAGGAAATCAACAACAAGTGGTTGTCAGTTCCTAGGTTATAGACTAATATCATGGCAATGCAAGAAGCAGACAATTGTGGCCACTTCTACAACTGAAGTTGAGTATGTGGCTGCTGCAAGTTGCTGTGGTCAAGTTCTATGGATTCAGAATCAGATGCTTGACTATGGGTACAATTTTATGAATACCATAATTTATATTGAAAATAGCAGTACAATTTGTATTATTAAAAATCTAGTTCAACTCTCTAAAACAAAACACATAGAGATTAGGCATCATTTTATAAGAGACTACAATGAGAAAAAGTTAGTTCAGGTTGTTAAAATTCATACTGATAACAATTTTCCAGATCTTCTCACTAAAGCTTTTGATGTTGGAAGGTTTCAATACTTGGTAGCAAGTATTGGAATGCTTAATCCTTAAAGTTTTTAGATCTTTGTGTTTTTGTACATGAAATTGAATTTGTACTGCTAGTTGTGTCAATTAGTACTGCTGTGTATAGTTTGTACTGCTAGTCCAAATTAGGACTGTTATGTTTGAACTGTTAGTCATATTTTTATACTACTATGAAGCAAATGCTTTGCATTTTGTTTTCCTGGTTTTGGACTAACATTTGCAGGTTATGGAGTTTGCAATGTGTGAGTAGAAAATGGTGGATTGGTTGCTGACATAATAGATTGATGATGGACAGAATTTGGGGATCCCTTGACAAAGGTTTTACACATGAGTTGGGAGATTCTTTAAAATTTCTTTCTTGAAACCTTATTATGATATTTTTGCATATGAATTGATGGCATAGTTAGTCAGATAATAACTGATCTAACTCACTCTCTACCATTTTATAATTTTATTAGTATAATGTGTTAGTCCAAGGACATCTGGTATAGAAAACATCGAGCAAAAGTGAATCTAACACCTTTGTGTTGGAGGCAACACCTGCCACGAGCGGGAAACCCTGTCAAGAAAGCTCTTTGAATGAGTTTATCTGATCACAGACAGTTATTTATAACTGAAATTATTGGTTCTCACACAACCAGAGGTTGCATTAAACCGAAATTTGATTAAGTGTCTTCATTTACACTTAATCACTTCAAAATGTTGGTATGCTGTATTGTTTTAATCAAAATTTGAGTTAATATTGGTGAGTCAAAGTTTTTTCAAAACTTAGTACTGCTAGGCAAAAGTTAGTACTGTTAGGCTAAACTTTGTACTGCTGGATAGCCGTTTGTATTGATGAGTAATAACCGTTTTTTTAATATAGCCGTTGAGAAGCCGTTGAGATTTTACTGGTCAATTACTTTACTTAAGGGTTTTCTATATTGGATATTTTCACTTTTTATTTATTTTATTACCTTTCTTCAATCCAAATTTATCGTTTATTGAAGTCGGTCCAATAGAATGCCTAAGAATCTTTCTTTAAATCTCAATTCGCTTTACTCTATTTACTTTCTTACCTATTCAATCATATCCCAGCAGTAACAACCAACTTTTACTACTAATCATGGCCTCTTTAACCTTTGTCGACAAGCATAATATGGTGGCCTTTTTGGATAAAACAGAGGAGGGTGTACAATTTCATCAGATAGTAGATTTCTTGAATGCTTCTCATATAAGGTATTCTTTAACTCTAAACCCTACTATGTATGTCTCCCATATCAAGCAGTTTTGGCAGACTGTAACTGTCAAAACTATTGAAACTGGAGACAAAGAGTTTAATACAACAACAGATGGCAAAAACATCACTCTTACCGAATCATCTGTTAGGAGGCATCTCCAACTAGCAGATGACAATGGTATTAGTGCCTTGCCAAATACTGAAATCTTTCAAACTTTATCCAGAATGGGGTATAACATCACATCTCAATCTTTAACTTTTCAAAAAGGTTGTTTTGCCCCACAATGGAGGTTTTTAATTCATATCATCCTTCATTGTTTGAGTCCTAAGAAAACATCATGGGAACAGTTCAGTAGCAATATTGCAACTGCTCTCATTTGCTTATCCACTAATAGGATTTTCAAATTTTCAAAGCTTATTTTTGAAGGAATGGTAAAGAATGTGGATAGTAAATCTAAATTTTTAATGTATCCACGTTTTATTCAAACTATTTTAAAGATGAGGAAGAGTCAGCTTCTACCTCACCAAACTATTTATCAAACCCCAACACTTACCCAAAAACTGTTTAGTAACATGAGGATGGCCTCAAAAGGGTATAGTGGGGGTAGAAGTGCCTCTTTTTGACTCAATGTTGCAGGTACAGGGTGAAGGGTCAACAACCCCAGTTGACTCCCAACACATAACCACAAGTTCATCTGAAATAGCCTCACACCCAATTTCATCACCTCCTAGGTCTTTAACCAGATAGGGCTCTAGTGTTCCTCAGCATAGAGTTCCTACCCATTCCCTAGTTGTAGATGAGGCTGACTATGTCAGTGTAGGAAGGGCTGCCCCTACTGTCACAGGCTTAGAAGCTGGGCAGGAAAGGGGTAACATAAGTAATACCCAATCTATGGCAACACCTATAGTACCTGGTTCTTTTGAACCAAGTACTAGTGGTGGAATCCCAAGCCAACTGGAACAATTTGGTGGCTCAGATGCTTACCTTTTGGTGGAGTCTGAGTCTATGCCCCATGATGCACCTCTCCCTGAAGGTCACACATCAGGAAGTGCTGAGGGCAGTGTTAAACTGACTAAATTGATGGATTTATGTACACAATTGACAGCTAATGTGAATGGATTAGAGGATGAGATCACCACAACAAAGAAAGTCTTTGGAAGAGTCTACACCACACTCATATTGAAGGTGAAGAAACTGGAGCAGTAAGTAAAGACTCTCAAAAGAAAAGGATCAGCTCACTTGGTGGAATCCTCAAGTTCTTTTAGTTCAGATGATGATCAAGATGATGACATAGGTGAGGAGTCTTCCAAACAGGGGAGGAAGATAGCTAAGATAGATGAAGACCCCAATGTCTTATTGGTCGAAGAAGCTTTTAATACTCAGGGGAGGCCAGATGAACAAATGGAAGAAGCTAATCAAGGTCATCAACAAGAACAACAAGGTACTGCTAGTATTCTACAAGGTACTGCTGGAGCAGGGGTTAGTACTGCTGGTGCAGTATACATGAGAAGACAAAGAGCAGACAAGGGCAAAGGTATGATGATTGAAGAAGAGCCATCTAAGAAGATAAGTCAGAAATCTCAAGCTCAAAATGCTTATGATCAAGACCTTGCTCAAAAACTTTAAGCTGAAGAAGAAGCTAGGGTAGCTGAGGAAGAAAGAATTGCTAAATTCATGGTTGAAAATAAGCTACTCACTGAAGAACAAGAAAGAGCTGCTCAAGAACTAGCTGATAGGGAATTAGCTGCAAAGATGCAAGAAGAAGAGAGGTCACAATTTATAGCTGAAGAACAAGAAAGTGCAATCAGCAACCTATTGGAGCAGATAAGAAAGCATCAATGCAAAAAGCAAGCTGCACAGAAGAAACCTCCTACTAAAGCTCAACAGATGAGGTACATGAAAGTCTACTTGAAGAATCAAGATCACTGGACAGAGAAACAGTTGAAAGGAAGGTCATATGAAGAAATAAAAAGATTGTACTTCAGTGCATATAAAAGAGTTCAGATTTTCTTAACAGGTGAAACTGTTGAAACAAACAGAGGTGAGAAAAGAGCAAGTGAGCAGTTAGAATCAGAGGAGTCCAAGAAGCAAAGAATTGAAGAAGAAAAAGAAGAAGAAGAAGTGATAACTGATGAACAAATTCAAAGTATGATGGTAATAGTTCCAGAAGCAATGAATGTGGATCTCATTCAAGCAAAACATCCAATCATTGACTTGGAAGTTTACTCAGATGGAGTGATTCAAGGCTGGAAGATTATCAGGGTAGGAGGACATTCAGAGGTGTATAAATATTTTGAAGATCTGATCAAGTCAGTTGATAGAGAAGACTTGGACAAGCTGTGGAGTTTAGTTTAAGAAAGGTTCAGATCTACAGATCCTACTGAAGACAAAGACAAAGAGCTATGGGTGGAACTGAAGAGGCTGTATGAGCCTGACTCAGAAGATGTTCTATGGAAGTTTCAAGCCCATGACTTGGCTACTACTTGGAGACTGATTGATAACTGTCGTGTTCATCAGGTGTTAACTAAAAAAGGAGTGGAAGTCTACATGCTAGTGGAGATGGACTATCCATTGAGAGCAGGTATATTGTTTGTCATGCTAGCTACCAATCTCAGAGTTGATGAAGAATCAAAAATGGCAAGGGAGTTAGTGAGGAAGATATATCAGCAGGCAGAAGAATTGAAGGCTACAAGACTGAGACTTACAAGATAGTGTTTGGAAGAATCCTCACAAGGTAATCATTTAATTCAGAAACTTGTTGATTTAGGGTAAATCACAAGTTTAGGGGAGGATTGTTAGGAATTAAATGCTCAAGACTTAGTTTTGGTTTAGTACTGCTGAAGATATAACACTAATAGTACTAATGCAGTTAGTACTACAAGTTTAAGTTGAAGACTGTTGAAGATATAACTAACAGTAATAACTGGTGAGTTAGTACTTCTAGTATAAAAGATCATACTGCTGCATGAAGACTGAAGATTTGTACTGCTCTAGAAGACGTGTAGAAGGATAAGTATAGAAAAGATTGTATGTATATCTTATATAGTTGGAATTATACGGATAGATACTTATCTTGTAAAGGACTCCTTGTGCTATAAAAAGAGGTCCTAGGTTAGATGTTGATATACGTTTTTGTTAAGATTCAAGGTTTTGTAACCCTAGTGATATCAGAGATCACTCGTATTATATCTAATAATATTGAATCGTTTGGATTTATACATTGCTCATACATATTGTCCATTACTGTTACATTAAACAAATCTTCTAAGTATCATCAAGTAGATTCCGCATACTTATTGATATAAACTCAAAGTATCCTCAACACATTCTAAGTGTGTTTAGATCCTCTTATTCTTGTCCAATGGTTGTGTTCCAAATATTAAACTAATATGTTTAAAAGATGCTTAAAATACACAACGAAGTAGGATTGACGACTTGGATGTTTCATCCAAAATATTCAAGCAAATTTACATTGCAACGCAATTTGTAAATGTGTCATTTCCCAAAAAACAAACACGAGCAAACAAAAAACATATGCAAACTTTGCTCATGAACGAGTCAAGACTCAAAATCACATGTCAAATAAAAATGTCACACATAATACATCATCAATCTTCAAGAAGATAACATGTATTTCAAAAGGATAATTTATATCCTATGCATCTCATTCTCCTTGTAACATGAATGGTTATATTACAAGAGAATACGTCAAAAATACAGGATACTTGATTTTGTAAGCAACCAAATACAACGTGTGTCACTAGTTAAACAAGCAAAATTCGTTAATGATATTATAACTAAAATACTTGTTTTCATAAGCAATTTATAAGAGTGAAAAGTTTGTCCTTTTAGATAAGCATATTTGTCAAAAGATACAATATGTTTTCTATCAAAGATACAACGTAAAACATTACAAGATCTATTAAGGCAAGTAACCTTAATTAGACTCTCTTTCTCAAGATTTACTATGGAGTATTCTTGAAACCAAAACATTTTAAAATAACAACTCAACAAACAAAGATGTCATCCATAAGGTCATGTAATACACCATCTAAACCAAACAACCTCCAAATCTTAAACACATATTTAAAATATTGTGCTTGCCTTTGTTAGGATCTTGTGTAAGACATGTCTTTTTAATTAACCGGCTTTTAAAATATTGTTAGTTGAGTTATATTAGGACATATTCTAGAGGATTCGACCAATATCATCTTTGGTAAACCTCGATGGAAAAATTTAGGAATTCCAATTTTTCTAATATGAGAATGGCTACTGGAGAACCTATTGCACTAGAAACTCAATTTGACCTAACGGTTGAATTGCTTCCAGGAGAGAAGTTGGGTTTATGGTAAACCCGTAAAAATGGTCGTGTTTAGCCTTAATTGAGCACCGCTAGTAATAATCTCATATCTATTCTCTAAATTGAAAAATTTCCATTCCTACATTTGAGTAAAGATGTTTTACATCAATGATCTTTGTCTCCCATTAGGATTGCACTTTAAACAAGTAATAATTAGGATTCTTCTTGGCAAACGTAGATTACTTGCATTTCACATATATGTGTTTGATGTTTGAAAACAACAACTTGTTCTTGTGAAATATGATTAAATGTCTTCATGCTTTCTTAAATTCTCAATGCCTACTTGCTTAATTATTGAATGCATATTAATTAGAAAGGTCTTGCTTTTGATTAGCTTTTCTAATGATATATTTCTTGATATACATTCATGATACATGCTCTTAAGTGCTAAATGTTAACATGTTTTACCTAATGATTATATGTTTTGTATGCATCTATTTACATGACTTACGTGCTATTTGTGCACCCAAACTATGTTGAACTAGGTATGCCTATCTTGATAACTTCTTAGATGTCATATAGTCTTACACGTTAATATCTTTGATTGTTATGTGATTCCTGCTTAAATGACTTACATTTCCTTAATCACCATCTCGCTCTCTTCCAAATAATCCACTCTTTTGTCTAGGAAAGACTACTCCCACACTTCTCAACATTCTTCACTTATAACCTACATCTCTCCTCTTTCCAAACATTCTCTAATCATTTGTAAATTCTCTTCATACCCAACAAAGATTATATACACTTTTCAATATAATCCCAACATTCCTATAAACTTTCTTTATCAAATTCCTAAATCATTATTGTCTAATTCTTTTCTTTCTTAATGGCAATATGATTCTCACATAATCAATCCTCTAATTATTTCTATTCTTTCATCTGGGAAAAACAGAGAAAACTGGAGAGACTCTGCACCCCACTGGTGACGGTCCCCGAAACATATGGGCGGTCCCTTATATATATGGGATCGTCCCTTGTTTAAAGAACCGTCCCCAGTAGAGGTGTCACGAACTGGTTCACTGTTTTTCTTTTTTTTTTGCATCTTTGAAAATATTTTGAACCTTCCTATACCATGCCTTGTCCAAAATAACAACCACTTCGATCACTTCGTTCTTCACTCTCCATCATCATCTCCTTCATTCTCTTCTTTCTAGGACTTATTCATACAATTAGTATCAACCATGAGAATTCCTTCAAAAACTTCTTCTTCTTCTTCTTCTTCTTCTTCTCTTCACTCTCTAGACCATATTAAAAGTCCATAGTACCATCCCTCTTCTTTTCTCACATCTACCTCTTCTTGATAAAGCACCCAACAAAACTAGGATAGTATGTACCTTCTTTGAAGTCTCCCATCTTCCTTATCTCTTTTCATCCTCACTCATTGTAAGTGCAAATGATTCTTTCATTTTTTCCCCACACATATTGCTTCTTATCCTCTTCAACATAAGCCTAAATTAAACCACCAACTTCAAATATGAAGTCTCCTATCTTCCTCATTTCTTTTCATCTTCACACCATCCTTCCCATTTATGGCTTAAAACATTCTTTCTTCATTTTGGTTCATCTTTCCCCACTTTCTCACTTTAAAGACTCATCTTCATTCTCATCTAGGAGCATATCATCTTCACCCTATATCACCTAGATAATACACACTTATCTTGGAAGAAGTTAGCGAATGGTGCGTCACTATAGAATCAATAATTGTATATGTCTAGTTTCGATTTCTCTTGTGTCATACTTTAGATCTAAGTCATGCATGTATTAATCTCCAATAATGTCTTACTATATATATCATCATTATTATATATATGTGCACTTGTCTACTAACTCTATTTTGTAGCATTCATTCATCGCTCGATTCTTTGGTAACCCAAACAAGGGGGATCATACACCAAGGGGGAGCATTTGCAAATGTCAAACTCGTTTGGAAATCATTGACGCATCTACACATTCCTTGCTATGTGTAGTCCACCTCTATAATGCTATTCATATCCTTTAACATACTTTGTTGCTAGAAACTAACCCTTGATATAGGTTAAGCATTTGCAACATATTTGATTCATGGATACGCTAAAGTAAATGGGGATGCAATGAGCTAGGGGGAGCTCGGAAGTAGTTGGGTACATGGTTCAGAGTTGGTTAAACCATGGCGATAGGAGCAAGGCTTCACTAGGATGATGCAAGCTTACTTGTTTGAATGATGGGATTCGGGATTGTCTAATACATTCGGGGATCATCCTTCAACCTATATGCTCTAGTATTCTTCTCAAGTCACCCTCTCAAGTCTTCATCTCAAGTTATCTTCTCAAGTCTTCTTCTCAAGTTGTCCTCTCAAGGTCTTCCTCTAATACAAGAAAAGACATCTCTTCTTCTCAAGTTTTCCTTCCAAGTTATCTTCTCAAGCATTCTTCTCAAGACATCTTCTCAAGTCTTATGCTCGAGTATTTCCCTCAAGTCTTCTTCTCGAGTCATCTACCGCTCAAGTTCTCGCCAATCTTCTTTCTACCTTGTTGGGAATTAAATGTTCTGAAGATTAGTATTGGAAATTACATGTTCACAAGATCTTTACTGCTCAAAGAAATACTCTAAGTATCATTCTACTGCTAGTGCATTTGATTCTACTGCTAGCGTTAAACATTCTACTGCTGAATGATGCTGCTGCTGGTGAAGAAGATTCTACTGCTGAGTGGATAACTATTAAAGTATTCTACTGCTGGTTGGATAAGAATACAAAGATGTTATGTGTATAATAGTCAACAATACACGGTAGATAATATCTTTAGACAAAGTGTTCAGTAACAAGTTGTAAACACAGATACATGTTGTATCTTAATAACTGACACTCTCAAGCATGTGTTCGATTAGACTTGACAATATTGTAAAGATCTCTCTTGGACTATAAAAGAGAAATCATAGGCTTAGATATTGTATGCATTAATTAGATCATAACTGTTAAGAACATAGAACAAACACAACAATATCATAAGTCATAGAAACATAAGATTCAAGGTTTTGTAACCCTAGTGATAGTGAAGATCACTCGTATTATCTTGAATAATATTGAATCATTTGGTAATAAACTTTCTTTGTTCATTGTTCTTCAACAAACATAACTGTTCCATTTCCATAATCAAATAACCTTCTAAGTGTGATTAAGTAGATTCCGCATACTTAATCATATTAACTCAATATATCATATACACAAAGCAACAAAGGTCTAACAACCTTATAGTGTATCGTGAATCCTCTCAATTGGTATCAGAGCAAGGCTGATATAGTTGATTTAGAAGAAGAAGCAGAAATGGACGTACAAGATACTCAGGCTACAAATATTGCTGCAAAGTTGCCCATGATCAAACAGAATGAGTTTGAGTTGTGGAGGTTAAGGATTGAGCAATATTTTATGGTTCAAGATTATGCTCTTTGGGATATCATTATGTATGGTGATTCTTTTACACTAGGTTATACAGATGTCATTCTTGAAGGCAAAACAGATAGGAAAAGAAATACTGGACCAGTTACCGGTGAAGAAAGGATACAGAAGAGAAATGATCAAAAAGCATGAAACTTGTTGCTCATGACCATTCCTGGTGAACAGATGCTATCCTTTAGCAAGTATCCTGATGCAAAAACTATTTTTGAAGAGATTTGTGCATGGTTTGGTGGTAATGAAACTACCAAGAAAACACAGAAGACATTGCTGAAACAACAATTTGAAAATTTTAGTTCAAATAGCAATGAATCACTTGATAAGCTATTCTCTAGATTACACAAGCTTGTTAGTCAATTAGCTGTGTTGGGTGTTGAGATAGCAAAGGAAGATCTCAACATGAAGTTTTTGAGAAGTCTATCTGATGAATTCCATACTCATGTGGTTGTCTGGATGAATAAGCCAGACATTGAAACCATGAAACTCAATGATTTGTACAACAACTTCAAAATTGTTGAACAAAGTTTGAAAAAGTCTAGAAACTATAGTACTAGTTCTGGGAATGTGGCACTTCTGTCATCTCCTAGTATTAGTAAGTCAGAAGAGGTAGATGAAGATAAAGGTGTTTCTACTACTAACTATGGTAGTCCTACTACTAGTTCACAAAAGAATGCTGCTGGACTTGGAGATCCATCATTCTATGTATTTATGTCTAGTCAAACTAGTGGTTCTCCTCTAACTCATGAAGACCTTGATCAGTTGGATGATAATGATTTAGAAGAAATGGATATTAAGTGGCAGGTTGCTTTACTTAGCATGAGGGCTAAGAATTTTTGGCAAAGAAATGGAAAGCAGATTACCATCAATGGTAATGAAACTGCTGGGTTTGATAAGAAGAAAGTAGAGTGTTTCAACTGTCACGACTGGGACATTTTGCTAAAGAGTGTAGAAACCCAAGAAAGCAGGATAATAGAAACACATGGTATAAGCAAGAGAAGAAGAAGGAAGTCACAGTGGAAGAGCCAAGGGCTATGCTAGCCATAGATGGTGTTAACTATGATTGGAGCTTTATGGCTGATGAGGAGGATGCACCAAAAGAAGCTGCAATGGTGGCCACTGAGACTGCTCTAATGGCCTTTTCTGATTCAGAGGTAAATTCTATAATCAAATGTACTGAATCTTTCTGTGCTCTTAAAGCTAATGAAGACCTTAAAAAGAAATTTGATGATCAGCTAGAAGAGCTATATAATACTATGGCCAACTTAGCTAATCATAAAAGAGGTCTAGCTGTTCTTGAAAAACAAATCTTACACTTTCAAGGAAATGAATCTAAGTTTACTGATGACATGAATGCCCTAAAAAGAAACTCAGAGTTCAAAGATGAAATAATTTGTTTGCAAAATGAATCTTTAGCTAAAGCCAAAAATAAAAGTGAAAATGTTAAGATAACAGTAGATGCGTTAGCTCATGCCTCAGAAGGAATTAATAAAATTTGGGAAGCTCAAGTAATCAATAAAGCTAGATCTGCTGTAGGATACAAATCTGTTCCTCCACCATATAGAGGTATTCCTTCACCTCCAGGAATTGCCCTAGCACACACAGGATTTTCTGAGTTTCAAGAACCAATAATGGAATATGGTTCTAAGTCTACTGAGAGTCCTAAGGTAGAGAAAGTAGGTGAAAGTATAAGTAATACTTCACTTCCTGAGGAAAAGGTGTCCTCTGATAGAAGATCAGATAGAGTAGTCATTGAAGACTGGGTATCTGATAGTGAGGAAGATGATCAGGTTATGTCTAAACCTGAAGTGGTTAAGAAAGCAGGAACAAGTGTTCCTAAGATAGTCAAACATGATACTCATAGGCCTAAAAACAATGTTAAACATGTTAGGCAACCAGTTAGCTATTGTGAACAATACAGAACCAACAACAAGCCCAGAGGTAACCATAGAAATTGGAATAACCTCAAGTCTCACCAATTAGGTGATGACTTTTCCTTTTATAACAAAGCTTGTTACACATGTGGTAGTTTTGACCATCTTGTAGCTTTCTGCAACCAATGGGTATCTGGGTATGCAAACAATAGGGTGAACTTCAAAAGGCAAACAATTAAAGATCACTCTAACTTTATTAGAACAAAACCCAGAGCAGTTTCAAAAGCAGTTTCTACTGCTAGGCAAGCAGTTTCTACTGCTAGACCATTCATAACTATTAACCCAAGACCAATAGTTAAAAATGCTAAATCAACTATAAAAAATGCATCAAAAACTGTTAAAAGGCCCATTCAATCAATATCAGTGGTCCAAAAACAAGTTTGGAAACCAAAGGGAACAACTACAAAGCTAGGAATTTCTACTGCTAAGTATGTAGTTCATACTGCTACTTGGGAAAACAGGGAAAATGCTGTTAAGGCCTCAGCATGTTGGGTTTGGAATCCAACTAAACCCAATGGTGTATCAACCATTCTTAAAAGATTAAATTACATTGATGCACGAGGCAGATCCAAGTCAGTAATGGCTTAGGTCCCCAAAGAAAACTAATACTCCTTATTACTGTGCAGGAACATTCATCTGATAAACAAGAGGATCAAGGATACTCAGATAGTGGATCTTCAAGGCACATGACAGGCAACAAGTCTTATCTCTCAGATTTTCAATCAATAGATGGAGGCTTTGTTACCTTTGGAGGAGGTATTGGTGGCAAAATTTCCGTAAAGGTACAATTAAAACTGGAAATTTAGATTTTGAAGATGTGTTCTATGTGCAAGAGCTTAAGTATAATCTTTTTAGTGTCTCACAAATGTGTGATAAAAAGAACAAAGTTCTTTTCTGTGACACTGAATGTCTTGTGCTTTCTCCTGATTTTAAGATGCCTGATGAAAATCAAGTACTTCTTAAAATTCCTAGAAAGGGCAATATGTACAGTGTTGATATGAAGAACATTGTTCCTAAAAAGGCTTTAACTTGTCTTGTAGCAAAGGCCACATTGGATGAATCAATGTTATGGCATAGAAGGCTTGGTCACATTAACTTCAAAACCATAAATCAGATTGTTAAGAATGGTTTGGTAAGAGGTTTACCTAAAAAACGATTTGAAAATGACCAAACATGCATTGCTTGTCTTAAAGGCAAACAACAAAAAGCCACTTGTAAGCCCAAAATTTTTAACTCTAATGATCAATCTTTGTTTATGCTTCATATGGATTTATTTGGACCTACTTCTATTAGGAGCCTAAAGCATAAAAGATATTATCTAGTTGTTACTGATGACTATAGTAGATTTACATGGGTTTTCTTTTTAGCTACCAAGGATGAGACTTCTAGCATCCTTAAGACTTTCATTACAGAGATAGAAAACCTAGTAAGCAAAAGAGTAAAAGTCATTAGATGTGATAATGGGACAGAGTTTAAAAATAGAGTTATGGATGACTTCTACAAGGAAAAAGGTATTAGGAGAGAGTTTAGTGTAGCTAGAACTCCTCAGCAAAATGGAGTTGCTGAAAGGTGAAATAGAACACTCATAGAAGCCGCTAGAACCATGTTAGCCGACTCTAAGTTGCCTATCACTTTTTGGGCTGAAGCAGTCAACACTGCTTGCTATGTTCAAAATAGGGTTTTGGTTGTAAAATATCACAATAAGACATCATATGAGCTTTTTAGAGGTAGAACTCCTGCAATAGGATTTCTTAGACCTTTTGGATGTCATGTAACAATTCTGAATACCTTAGACCATCTTGGAAAGTTTGATGGCAAAGCAGATGAAGGATTCTTAGTTGGATATTCTCTCAATAGCAAAGCTTTTAGAGTATACAACTCAAGAACTAGAGAGCAGAGGAAAACCTGCATGTGGAGTTTTTAGAGAATAAATCCAATGTAGTAGGTCAAGGCCCTAATTGGCAATTTGATCTTGAGACACTAACCTATTCTATGAATTATGTGCCTGTTGTTGCAGAAACTAATGATTTTTCAGGTTCACAAACAACAAATGAGGTAGGGTTAGACAAGGAGACAAATCAAGATCATGTATGGATGCCAATAAGTACCAGCGTGGCTTCAACTTCAACAAATGATGAATCATCTTCTGGTAAATCTAAAGAAGATGTTAAAGATGAACACAAGGAAGATGGAACAAAGGAACAACAAAATATTTCTGCTGATGATAGTACTGCTGAGACAGAGCATTCTACTACTAGGCTTAATTTTTCTGCTGCTAGGCCAAATGATTCTACTGCTGGCCCATCAGACTCAAATGAAGCAAATTTCTCAGATAAAGAGGTGGATTTCAGCAATATCTCACCTAACTATCAAGTTCCTTCAACCCCACACACCAGGATTCACAAAGTCCACTCCCTAGAAAATGTGATTGGAAATGTACAATAAGGTGTGAAGACAAGGAAACAACTGATGTCTTCAGACCAACAAAGGCTTCTTGATGCCCTTTATGCTTCAAAGCAGCATGAGTTTTCAAACACTTGCTTGTTTATATGTTTTCTCTCTCAGGCAGAACCAAAGAACATTCTTAAAGCCCTAGATGATTCAAGCTGGGTGGAAGCTATGCAAGAGGAGCTTCTTCAGTTCAAGATTCAAAAGGTTTGGGTGCTAGTTGATTTACCTAAAGATGAAAAGGTAATTGGCACTAAATGGGTTTTCAAGAATAAAAGGGATGAAAGGGGCATAGTGATTAGGAATAAGGCTAGATTAGTAGCCCAAGGGTAAACACAAGAAGAAGGTACAGACTATGATGAGGTTTTTGCTCCAGTAGCAAGACTTGAGGCAATTAGGCTTTTTTTTAGCTTATGCTTCATTTATAGGCTTCACAGTTTATCAAATGGATGTCAGGAGTGCATTTTTATATGGTACTATTGAAGAAGAGGTGTATGTCTCACAACCTCCAGGGTTCATTGATCCTGACCATCCAGAAAAAGTGTACAGAGTAGTTAAGGCTCTTTATGGCCTTCATCAGGCACCAAGAGCATGGTATGAAACACTGGCTTCCTACTTAATTGAAAATGGATTTAAAAGAGGCAAGATTGATCAGACATTATTCATCAAGAAGCACAAGAGTGATCTTTTGCTAGTTCAGGTGTATATGGATGATATCATCTTTGGATCTACAAGGAAGGAGATGTGTTTGGAGTTTGAGAAGCTTATGCATGATAAGTTTCAGATGAGTTCCATGGGGGAACTTACATTCTTTTTGGGTCTACAAGTTAAGCAATCTAGTGAAGGCATATTTATTAGTCAAGATAAATATGTTGCAGAGATACTTAGAAAATTTCACTTTGCTGATTCAAAAGTGGCAAGCACACCAATGGACTCTGAGAAGCCACTTCTTAAAGATTTAGATGGAGACAATGTAGATGTACACACTTACAGATCTATGATAGGCTCTTTGATGTATCTTACATCATCAAGACCTGACATCATGTTCTTTGTTTGTGCTTGTGCAAGATTTCAAGTAACTCCAAAGGTTTCTCATTTAACAGCAGTCAAGAGGATTTTTAGATATCTCAAGGGTCAACCTAGGTTGGGTCTATGGTATTTAAGGGAAACACTTTTTGACTTGGTAGCATTTTCGGATAGTGATTATGCTGGTGCTAGCTTGGACAGAAAGTCAACAACTGGAGGATGTCAATTCCTTGGGTGTAGACTTATCTCATGGCAGTGTAAGAAGCAAACAATTGTGGCTACTTCAACAACTGAAGCTGAATATGTAGCTGCTGTAAGTTGTTGTGGTCAAGTCCTATGGCTTCAAAACCAACTTCTTGACTATGGGTAGAATTTCATGAACACTGTCATACATATTGATAATAGTAGTACAATTTGTATAATTAAAAATCCAGTGCAACATTCTAAAACAAAACACATGGAAATAAGACATCATTTTATTAGAGATTGTAATGAGAAAAAGTTGATTCAAGTTCTTAAAATTGATTCTGATCACAACTTTTCAGATCTTCTTACAAAAGCTTTTGATGTTGGAAGGTTTCAATACTTGGTAGCAAGTATTGGGATGCTTAATCCTCAATGATTAAAAACTATGTGTTTTTGTATATAAATTTTTGATTGTACTGCTGGCTTTATAAAATACTACTGTTAGTGAAAAGTTTGTGCTGCTGGTACAAATTTTTATTTGTTTAAATTCTTTTTGTTAGTCATATCTATGATACTGCTATAAGACATATGCTTTGCATTTTGTTTTTTGGTTTTGTACTAACATTTTCAGGTATGAACATTGAACAAAAAGAAAGTTTCAAGTGAAATGGAAGCAGCAGAATAATGATATCAGTTGATGACATAATAGGTCTATGATGGACTGAGTTTGGGAATTTATTAACAAAGGTTTACTCCTAAGTTAATAAAATCTTTAAAACTTATTTCTTGAAATCTGATTATGATATTTCACATTGAATTGATGGTTCAGTTGGTCAGATAGTAACTGACTCAACTCATTTTCTATCATTTTATACTTTTAAGTATAATGAGCAAGTCTAAGGACATCTGATAGAAAGAACAACTAGTAAAGGTGAATCTAACACTTGTGTTAGAGGCAACAATTGCTATGAGTTGGAAACCCTGTCAAGAAAGCCTTTTGAATAGGTTTATCTTTTCACAGGCAGTTATTTATAACTAAAAACATTGGTTCTCACACAACCAGAGGTTGCTTTAAACCAAATTCTAGATTAAGTGTCTGTTACACACTTAATCCCTTCAAAATGGTTGAAAGCAGTATGATTTTTCTATAATAAAATCATGAACATGCTGCTAAGTCAAAAGTTTCTTAAAAAGGATTTTCAAAGGGACTCAGTAAAACCATCCATTGATGGATAATGAGTCAATGCCCCATGAATCACCTCTCATAGGAGTTAACACACCTAGAAGTGATGAGGGCAGCATATAAACTCTTAAGGAATTGATGGCTACATGTACAACATTGTCTGAAAACAAGTTCACATTGGTAGATCAGATGATGATGGGATAATGGTGAGAGATCTTCTAAACAGGGGAGGATAGAAATGTTATTTGCATCTCAGGGGAGGAAATATCTCAGGGGAGGAAATAAAGCCCAAGGAAGATTAACCAAATGTAAGGAAGGAAAAGACAAGAGCATACAAGATGATGACATGGAGGTTGAAAATGACAAGAACATAGCTGATTCTGGACTATTATATATATTCAGAAGGGATGAAGCATTCCAAAGGAGAAAGTTTTATCTAGGTCAATTTCAGTTCACTACGTTTGTTCATCACTTGCAAAGGCATCCTGATAGATGATTTTACTTGTTGAAACAAGTATCCAAGATACACATCATCATTGCCTCTTATAATTCCTCCATCCAAGGAAATTGCACCATCTTTTAGGCTTTGTTTGAAGCTTGAAGATAGGTACTAATATTGTCAAAGTCAAAAGAAAATGGCAGATGAGTTACTGAGAAAGATATTTAATCTTGAAGAATAGAAGATAGCTCAGATCAAGAATCTGACTACAGAAGTGTTTGAAAGATCTTCACAATCCATAATTTAATTCAGAAACATGTTGAAAAGGATTCACATGTTTAGGGGAGGATTGTTGGGAATTAAATGTTCTGAAGATTAGTATTGGAAATTACATGTTCACAAGATCGTTACTGCTCAAAGAAATACTCTAAGTATCATTCTACTGCTAGCGTTAAACATTCTACTGCTTAATGATGCTGCTGCTGGTGAAGAAGATTCTACTTCTGAGTGGATAACTATTGAAGTATTCTACTGCTAGTTAGATAAGAATACAAAGATATTATGTGTATAATAGTCAACAATACACGGTAGATAATATCTTTAGACAAAGTGTTCAGTAACAAGTTGTAAACACAGATACATGTTGTATCTTAATGACTGACACTCTCAAGCATGTGTTCGATTAGACTTGACAATATTGTAAAGATCTCTCTTGGACTATAAAAGAGAAATCATAGGCTTAGATATTGTATGCATTAATTAGATCATAACTGTTAAGAACATAGAACAAACACAACAATATCATAAGTCATAGAAACATAAGATTCAAGGTTTTGTAACCCCAGTGATAGTGAAGATCACTCGTATTATCTTGAATAATATTGAATCATTTTGAAATAAACTTTCTTTGTTCATTGTTCTTCAACAAACATAACTGTTCCATTTACATAATCAAATAACCTTCTAAGTGTGATTAAGTAGATTCCGCATAATTAATCATATTAACTCAATATATCATATACACAAAGCAACAAAGATCTAACAACCTTATAGTGTATCGTGAATCCTCTCATACCTCTTGATGAGTGTGTGAATACTCATCATTTTTACCTAATCTGAGCTGCCAAAACATCCAAAAACACTCAGAAATGCATCATAATACTGAAATTATCCCAGAATTGTGTTTTATATGTTTCAGATGTAAAATGTTGAAAAACAGATAAAAAACGAACAAAGTTTGCATAATTGGCAGTTTCAGTCCCTCAACTTTCAAAAGTTGTCAAAACTAGTCCCTGGTTATTCTAAAAATAGGAAAAGTCATCAAAGGTCCTTTAAGAATCATAAAATTACATAATAAGTCCTTTGGTGCAAAGTTTCATAAAATTACAAATTTAGTCCCTCAACTTTGAAAAATGTCAAAAATGGTCCTTAAGGTTTTAAAAATGGAGAATTATCAAAAATAAACCTTTGAACTAATCATATATGGCATAATTGGTCCTTGTGATATTTATTGTGAATTTACAGGTTGGCCCTTCAAGTTTCAGAAAATACAAGAATGGTCCTTGGGCTATTATTGCTACAAACCAAACCGGACCTAAACTAAAAATAAAACCCAGCTACATTAAAACCCAACCCAACCCAACCTTATTATTACTACCCAGCCCAATCAACCACACAAGCCCCATCCTTAAAAAACCAACCCGACCTATCCTTTTTATTTAAACCCAGGGTCAAACTTATGTTTGACCCATCTTCTTCCCTTCAAACCGCCAAAACACTGAAACCATACCACCCTTCCCATAGTTTTCTCTGATAACCCCCCTCCTATCCCACTCACCTAACAATACAAGATGCATTGAATGCTTCTTCTCCACCTCCCCAAAAAGCATTAAATGCTTTAACCTGCTCAATCCACTAATATCTCATTTTGGCGCCAAAAAGTAAAATCAAAGGCTGAGATCGATTTGATGCAATCCAAGGGTGCAGAAGAGCTCAGAGATGTCGACCTAGGGTTTTCCCATCTCAATTTTGTATAAATAGATCAATGTAATAGGAATTAGAGAGTAGTTAATTTTTATTAAATCGTCTTTTATTTAATTGTCTTTCCTTATTGTAATTTTAATTTCCAGTCATCAATATAGTCAATTTACAGTCATTTTGATCTCAATTTAATATATCTTGCATTAATTTTCAGTCACTTTACAATTTTATGCTTTACTGTAATTCGTTTTAATTTAAATGTTGTTTGGAATAGCTTATTATCTGTTTAAATAAGCTCATATCAGCTCAATATAGCTTTTGGTGAGTTTATTTTAGTTCTATATGTTCTATTTCAAGAAATCAAGAAAAAGTCAAAGGAAGTCAACTGGGAGGTCAAATAAGCAGTTCTGGGGGATAGAAGCTAATCTGGATGGCTTTTCTAGTTTCTAGCTTGTTGACAACAAGCTAGGAGTTGTTTCTGATCCTTGGTTCTTGTTCTATAAGCTCTTTTAAGTTGTAAGCCAATTTCAAGTTTTATTCCATTTTCTAAAGTTTACTGTGTAACTGCTTATTAGTAGCTTATTATTGTTAATTCTTGCTTATTAGTAGTTTGTAAACTTGTTTCATCAATATTATCAGTATAATATAGCTTGTGTCTTAATTTTACTTAAAAAACTTAAAAAGTCCAAAAATAGCATACTCTAGCATAGCTTATTATCTGCTTAATTCTGTTTTATAAGTTACTTATTATAGTTCATATAAGTCATTTAATCAATAATAATCAGTAATCATAAGTTGAATTAATTGTTTTCTTTGAAAATCACAACAGACAGTCCATAAAGGGTTGTTTAGTTTTGTGCAGTCAAAGGGTCAAACAAGGCTTTACTGTAGATTTGTCATTAGCTCAACTTTTTTCTAGCTTATTATGACCATTATAAGCTGTTTCTAGGTTTTAAAAAGCCATTTCAATAAAAAAATCCATATTTGAGTGCCCTGTGGGAATTTCAGACTTTCAAAAGGTCAAATAAGCCATATAAAGCTATAAGCTCATTTTGTGCTTTTTCATTACTTGTTTGAGTTCATTTGAGTCCAATTAGTGTAGCCACAAAGCTTGGTTGAAAACCTTTTGGCCTGTGCTCTTTTGATCATCTCTGCACAAGCAACTCAGCATACACTGAGTTGCTGAAGCAGTTGATCTAAGCCAATTTTTGGCTTATCCACATAAGCTCTTGCCTAGCTTTTTGTGTTTCTGAATAGTTCATACTGCTAGCTTGCTTTTGCCCCCATAAGATTGCATCTCAGAGCTTATTCATTGTGCTTAATTTTCCTTGAAAGTTGGCAATTTTCTGAGTTTTCTGTGTGAACTTTGCTACTGCTTATCTTCTATTCAGCTTAAATACTTGTGCTTATTTGTATTTTTCAGTTTTTTTGTGTTTATTTAAGTATATTAAACCTTTCCTGAGCATTTGGTCAAGTTTTGTGCTCATTAGCTTATTTCTAGCTTATTTGCTTATTGCTTATCTGCCCAAATCAGCTCTCCAGGCTTATTAAACTTTTGATTTTATTTTTCATAGCTTTTAAATATTAATTTTGACTTATCCTGAATTTTTCAGATTTTTTCTAAGTCATTTAATATTTTTAATCTTTTTTATTAGTTTCTATTAGTAATAAAATCATAATAAATAGAAAAATAATCAGAAAAATATAAATCCAATTTTCATAATTTTCTTTTGTCATTTTTAATCTAGGAATAATATAATCTTATTTTTAGACCTTAAGAAAATCAAAAATAGAAATATAGTGATAGCTTCTATTTAATAGAATTTATCTTTTTAAATTTTTAGTTAAGTAAGTTTCATTTTTATAATTTTCTTAGCTTCTATTTACTTAATAATATTTTTATAAAAAGTTTTAGAATTTTCTTTGTTCATTTAGTATTTTTTATAAATTTAAATAGTTTAATAAGTAATTAAATAATAAATAATTAATAATAATTAAATAAAAAGTGTAAAAAAATATAATTTAAGTTTTTAAATAAGTTTTAAGTAATTTTACATTTTTAGGTTTTAAATTTCATAAATTTTACTTTTTAGTCCCATTTTAGATTTTTCGTTGCGCGTTTTAAGTTTAATTTATTCGCGTTTAATTTTATTGTGCATATCTGTTTTAATTTGTTATTTAAAATTGTTAAAAGCAAAATCAAAAGCAATCTAAATCATCAGTCACTCTAATCCTAGCTTTTCACAGTTGCCCATTCGCACCTCGTTGGGAAACGATTTGGGTAATTACTTACCTGTCTTCACACTACACACGAACGTGAGTTTTTGCAAGTATCCTTTTTCACAAAGGGTTAATTTGTAATTATACACGAGTATTCGTTCTGAGACTGTTTATATTTATATATACGTTTTCAGACGGATCAAATTTTGGCGCCGCTGCCGAGGAGGTGTGTTGCGACAGTTGTGTAAGTTTTAGCGATTAGTGATTCGAGATCCTTCTTCCAAGAAGTTCCTATTTCCCAAAAACAATATAAAATACAAAAATATTTTTCTTTTCTTTTCTATATATATTATTATTATTATTATCATATAAAAAATTAAAAACCCAAAAACATTTTCCGTTTTCTTTAATAATAAACAAATAATAAAAATTAACCATCGAGAACCAAGACTGAGTACTACCTAACTGGGGGTACGGCCATAATAAGTTCCCAAACCAAAGATTTAAAACTTGCCTTTGTATCACTTGCGAATATCGGCTCACCTTTAATTGATAAACAAACTATAACGGAGGTTTAAGGATAGTTTGACATTAAATTATCGGACTGAAAGAAGCGGGTTTTTAAGGAGCATTAAGTTGCCCACCTTTGCTTCTCCGCCACTCTGTGCGTTTATCTTTTAGAGAGCTACCGTACGCTTGTTGATTATTGGTTTAAGTTCACTTGTGTTTTTTCTCGATCTTGATTTTAATTGAAAAATTTTGCTAAAAGTGCTTGCGCACTCGTTCTTCTAGGTCATCAAGCCCTTTCCGTGAGCTTGGAAATATACCTCGAAGACGTCGGAGACGTTCTGCTCCATCAGTCGTACCCGGGATACGGACTGATCCCGAAACCCCTGTCATCATGGCAGAAGACCGTCCTATGAATGAGCTTCTCCAGGCTCCCACCGAGGGTTATGGAGATGCCATTATTGTTCCAGCCATCGTGGCTGAGAATTTTGAGCTTAAAACTGGGTTGATAAACCTTGTAACATCGAGTCAAATCTATGGTTTTGTGAGGGACGATCCTCAAGATCACGTTCGATGGTTCAATAAAATCACATCCACCATCAAATGTAAAAATGTCCCGGAGGAATCAATCAAACTTCTTCTTTTCCCGTTTTCTATCGATGGGGCAGCCCGGATTTGGCTTGACAAACAACCCCCTCGATCAATTAGAACATGGGAAGATTTGGTTCAAAAATTTGTAAATGAATTCTTTCCTCCTTCTAAAACCACGTATCTGAAAAATTAAATCATGAAATTCTCTCAACGGTTTGATGAACCATTTGGAGAGGCATGGGATCGTTTCAAAGAATTGCTCCGCAAATGTCCTCATCACGGTTTCACCGATTTGATGCAAATGGACACATTCTACAATGGGTTAAACCCATCTGACCAAGATTCTCTTAATGCCTCAGCTGGAGGTAATTTTCTGAGCAAATCCACTAAGGAAGCCATTGCGCTCATTGAAAATAAGTCAAAAGTCCGCACTACACGAGCCAGACCATATAATTCTCAGGCTAGTGCTGGTCCTTCTACTTCATCTCCCGTGAGTCAGTCCAGTACTGATACTCAGCTTGCTGAACTCACGAAGGTTATTCAAGCTTTGGTTTTCTCCACACAAAAGAAAGAGTCCGCTCCGCAAACTTCTCACACTGCTGAAGTCAAAAAAATAGAAGTTTGTGTTACTTATGGTGGTCCTCACGCTTACTACAATTGTACTGCCACCGATGGCAATGCGTTTGAAATCAAAGCTTTAGCCGTATCTTCCAATCAAGGAGGTGGTCAATACCATCCTCAAGTAGAAACAAACTACCGTGCTAGCAATCAGCATGGACCACCCGGTTTTCCTTCTCCTAATAATCCAAATAGGAATAATCCTAATCAGCAAAGAGGGTAAAACACGCAGAATCAATATCATGCCCCGAACAATCAATACCCACCCCAAAGGGGTAATCAAGGGTATTCAGCTCCTAATTCCCAAAGACCTCTCTCGAGTGAACTTGATAGCTACATCAAGGTTAATGAGACCAATATGAAGGCAATGCAAAATCAAATCTCTAATTTGAAGAATGAATTTCAGTCCTCAATACACAAGCAAGGGACTGAGCTTTCAAATAAAATCGATCATTCTCAAAGCGAAGTTAAAAATATGTTTGCCAGTCTCATGGACCATCTCAATCCACCTTCTACCTCGGGAGATCTTCCAAGTAACACTGTTGTCAACCCAAGGGGTGAACTCAAAGCTGTCACTACACATAGTGGTAAAGCTCATGAGGGACTCAAGGTGATAAAGGACCTAGTACTTCCCACTAACAATGGAAGTACTAAATACGTCCAACCTTCGGTCATCCAAAAACCTACACCCACAATTGCTCCTCAACCGTCAAGAATAGATCCAACTCTATCACGATTTACGGTTAAAAGTTTGTCAACCAAACTTAGTGAGCAAAGAACAGCCAGATATTATTCCGAAATGCTCAATGCTGTTCCTATCAGTGTGCTTGATGACAGTGATGATGACGGAGATACCACTTTCGTCAAAGCCATCACCACAAGGAGTGGTGCTGCTTATGAGGGGCCAGCTAGCCCTATTCCTCCTCCGTTGTTTGAAATGGAGAAAGAGACGGAGGATACAACGGACAAAGTGCAAATTCCAATCCCACAAAGTACAGCACATGTCTATCCTCCGGTTGGCCCTAAAAAGAAATCCAAACCAGGAGTTGTCTTTGAATCTGTTGAGACTCCTGAAGTTGTTGTCCCTAAATCCAAACCTTACATTCCTTACCCATCGCGCTTAAATGAGCAAAAGCTCCGTGAGAAGGCTAGTCAACAAAATGATAAATTTTATCAAATCTTTAAAGAATTGCATTTTGACATAAGCTTTGCGGATGCTACCATTCTGATGCCCAAGTTTGCATCAACAATCAAACACTTGTTAAGCAACAAGGAAAAGCTGATTGAAATGGCTAAAACTCCATTAAATGAGAACTGCTCAGCGGTTATCTTGAAAAAGCTTCCGGAGAAGCTTGGAGATCCTGGGAAATTTCTTATACCATGTGTATTTCCGGGAATGGTTGAATGCTATGCCTTGGCCGATCTAGGTGCAAGCATCAACCTGATGCCTCATTCAGTATGGAAGAAACTTTCTCTTCCGGCTCTTACTCCTACCTGCATGACTCTTGAGCTTGCAGATCGAACCATATCTCATCCTTGCGGCATTGCTGAAGATGTGTTTGTGAAAGTAGGTAAGTTCCATTTTCCAGCTGACTTTGTGGTTGTTGAATTCGACGCAGATCAAAAGGTTCCTCTCATTCTTGGAAGAGGATTCCTAAAAACGGGCCATGCTCTTATTGATGTATTTAAGCATGAGATCACCTTGCGTGTGGATAAGGAAGCTGTTACCTTTAACCATGATCAAACTTCGAGGTACTCCTCAAATTTTAATTCTGTATCGGTTAACCGAATCGATGTTATTGATATTGCTTCAAAGGATTACTCTCAAGAAAGTGTTGATTATTTTCATAATTCTGTGAGTGGTAATCCTACCACATCTTCTCTACCTATCATTTCCAACTCTTCCCCTTCTCTCCCTCCGTTTGAGGGAAGTGATTCCAATTTGGAAGAGATCGAGGCTTTTCTCAAGTGTGATTCATTTCTGGAAGGAATTGATAACGCCGAGATTGATCTGGAGGGAGATATTCTTCTTCTTGAGAAATTGTTAAATCAGGACAATTCTCCTCCTCTCCCTCCCGTTGAACTTCATAAATTTCCGGAGATCAAAATTAAGGACTTGCCTCCTCCACTTGAAAATGCAATTCTTGAGGAGGAAGTTCTTATCTTAATTGCTGTTCAGATCTCTCTTCTTCCCTTCACCTACCTGGTGATTTCCCCTGTCTTTCACTCATTCGGGAGTGAGGATATTACCTTTGACCCCGGCATTGTCCATCTAACATTGGTTTAAATGCCGGATTTATCTCATCGGTGTGGAACTTTCTTATGCTCAATTGGTTATCCAAGCATTTTTAATGAAAGTCCGATGGAGATGGTTTCTTCCACTTACTTCCCCATGAACAAAAGAATTCGGGGTCGAGTCAAGCTAGCGACTCGGTTAATAAAAACAGTAGCAAAATATGGGTTTTCACCCATGTTTCACCTAAGTGTGGGGGAGATGCCCCACATGTTGTAAATATGTACAGTCAAAAAAAAAAAAAAAAAAATGTATGTGTGTATATAAAATAATGGCTATTAGTATTTCCTTTTCACGTTCTAAGTGTTGGTTTAACAACCGGGTACTTTGAATATTGAGGGCAATATTCAGTTCTAAGTGTGGGGGGGGGGGGGGAATTCTAGCGAATTTGATCAAATGTACCATCTAGTACCCCCATTTTAGCCAAAATTTAAATTTTTTTTCTCACTTAGAACGCAATAAATGGTTATCAGTCCGCCATGTCTAACCCACATAAGGATTGGCTAATCCGAGAGCAAACGGCTCTTGGTAAAGATGTCTCAAATCCGTTGATGGCTTACAATTTGCCCAAAATTGTATGGTATTCGACTCACCATATCTTCATAAGTGAAGAGTTGGCTAGCCCGCAAGGTTATGGCTTGTGGTAAAGGCAGTGAAATTCCATAATTGGTAATCAGCTCACCAAAGATAATAGTTATAATTTATCTAAGAGTTGGCTAGTCCAGAAGCAAACGGCTTTTGGTAAAGACAAATCAAAACCGTTGACAGCTGATGGTTTGCTAAAAATCATTTGGTTATCATTGTACCAAAGTATCAAATACTGAAACATTGGCTACTCCAGAAGTAATGGCTTTTGGTAAAGAGATTGAAATCCATTAAATTTTCATAAAAGATTGCTAGGGACTAGCAATAGTTTAGTGTGGGGGATTGATGAGTGTGTGAATACTCATCATTTTTACCTAATCTGAGCTGCCAAAACATCCAAAAACACTCAGAAATGCATCATAATACTGAAATTATCCCAGAATTGTGTTTTATATGTTTCAGATGCAAAATGTTTAAAAACAGATAAAAAATGAACAAAGTTTGCATAATTGGTAGTTTCAGTCCCTCAACTTTCAAAAGTTGTCAAAACTAGTCCCTGGTTATTCTAAAAACAGGAAAAGTCATCAAAGGTCCTTTAAGAATCATAAAATTACATAATAAGTCCTTTGGTGCAAAGTTTCATAAAATTACAAATTTAGTCCCTCAACTTTGAAAAATGTCAAAAATGGTCCTTAAGGTTTTAAAAATGGAGAATTATCAAAAATAAACCTTTGAACTAATCATATATGGCATAATTGGTCCTTGTGATATTTATTGTGAATTTACAGGTTGGCCCTTCAAGTTTCAGAAAATACAAGAATGGTCCTTGGGCTATTATTGCTACAAACCAAACCGGACCTAAACTAAAAATAAAACCCAGCTACATTAAAACCCAACCCAACCCAACCTTATTATTACTACCCAGCCCAATCAACCACACAAACCCCATCCTTAAAAAACCAACCCGACCCATCCTTTTTATTTAAACCCAGGGTCAAACTTATGTTTGACCCGTCTTCTTCCCTTCAAACCGCCAAAACACTGAAACCATACCACCCTTCCCATAGTTTTCTCTGACAACCCCCCTCCTATCCCACTCACCTAACAATACAAGATGCATTGAATGCTTCTTCTCCACCTCCCCAAAAAGCATTAAATGCTTTAACCTGCTCAATCCACTAATATCTCGTTTTGGCGCCAAAAAGTAAAATCAAAGGCTGAGATCGATTTGATGCAATCCAAGGGTGCAGAAGAGCTCAGAGATGTCGACCTAGGGTTTTCCCATCTCAATTTTGTATAAATAGATCAATGTAATAGGAATTAGAGAGTAGTTAATTTTTATTAAATCGTCTTTTATTTAATTGTCTTTCATTATTGTAATTTTAATTTCCAGTCATCAATATAGTCAATTTACAGTCATTTTGATCTCAATTTAATATATCTTGCATTAATTTTCAGTCACTTTACAATTTTATGCTTTACTGTAATTCGTTTTAATTTAAATGTTGTTTGGAATAGCTTATTATCTGTTTAAATAAGCTCATATCAGCTCAATATAGCTTTTGGTGAGTTTATTTTAGTTCTATATGTTCTAGTTCAAGAAATCAAGAAAAAGTCAAAGGAAGTCAACTGGGAGGTCAAATAAGCAGTTCTGGGGGATAGAAGCTAATCTGGATGGCTTTTCTAGTTTCTAGCTTGTTGACAACAAGCTAGGAGTTGTTTCTGATCCTTGGTTCTTGTTCTATAAGCTCTTTTAAGTTGTAAGTCAATTTCAAGTTTTATTCCATTTTCTAAAGTTTACTGTGTAACTGCTTATTAGTAGCTTATTATTGTTAATTCTTGCTTATTAGTAGTTTGTAAACTTGTTTCATCAATATTATTAGTATAATATAGCTTGTGTCTTAATTTTACTTAAAAAACTTAAAAAGTCCAAAAATAGCATACTCTAGCATAGCTTATTATCTGCTTAATTCTGTTTTATAAGTTACTTATTATAGTTCATATAAGTCATTTAATCAATAATAATCAGTAATCATAAGTTGAATTAATTGTTTTCTTTGAAAATCACAACAGACAGTCCATAAAGGGTTGTTTGGTTTTGTGCAGTCAAAGGGTCAAACAAGGCTTTACTGTAGATTTGTCATTAGCTCAACTTTTTTCTAGCTTATTATGACTATTATAAGCTGTTTCTAGGTTTTAAAAAGCCATTTCAATAAAAAAATCCATATTTGAGTGCCCTGTGGGAATTTCAGACTTTCAAAAGGTCAAATAAGCCATATAAAGCTATAAGCTCATTTTGTGCTTTTTCATTACTTGTTTGAGTTCATTTGAGTCCAATTAGTGTAGCCACAAAGCTTGGTTGAAAACCTTTTGGCCTGTGCTCTTTTGATCATCTCTGCACAAGCAACTCAGCATACACTGAGTTGCTGAAGCAGTTGATCTAAGCCAATTTTTGGCTTATCCACATAAGCTCTTGCCTAGCTTTTTGTGTTTCTGAATAGTTCATACTGCTAGCTTGCTTTTGCCCCCATAAGATTGCATCTCAGAGCTTATTCATTGTGCTTAATTTTCCTTGAAAGTTGGCAATTTTCTGAGTTTTCTGTGTGAACTTTGCTACTGCTTATCTTCTATTCAGCTTAAATACTTGTGCTTATTTGTATTTTTCAGTTTTTTTGTGTTTATTTAAGTATATTAAACCTTTCCTGAGCATTTGGTCAAGTTTTGTGCTCATTAGCTTATTTCTAGCTTATTTGCTTATTGCTTATCTGCCCAAATCAGCTCTCCAGGCTTATTAAACTTTTGATTTTATTTTTCATAGCTTTTAAATATTAATTTTGACTTATCCTGAATTTTTCAGATTTTTTCTAAGTCATTTAATATTTTTAATCTTTTTTATTAGTTTCTATTAGTAATAAAATCATAATAAATAGAAAAATAATCAGAAAAATATAAATCCAATTTTCATAATTTTCTTTTGTCATTTTTAATCTAGGAATAATATAATCTTATTTTTAGACCTTAAGAAAATCAAAAATAGAAATATAGTGATAGCTTCTATTTAATAGAATTTATCTTTTTAAATTTTTAGTTAAGTAAGTTTCATTTTTATAATTTTCTTAGCTTCTATTTACTTAATAATATTTTTATAAAAAGTTTTAGAATTTTCTTTGTTCATTTAGTATTTTTTATAAATTTAAATAGTTTAATAAGTAATTAAATAATAAATAATTAATAATAATTAAATAAAAAGTGTAAAAAAATATAATTTAAGTTTTTAAATAAGTTTTAAGTAATTTTACATTTTTAGGTTTTAAATTTCATAAATTTTACTTTTTAGTCCCATTTTAGATTTTTCGTTGCGCGTTTTAAGTTTAATTTATTCGCGTTTAATTTTATTGTGCATATCTGTTTTAATTTGTTATTTAAAATTGTTAAAAGCAAAATCAAAAGCAATCTAAATCATCAGTCACTCTAATCCTAGCTTTTCACAGTTGCCCATTCGCACCTCGTTGGGAAACGATTTGGGTAATTACTTACCTGTCTTCACACTACACACGAACGTGAGTTTTTGCAAGTATCCTTTTTCACAAAGGGTTAATTTGTAATTATACACGAGTATTCGTTCTGAGACTGTTTATATTTATATATACGTTTTCAGACGGATCAAATTTTGGCGCCGCTGCCGAGGAGGTGTGTTGCGACAGTTGTGTAAGTTTTAGCGATTAGTGATTCGAGATCCTTCTTCCAAGAAGTTCCTATTTCCCAAAAACAATATAAAATACAAAAATATTTTTCTTTTCTTTTCTATATATATTATTATTATTATTATCATATAAAAAATTAAAAACCCAAAAACATTTTCCGTTTTCTTTAATAATAAACAAATAATAAAAATTAACCATCGAGAACCAAGACTGAGTACTACCTAACTGGGGGTACGGCCATAATAAGTTCCCAAACCAAAGATTTAAAACTTGCCTTTGTATCACTTGCGAATATCGGCTCACCTTTAATTGATAAACAAACTATAACGGAGGTTTAAGGATAGTTTGACATTAAATTATCGGACTGAAAGAAGCGGGTTTTTAAGGAGCATTAAGTTGCCCACCTTTGCTTCTCCGCCACTCTGTGCGTTTATCTTTTAGAGAGCTACCGTACGCTTGTTGATTATTGGTTTAAGTTCACTTGTGTTTTTTCTCGATCTTGATTTTAATTGAAAAATTTTGCTAAAAGTGCTTGCGCACTCGTTCTTCTAGGTCATCAAGCCCTTTCCGTGAGCTTGGAAATATACCTCGAAGACGTCGGAGACGTTCTGCTCCATCAGTCGTACCCGGGATACGGACTGATCCCGAAACCCCTGTCATCATGGCAGAAGACCGTCCTATGAATGAGCTTCTCCAGGCTCCCACCGAGGGTTATGGAGATGCCATTATTGTTCCAGCCATCGTGGCTGAGAATTTTGAGCTTAAAACTGGGTTGATAAACCTTGTAACATCGAGTCAAATCTATGGTTTTGTGAGGGACGATCCTCAAGATCACGTTCGATGGTTCAATAAAATCACATCCACCATCAAATGTAAAAATGTCCCGGAGGAATCAATCAAACTTCTTCTTTTCCCGTTTTCTATCGATGGGGCAGCCCGGATTTGGCTTGACAAACAACCCCCTCGATCAATTAGAACATGGGAAGATTTGGTTCAAAAATTTGTAAATGAATTCTTTCCTCCTTCTAAAACCACGTATCTGAAAAATTAAATCATGAAATTCTCTCAACGGTTTGATGAACCATTTGGAGAGGCATGGGATCGTTTCAAAGAATTGCTCCGCAAATGTCCTCATCACGGTTTCACCGATTTGATGCAAATGGACACATTCTACAATGGGTTAAACCCATCTGACCAAGATTCTCTTAATGCCTCAGCTGGAGGTAATTTTCTGAGCAAATCCACTAAGGAAGCCATTGCGCTCATTGAAAATAAGTCAAAAGTCCGCACTACACGAGCCAGACCATATAATTCTCAGGCTAGTGCTGGTCCTTCTACTTCATCTCCCGTGAGTCAGTCCAGTACTGATACTCAGCTTGCTGAACTCACGAAGGTTATTCAAGCTTTGGTTTTCTCCACACAAAAGAAAGAGTCCGCTCCGCAAACTTCTCACACTGCTGAAGTCAAAAAAATAGAAGTTTGTGTTACTTATGGTGGTCCTCACGCTTACTACAATTGTACTGCCACCGATGGCAATGCGTTTGAAATCAAAGCTTTAGCCGTATCTTCCAATCAAGGAGGTGGTCAATACCATCCTCAAGTAGAAACAAACTACCGTGCTAGCAATCAGCATGGACCACCCGGTTTTCCTTCTCCTAATAATCCAAATAGGAATAATCCTAATCAGCAAAGAGGGTAAAACACGCAGAATCAATATCATGCCCCGAACAATCAATACCCACCCCAAAGGGGTAATCAAGGGTATTCAGCTCCTAATTCCCAAAGACCTCTCTCGAGTGAACTTGATAGCTACATCAAGGTTAATGAGACCAATATGAAGGCAATGCAAAATCAAATCTCTAATTTGAAGAATGAATTTCAGTCCTCAATACACAAGCAAGGGACTGAGCTTTCAAATAAAATCGATCATTCTCAAAGCGAAGTTAAAAATATGTTTGCCAGTCTCATGGACCATCTCAATCCACCTTCTACCTCGGGAGATCTTCCAAGTAACACTGTTGTCAACCCAAGGGGTGAACTCAAAGCTGTCACTACACATAGTGGTAAAGCTCATGAGGGACTCAAGGTGATAAAGGACCCAGTACTTCCCACTAACAATGGAAGTACTAAATACGTCCAACCTTCGGTCATCCAAAAACCTACACCCACAATTGCTCCTCAACCGTCAAGAATAGATCCAACTCTATCACGATTTACGGTTAAAAGTTTGTCAACCAAACTTAGTGAGCAAAGAACAGCCAGATATTATTCCGAAATGCTCAATGCTGTTCCTATCAGTGTGCTTGATGACAGTGATGATGACGGAGATACCACTTTCGTCAAAGCCATCACCACAAGGAGTGGTGCTGCTTATGAGGGGCCAGCTAGCCCTATTCCTCCTCCGTTGTTTGAAATGGAGAAAGAGACGGAGGATACAACGGACAAAGTGCAAATTCCAATCCCACAAAGTACAGCACATGTCTATCCTCCGGTTGGCCCTAAAAAGAAATCCAAACCAGGAGTTGTCTTTGAATCTGTTGAGACTCCTGAAGTTGTTGTCCCTAAATCCAAACCTTACATTCCTTACCCATCGCGCTTAAATGAGCAAAAGCTCCGTGAGAAGGCTAGTCAACAAAATGATAAATTTTATCAAATCTTTAAAGAATTGCATTTTGACATAAGCTTTGCGGATGCTACCATTCTGATGCCCAAGTTTGCATCAACAATCAAACACTTGTTAAGCAACAAGGAAAAGCTGATTGAAATGGCTAAAACTCCATTAAATGAGAACTGCTCAGCGGTTATCTTGAAAAAGCTTCCGGAGAAGCTTGGAGATCCTGGGAAATTTCTTATACCATGTGTATTTCCGGGAATGGTTGAATGCTATGCCTTGGCCGATCTAGGTGCAAGCATCAACCTGATGCCTCATTCAGTATGGAAGAAACTTTCTCTTCCGGCTCTTACTCCTACCTGCATGACTCTTGAGCTTGCAGATCGAACCATATCTCATCCTTGCGGCATTGCTGAAGATGTGTTTGTGAAAGTAGGTAAGTTCCATTTTCCAGCTGACTTTGTGGTTGTTGAATTCGACGCAGATCAAAAGGTTCCTCTCATTCTTGGAAGAGGATTCCTAAAAACGGGCCATGCTCTTATTGATGTATTTAAGCATGAGATCACCTTGCGTGTGGATAAGGAAGCTGTTACCTTTAACCATGATCAAACTTCGAGGTACTCCTCAAATTTTAATTCTGTATCGGTTAACCGAATCGATGTTATTGATATTGCTTCAAAGGATTACTCTCAAGAAAGTGTTGATTATTTTCATAATTCTGTGAGTGGTAATCCTACCACATCTTCTCTACCTATCATTTCCAACTCTTCCCCTTCTCTCCCTCCGTTTGAGGGAAGTGATTCCAATTTGGAAGAGATCGAGGCTTTTCTCAAGTGTGATTCATTTCTGGAAGGAATTGATAACGCCGAGATTGATCTGGAGGGAGATATTCTTCTTCTTGAGAAATTGTTAAATCAGGACAATTCTCCTCCTCTCCCTCCCGTTGAACTTCATAAATTTCCGGAGATCAAAATTAAGGACTTGCCTCCTCCACTTGAAAATGCAATTCTTGAGGAGGAAGTTCTTATCTTAATTGCTGTTCAGATCTCTCTTCTTCCCTTCACCTACCTGGTGATTTCCCCTGTCTTTCACTCATTCGGGAGTGAGGATATTACCTTTGACCCCGGCATTGTCCATCTAACATTGGTTTAAATGCCGGATTTATCTCATCGGTGTGGAACTTTCTTATGCTCAATTGGTTATCCAAGCATTTTTAATGAAAGTCCGATGGAGATGGTTTCTTCCACTTACTTCCCCATGAACAAAAGAATTCGAGGTCGAGTCAAGCTAGCGACTCGGTTAATAAAAACAGTAGCAAAATATGGGTTTTCACCCATGTTTCACCTAAGTGTGGGGGAGATGCCCCACATGTTGTAAATATGTACAGTCAAAAAAAAAAAAAAAAAAATGTATGTGTGTATATAAAATAATGGCTATTAGTATTTCCTTTTCACATTCTAAGTGTTGGTTTAACAACCGGTACTTTGAATATTGAGGGCAATATTCAGTTCTAAGTGTGGGGGGGGGGGGGGAATTCTAGCGAATTTGATCAAATGTACCATCTAGTACCCCCATTTTAGCCAAAATTTAAATTTTTTTTCTCACTTAGAACGCAATAAATGGTTATCAGTCCGCCATGTCTAACCCACATAAGGATTGGCTAATCCGAGAGCAAACGGCTCTTGGTAAAGATGTCTCAAATCCGTTGATGGCTTACAATTTGCCCAAAATTGTATGGTATTCGACTCACCATATCTTCATAAGTGAAGAGTTGGCTAGCCCGCAAGGTTATGGCTTGTGGTAAAGGCAGTGAAATTCCATAATTGGTAATCAGCTCACCAAAGATAATAGTTATAATTTATCTAAGAGTTGGCTAGTCCAGAAGCAAACGGCTTTTGGTAAAGACAAATCAAAACCGTTGACAGCTGATGGTTTGCTAAAAATCATTTGGTTATCATTGTACCAAAGTATCAAATACTGAAACATTGGCTACTCCAGAAGTAATGGCTTTTGGTAAAGAGATTGAAATCCATTAAATTTTCATAAAAGATTGCTAGGGACTAGCAATAGTTTAGTGTGGGGGATTGATGAGTGTGTGAATACTCATCATTTTTACCTAATCTGAGCTGCCAAAACATCCAAAAACACTCAGAAATGCATCATAATACTGAAATTATCCCAGAATTGTGTTTTATATGTTTCAGATGCAAAATGTTTAAAAACAGATAAAAAATGAACAAAGTTTGCATAATTGGTAGTTTCAGTCCCTCAACTTTCAAAAGTTGTCAAAACTAGTCCCTGGTTATTCTAAAAACAGGAAAAGTCATCAAAGGTCCTTTAAGAATCATAAAATTACATAATAAGTCCTTTGGTGCAAAGTTTCATAAAATTACAAATTTAGTCCCTCAACTTTGAAAAATGTCAAAAATGGTCCTTAAGGTTTTAAAAATGGAGAATTATCAAAAATAAACCTTTGAACTAATCATATATGGCATAATTGGTCCTTGTGATATTTATTGTGAATTTACAGGTTGGCCCTTCAAGTTTCAGAAAATACAAGAATGGTCCTTGGGCTATTATTGCTACAAACCAAACCGGACCTAAACTAAAAATAAAACCCAGCTACATTAAAACCCAACCCAACCCAACCTTATTATTACTACCCAGCCCAATCAACCACACAAACCCCATCCTTAAAAAACCAACCCGACCCATCCTTTTTATTTAAACCCAGGGTCAAACTTATGTTTGACCCGTCTTCTTCCCTTCAAACCGCCAAAACACTGAAACCATACCACCCTTCCCATAGTTTTCTCTGACAACCCCCCTCCTATCCCACTCACCTAACAATACAAGATGCATTGAATGCTTCTTCTCCACCTCCCCAAAAAGCATTAAATGCTTTAACCTGCTCAATCCACTAATATCTCGTTTTGGCGCCAAAAAGTAAAATCAAAGGCTGAGATCGATTTGATGCAATCCAAGGGTGCAGAAGAGCTCAGAGATGTCGACCTAGGGTTTTCCCATCTCAATTTTGTATAAATAGATCAATGTAATAGGAATTAGAGAGTAGTTAATTTTTATTAAATCGTCTTTTATTTAATTGTCTTTCATTATTGTAATTTTAATTTCCAGTCATCAATATAGTCAATTTACAGTCATTTTGATCTCAATTTAATATATCTTGCATTAATTTTCAGTCACTTTACAATTTTATGCTTTACTGTAATTCGTTTTAATTTAAATGTTGTTTGGAATAGCTTATTATCTGTTTAAATAAGCTCATATCAGCTCAATATAGCTTTTGGTGAGTTTATTTTAGTTCTATATGTTCTAGTTCAAGAAATCAAGAAAAAGTCAAAGGAAGTCAACTGGGAGGTCAAATAAGCAGTTCTGGGGGATAGAAGCTAATCTGGATGGCTTTTCTAGTTTCTAGCTTGTTGACAACAAGCTAGGAGTTGTTTCTGATCCTTGGTTCTTGTTCTATAAGCTCTTTTAAGTTGTAAGTCAATTTCAAGTTTTATTCCATTTTCTAAAGTTTACTGTGTAACTGCTTATTAGTAGCTTATTATTGTTAATTCTTGCTTATTAGTAGTTTGTAAACTTGTTTCATCAATATTATTAGTATAATATAGCTTGTGTCTTAATTTTACTTAAAAAACTTAAAAAGTCCAAAAATAGCATACTCTAGCATAGCTTATTATCTGCTTAATTCTGTTTTATAAGTTACTTATTATAGTTCATATAAGTCATTTAATCAATAATAATCAGTAATCATAAGTTGAATTAATTGTTTTCTTTGAAAATCACAACAGACAGTCCATAAAGGGTTGTTTGGTTTTGTGCAGTCAAAGGGTCAAACAAGGCTTTACTGTAGATTTGTCATTAGCTCAACTTTTTTCTAGCTTATTATGACTATTATAAGCTGTTTCTAGGTTTTAAAAAGCCATTTCAATAAAAAATCCATATTTGAGTGCCCTGTGGGAATTTCAGACTTTCAAAAGGTCAAATAAGCCATATAAAGCTATAAGCTCATTTTGTCCTTTTTCATTACTTGTTTGAGTTCATTTGAGTCCAATTAGAGTAGCCACAAAGCTTGGTTGAAAACCTTTTGGCCTGTGCTCTTTTGATCATCTCTGCACAAGCAACTCAGCATACACTGAGTTGCTGAAGCAGCTGATCTAAGCCAATTTTTGGCTTATCCACATAAGCTCTTGCCTAGCTTTTTGTGTTTCTGAATAGTTCATACTGCTAGCTTGCTTTTGCCCCCATAAGATTGCATCTCAGAGCTTATTCATTGTGCTTAATTTGCCTTGAAAGTTGGCAATTTTCTGAGTTTTCTGTGTGAACTTTGCTACTGCTTATCTTCTATTCAGCTTAAATACTTGTGCTTATTTGTATTTTTCAGTTTTTTTTGTGTTTATTTAAGTATATTAAACCTTTCCTGAGCATTTGGTCAAGTTTTGTGCTCATTAGCTTATTTCTAGCTTATTTGCTTATTGCTTATCTGCCCAAATCAGCTCTCCAGGCTTATTAAACTTTTGATTTTATTTTTCATAGCTTTTAAATATTAATTTTGACTTATCCTGAATTTTTCAGATTTTTCCTAAGTCATTTAATATTTTTAATCTTTTTTATTAGTTTCTATTAGTAATAAAATCATAATAAATAGAAAAATAATCAGAAAAATATAAATCCAATTTTCATAATTTTCTTTTGTCATTTTTAATCTAGGAATAATATAATCTTATTTTTAGACCTTAAGAAAATCAAAAATAGAAATATAGTGATAGCTTCTATTTAATAGAATTTATCTTTTTAAATTTTTAATTAAGAAAGTTTCATTTTTATAATTTTCTTAGCTTCTATTTACTTAATAATATTTTTATAAAAAGTTTTAGAATTTTCTTTGTTCATTTAGTATTTTTTATAAATTTAAATAGTTTAATAAGTAATTAAATAATAAATAATTAATAATAATTAAATAAAAAGTGTAAAAAAATATAATTTAAGTTTTTAAATAAGTTTTAAGTAATTTTACATTTTTAGGTTTTAAATTTCATAAATTTTACTTTTTAGTCCCATTTTAGATTTTTCGTTGCGCGTTTTAAGTTTAATTTATTCGCGTTTAATTTTATTGTGCATATCTGTTTTAATTTGTTATTTAAAATTGTTAAAAGCAAAATCAAAAGCAATCTAAATCATCAGTCACTCTAATCCTAGCTTTTCACAGTTGCCCATTCGCACCTCGTTGGGAAACGATTCGGGTAATTACTTACCTGTCTTCACACTACACACGAACGTGAGTTTTTGCAAGTATCCTTTTTCACAAAGGGGTAATTTGTAATTATACACGAGTATTCGTTCTGAGACTGTTTATATTTATATATACGTTTTCAGACGGATCACCTCTACATTGGCGACACCTTTTTCCTTCGACAAAAGGGGGAGAGGGAGTGTAAACAAGTAACTTCTACACTTTGCTATGAGTTAAGGTTTATATATTTATCATCATCAAAAAGGGGGAGATTGTTAGTACAAACGTTATGACGTTTAATCTATACAGTGTCTTCATATTTTAATGATGACAAAAATGTAACTTGTAATACATAACGTTATACTTTGCTATGCGTTACGGTTTACATATTTGTCATCGTCATAAAGGTGGAGATTGTTAGTGCAAACGTTACGACGTTTAATCTATACAATGTCTTCATGTTTTAATGATGACAACCATGTAACTTGTAATAACGTAAAGTTCACAAGTTACTCATTCACACATCAACGTCTCTCGACGACTCAAGTCTACATCGCTTTAGGTATGAACAAACACTATACCAACTTTGTTAAGTGATTAAAGTAAATATTTTTGTCCTTAAACCTCACATTTTTATAAATGTGACACAACATTTTTATAAATTTGACAAATCATTTTTACAAAAATAAATTAGGCAAATTATTTATGAATTCATAAAGAAATGTTATAAAGAAAAATAAGTTTGAATTTGAAATTTGAATTTCAAATTCCCAACAGCTATTTTTTTCGCCCAAATCAGTTAAATTTTCACCAGATAACATTTCACCACTAAAGGACAAAATCTGTCGGGAAGGTCCCTTAAATAAGGTGACGGATCCTTATATATAAGGGACCGTCCCCCGCTCCTCTGGTGGCTATAAATACTGAACTATTTCACACAGAAAAATCAGAGATCTTTGCACAAAAAAAATATTCTGTTCTTTCTTCCTCCTTCTTTGATCACTATAACTCTTTGGTATGGGTTTATAAGTGATCCCGTCATCCTCTATCTCAAGTGCAAGAGAAGACCACTCGAAGTCGTCAAGAATCGAAGTGTTATAATGTAGTCCACACACACACGTAACTTGTGTTACGATTCTCTTCTTCCTCCAAACTCTCTCATTTGTATATTGGTATATCCGACTTGTGTGTGAGTCGTGAATAGTTGTGTTAGTTTAGATTAGGACAAAGTGTGTAGGTCCTTGTAATAGTTTATTAGGACGGGGTGATCGTCCGTGTGAAGATTAGGATGGGGTGATCGTCCTTGTGAAGACTAGGACCGGGTGAAGGTCCGTGAAGACTTGGATTGGGTGATGATTCAAGTGGGTGGGGTGATCATCCATGTGAAGATTTTGACGGGGTGATCGTCCGTGTGAAGACTTGGGTTGTGTGTAAATCCAAGTGGACAAGAGTGCTTGTTCGTGTAGCCACGTGGCCTTTGTGTAGATTGGTTCTAGCTAGGATTAGGACTCGACATTCCGCTTAGTGTCGTTAAATTGGTGTAAGCTTTGGTGTACGGTTTGTTCCGCCTAAAGGGAGCGTGTTGACTAGTGAAGTAATTCTTGAGTTGGGTACTCGGGGAGTGGAGTAGGGCGAAGAGGTGCTTCGTGCCGAACCACTATAAATCATTGCGTCCGGTTTGCGTTTTCTCTTCTCATCTCTTTACTTTCTATTCTTGCATTTATCTTTACATTTACACTTGCATTACATTTAGGTTTGTGTTGCTTGTTGCGTGCATTGTGATCATGCTTGTGATATTAACTAGTTACTTAAAAATGCAAAACATATGAAAACTTCATCACATGTCATAAACTCGCCACTGACGGCGGTTTCTTAATTAGGGCAACGGTCCGAAATATATATGGGACCGTCCATACATATTAAGGACCGTCCACAGTGTAATCAGAACTAACTTAACTCTTTTAACCTTGTGTTGTTATTATGTTTATTTGATTCCTTGTATTAATGATACGTGAGTCATGACTTTGTAAACATACTTTTAATTACGTGACATATATAATTGTTATGAGGGACAAAACCACTATTCATATTTAGTCACACTTGATCGGGAATTTGATACGAAACTTTAAGATTTTAAACAGGAACGTATTCACCCCCCCTAAGTTTCTACAATACCCATTTTAAAAAACCAAACTCATAAACCAAACAACTATTTTTGAAATGAAATCATTCCTTTATTCCCATACCTTCAAACCAAATGGCTCGTAAGTTTAAAAGTTCAATGTAGACCCCAAATTCTTTCTAAATCAAACTAACCAATCCTAACCATTATCTTTTTGATAAAAATAATAATAATAATAAATCAACTTTTATCATTTTTTTAAAATTGAATATCTCACAAACCGTTAATCGTTACGCGTAAAGAATCATACCATCACGACGGGAATTGAATAATCTTTTTGTAAAGAGGCACTTCTATATAATTTCGATGAACTTTTTTTCGACTTTTTTTTGCAAGTGTTGAAATGTTACGTCATAAAAAATCACATGTGATTTGTTATTTTAAAATCACATGTAATTTTATGAAATCATATGTGATTTGTGAAATCACATGTGATTCCTAACATACAAATCACATGTGATTCATAACATACAAATCACATGTGATTCATAACATACAAATCACATATGATTTTTACGGACACAATTTTTAACACTAAACAAAACATCAAAAAAAAAGTTCGTCGAAAGTTATAGACAACTTTGGCTTCGAAAAGGTTATCAAATGGTGGGTTTGGAACTCTTGGTATATGGCTTTCTAAAGGAACAAAAGGTATTTTCTTCTTGGATTTTTGAATTAAACGTTCGTGATTTGAAAGAGGTGAAATTGGTTCTACTCTTGTTGAACGGGTGTTCATACAATTCCCCAGAGAATCTAGGCAATGTATAAGCAAACGAGATAGGAAAGAAAGCAATTAAAAGGAGCAGAAGGCTCTAACCAAATCGGCTGCGAGGCAGTACCGATCGGTTGGATTGGTATTGGGTTGAGTTGATTCTGGTCGATCGGTTTGATTGGACGGAACTGTTTAGAAAAACATTTTTTAGAGTAAAAGTGAGCACGACTAGGGAACAACTAAGAGTGGGTTTCTAAAACTTACAGAAACACGATCAAAATCCCGGCAGCAGCGCCAAAAACTTGATGTGCTATAACGTGTGCAAGTTTTAAAATTTATAAACATGATTTACCGAATCTATTAAGAACACATACAAGCAAGTGAACTCGTCCGATTGTTCTAAGATTATGAATGGTAAGCCAGGATCGTTCGCAGAGATTTGTGTGAATCAAAAATTAAGTAATTAAAACGACTAATAGTATGTCAATTGTACTCGACAATAAGCAATAATAATGATGATGAAAATTCAAATGATTATGACTAAGCATGATTAGACTAGTTCACTAACTCTGATAAGCATGATTGTGATAACTCCTTTAAACATGTTGATTATGACAATTAGATGATATCTAATCTATTGTTCTTACAAGTTAAACCTTCGTCAATATTTTAGTTTATAAAAACAAGCATTAAGTTTAACCAATCAAATTCAAGTTTCATAAGTTTGATTCATGATAATTTCACAAACTTAAACACAAAAACCTTTATTGTTTTATCAAATTTGCTTAAGAAATGGTCAATACAAAAGGTAACCGATCATAGACAAAAAGGTTACAATTAATTGCTAACAACTACCCATCCGACCTATGAAGTTAATTTCAATCAATCCAACTTGATAAACAAAAGCATTCTTACTACGATCACATTCAAGTTCCTTTGTTAAACCAAGAACAATGGGTAAAAACAATCATTTATAGACAATTAACCCTTTCGACCTTTAAATCCACCAACAGCTAGTCAAACTTGATTAACAAATGTCACTATAAAACTTAAACATAATTGGATCTTAGAATTAACTTGAAATTGAATTAAAATATGTTATCACAATCATAAGCAAATCATCATATAATAAACATCATCTAAGCAAGTGCACAAAGGCACTAGCTACTCATAGCAAACTTAAACATAGACTCAGAATTTTGAACATTAGAAAACATGATTAAAAGTATTACAATGATGGAAATAAGATTACAAATGATTAAGTAATGATACCCCAAGTATTGGTGTTGACTTCTTAGTGGTTTGAACTTCAAATGTTGACTTCTTGGACCTCCAAACTTTCCTGGACTTCTATGGACGAAATTGAGAGCTTTTGAGAGAGTATTTTAGAGTTGATTGATGATTAGATTGTGGGATAATGAAAACAATCACTTAGAAGTCCTATTTATACTGCTTCTAAAGCCTAGGGTGTTTAATGATTCAACTTGGCCAACAAGCAGACTAGAAGGGACTAGAAGCAATGTAGGAAGGTCCTGGAATCGAATGGTACAAGGTAGAATCTTCATGATGAACATTTGGCAAGACAGGGTGCTCCAGCCGATCGGCTGGCCTTTTAAAACTCCTCCAGCCGAATCGGTTGCGGGCTGCGACCGATCGGCTGGGGGCCCTTCAGGAGGTACTTTTTCTTGATCTTTTCCGTTTGACTTGTCGATTGCTTGTCTCTTGTTTGTAGCTCTTTAATCTTCATCCCAACTTGGTCTTTCCTCTGTCTTGGGAATTTGAGATGTTGAATCCTTGGATCATTCATTCTTGAAATGCCCTTTTGGTGTGATCTTGATGTGGGAATCTTTGTACGACCATGAATCTTCATTTATTCATCATTTCTTCGCTTTTTCTTCCTTTTCATGTACTTGGCTACCATATACTTTGCAAACATACGTTGATACGATTAAGTGACAAATGCTTATAAATATAACCAAATAACATACATAAAAGTACGGATAACGCTAATAAAAACATGCACAATCTAAGCGTTATCAGAAAAAAATAATCAAATAATGACCTCATACATTGAGAATGGTTACAGCAAGTGATATACGAAACCATTAAACCAAAGTTTTAAAGTAGGATAGGCAACAATAAAGAGCTTTTAACACACGTATGCAAGGGAACACTACAACGCCAACACTTAAATCATAGAGCGTATTATTAAGAGCACACTGAAACGACATGGTATAATCAATATTTTTCACAAAAAGAATGTCTATGATAGAGCAACTTTTACCTTTTTCACCCATTAGCAGCCCATACATTTCCATACCCTGTAAATATAAAAGTCACAATGTCATTAGACTACTAGAGCGACTCCTCTTCCATAAGTACACTACACAAACGATAGTTAAAATATACGAATGACATTACAAAATTTCCAATAGCAAATATTGTTCAACAACTTGTTTATTGATCCGATAATACACCAACCTAAATATAAACATGAATTTTTCAACTACTCACATCACCCAGAACCCGAACAACGTCACTTTCCCCCGAAAATGCCAGAATGCATAAACACAACAAAAGCAATCAAATTTTCGCTAATCCAACTATGTCTTTCCTTGCTTTAATTGGTAAGCTCAAAAAGGCTGGCCTTTTAGCGGATCTAGTCCTACGCTCACTTTTAAACGCTACTTTTCCTACCTCCTACCTTAGCTGAATTAGATGATGTTGGTATACCTGAGACTATATAAAAACTAACACGCGTTAACAATCAACAAACACAAACAGTTTGTAGAAACGTAGAGGGGGGGGGGGGGTGAATACCTTCCTAATTAAAATCTTAAATGTTTCGTATCAAATTTCCAATCAAGCGTGGCTACATATGAATAGTGGTTATGATATTTATAACAACTATGTATATTTATATTCAACTTACAACAATAGACACACAGAACAAGTAAAAGAAATTAGAGCTAGTTTAGTTAGACTCTATGGACGGTCCCTTATATATACGGACGGTCCCATAAATATTTAGGGCCGTCTGTCTATTTAAAGGACCGCCGACAGTGGCGTATTTTAGACAGGTGATGAATTATGTATTGGCGTATTTTAAGTTATCTCAGGTTATGTCACACTCACATTCACAATATAAGCGACAAGCCACACAAACACAAACTCAATGCAAGTGTAACTACTTAACGATAAACGTACGAATAAAGAGAAAATAGATGAGTAGAGAAAATGCAAATCGGACATGATGATTTATAGTGGTTTGGCACGAAGCACCTCTTCGCCCTACTCCACTCCCTGAGTACCCAACTCGAGAGTTACTGCACTAGTCAACACGCTCCCTTTAGGCGGAACAAATCGTACACCAAAGCTTACACCAATTTAATGACACTAAGCGGAATGTCGAGTCCTAATCCTAGCTAGAACCAATCACACAAAAGCCCACGTGCCAAGATGATTAAGTTTTTCTATGAATAATGGCTCAGTATTTATAGGCAGCTCAAGGAGCGGGGGATGGTCCCTTAAACATTGGACGGTCCCTTATATATAAGGGACCGTCACCTTATTTAAGGGACCTTCCTGACAGTTTTTGTCCTTTAGTGGTGAATTGTTATTTGGTGAAAATAATTGATTTGGCCCGAAAAAATAGCTGTTGGGAATTTGAAATTCAATTTCAAATTCAAATTTATTTTTCTTTAAAACATTTCTTTATGAATACAAAAATAATTTGTCTAATTTATTTTTGTAAAAATGTTTTTTCACATTTATAAAAATGTGAGGTTTAAGGACAAAAATATTTTCTTTGATCACTTAACAAAGTTGGTGTAGTGTTTGTTCATACCTGAAGTGATTCAGACTTGAGCCGTCGAGTAATGTTGATGTGTGCATGCATTGATGATTTGTGTAAACGAGTAACTTGTGCACTTTACGTTATGTATTACAAGTTACATGTTTGTCATCATTAAAACATGAAGACATTGTATAGATTAAATGTCGTAATGTTTGCACTAACACAGTTCTCACAAAACAGTATATAAAAACCTAAAGATTCTAACCTCTGACATCTTTTGGTGTCCCAGTCATTCCATTTGTCTTGACGGTACTATCCAGCACCTCATCCAGAGTAAAATCAATAGCTCCAATTTTTCTTGAGGTATTGAAATGAAACTGGAAAATGTGTTTCTCCCCTTTTATCGCCAGTATCTATGCTGGTATTTGCTGGGGGTCGGGTGCTTCGAGTTTCTGAACCAACTTAGGACACGGATACCCGATGATGAAATCTGTACTTGGGGTGAAAAAAGTAAACAACACTCTTATTGTTTCATCCGACACAAAGACTTTCAAATTATACCTGCACAATCAACAGTGGTATTCAAAAAGTGAACATCATTTTTTGAGGGTTACTACAACATTTAGTTTATTATGATATTACCTCTATGTGGGCTCTGACAGAGGTCCATGATCTACACACTCCCAAACATCATTATCGTCCCTCACCTTGCTGGTACACTCAGTGCAAGATGTGTAATACCAATCCCTAGATCTATCGACACTAAGTACTGACACTTCACAAGTAAACCTGACTCCTTGCAACGATGTAATCGTAAGCATTTTCTAAAATACAATACCAAACACTACTTAATAAATGTGGACTAAACTGACAAACATAAAAAAAAAAAAAAAGGTTATGGTACAGAAAAGTTACTAAAGTTTACAAAAAATTTGTCCTAAGGAAATATAGTTTCATTTAGTTCATCTAGGTTACCCATGTAAACGGGTTTGGTAATTTGATCATTATACGTGTAAAATGGCGACACTAAGGTTATTTAGTGGAAGGGTTACCGGCTATTAGCCCGTCACCCATGCCACAGTGGCTTGACAAAACTTCCACCTCACCAACTTATGTCCACCTTGTTTTCCACTATCTATTTTTTGTATTTAACCCTTTTTCATTAATCCCTTTTTCTATTATAATCCCCCAAATCAAATCTAGGGTTTGTCAAACCCTCTCTTCCACAATGAATGTCTTATGTGGCTGTAGTGAAGTTGCAAGGCTGCGAACATCTTGGACACAACATAACCCCGCAAGAAGGTTTCTTGGTTACCCCAATTACTTGGATCCAACAAGAAATTGCAACTTTTTTCCATGGATTAATGCTCCATTACCAAATCGTTGGTATCAAGCAAGGATGTAGAGCTGCATTTGAATGTGATTAATGCACAACAAGATCTTGTTCAAGCGAACAATCAACTGTCTTGATCTTCTACAATCGGATGTTGATTGTTAGCATGTTGGTCATTAGGTTTCTTTAAGTTTCATTAGGTTCGTGAAGCTAGTTATGGTAGGTTAGATGTAAGCTTCTTTTGGTTTTTATGGTAGTTTGGTAAGATGTGGTATGATGGTGTAAGTTTCTTTTGGTCTGTGGTATGATGTAATGTAGGTTTCTTATGGTTGTAAGAACTCTTGTTGTTATCTAAGTAATGAAAATATTGGTTTCTTATGGTTTACTAACTCTTGTAATTTAGATTTGATGTAATGTTGGTTTACTGCATTGTTCTATTACCATAGCCTGGATATGTAACATAATGGATTGGGTTAATGGAATCTCAGACTGTCCTGCATTGCTCCTCATACATCCTTGCTTAGCATGAATAATGCAATCTTCTGGTGTTATTCCTACTGGCCATGCATATTTAGGAAGACCCATAGTGTCCTGCTAAAATAAATAAATTATAAAAAATGTAACATTAGTATAATACATACCAAATCTGCATTGTTTGAGATTTTTTTACTAATACTTACTCCTAACATAGGCTCTCCTTCAATGGGATCCCAAGATACGCCAAAGCCAATGGGCACAATTCCACTAGGATACATTCTTGCTCTTGATCCATCTCCTCTCCCTCTACTTCTAACAACCTTGCCATTGACACACTTAAGTTTGCTCTTATCACTAAGACTGACATAGTGTGCTTCAGAAGATATTTCTTTTCCCCTAAGACTGACACCACCACCCCTTGTAACTAAACCACCACCTCTCATCCTTACACCACCTCCTCTAATCCTTACACCACCTCTTTTACTGACACTACTAGGTGTTGAAATTTCAGGTGCAAACAGCTCAAACCTAGGTAGTGGTGTTGATATTTCTTTTCCCTTAAGGCTAACATTTTGGGGTGTAGACATGGGTGTTGAAATTTGTGATGTCACAGTATTGGGTGTTGACATCTTTGATGCACTTTCTTTCTCTTTTGTAGATGGTGTTGAACTCACAGAACCTTTACCAACTCTAGTAGACCCCTTACCACCTCTAGCAGACCCTTTCCCACCTCTTGAAGACTCATTCCCTACACTTGTAGATTTTGCAAGCTTACTTGGACAAGACCTTTGATTGTGTCCAGTTTGGTGATACAATTTGCAATGGTTGGTTTGTCCCTTTCTACTGATCCATGTCCTATTTTTACCATCATCTTCTGTAGGATCTCTCTTTCTCTTGTGTGGTGGTCTTCCAGGCATTCTTCTTTTAATAGAAGGCAATGGCTTCTGATATTCAGTAGCAGGCCATTGATCCATTCCACTCATCCCCTGAATGTAATGGTTATAGGTTGACACAAACACCTCCTTCTTATACGATCTTGACACATATTCTTGAGGGTCTCTGTGTAAGAAGTAGATAGCATCTATACCATGTTCACAAGGAATGTCAGATAACTGCCAACCCCTACAGCTGCAAGTCCTTGCTCTTTCATCAACCTCAAACCCTCCATAACCATTTCTAACTTCAAATCTGCTTTCACCACTGGGAATGACTTTCCAAGATCTACAAGTAATAAAAAAGACAATGTGAATAAAAAAATAGGATATGATTATAAGTAATTAGAAAATAAAGATTTACCTATGTAGATCCTTCAACACTTCAAGCTTCTTTATGATGTTTGGATAGATATCATCATTCCATTTTTCATGTTTCTCCCTCATCTTTTGCATTCTTTCCATAGAGAAAACCCTGTTGTCTTCTAGCATGTTTATGATTGGTTTCCTTCTTGAATCCACTATAAGAGCATTGAAACATTCAGATATCCCATTCTCTACAGCATCACAAGCCCTATTAGTGTTGAAGTAAGCTCTACTCCAAGTTTCAAGATGCCTGTCCATTAAGTATTTGTATGCATCCTTGCTGATGCTTTGAATTTCTTTCATGATCTTCTCAGATCTTGTGGGGTATGTTGCCTTTGCTACTTTCCAAAACAAGTTCCTGTATTGAACTCCAGTGTATTTCTTCCTGAAATTAGCATAGATGTGTCTTGCACACTGTCTATGCTCAGCCAAAGGCATAACTTCTTTGGCAGCTTCAACAATACCCTGAACACAGTCAAGTTAGGCAACGTTAAAATTATGAACATGTGAACCAGAAATGATAGTAAAATTATGAATATGTACCTTATGTTGATCAGAAATGATAGTCAATCCTTTACCAGCTACTAATCCAAGATCATTCATTAAACACTGCATGAACCAGCTCTAATTCTCCTTATTCTCAACACTAACTAAAGCCCATGCAATATGATAGATTTGATTATTCCCATCTCTTCCTACTGTTGACAACAGTTCTCCTTTGCATATGGTTTTCAGAAAGCAACCATCAAGACCTATAACCCTCCTACATCCTTCCAACCAACCTTCCTTTAACCCTTTAAAGCATACATAAAACCTACTTAAGTAGTTCTTACCATCAGGCATAGCATCAACACTCATCAAACAAGTAGAACCTGGATTAGAATCAAGTATCTCCCTAGCATATGACCATAACATTCCATAATGATCCTCTAAACAAGTCTCATATTGGTTTAAAGCTTTTATCTTTCCCCTTCTAGTTTGACTGATAGTCACCTTGCATTTATATTTCTTTAGAATCATTTCAATTAGCATCTTAACTTTGATACAAGGATTGACCATTATTTTTTTTGCATAGTTTCTAGCAATCCAGTTACTTGTGATTAAGGTCCCATATTCATAAGTCCTAGAACATGAATGCTCATCATTCAATGTCTTTATTTGAAAAGTTTTCTCATTTTGCATCCAAGATGCCCACAATCTGAATGGACATTTCCTATCCTTCTCATCTCTACAACACTTAGCCAGAAGTCTCCTAGGGTTATTAACTTGATAATATAACTTATACCCATTATCTAAAGCATAATATGTCAAAGCTCTTTTAAGTTGATCTGGTGACTCATACTTTTCTCCTAAATGAGGTCTAATTAACTTCCATTTGATAGTAGGATCATGTACTGGCCAGTGATTACCTAACTTATCCTTTATCCTCTGGACTCTTATCACTAGCAGATACCTCATCTCCCTCAGCATACTCATCCCTAGGTAACCCATTGTATATCCTACTCAGAAAGTTAGCATCAAACATTTTTTTACTTCTAGCTTTAGGTGCAGGGTCTGCTTTGTTAGTCCTAGTATCAAAAACTTCCTCTTCGCCATCAGATAAATGATCAACTGATGCAGTGCCACTCTCATCAGAACCATCATACTAAAATACATTATAATCACCCTCTAAATCAATGTCACTGTCATCATTTTGTTGTACATTTTGTTGTTGACTAGTGGAAGTAGCATCATGTAAAGCAAATACAGAGTGAGACACATAAATATGTATGACATTATCATGTTTTGCACCTAATTCAGCACACTCAGCTAAGTCAACACCATTTTTTAAGGTTTTCAAACCTAACTCTAATTCTAGACCAGGAACACAATAAAAAATCTGTTTGATGTCACTTGAACATTCACTTACTAACAATTTAACAAAACCAACAAACCCCAAATCAAGCACATTAACATTTGGAATTTCAGACAAAATTTCAAAGTCATAAGAAAGGGTAGGATCCCTTACAAAGACACCTCCACGATGAAATTTTATGAGATAAGTGGAAGATGATGATGAAGCTGCCATATGAAACAAGAAAATTCAATAAAAAGTGTTAATTTCACAAAACCCTAATTTGTTATACAAAACCCTAATTTTTTAAACCTTAATTGGAGTTGCTAAACAATTGAAACGAATAATTAAGGTGTTAATTTTACCTTGTTGGGAAGATGACAACCTTGATTCGAAATCAATTTGAAAAAACGAGATGATGTTATTGGGATTGGTTTAGGGTTGATTGGTTTAGGCGGATGAAAGTTGCGTTTAGGGTTTGGGATTAAGAAATGAATATTGGGGTTGACCCGTTATTATAATAAGGGTTATGGTCAAGGATAAAATTATTAAAAAATTAAAGTATGTCACCTAGGATTTTAACTGGCTATTTTGAGTTGCAAAAAAAACTGATAACCAAAAGAACCGGTAACCTTTACATGGGTAACCTGGATGAACAAAATGAAACTATATTCACTGGTACAGATATGGGATTTCGTCACACAAAAAATGTGTGACGATATGCATATAGTCACACATGTATTTTTTTGGTGTGTGTCACCAAAGGTCGCACCACCGTAGGTGGCATATGGTGACGTTGTTTAGTTTGTGGCCGTTTTCATTCAAAAAGAGTGACCAAAACCCGAATATGTGTGACAAATTAAGCACAAGTTTTGTTGGATTAATCAATATCAGTGACCGTAAACACTTTATAGTCACACAAATGTTTTTTTTAGAGTAACTATTGTTCGTCCTTTGGCCACATAAATATATAATATATGTGACATTTGAGATGATTTATTCAAGTAAATGTGTATTTTGTGTGACTATTTTCCGTCCTATGGCCACATGAATATATAATAAATGTGACGTTTGTGATGATTTAGTCACACAACGTGTGTTGTTTTTTTGGAGTTAGTCACATACAATTTAAAAAACAGTGGCCAAAAGTGTTAATAAGTGTGACCATATGCTGCTTAAAGTGAAGAAATGTGTATTTTGTGTGACTATTGTTCATCCAATGGCCACTTGAATTTTATGTTTGTGTGGCCTTTTGTAATATTTAGTCACACAAAGCATGTTTGTTTTGGGTATTTAGTCACATACAATTATGCAAAAAGTGGCCAAAAGTGTTAATAAGTGTGACCACATGTTGTTTAAAGTGAAGAAATGTGTATTTTGTGTGACTATTGATCATCCAATGGCCATATGAATGTTATGTTTGTGTGGCCTTTTGTAATATTTAGTCACACAAAGCATGTTTGCTTTGGGTATTTAGTCACATACAAAAAAGCAGAAAGTGGCCAAAAGTGTTAATAAGTGTGACCATATGCTGTTTAAAGTGAAGAAATGTGTATTTTGTGTGACTATTGTTCATCCAATGGCCACTTGAATTTTATGTTTGTGTGACCTTTTGTAATATTTAGTCACACAAAGCATGTTTGTTTTGGGTATTTAGTCACATACAATTAAGCAAAAAGTGGCCAAAAGTGTGACCATATGCTGTTTAAAGTGAAGAAATGTGTATTTTGTGTGACTATTGATCATCCAATGGCCACTTAAATTTTATGTTTGTATGGCCTTTTGTAATATTTAGTCACACAATGCATGTTTGCTTTGTGTATTTAGTCACATACAATTAAGCATAAAGTGGCCAAAAGTATTAATAAGTGTGACCATATGCTGTTTAAAGTGAAGAAATGTGTATTTTGCGTGACTATTGTTCATGCAATGGTCACATGAATTTTTAGTTTGTGTGGCATTTTGTAATATTTAGTCACACATCGAATTAAACAAAGAGTGACCAATAATGTTGATAAGCGTGACCATATTATGTGAGTGCATCTTTTAGTCACAGGGTTACTACTGCTATTACTAAGTTAGTATTGTTGGAGCAGAGTTGCTACTACTTGTACTAAGTTAGTCCTGCTAAAGCAGAGTTACTACTGCTAGTACTATGCTAGTGCTGCTGGAATGAGTATATATTATTATATATATATATATATATATATATATAATATATATATATATATATATAATATATATATATAAAACAGAATTAAAAACAAAAAGAAATTTCAAATTAAATTAAACTCGAATGTATATAACTGAACAGAATATACAATTGTAATGTCGTACATAATCAAATTCTCAACTACCATAATTTAAAGACTTTTGAATCTTCACCGACTTAGCTTGCAGTTGCTTTATGTCTTTAATAGATACATATTTGCGCTTCGATGGTACTGTTGGTCCACATTCAGTCACAGGGTTTGTTGGTGTAACCTGTAGTAAACAAAAGACACTTGTATCAAACATTGAATTAAATATGAAGAATTATATATTTGTAGGTTGAAAAAACACATGTATGTACCTCCTCTTCAACAATAACTTTATCCTTTGGCGATGCAACAAAACCACCTATGCCTTCCTTAACTTTTTTTAAGCCATTATTTGCTACGTCCGGTATGCATGCAGCATCCACTAACGATGAATCAATTGACACTCTGTAGCAATCATTTGGGAGTGCTTGGTTATGCAGCATTTGCTTTCCATGAGACTTGTATACGGTACCCAAAGCAACGATATTTGATTTCTTTACGTGCCACAGTTTGCACTTAAATGTCTAAAAAAAGAATTTTTGCATGTATATATAAGAAATTATTTAAACAAAAGAATAACAAGAAACATGTTGAAATACATACTGTTGGCAGTGCTTGTGTTGGAGACACATTTTGTTGCTATTGGGAATCTGGAGACCCGTTTTGTCGTGACTTAGGCTTTTTCTTAGGTCCGACAGTTTTAGCAGGTTCCTATATGTATATATAAAACACGTTACATTATTTAAACAAAAGAATAACAAGAAACATGTTAAAATACATACTGTTGGTACTCCTTGTGTTGGAGACACATTTCCTTGCGATTGGGAATCTATAGACCCGTTTCGTCGTGACTTAGGTGTTTTGTTAGGTTTGATAGTTTTAGCAGGTTCCTATACGTATATATAAAACACGGTACATTAGTCATGATGTAAAATTCAAAAATCAAAGGGGGATGTTTTATTACTTACCATTGTTTCCGTTACCTTTTCCGAAGTTACAAGGCCATTAGACTTCTCCTGAATTCTTGCATCTTTAGCACTTATAACCTCACTTGGCTGAGTGTCGTCCACCTCATTAGCGCTGCTATCTATATTGTCAATGGCCATTGTAGTCACCTGCAATATAAATTAAGAAATACATTGACTCATCAGTTTATGTTCAATGCCTGCTATCATTAGCATCAGTGGTATTAGCATTAGAAAATGAAATTGTTAACAACATAAAAAATGGCTTACATCTGAGGCTACTGGCAATTGAGATGCCAAATTTATCTGCACCCCTTGTTGACTCAAATGTGCCATATTTTTCGGTTATCTGCATTCCCTTTGTTTCTTTCATCTCATTGGACAATTTCTTGACCAGCACATCTTTTTTGGTCATCTCGGTGGACAATTTCTTGACCAATAAATCTTTTTCTTGACGCTCGCGTCTCTCATTATCAAGTGGATTTTGAAGTAACACAAGTCTTTCATCGGTTTCTTGTTTTCTTCGAGGAAGACCAAAATACTTCTTGTATGTAACTCCACTTCCCACTCCTCTTGCATAACCGCCCTTTTCCTTACCAAACATAACTGTCATGGCATCAGTGCCATTATCAAGACTCAAGGTTCCTTCCTTGATCTGGTCATTAGCTTCTTTCTGCACAAAAAATATAGGAAATGTTTGGATTAAAAGTCTTCTTGATGCTGTTAGAGTAACTGCTACTCATATTTGTGTCAATGTTGCTCAGCTGGAGTTAGTGCTGCTCATGAACTTCCATGAAAAATATGCCAAGTGTTTACTACTGCTAGTACACAGTTACTGTTGTTAGTACGCAGTTAATACTGTTGGTATATAAGTTACTACTGCTAGTACACAGTTAATGCTGCTGGTATATAAGCATAATAATAGAATTTGCTGTCAAACTTACAAGTTTATCTCCCACTAATGTAATCTCATCATCTGGATATTCGCCGTCTTTGTTTACCCTTCCTTTCAACCACATTACATCACGCGGGGGTTCTTCATCTCCTGGAATCTCTTTATTTTCGATCTAATAAACATCAAATGCATACACATGTAAAGTTAAACCAAGATAAACGAAAGTATGAGGATGCATACACATATACAGTTAAACCAAGATAATCGAAAATATGAGGGTATTAAATGCAAATGTGCAAATTATGCAATGTAAACAGATTCATTTCTCATACTGATCATCTCTCTATTTGTAAAACAAACATTATGTAATCTTACCATTTTCTCTTTGACATAAACATATCCACATCGTCCCATTTTATGCTAATAAATATTTTTGTAATGCGCCATCTTAGATTTATCAGATTTCTCCTAAAAACACAAAATCATAAGGCGTTTAGATGCGGTAATGCTGCAAACTGAAAATTATGAAATGATATATAGACTTAAATAAAGATGACTAATTAAAACCTTGTATGCATCGGTGGTCATGTAGTTTACAAACTCGACCCAGTCTTCTGATGTCACAAATGTATCATACTTGGCTGGGACTTCATTCACTTTCGAAGGTGTATTTAGGTTGGCCAAAATGTATTTGCATTTGAGCTTCATTCTGAAATTCCTTAGCAGTTGACCAAGACGAGTCATTATCAATTTTCTGAATGTCACGTCAACATCAAAATATCGCTGCAAAGATTAACACAATGTTGTTAATTAGTTGCACATAATGTAACTGCATAGATAAACTTATGTAGTACTGGGTTAAAAAATAGTATATATGTACCGTGATTTTAGCCCATAGTTTATCTCTTGATTCTTTATTCACCTACTTCCAGGAAAGAATCTTCAAACCTATGTGCTCACGAACCAGATCTCCTAAAAAACTTGAAAACAGTGCTCTGTGTTCCCCTGATACCCTATTGAATGCATCGAAGGTTACCTTGAGCTTTATTCCACCAGGTTGGCTATATCGTAGGAGAAACTAAAATAGCCTGGTTATGCCCCTCTTAGCTAGTATCCTATCTCTAGGCGCATATAGACCTTCATCATCAGAATACATTTCGGATTCATATTCTAAGTTGTTATCATCATGTTCATTATCAGCAGGAAGCAAAAGATGATTATCAACAATGGGTTGAATTTCCATGACTCTTGAGCACAAAGGATAAAAGAAAATGATTATGGCTTGGAGAGTATTGGTGATAGAAGATTTATTTTTGTGTTTTCATTGCAGTCTTTTTTTTAGGAGAGAAAAGAGGGTATATTAATAATATGAATCGTTGTTCTTGGTAACTGCTTGTAATTAGGTGATTTAAAATTTTTTGATCAAAATTTTGGCTCCAAGTTCTAATTTGAAATTAACAATTGAATTATTCAAAAATTTTGCCTTTGAACCCGTTAATTAAAGCATAAACTTGAATAAATCAAAATTTTGGCTCCAAATGTTATATATCGTTATCTTAATCTCAAATGTACCATCTAACTGTGCAACCATCACATCAAGAACACAAATTGCTACCATTTAACAAACCAAAATACTTACATAATTACCGGTTATTGTACCCTTAATAATTACATTTACAAAACAGAAATGGCTACCATTTTTTTTTTGAACATTGAAGACTTTTTATTCATATATTGAAAACCAAAACCAGCAAGTTGCTGGGGAATACAGAAAGGAGAATATTGAAAACATAATACAGTACATACATAAGGGAAAATCAGTATCCAAATTAAATGTCAGAATTGAACCAAATACCATTTACAAAACACAAAAGCTGTTAATGTATATACTAAACCCCTAAACCATCTTCCTCTTGCCTTTCCCATGGCTGCTAGAAGGTGCTCCAAAACCTACAGGATTCTTTTTACACGGCATTCCCAAGACAATATCCTGAGTAAAATTCTTTTTGTGTGCCTTTTCAACTGGTATTTGAACTTGTACAAGGAGAGCCAGGATAGGAGCTTGAGATAGGAGTTCCTCTGGAGGTTCAATGGCTTGGATAGGTTCCACTTCCCAAGTATCAGTACTTGCATCAGAATGTTGCTCTAGATAATACCAAGCATGGAGGCCAGGAAGGATGTTGAGAGCACCATCATTTGATTCTAAACTGCTTGAATCAGAAGAAATTTGTATGGCATCTACAAATAACAACTGTTAGATCAGTTTTATTGATTCAAATGTTAAACTATATCACAATCAAAGAAAAACCTTTTGATGGTTTACCATTGCAGAAGAATCCATTGTGTTCTCATATTTGGTCCTCTTTTGTGGTATCCCAAACAATGAAGCAATGATGCACAAACTAGGCTGCATTTCAAGTCTCATTGGTGGCCAACTAGGCTGCAATTGAAGTCTCAATTGGACTTCTCAGTGTACTCACAAACATTGGACCTCTTAGTGTACTCACAAACATTGGACCTCTCAGGGTACTCACAAACAGTTCAAAAGCCTGTATTTGTAGTCTCAATGGACATCTCAATGTACTCTAATAGGCTGCATTTGGACCTCTCATTGGTGGCCAAGCACAAACAAGTCTGCTAGGTACTCTCATTACTGGCCAATCACAAACTAGGCACATTCCAATCCTCTCATTAATTTAGACCTCTCAGTGTACTTACAAACAGGCAACAAAAAAAATACTCAGACACAAAACACTTAATTAGACATAGCATAACAACCATTATGTATACAAAAATCAGAGTATGAAAAACAAAAAAAATAGAGCATACATTAAACATAGCATAACAACCATTATAAAATACAAAACAACCCCATTTTACATTAGAATCGGTAACAACCACTAACATCACCATTGATAGATCAAAAGCCTGATACTAATTATTGTACAATCAATCATCAACTTATATGTGAAAACATTAAAAAACATACCTTTGTTGTTATTTGGATTCATTGTTTGCGTGTTTGTGTTTTCCACAAGAATGTGGGTTTTGATTAGGGTTTATTGATTATTGTATGTGTTTACAAATGATCGGGTAAAGGGATTAATTGCCGGTTGACTATTCAATTTGTGGTTTGGTTTAACTATAACTGACGTGGCAAGATTTGTAAAAAAAAAAATGTATAAAAAAAAAAAAAAAAAAAACTAATGGTTCTTATGTGGCGGTGAAAACCGGCTATAGCCGGTAACTAGGGATGGCAATGGTTCGGGTTCAAGGAGGGTTTTAGTGTACCCGTACCCGAACCCGTTTATAATATACCCGTACCCAACCCATATCCCACCGGATACCCGTTTAATATTATCCATCGATTTTTCGGGTTTCCCCGCGGGTATCGGTTATCCGTAATTGAATATTATATGGACAAAATTGGCGGTATTAAGATTAAGTCACACTAAAATCCACCGAAAAAACAAAAGAAAATACTCTAAGAGCTTTTCCAATGGTTAACGCACCAAGTGCGTTAAACTTTAACTTTCACTGCGTTAAGGTGTGTTAACCATTAGAAGTGTGTACGTTAAGGGTGCGTTAACGCACCTGCGTTAACCCCTTAACGCCACGTTAAGGTGAGATATATTAAAAAAAATCATTTCTACCCCCTCTAGAGTACTATGTATCCGTTGTGTTTAAAAAAAACTTACAAAACACCCCCTTGGTTCTTAAGCGGGATAATCAAATTCAAATTCAAAATTCAAAAATCAACTACGAGCGGGATAATTTAATTTCAAATTCAAATTTCAGGGTGCCTATATATACAACACCACCAGAGTTGTTTATCCCACAACTCACACACAAATTCTCAACAATGTCTCGCAAAGATTTCTCCCAACAATTCCCAACTCACCGTGACTTCTCCCAACAATTTTCAACTCACCGTGACTTCTCCTAACAATTTCCAGAACAACACGACTTTACTCAGCAATTTCCAAATGAACCGGTGAACAATCCACCGGAAGATATCTTTCCGGTGTTCACACCGGAAGATATCTTTCCGGTGTTCACACCGGAAAATGAACCGGCCAACAATCCACCGGTTGTTGATCAAAAACCAAATCCACCGGTTGTTGAACAACAACCAAATCCGTTTGGACTGAGTGAGGATGAACTACGACTTCTGGAGCAAGATCTCAAAGTAAGGAGAGAAATAGAACAACGCGAACTAGAAGAGGAAGCTGCTGGTATGGAGCGGGAGAGAAACTGGTTTGATATTATGGAAGGAAAGTATTATGATGGGGAGTTTAGGTCCTCTTTGAGTGAGGACGGTTGGGTTTCAGATGATTCCTTTTCTTAATTTTTAGTTTTAGTTCCTACTAATCTTACTATGTATTGTGTTTTAAGTTTAATGTTTAATGTAATTTGTGTTTTAACTTTAATGATTAATGTAATTCGTGTTTAAAATTCGTGTTAGTTGTTAAATGAAGTATTAATTATAGTTTAGGGGCTGATTTTGAAAATACTTGAGTTAAAGGTAAGTTAAGGGTGAGTTATGATTACGGGTGTTTTTTTTTTATAGTTAAAGGTGAAAAGGTTAAAGCTGACGTGGCAGTGTGTTAAACTTTAACACTGAGTGACCATTGAGAATGCTCTAATATATTCAAATTTTTTAAAAGTTAACGAAAATGAATATCGTATCAAACGATTTAACGCAACGTATCGCAACGCAACGTACTCGGCACGATATTTACCAAAAAAATCAAATGCGCAAGAGTTTTCAAAAGTTAATAATTCTCATTTCCAAAAATAATCTTGGTTTAGCCTTTTAAACGGGTTTGGTATCATCATTCGTGTAACAGTAGAGAACACGGACTCACGAGTACTCACTCCAAAAAAAGAATAACTGAATAGTCGAGAAGAGTATTGACGATAACTCGAGTCGAGACGAGATGACGAAAAGAAGTCAAAGAGATAACTAACAACAAACATATCAAATAAGATGAGTCGATTGGTAATCGTCGGTATTTTCCCATAATCCCATTTTTTAGTACAAGGTATATATACTTGTTTTATGATTTAAAACAAGTTTGGACTTACGACAAAATCAATCGATCTTTGGAAATAACCAAATTTCGCCATGACTCTTTCATTTATCGAACGTTTCCAAGTCAAAAGACTTTATTGAAAATCAATTTCTCGAGTAATTTATAATATAACGAGTATTTATACAAACCCTAAACCCTAAACCTTAAACCCTAAACCCTAAACCCTAAACCCTAAAACCTAAACCCTAAACCCTGAACGCTAAACCAATCCGTAACTCAAACAATAACCAAACGAATAGTCCAATAAATCCAAATATGTTAGTCTACGGGTAGCATGTCTCGAATAGTCCAATAGCCCTAGTGTGTTCCATTTTTATCCCAAATGTCTCACAAGGTTTTCAAAATCGGGATCCTACTTAAAATCGTAAAATTGTAAGATCCTAAGATCAGGATCGGGATCCTGACAACTATGGTCTCACGTACACTTCTAGTTTCCTTACTTCGTTAATAACCAAATTTAATAACAAATATCTTTACATCTTTTAATTTAACAATTATTTTTATTTATTTCTTTTATTTTGTCCAAGTCGAGTCAATATCAAGTCGCAACAAATGAGTTACTATTTCCTTTCGAGTCACGGTCAAACATTTATTCCCTCGGGTCAATAATAATGAACCCGATCCCAAATCATTTCAAACATTCCCTCGGTTTCATTTTGTCGAGTCAAGCCTTAATCAACAAGTCAATTAGTCAATCTAACACCAAACACAATTCCAAATCAACTATGCTAGTCAATCCAAACCAAACACAAACCAAATCGGACCAATATTATCCATCAGTTTACTTTTGGCGCATTTCCATGGTCCCTTTTCCCGCCTAAAGTATTGGGAACCGTTCATATACCTCTCCAGCCTATTTATACCTATCGATTGGAAAACCGTTCATATACAACTCCTTTGATATTTTCATTAGATATTATATTTCAAATTTCAATGGCATCATCCTCTTCAACTCCTAATTCAAACAAAACCAAATGCCCAAGGGAAGATTCTCCTCCTTCAATCCCTGAAAAGTTAAAGAAATTTTTTGACATATCCCAAGATATTTGGGAGAAATGTCATTCTGGAAAATATGGAACTGAAAAAACATTGATAGATCTTTACAACAAGCGTATAAAGAGGCTGGAAGAAAAGAACAAGGAAGATTTAACGATCATTTTGGAGCATTAGAAGAAAGTAGATGATCGGAACAAAGAAATAGAAGATACAAGAGAGAAAATAGTTGGTGTTTACAAAAGTATTGAAGATAGTTTATATATTTCTTAATGTATCTTTTGTATAGTTTATATATTTCTTAATGTATCTTTTGTATCATTATCTTATTTTGACTATGTTAATGTATATTCATACAAGTTTATGATATTTGAATGCAGTTATTATTATTAGTTTATGATATCTGTGTTTCCCCTGATGTTAAAGGGGTGTTTGGTTTCTTGGATAATAGTAGTCTTTTTTAAAAATCTACTCTTTAATACTAAGAAGACTATTAATACTGAAACAGTAAACTGTGTTGTAATGCAAGAACAACAATATCACCAAAACTGATTAAGTGTCTACCTTTACACTTAATCCCTTCCAAATGTATGAGTGCAGTATGGTTTTAAAAGAAAATTGAGTTCATATTGCTGAGAAAAAGTTTTTGCACAAAGTTTGTACTGCTAGGCAAAAAATTGTACTGCTGGGTATCCGTTAGTACTGTTTAGGAGTGCAAGGTACGTTTGTGTCACTTTTTACTTAAAGGGTATAAATCCCCAATTGCAGCACACAATTGTTGATGCAAAAAAGGAAGTTTTATGCAGAACAAAGATATGCAGCTAAGAAGAACAAGCCACCCACTCCAGCATAAAGAAGAGCTTACATGTGTAGGTATTTGAAGAATGTGGACAATTAGAAACTAAAGGATTTGAAATTCTTGAATGATACAAGAATTGAAGAATTATATGCAATTGCCAAGAGAAAAACTGAAAGCTTCTTGAATGCTGAGGTGGTGAAGGGCAGTGAAGAAAAGAAAGAAGAGAAAACAAGTTCAAAAAGAGCAGGTGAACAGTTGGAAAGAAAAAGCAGTAAAAATAAGACGAGTGAGCAAAAAGCAAAGAAAGAACAGAGCAGAGAACAAGAACAAGCTGAGCAAGTTGTTGCTAAAGAACAAATGTAAGCTCACACTGAACTTGCAGTTGTCTCTGTAGGAAAACCTGAAAGAGAAGCCATGGATGCAGAACCTTTAAGTGTTAAACAACCCATTGTTGATTATAAGTCTGGATCTCATGGGAAAATAGTTGATTATGATATTAAGAGGCATGATGGTTCTTCTAGAAGGTTTGTAAGCTTTCTTCAAATGGTTTATAATTTTGATAGAGAAGATATGATAGCACTATGGAAATTACTCAAAGAAAGATTTGGTAATAAGACACCAGAACAAGCTTATGATAGAGCAGTCTGGAATTACTTGAAGGTAATGTTTGAACCAAATCCCGAGGATGAATGTTGGAGAAGACTAAAGCACAACACTGTTAAAGAATGGAAACTTTTTCAAGGATGTGGAGTACATGCTTTAACTGTAAATGAGTTGGTGATCTACATGCTTGTAGAAAAGGATTACCCTTTAAAAATTTTCAAAGACATTCTAGATCAGATGTTGTGTGGGAAGAAAAGACTCCAACTTCAGTTTACTTTTGATGAAATGGCATATCAACTGCTCAAGAAGATGGAAAAGTATCTACGATCCAAGGACAAGAAATAGAATTAAGACTGTTAGAGTTAGAGTTAAGACTGCTAGAATGTATAGTTAGTACTGCTTATGAGATAAACATGTATAGTTGAAAAACACATTGTGGAGTGTTTGGAATAACCCAGTTTGACTTATAAAGTCAACACATACAAAAAAAAGTAGTGACCATGCTGCATTGTTAATAACATATTAATTACAACATATCAGTTAAATTACGTTTACAATGAAAGACAACATAGCATTTCTTGAAGGTGATTCACTTGGTTAATTGACTAGCAGGTGAATCACTTGGTTTATGAGTTGGAGGTTCTTTATTAGGTGTTTGACTTGCAGATTCTTCACTTGGTTTTTTAGTAGCAGGTTCCTCAGTTGGTGCTTGACTTGGGCATACTCCACTTGCTGTTTGAGTTGTAGTTGGTTCAGTTTCTTCATCACCACTGCCCAAGTAAGCACCAACTCTTGTAGATGCATTAATATGTAAGCCAATTACATATCCACTACTATCTGTTGTAGTTGTGTTTTTCCTTGTAACACCACCTCTACCAGTATAAGATGGGGTTCCCCTTCTTTCAAGGCACACTGGACAAACATATCACCTGAAATCTGTATAAGGGGGACGCCTTGCAAAAAAGGTCAATCCAGTCTTGTTTTCACTTTCAACCCAACAGTCAATGCAGACCATTTGACAACCATTTTGTGCATCCATGGTGAAAAGCAATTGATATGATAAAGAGTTGATGATAACTAGGGTATTATATAATGCAGGAAAGAAAAGGATATAATATGGTACAATTAATGTGGTTGTTGAACAACTAGATAGGATTAAAGACAACATAAATGCTTACAATAGAGCCAAAACATTGAGATTTTGAAATTTTTTACTATTGCATACTAGGACCATTTAGGACAAAGTTTTTGTTAAAATAATAAAAAGTAGTCACATGAATATTTCACAATGTGACTATTTTGAATGTATTGGTCACATATAATACCCTTATAATGTGGCCATAAACATAATTTTGATACACATTTGTGATATGGTGTGACTATTGTATAGCCTATAGTCACATGATTGTGCTACAATTAAATGTGGCCATACACATTAGGATTTGGCAGGCAAAAACACACTAAACTTTAGACACATATATTAACTTACGTGACCATATGTATTGAATTTTGGTTACACTTAATCATGTATGCCTATGGTTTAGTGTGACCATATATGACATTTGGTCACACTGTTCAAGTGTGTGGCATATATTTGTCACTTTTAAATGCATATCGTGACTAATGCTTCAAACTTACTTTTCAGTTGTCACACATTCCAAATTCATATATGGCTAAATTTTCAACAAAAACTAGCAGTTACGTTTAAATAATGTGTGAAAAATTTGACTATATGATTTAGCCACATACACAATTACTTCATGTGACCATATATGGATTTTGGTCACACTGGTCAATTGTGTGACATATATTTGTCACATATGTATATATATAGTGTGACTAATATTTCAAACTTATTTGTATCTGCCACACGTCCCAAATTATAAGTGACTAAATAATCAATTTTTTTTTTACCAGATACCTAAAGTCACGAAAATATTCAAATGTGTGGCTGTAGCCTCAGATGTAATTCCGAAATTGTCACACAAGTCAGATCAAGTGTGGTTGTTTATTTTATTCTGGTACATTTAGTCACATAAATAAGTTATTGTGTGGCCGTTCAAAATACCACATGTGTGACTAAAACCCAAATCTGTACTAGTGATTACCTTAGGACAATTTTTTTGTAAACTTTAGTAACTTTACTGTATCATAACCCTAAAAAAAACATAGGATGCAAGTTTAAAGGCTCTTCATTTCATGATAGCTTACCCCATAACTATTTGGGTTTTTATGAAGCAGCAAGGCTAAGGAATATCGGTTCCTTAGCCTCTCCTTTTCACGATCTTCAATACGATATTTGCACACGTCAAGTGACGGAATCATGTTGTACTTTTTCCTGTGTCTGTTCCATAACCATATGTAAATAGCCAAGTTACATGTCAAAAACTACTGCTGAAAATTGATAAGGGTAAATTTAATTCTAACACAGGTCACTTACTCAGCCCAAGAATGCTCAAATTTTGGAATGTCCGGGTCTAAATAATAATGAGTTGAAGGTGTAGTAGATACCTGCAAGTCTACAATGTTAAAGATCAACACTGTAAGTGCACATTTCTTTCAATAAGAAAATGTTCTTAAACTAATTTAAATGTTAAGTAAATACCCCTGTAACGCGGCACCCGACATGAGCTGATAGCAATAATGTTAGGCCTCTCCATTTTTTTCAAGTGAGACCTTATCGAACTCTCGTGCCATGTCATCCCACATGGTAAATTCAATATATTTCCACTGTGCATGGGATAATTTTAACAAATTTTAAAATAAAGATGTGTTTCTCATTCTATATTCAAAATTTGCTAGGTATATGAAATTACATACTCCAAACTTTCAATGTCAATCTTTCTCCTAACAATATGTCTACAATTGGGATCTACTAAAATAACCACATCCCAACCGATCTTACATAACCTATATAATCTGTGAACATAAAGTATGTTTAACATAAATCGTTTGTTTACAGAGAATGGGTAATATAAATATGTGTTACCTGTCAAAACAGGATGCTGAATTTTACCCTGGCTATCTAAATGAGGTATCTTGAAATCAAGCTAGTTATACGAAACAAAGTTAAAAAAATGGTCTAGAAAACCAACTGCCGATATATTTTCAAACTTCGTGTATCATCCAAATTTGAGACCCGTCCTGTTTTCAATATTCTGTTGCCAATTGTTTCCGGTTCGCAGCTGAAATCTGAAATCATATACGCTGATCCAACCTCGATGATAGAACTAAAGTACTAAATATCACTAACATTCATATTCACTTGTACAACATTGCCCTATGACATAAAGGCATCATAAAACATGTGAGCATCGCATATTTAAATTTGTCGAATGTACCTCTCTGCCAAGCAATTTACAACAATAGCCAATCGGTTCTTGCTTAGGGACATTCTGAGCTATCCATCTACAGTGCACACAGGCTTCCAATGTTCTATTTTGGTCCCCTGGATTAAGACGGACAATGTTGTTCTCCACCATTCTAATGGAAAAATCAAATATAAAACCTTAGTGCAGAACCACAACATCACTAATAAAAATCATCAACAACAACATGACAAAAATAGTTTTAATAAAATGATGTCTGTAATAAGAAAAATTTTCACATCCCTCACTCTCGACAAATGCCTCGTAAAAATACCATAATGCATCATCTTATTAGTTTATTATCTCAAATGAAAACATTATCATGTTTGTCTAATAATAATGTAAAATGGATACTGATTTTAAAGAATCCTCTGCAATGTAAATTGTAGATGAAAGATTTTTATAAAACAATAATATTGCACTAAAGATGAGTGCATACAAGGAAGGCTAAGGCGATTTTTGTGTAACATTTGGGGGTGGATTGTAAACAATGCTCTTCATTATTATCTCAGAATCCACTGAAATATCACGAGAACCGCAAAAATAATAGGCTCAGAGGGGTTAACTAGGAATATCTTATAATAAAAATGAGTACATAGCAAGGGTGTGGAGTAATTACTTGACCAATATAGCCAACTTAATTATGATAAATAGGTTTAAAACAAGGGTTATCCTAATGTCTCTTATCATTTAGTCAATAAAGTACCAAATCGGTACCTTTGGAAAAGACGATTACTATTTAATGACAAAACCTAAAAAACAAACATGGACTATTAATTTAGGACGGAATGAGTATAAAATTACCAAAAACCAAGTCTTATTAACATTAAAAAATGAAATATGTAGTACTTACAAATAACTTTAAAATGAAAATGTGAACTTGAGTTTTATTTCATTAAAAGAATTGAACCCAAAAAATTTCATTTATCCAACCGAGTCAAAGTTCCACTTTCTACTAATACAAGTAATTTTCAAGAATCAAAAACGAAAAAAACTCAATGATCTCAGATCTGTGTTGGGGTTATCAGACCACTATATTTAAAGATTAACACATAGTGAGGTTAGACATTGGTAGTGAAGATCCGGTCATTCCGGCAACAACCATGGCGGCGGCGTCATTAGCAGCGGATCTATAGAAAAAATTTAAAAAATGTTACATATTTTTCTAAAAAACCTTGAAGACATAATAATATACATCGATATAGGAAAATAACCTAAAAGTTGAAAAAAATGTATAGATCTAAAATTTCTACAAACCTTAATTAATATTTGCACAATACTACCAAGAATAGAACTAGATATTTTCTGGCGGTAGCAAATGTTTTCGGCCGCAAAATAACATTTTCCAACGACAGCTGTTGCAACGCTAAGTTTTTCCGGCGAAATAACAGTGGCACTAACTCTTCGTAGCGAAATAGCGGCGGTGGCAAGCGGCAATAAGCGCTGCTATAACAAAAAAAAAACTAAAAATATTAATATATATAGATCTATAAAAAAAAACTACCGATCTACAAATATAATTTATAGATCTAAAAATAAAATCTATTGATCTATAAAAAATAGCCTCAAAAATTTATTAATATACGTAAATCTATTAGAAAACTAAAAAAAGCTCTAAACTTGAAAAAACCATTTCAAGGCGGCGGCGGCTGGTCATGGTGGTGGTGTTTCTGTCGTGGTGATGTTCGGTGGTGGTGGTGTTCCGGTGGTGGTGGTGTTCCGTGGTGGTGGGATTTCGTGGTGGTAGGGTTTTGGTTGTGGTGGTGATTTGTGTGATTGTGTCTTTTGGTGTACTGTTTTTTTGTATGTTGGTTTTTTTAAGTTACAGTATACGGGATCGGTGAGTGAGTGTTTGTGTCAATCCAAGCCAAAGTTAAAGAAACCTTTTAAACATAAAACAAGAAATAACATAATTAGTCATTGGACTATAATTCCAAGTTAAGACTACTTTTTAACAAATTTATTTCTAAATCACTAAATATGGTACATATAATTTTGAAAACTTGACAGGAACAACGGGTACAACCGGAATTCGGAGTCGTCATCGATTCAGCTAGCCAATAAAAGCCATTCAAAAACAAAACAAAGGACCAGTCGGAACCTGTAAAAACGGGTGAACTAGGTCGGACTGAGATCATTTTTTATTCTCCAGTTAATCAGTTTGTCACTGTAATTTTGTTTGCGCTGAAATTTCAATCACAGAGTACCCGCCGCTACAACGCGCGGGTACCCTGCTAGTTTGTTTACATTACATTACATCAATTTATATTTGTTATCTAAATTAAATATCACCACCACCATCTTCAATATGCATAATCAGACACACTACCATCATCAATACCCCACTCTCGGACTCAAACCCCCACAAATCGGACCATCACCGGAGCTGTTACGCGCTCCCACGCACCACCACTTCGCTGTTGGCTTTTATTGTTTTTTGGGAAAATTCCGGTGTTTTTCGACTGCCTGGACCTTCACCGCCCGCGAGTGGAGGTTCCTCACCTCTTTCCGAGCAGTTTCCAACTTGCTCTGTTGCCTCATTCGCCGCCGGTCGCCGAAATCTGCCGTCACCGCCCCCGACAATAAATTCCGTCCACCGGAATTTTCGTTCCGGCAATTGAGACTTGTTTTTCCTCATATTTATCTGCTTTTTACTCCCCTTTTCTTTCTTTTTCTTTTATTCCTTGATTTAGCCTTGATTTTTGTACTTTGTTTCCCTGTTTTTTCTTTTTCTTAATTTGTTCTTAGTTTACCTGCCCTTTCTTAATTAACTGCTTTTTCTTTTACTTATTTGTTCTTTGTTTACCTGCCCTTTATCTGGCTATACTTTGCTTTTCGTTTTCTTGATTGTCTGATTTGTCTTCCTTTTGAAGCTTGGATTTTAGATTTTATTTCTTTATAGTTGGCCTTGCTTTTGTGTTTGCTTTGAGTGTGCGGGATAGTTTTCCCCCTCCTTGATTTTGTGCCTTTCTCTTGGTTGTAGTTTGCTTGGGTTAGGATAGACGCCTTGGTTGGTGATGGTCACCTGAGGTCATGTCGTCCCGGCTTGGGTGGGGTAGGCGGGGTAGGTGGAGTAGGCAGGGTAGGCGGGTCTAGGGCGGGTAGGGGCTATGCTAGGGTAGCGGCCTCTGGTAGGATTAGGGTGGGTAGTTGGAATGTTGGGTCTTTAACCGGTAAGCTCTTTGAGCTGGCTGATGTGTTGGGGAGACATAAGGTGGATATTGCGTGCTTCCAGGTGACCAAATGGAAGGGATCTAGCACGAGGGAGGGTAACGGTTACAAGCTTTGGTACTCGGGCTCTAGGACAGCGAGAAATGGAGTTGGAGTTATTTTTTCGGCGGGTCTCAAGGATAATGTAGTGCAAGTGATCAGGAGTAGCGATAGGATCATGGCGATTACTTGTTTTATGGATGGGGAGACCGTAACGTGATCAGCGCATACGCACCATAGGTGGGCCGGAGTGAAGTAGAGAAGAAAAGCTTCTGGGACTCGCTCAACGAGCTGGTAAGGGAGTGCCCGTCGGAACAAAGGTTGATTATAGGGGGTGACTTGAACGGCCATATAGGAGAGGGATCGAATGGTTACGCGGGGGTCCACGGAGGGTTTGGCTACGGAGTTAGGAATGACAAAGGCCGCTCGATTTTAGAGTTTGCTACGGCACATGACTTGGTAGTAGCGAACTCTTTCTTCAAGAAGAGAGATGTTCACTTGATCACCTTCTAGAGTGGGGGCCACAACTCCCAGATTGACTTTCTGCTTGTGCGAAGAAGGGATCTTAGAGCATGTAGAGACTGCAGGGTTTTCCCAGGCGAGGCACGCTCATCCCAACACAGATTGTTAGCACTGGATGCACTTTTTGAGAGGCAACGACATAGGAGAGTAGCGACCAGGTTGCTGAGTATCCTTTGGAAGAAAATGAACAGTGAGGTGGCAGAGTTGTTTAGAGGGAAAGTCTCAGAGGGACTCTCTACTAGGTCGGAGGACTTGACTGCTAGAGACGCGGACCAGATGTGGAACACTCTTGCCGGCATCATTAAAGACGCTGCAAAGGATTCCTTGGGTGTGGCTAGCGGGGTAGCGAGAACCAAGCCACCTAGCAGCAGGGAATCTTGGTGGTTTTGCGAGGAAGTACAATCCAAAGTTGTAGCGAAACAAGCTAGGTTCAGAGAGCTTCTTTCGTTCTGAGAGGGACACCAACCGGATATTACCGCCGCAGAAGAAAGGTACAAAGTAGCTAAAAGAGAAGCGAAAAAGGCAGTAGCACAAGCGAAGGACAAAGCGTACGAAGATTTGTACAACAAATTGGACTCCAAGGAGGGAGCTAATGATATATTCAGGATTACTAAAGCCAGAGAGAGAAGAAGGAAGGATTTAGGTAACATAAAATATATCAAAGATGAAGGTGGTCGAACCATTGTGAACGAAGAGGATATTAGGAAAAGATGGGGAGAGTATTTTTCCTCTCTTTTCAACGGAGGGTATATGGAAGAAAGAGGAGAAGAAGAGAACCCTTGCCAACTTCCAGAGTGCTACTATTCGAGGATTAGCCAACCAGAAGTGAATGTGGCACTATAGAAGATGGGGAGAAACAAAGCAGCAGGGCTGGACCAAATCCCCATAGAAGCCTGGAGGTGTCTGGGTGATGAGGGGGTAAGATGGTTGACTTGCCTCTTCAACAAGATCTTCTCCGGTGATAAGATGCCAGAAGATTGGAGACTCATTGAAGTCATTCCCATCTACAAGAACAAGGGGGATGTGCAAGTGTGTAGCAACTATAGGGGCATTAAGTTTAATACCTTATACATTACCATGTCATTATTATTGTTAGACACCAAGTAATTCTAATTGAAGGTTGATTAACCCATTTTTACGAACTATTATTTTTTTTTTTTACAAACGTATCAAACAACACAAACACAAGTCACTCATTGAACGAATATGTGACGTGACACGAATAGCTCACTTGCGCACCGACACTAAAAGCTACATGTACTCCGAGATATATCAAACCAATCTAATTAATATATATACATATACATATATATAATTATTACAAATAAAGTTTTACTTATGAAATTCCATTTTCATTCTTTCTTTTTAGTTTTGGGCCAAATACATCATAAAGCCCACTATACCATTCTTTTCTCTCTTTTATTTGGATCGAACCACACAGAAACTCCACAACACAAAAACCAAATCCTTCACACTACATTTTTTCTTTCTTTGGTTACTCGACGCAAAACAAAACACACCCACTTTAACTAGCTTAAAACTCATAGTTACACTTTAGTTAGAATCCAAGAAAAAACTCATAGAACCATGTCTCAAAATCCTTTTCCTCTTTTCCTCCTTTACGTGAAGGATCAACCAAAACAAAAAGCTCAAAAATGCATGCTTGCTACTGTTTTATGCATACTTGTACAATCTAATATATAAAAATTGGTCCTACTTTTCCCTAATACAAACACAATTCGATACCTAACCACAAGCTACCAATTTAAAATAATCCCCTAACCTTGCTTTGACCACACTTTGACTTGATTACCCCTTGTATAATGCGTTTCCCACTCAACAAACTTGACATAAACATTTTAAGCTTTGAAACACTTTATAAATTTTACTTTTATTACATTTATAAAAATAACATATAGCCATACTAACATAAAAAACATTTTTTTTGTAATAACTTTAAAATAACTAAAAATATTTAAAATAAATATTTTTACTAACACTTATGATAATTAACAATATTATACAACCAAGCTTTAATCGATGACGTTTTCGTAAAATAACAACAATAACTATCATAAGTTATCTTTGAACTTTAAGCATCCAAAATACACAAATCCGACACTATCACACTTGAAAGTCTTCACACTCGTCATTTCACATCAAGCCCTAGAACAATCGAATCTAAACTTATCATATTACTCTAGGTCGCAAGTCGGAGCTATTCACTTACATCACTTGATCACTACTTGACTACTGTATCACTAAGGTGAGTTCATAGTCCCACTTTTTACTATGTTTTCAAATCCCGTGGGGAGATACATGCTATAAATCTGAACACAAGTATTTTTCTGTATGTTACCCTGATTAATATTGCCTAAGTTACCACCCTTGCCAAAAAGTCCCTCATATCATGAACCATTAATCACTTGCGAGTGAACACGAATTTAGTGAATAGCTCTATTGGAAGTTGGCGCCCCATTTGAAGTTAGCCTGGAATGGTAACCAAATGCACTTTATTCGAATTAAGAGTCTGGCAAAACTCCTACGACGAGGGCATTATCACCTACATCATTGCTATGATGTGGGCTATTTATATCATTTATTATTACACCCGATGTTAGGTTTTCATTTCATGAGGCTTAGGGCAATATATATATATAATATATATATATATATATATATATATATATATATATATATATATATATATATATATATATATATATATATATATTACACCTACGATATCATTGTTTTTACTACTATCTGACTTGTGTTCAAACTATTACAATTAAAACACTATGGATTCACTCAACCTTTGTGTTGACCCTTTTAGCATGTTTTATCTCAGGTATTTAAAGATCTCAAGGCACGGAGTTGGCAGGGGCATTGGAAACCTACCCCTTTTATTTCAAATAACTATGTCATTCTTTTCAAACTCATTATCACTTTTGTGAAAACTCATCTCTTTTTGGAAACTATTGTGTAATCTTTGAATATTGAGTTTTAATTGAATGATATAAATTCTACTTTTAATGACTATCTATGCTTATGACTGTGATCTAATTGGTAATACCCCGTTTAAGTCTTTCGCTGTTATCTAAAATTTTAACGGGGTGTTACAGATTGGCATCAGAGCCTAGGTTATAGAGAACCAAGTGATTTTCAAAACACTGGACTATAACCACGATTTCTAAAAGGACCATTTTAAACCTTACCACCTTATGCCCTCCGTGCCAACATTTTGCTAACACTTGCATTGAGATTTGCTTGGCAGATTATGCATCACTCATGAACTTTTGCATTGAGATTTGCTTGGCAGATTATGCATAACAAATGAATTTTATCACTTACAAATGTTACTATGACTAATGCATGTTAATATTATTAATGACCTATATTATTACTGGGATATTGCAGTACCATGTCGCCCCTTATTATCATACTTTCTGACAGTGATGATGCACTACCCGCATCACCTCTCATCCCCACTATCATTTTATCCGACTGTGACACTGATAGCACCTTACCCGTTTCACCCGTTATCCCATCTGTTGTTCCATCTGGGAACGTATCTGGGGAGACAGAGCCCTTTGAGGAGGGTGAAGTCGCCTCGACACCAGTTATCTCACCCACTATCCCACTTTCATCTTCTCTCGCCTTTGGTCCTTTGACTCTCGATCAGTACTATGAGTCACAGCAGTTCCTAGCTGCTGATGATCACTCTGAGCCATCACTACGCCGAGTTCTTACCCATGATCACTACTCCACAGGATTAGAGGCTGATGATGAGTCCTCCGACTCAGATTCTTCTGATTCAGCTGCATCCATTCCACCACCACCCCCGCCTGTACCGGTTCGCCGGTGCAAGCGAGTCAGAGTCCTTCAGCCATATGAGCCAGCCCCTTTTAGAAAGAGATTTAAGTACTGCCCTGATGGTCACACCTATATTTGCACTGCTCGGAAACGAGTACATACTTCACCAGCCCTAGTACCACCACCACCAGCTCTCATGTCTACACCACCACCCATTTCTCCTGAGCCATCACCATCAGCACCACAACCCCACCCTTATATGCTCCCGACCTTTACACCACCACTCTCACCAGAGGTTTCACCGTCCCCCATACCACCACCGACTGTGTTCTACACCCAAACTACCACCGTTCCCCTATCATCCCCCATTTCATCTCCTGCTCCTTCACCCATTCGTGCTTAGAGTGTTCCCTTGCCCTCTCCTGAGAGAGCACACCACTTGAGCCCTTCATCATCTGACCCGTATGTTTAGGCTGCTACTGAGGCTGCAGCCTATCCTAGACTTCGTAGGAGGGTTGATGCTCGCAGGTGGTCATTCTTGTTGGATTGTATTCGTCGCTGGAGACTTAAGGAGGGAGCCCCTAGAGCTTCAGAGCTAGGAGAGAGTTCGTCAGCTATCCTTCCAGTTACAGGAGAGCCCTTGCACCATACCATCCCACTGCTGGCCGCTAGACTTGTCCGACATGATGATCGTCTTGATGAGCTTCTGAGTTTGATTGATGACATATCTCTCGAGCGGGTCGAGAACATCCAGGAGGAGATCAAGAACCTCGTAGTGGGCAGGATAGCTATGGAGGAGGTTTTTGACTGGATGGGTACTAGCCTACAGGAGGCACAGGAGATTGTTGCTGATCTTAGAGATAGGTTGGAGGCCATGGAGCAGGAGGTCTAGGACCAGCGGGACCTCATCACAGACATGGGACAGAGGATGGAAAGCATGAGACAAGAGGCCCAGGATTAGGGTGACATATCCAGGATCACACAGGAGATTATCGAGACTCAGGCTGGAGAGCTCGACAGGGCCAGGAGGAGCATACAAGGATTTGAGTCTAGATAGAGGATCAGAGACCGGAGGATGGATGAGTTGACTGCGATAGTTAGAGGATTACAGTGTGGACCAGGGGATGCACCTGGCACTTCATAGACTACCCATGTGCTATTGTAGTAGTGACATCTTAGCTTGCCCTGCGTGGCATTAATAATCTTGTATTGTGTTGTTTTTGGGAAACAATGTATCAAATTATTAAAACTTGATTGTTGGTTATGATTACTACGTACCAGTACTGATCTATGTTATTACGGTTGCTTTCTTTCGTTTGTTCTGTGATTTTCTCTTATACATCGCCATATTATGATTCATTATAAATTCCATGTGTGTTATGATTGTATTCAGACATTTCGTGATGATTATTTATGATTGATATGATTTTGCTTATGATGATGTATGTGAAGTTGGTTATGATAGCTCACTTAGTTGTGTTGGTCATGATTTCTAAAGTGTGCAATTGTGATATTTATAGAAATATGGCTCCTCGAAGAAAAACGACAAAGAAAACAACCCCCGCAACCACCATGACCCCAGCCGCTATCCGAAAGTTGATCGCCGATAGTGTTGCTGCAGCACTGGGAGAGCAAGCGGCGGCTATGGCGCGTTCCAGTAGCATCAACCGGCCAACTAGAGAAGGCGAGACATCTGTGGTTCGCAAGTGCACTTACAAGGACTTCATGGCTTGCAAGCCAACCTACTTTAAGGGTACTGAAGGAGTAACTGAACTTGCTCGAAGGTTTGAGCGTTCTGAGACTGTGTTCACAAGAAGCGGATGTTCTAAAAACAGCAAGGTCTCGTTTGCTACGGGGACCCTGCTGGAAGATGCTTTATCTTGGTGGAACTCTACCGCTCAGAATATGGGCCTAGAGGAAGCCTACCAAATCACTTGGGCTGACTTTAAACGAAGAATGTTGAAAAAGTATTGCCCACGTACTGAGATCAGGAAACTGGAGGATGAGTTTGATCGCCTAGTGGTGAAAGGAAATGATATTCGGACTTATGATAGAAGGTTTCAAGAACTTTCTCTGCTATGCCCAACCAAAGTGCCAGACTTTGAGAAAACACTAGAAAGGTATGTTGAAGGATTGCCTAAGAGCATAGAGGGGGATGTCACTGTATCCAAACCTCAAACACTAGAAGAGGCTATGGAGACTGCTCAGAAGCTATTGGAAAGGGAGATCAAACGCAGTCAGACTCAAGGAAGCAACGATCACAAACGAAAATTTGATGATCGCAGGGGAAATCACAACAACAACTCTCATCACAACAACAACAACCACAACCACAACCGCAGCAACAATCAAAACTATCAACAAAACCGAAACCACCATCACAACCAGCAGAACCGCCAGCAAGAAACTACCAGGGCTTACATTGCCACACCCACTGGAACTGGGGGCTATACTGGAACCGCTCCTATGTGTAACCGATGTAGGATGCATCACAAAGGGCCCTGCTTTGCTAAATGTGGGAAATGTCAGAAAATCGGCCACGAGACAAGACTGTAAGGCCACAGGTGCCAACTTGCAACCAGTGGCCATGGTGTGCCATGGATGTGGTAAAAAAAAGCACTACAAGAACCAGTGCCCAAACCAGACTGCCAACCAGAACAACAACGCTCGTGGGCGAGTTTATGTGATGGGAGAAGGAAATGATCACCAAGACCCGAACGTAGTCACGGGTACGTTTTCACTTAATAACCATCTTGCTAAAGTTTTATTTGATTCGGGAGCCGACAAAAGTTTCGTATCTACAACTTTTGCTTCTTTACTTAACATCACCCCGACTAAATTAGACACCACCTACGAAATAGAACTAGCCAACGACAAGCTAGTAGAAACCAACACCCTGATCCAAGGTTGCACCTTGCTCCTATTAAATCAACCATTCGACATAGACCTTATGCCCATTCAACTAGGTAGTTTCGGCGTAGTCATCGGCATGGATTGGTTATCCAAGAATCATGCTAGAATCATATGCGACGAGAGAGTTGTACACATTCCGCGCGAAAGGAGAAACTTTAGTTGTCTGTGGCGAACGGAGTAAGACCCGGCTAAGTAACATATCATGCGTCAAAACGATGAAGTATATCGACCGAGGATGTCTTGCATTTTTGGGTTAAGTAACCGAGAAAAATTCGGTGGAGAAGCGACTAGAAGATGTACCAATAGTTAAAGAGTTCCCCGAAGTATTTCCTGAAGACCTACCTGGTCTTCTGCCAACCCGACAAGTGGAATTTCAGATCGACCTAGTACCAGGAGCGGCACCAGTTGCACGAGCACCTTATAGGTTGGCACCATCTAAGATGAAAGAATTGTCTGAGCAATTGCAAGAATTGTCAGATAAAGGATTCATACGCCCGAGTTCTTCGCCATGGGGAGCTCCGGTGCTGTTTGTTAAGAAGAAAGACGGATCCTTTCGGATGTGCATCGATTATCGTGAATTGAACAAACTCACCGTGAAGAATCGATATCCATTACCTAGAATCGATGACCTGTTCGACCAACTGCAAGGATCGAGTGTCTATTTGAAAATTGATCTAAGGTCAGGTTATCATCAACTAAGAGTTAGGGAAGAAGACATTCCTAAAACAGCTTTCAGGACACGATATGGCCACTATGAGTTCCAAGTAATGCCATTTGGCCTAAAAAACGCACCTGCTGTGTTTATGGACCTAATGAACCGAGTGTGCAAACCGTACTTGGACAAATTTGTGATCGTGTTTATTGATGATATCCTCATCTACTCATGCAACAAAGAAGAACACGCAAAGCACTTGAAGGCTATCCTGGAACTGCTCAAAGAGGAGAAATTATACGCCAAATTTTCCAAGTGTGACTTCTGGATTGAGAAAGTGCAATTTCTTGGACATGTGATCGATAGCAAAGGTATTCACGTGGACCCCGTAAAAATTGAAGCTGTTAAGAATTGGGCATCTCCTACAAACCCCACGGAGACACGTCAATTTTTAGGTCTTGCTGGGTACTACCGAAGATTCATCGAGGGTTTCTCTAAGATCGCCAAACCTTTGACGGAATTGACGCAAAAGAAGAAGAAGTTTGACTGGGGAGAAGAGCAAGAGACGTCATTCCAACTCTTGAAGCAGAAACTCTGTGAAGCTCCAATATTAGCATTACCCGAAGGAAGTGCTGACTTCGTGGTTTATTGCACGCATCTATTCACGGATTAGGCCCGTATTAATGCAAAGGAACAAAGTTATTGCATATGCCTCTCGACAACTCAAAACCCACGAGAAAAACTACACCACTCATGATCTAGAGTTAGGAGCAGTAGTGTTCGCTCTTAAGATGTGGAGGCACTATTTGTATGGCACCAAGTGCACGGTGTTTACAGATCACAAAAGTCTCCAGCATATTCTAGACCAGAAGGAGCTAAACATGAGGCAACGCCGATGGTTGGAGTTACTCAGTGACTATGATTGTAAATTCGCTATCATCCTGGAAAGGCTAATGTTGTGGCTGATGCCTTAAGTCGAAAGGAGCGAATTAAACCCCTCAGAGTGAGATCTTTGGGAATAACAAATAGATCGCCACTCCCATCAAAGATTTTAGAAGCACAGATCGAAGCTTTAAAAGAAGAAAATAGACCAAAGGAGAGGATCTGGGGAATGCCAGAGAATGAGAATGGCTTTGTGAGAAAGCAAAACGGGATGTTGTGTTTCAATGACAGAAAATGGATTCCACTTTACGGAGGAATACGTGATCTTATCATGCACGAATCCCACAAGTCAAAGTATTCCATTCATCCGGGATCTGATAAGATGTATCAGGACCTCAAGAAGTTGTATTGGTGGCCAAACATGAAGGCCGACATCGCTATGTATGTCGAAAAATGTTTGACATGTGCTAGAGTAAAAGCAGAACACCAAAGGCCGTCTGGTTTGTTGATACAACCCGAGCTTCCTATGTGGAAATGGGAGAGGATTACAATGGACTTCATCACAAAGCTACCTAAGACATCGGGTGGACTTGACACCATTTGGGTCATTGTTGATCGTCTCACTAAATCCGCACACTTCTTGGCAATCAAAGAAACTGACGACATGAATACCCTTGCACGATTATATTTGATGGAAATAGTCTCACGACATGGAGTGCCGGTTTCCATCATCTCAGATCTTGATAGTCGCTTCACATCTAGATTTTGGCAGACATTGCAGAAAGCCTTGAATACCCGGTTAGACATGAGTACCGCATATCACCCCCAAACTGACGGCCAAAGTGAGAGAACTATTCAAACCTTAGAAGACATGCTACGAGCATTTGTAATTGATTTTGGAAAAGGTTGGGATAAGCACTTGCCATTGGCAGAATTCTCTTACAACAACAGCTATCACGCTAGCATTAAAGCTGCTCCATTCGAAGCGCTTTATGGTAGAAAGTGTTGTTCACCTATCTGTTGGACAGAGGTTGGGGATGTTCAAATCTCCGGACCCGAACTCATTCATGAAACCACCGAAAAGATCATCCAAATCAAACAATGTCTACAAGCCGCCCGGGATCGACAAAAGAGTTACGCCGACGTGAGAAGAAAACCTATGGAGTTTCAGGTTGGAGACCGAGTAATGTTGAAAGTATCACCTTGGAAAGGGATGATTAGATTCGGAAAGCGCGGAAAGCTAAATCATCGATACGTTGGACCATTCAAAATCCTAGAGAGGATTGGTCCAGTGGCATACAAGCTTGAACTTCCGGAAGAGCTGAGTAGAGTGCACAATACCTTTCATGTATCAAATCTGAAGAAATGTCTATCGGATGAAACCCTTATCGTTCCTTTAAAAGAAATTCGACTTGACGATAAGCTAAACTTTGTCTAAGAACCAATGGAAATATTAGATAGAGACGTCAAGCAATTAAAACAAAGCCGCATTCCCATTGTCAAAGTTAGATGGAATTCTAAGAGAGGACTAGAGTACACCAGGGAATGCGAAGACCAAATTCGAGCTAAATATCCTCATCTATTCGATAAGACAACCCCGACCACTATCACATCTTAGGATTCGGGACGAATCCAGTCTAACGGGTGGGTACTGTAATACCTTGTAATTTACCATGTCATTATTATTGTTAGACACCAAGTAATTCTAATTGAAGGTTGATTAACCCATTTTTACGAACTATTTTTTTTTTTACAAACGTATCAAACAACACAAACACAAGTCACTCATTGAACGAATATGTGACGTGACACGAATAGCTCACTTGCGTACCGACACTAAAAGCTACATGTACTCCGAGATATATCAAACCAATCTAATTAATATATATACATATACATATATATAATTATTACAAATAAAGTTTTACTTATGAAATTCCATTTTCATTCTTTCTTTTTATTTTTGGGCCAAATACATCATAAAGCCCACTATACCATTCTTTTCTCTCTTTTCTTTGGATCGAACCACACAGAAACTCCACAACACAAAAATCAAATCCTTCACACTACATTTTTTCTTTCTTTGGTTACTCGACGCAAAACAAAACACACCCTCTTTAACTAGCTTAAAACTCATAGTTACACTTTAGTTAGAATCATAGCAAAAACTCATAGAACCATGTCTCAAAATCCTTTTCCTCTTTTCCTCCTTTACGTGAAGGATCAACCAAAACACAAAGCTCAAAAATGCATGCTTGCTACTGTTCTATGCATACTTGTACAATCTAATATATAAAAATTAGTCCTACTTTTCCCTAATACAAACACAATTCGATATCTAACCACAAGCTACCAATTTAAAATAATCCCCTAACCTTGCTTTGACCACACTTTGACTTGATTACCCCTTGTATAATGTGTTTCCCACTCAACAAACTTGACATAAACATTTTAAGCTTTGAAACACTTTATAAATTTTACTTTTATTACATTTATAAAAATAACATATAGCCATACTAACATTAAAAACATTTTTTTTGTAATAACTTTAAAATAACTAAAAATATTTAAAATAAATATTTTTACTAACACTTATGATAATTAACAATATTATACAACCAAGCTTTAATCGATGACGTTTTCGTAAAATAACAACAATAACTATCATAAGTTATCTTTGAACTTTAAGCATCCAAAATAGACAAATCCGACACTATCACACTTGAAAGTCTTCACACTCGTCATTTCACATCAAGCCCTATAACAATCGAATCTAAACTTAACATATTACTCTAGGTCGCAAGTCGGAGCTATTCACTTACATCGCTTGATCACTACTTGACTAATGTATCACTAAGGTGAGTTCATAGTCCCACTTTTTACTATGTTTTCAAATCCCGTGGGGAGATACATGCTATAAATCTGAACACAAGTATTTTTCTGTATGTTACCCTGATTAATATTGCCTAAGTTACCACCCTTGCCAAAAAGTCCCTCATATCATGAACCATTAATCACTTGCGAGTGAACGCGAATTTAGTGAATAGATCTATTGGAAGTTGGTGCCCCATTTGAAGTTAGCCTGGAATGGTAACCAAATGCACTTTATTCGAATTAAGAGTCTGGCAAAACTCCTACGACGAGGGCATTATCACCTACATCATTGCTATGATGTGGGCTATTTATATCATTTATTATTACACCCGATGTTAAGGTTTGCGTGTCATGAGGCTTAGGGCAATATATAAATATTACACCTACGATATCATTGTTTTTACTACTATCTGACTTGTGTTCAAACTATTACAATTAAAACACTATGGATTCACTCAACCTTTTTGACCCTTTTTGCATGTTTTATCTCAGGTATTTAAAGATCTCAAGGCACGGAGTTGGAAGGGGCATTGGAAACCTACCCCTTTTATTTCAAATAACTATGTCATTCTTTTCAAACTCATTATCACTTTTGTGAAAACTCATCTCTTTTTGGAAACTATTGTGTAATCTTTGAATATTGAGTTTTAATTGAATGATATAAATTCTACTTTTAACGAATATCTATGCTTATGACTGTGATCTAATTGGTAATACCCCGTTTAAGTCTTCCGCTGTTATCTAAAATTTTAACGGGGTGTTACATTAAGCTACTTAGCCACACCATGAAGCTTTGGGAGAGGATTATTGAGAGAAGGTTGAGAAGGGAGACGAGGGTGTCTGAGAACCAATTTGGTTTTATGCCAGGAAGGTCAGCGATTGAGGTTATTCACCTTCTTAGAAGTCTTATGGAGAAGTATAGAGAAAGACAAAAGGACCTGCATATGGTGTTCCTCGACCTCGAAAAGGCATATGATAGTGTCCTCGAGAGTTAATTTGGAGAACTCTAATTGATAAAGGAACCCCAAGGAGGTACGTCAGAGTCATTAAGGATATGTATGAGGGGGCTAAGACCCTGGTACGGTCCACAGTGAGGATCTCAGAGTTTTTCTCTGTGGAAGTAGGACTCCACCAAGGATCTGCCATTAGCCCTTACCTCTTCGCATTGATTCTAGATGAGTTATCTCGAGGGATTCAAGAGTGCATACCGTGGAGCATGATCTTCGCTGACAACATTGTGTTGGTGGCAGAATCTGCGGAAGGGTTAAACAACAGACTTGAGCACTAGAGGGAGGCTCTAGAAGACAATGGTCTTCGAGTGAGCAGAGAGAAGACTGAATACATGAGATGTGATTTTGGGAGGATCGAGTTAGATCACCACGAAGATATGGATATTCGTATCGGTGACCGGATCCTTCCACCCAAGGAGTCTTTTAGATGTCTGGGATCGATGATTCACAAATCAGGGAGGATAGATGAGGACGTAACCCACCGGATTAGAGCTGGGTGGGCGAGATGGAGGGCTGCGTCGGGAGTCCTTTGTGACAGGAACGTCCCATTAAAGCTAAAGGGTAAATTTTATAAGGTGGCGATTAGACAGGCTATGTTGTACGGGTCTGAGTGTTGGCCTATCTCCAAAGCCCATGCTAACAGGGTCGAGGTGGCGGAACTGAGAATGCTAAGGTGGACTTGCGGTAAGACCTTGCTTGACATGATCCCGAACGGAGTTTTCAGAGCTAAACTCGAGGTCGAGTCTATTATCTCGAAGATGAGAGAAGGAAGGCTCAGGTGGTTCGGTCATGTAAGGAGGAGGCCACAATCAACGCCCGTAAGAAGAGTCGAAGCGCTAGTAGTGGACGGTGTGAGAAGGAGGGGTAGACCCAAATTCAGATGGGAGGATAGACTTAAGCTAGACATGAAGGAGCTGCTCTTGTCCGAGGACATGACCTCAGATAGGAAGGCATGGAGAGATAGAATTAGGATATGCGGGTAGCTCAGGCTAGGTGTGCGTGGATCTAGGTGGTTTTTTTTTTTTTTTTTTTTTTTTTTTTTTTTTTTTTTTTTTTTTTTTTTTTTGGCGTCTCTTTGTTGCCTTGCCCATGTGTTGGGTTGCTTTGTCTTAGCTTTAGGCCCCGTGCGTTGCCCTGCTTTGCTTTGTTTTGCTCCTTTAGGTTTGGTGCTTTGCTCTTTGCGTATGTGTCTTTTTGCCCGTGTTTTATGCTCTGGTTATGTGTTTGCTTGTTTTGCCTACTTTCTTTTGCCTACTTGTTGCTTGTTATGCTCTGACTCAGTTGCCCTCGTGCCTTTGCTCTATCATGCGCACACATGCACTTGCCGGAGGTCTCTTTGGAAGCAGTATCTCTACTCCCTTAGGGTAGGGGCAGGATCTGTCTACATTCTACCTCCCCCATACCCTGCTCCGGCGGGATTGGATTTGTTGTTGTTGTTGTTGTTGTATATTTACTTTAGATTTTCTAGTATTTTTTATAGGGGTGTTTTTTATTTTACATCATATTACGTTCTCATGTTTTCAAGACAAACTCATTTAAATATTATATTACATTATGTTAATTATATTACGTTATGTTATATTATATTATATTATATTATATTATATTAGTATATTATATTAGTATATTGTATTTTATTATATGAAAAAAAAATGTGTGCTTGTGTATATATAGTACTGTGGTTTATATTTTTACATAAATCACAATGAAGATCATCTTGTGTTTTACGTTGCTAGGATTATGTGTTTTTGGTAAAACATTTGCATGTACTATCACAAATGGCTACATCGTTAAAATTGAAAACTTAATACCAGATAGTAAAGTATTAGTTCATTGCCAGTCGAAAGATGATGATCTTGGTGATCATTGGCTAACTTTCAAGCAGGAGGTGCATTGGCATTTTTGTGAAAACTTTTTCAAAACTACTCGATATCGTTGTCACTTCGAATGGGATTTGAAAGAACAAGACTTGGATGTTTTCAACAAGGATCTCGGCCTTCAATGCTTCATACAAGATGATAACAACCCTTGTAACTGGTCTACAATGACCGATGGAGTATATTGGTATAATAATAATACAACTACTTGGCTAAAAAGATACGACTGGAAACCCAAAAGTATTTGAAATTGGTAAATTTATGTTATCAATATTCGAAAGAGATGTCATTATCTGAGTTGATATTGATTCTTTCTTGCAAATGCTATATATGAAAATTGTGCTTTATTAAAATTAGAGTTAATTCCCAAACTAGGCCAAAAGTTTTGGCCTATTTCAAGAGGAAGCCAAAACCAAGTTCTATTTCCCATTTTGTCCACGCTCGACCGCTCGACTGCTCGACCCCATAAATCTTGCGACACGTGTCATTCCTTTATTGACACGTGTCATTCTTTTATTTTTTTATTAATAAAAATTTGGCCCACAATTGACCAATAAATTTGGCAACATTAGTCCCTTAACCAAACAAGCGTTTGCAAAGTTAGTCCTTTTATTAACGGCCATTTTATTTTAGTCCATTAACCAAACAAGCGTTTGCAAAGTTAGTCCTTTTACTAACGGTCGTTTTATTTCAGTCCATTAACCAAACAAGCGTTTGCAAAGTTAGTCCTTTTACTAACGGCTGTTTTATTTTAGTCCATTAACCAAACAAGCGTTTGCAAAGTTAGTCCTTTTCATTTTTGGTCCTTGCGATTATTATTATTATTCAAAAAAATTCAAAAGAATTTATAAAAATTCCAAAAAACTTATAAAAATTCGAAAAAAATTATAAAATTTCGAAAAGTTTCGAAAAAATTTATAAAAAATCGAAAAAGATTTAAAAATTCGAAAAAACTTATAAAATTTTGAAAAATTTATAAAAATTCGAAAAAATTTTAAAAATACGAAAAATTTATAAAAATTAGAAAAAGTTTTATAATGTCGAAAAAATTAAAAAAAAATCGAAAATTTATAAAAATTCGAAAAAATGTATAAAAATAGGAAAATTTTTTAAAAATTCAAAAATTTCGAAAAATTAGAAAAAAATTATAAAAATTCGAAAAATTCGAAAAAAATTTTAAAAATTCAAAAAATTTGGAAAAATACGAAAAATGTTGAAAAATTCGAAAAATTTATAAAAATTCGAAAAAATTTTAAAAATTCAAAATTTTTTTAAAAATTAGAAAAAATTTATAAAAATTCGAAAAAATTTATATAAATTCGAAAAAATTTTAAAAATTCAAAAAATTCGAAAAACTTAAAGAAATTCAAAAAAAAATTTTGAATTCGAAAAAAAATTATAAAAATTTGAAAAATTTATAAAAGTTCGAAAAGTTTTAAAAATTCGAAAAAATTTTAAAAATTCGAAAAAACTTATTAAAATTCGAAAAATTTATAAAAATTCAAAAATTTTTTAAAAATTAGAAAAAATTCGAAAAAATTTATTTAAATTCGAAAATTTTTAAAAAATTCGAAAAAACTTATAAAAATAGGAAAAATTCTAAAAATTCGAAAAAACTATTAAAAATTCAAAATTTTTTAAAAATTAGAAAAAATTTATAAAAATTCAAAAAAATTTTAAAAATTCAAAAAATTTGGAAAAATCCGAAAAATGTTGAAAAATTCGAAAAAACTTATAAAAATTCGAAAAATTTATAAAAATTCGAAAAAATTTTAAAAATTCGAAAAAAATTATAAAAAATCAAAAAATTTATAAAAATTCAAAAAATTCGAAAAAATTCAAATAAATTCAAAAAAAATTTAAAAATTCGAAAATTTCGAAAAATTTAAAAAAAATCAAAAAAAATTTTAAATACAAAAAAAATTATAAAAATACGAAAAATTTATAAAAATTCAAATTTTTTTTAAAAATTAGAAAAAATTTATAAAAATTCGAAAAATTTATAAAAATTCGAAAAATTTATATAAATTCGAAAAAATTTTAAAAATTAGAAATAATAGAAAAATTTATAAAAATTTGAATTTTTTTAAAAAATTAGAAAAAAAATTATAAAAATTCGAAAATTTTTTAAAATTCGAAAAACCTTATAAAAATTAGAAAAAATTTATAAAAATTCAAAAAATTAGAAAAAATTTATAAAAATTCGTAAAATTTTTAAAAATTAGAAAAAAATAATAAAAATTCGAAAAATTTATAAAAATTAGAAAAAAATTATAAAATTTCAAAAAATTAGAAAAAATTTATATAAATTCGAAAAATTTATAAAAATTCGAATTTTTTTTTAAATTAGAAAAAATTGAGCAGTTGAGCAGCGGTGGTCGAGCGCTCGACCACCGTTGCTCAACTGCTCAACCGCTCGACCACCACATTTCGAATTCTTTTCGAATTCGAAAATTATTGAGCATTTGAGCAGTTGAGCAGCGGTGGTCGAGCGGTTGAGCAGTTGAGCAGCGGTGGTCGAGCGCTCGACCACCGCTACTCAACTGCTCAACCGCTCGACCACCGCTGCTCAACTGCTCAATTTTTTCTAATTTTAAAAAAAATTCGAATTTTTATAAATTTTTCGAATTTATATAAATTTTTTCTAATTTTTCGAATTTTTATAGATTTTTTCGTATTTTTATAATTTTTTTCTAATTTTAAAAAAAAAAATTCGAATTTTTATTAATTTAGTCTAATTTTCGATATTTTTTTAAATTTTTCGGGTTTTTTGAATTTTTAAAATTTTTTCGAATTTATTTATGTTTTTTTGGATTTTTTGAATTTTTATAAATTTTTTCTAATTTTTAAAAAATTTTCGAATTTTTATAGATTTTTCGAATTTTTATACATTTTTTCGAATTTTTATAAAAATTCATAAATTTTTTTAAAATTTTGAATTTTTAATAGTTTTTTCGAATTTTTAGAATTTTTTCGTATTTTTATAAGTTTTTTCGAATTTTTTAAAAATTTTCGAATTTAAATAAATTTTTTCTAAAAAACCTGAATTTTTATAAATTTTTTCTAATTTTTAAAAAATTTATGAATTTTTATAAGTTTTTCGAATTTTTTATAAGTTTTTTCGAATTTTTAAAATTTTTTCGAATTTTTAAAACTTTTTCGAACTTTTATAAATTTTTTTCGAATTCAAAATTTTTTTTGAATTTTTTTAAGTTTTTCGAATTTTTTGAATTTTTTTCGAATTTTTAAAATTTTTTCGAATTTTTATAAATTTTTTGAATTTTTATTAGTTTTTTCGAATTTTTCAACATTTTTAGGATTTTTCCAAATTTTTTGAATTTTTAAAAATTTTTTGAATTTTATAAATTTTTTCTAATTTTTAAAAAATTTTGAATTTTTAATAGTTTTTTCGAATTTTTAGAATTTTTTCGTATTTTTATAAGTTTTTTCGAATTTTTTAAAAATTTTCGAATTTAAATAAATTTTTTCGAATTTTTTGAATTTTTATAAATTTTTTCTAATTTTTAAAAAATTTATGAATTTTTATAAATTTTTCGAATTTTAATAAGTTTTTTCGAATTTTTAAAATTTATTCGAATTTTTAAAACTTTTTCGAACTTTTATAAATTTTTCGAATTTTTATAATTTTTTTTCGAATTCAAAATATTTTTTGAATTTTTTTAAGTTTTTCGAATTTTTTGAATTTTTAAAATTTTTTCGAATTTATATAAATTTTTTCGAATTTTTATAAATTTTTCGAATTTTTCAACATTTTTCGGATTTTTCCAAATTTTTTGAATTTTTAAAAATTTTTCGAATTTTTTTAAATTTTTTCTAATTTTTCGAATTTTTAAAAATTTTTCCTATTTTTATACATTTTTTCGAATTTTTATAAATTTTCGATTTTTTTTTAATTTTTTCGAATTTTTAAAACTTTTTCTAATTTTTATAAATTTTTCGAATTTTTATAAATTTTTCAAAATTTTATAAGTTTTTTCGAATTTTTAAATCTTTTTCGATTTTTTATAATTTTTTTCGAAACTTTTCGAAATTTTATAATTTTTTTCGAATTTTTATAAGTTTTTTGGAATTTTTATAAATTCTTTTGAATTTTTTTGAATAATAATAATAATCGCAAGGACCAAAAATGAAAAGGACTAACTTTGCAAACGCTTGTTTGGTTAATGGACTAAAATAAAACAGCCGTTAGTAAAAGGACTAACTTTGCAAACGCTTGTTTGGTTAATGGACTGAAATAAAACGACCGTTAGTAAAAGGACTAACTTTGCAAACGCTTGTTTGGTTAATGGACTAAAATAAAATGGCCGTTAATAAAAGGACTAACTTTGCAAACGCTTGTTTGGTTAAGGGGCTAATGTTGCCAAATTTATTGGTCAATTGTGGGCCAAATTTTTATTAATAAAAAAATAAAAGAATGACACGTGTCAATAAAAGAATGACACGTGTCGCAAGGTTTATGGGGTCGAGCAGTCGAGCGGTTTGAGCGTGGACAAAATGGGAAAGAGGAGATGGTTTTGGCTTCCTCTTGAAATAGGCCAAAACTTTTGGCCTAGTTTGAAAATTGTGCTTTATTAAAATTAGAGTTAACTACATTTTTGGTCCTCGTGATTTACCGGTTGTAACGATTTTGGTCCAATAGTTTGAAAAGTAACGGATCTTGTCCAAAATCCGACGACCCGTAACACTTTTGGTCCAATTTTACTAACGCTGTTAGTTTGACTCTCATTGACCGTTAAATATGAGGGTAATCTTGTCATTTCATTTATTCTATTAAAGATACACACCACTCACTCACCCACCCACTAATTTACAAACCCTCTCACTCTCTCTTTTTCCAGCCAAACACCACAACCACCAAACACCTAACCGCCGCCCTCAACCACCACCTCACCACCGCCACCAAACACCACAACCACCAATCTGTTGTAGCTTGTAATCACTCTTTATCACACATATATTTCACACGTTAAACACAAGAGAGATGATAGGACAATGGTGTATGATGGATCGTATAGAATGAAAGATAGATAGATGTTAAGGATTTTCTATTAAACACACATTTACAAACACATTGAACCACCACACAAATGAGGTGTTGTGTGGTTTATATATTACAAGGGAGGAAACCCTTATGGGCTTTCCTTGGGCCTTGAGTGGGCTTTCGTGAGTTGGGCTATATATTACATTCATTATCACACTTAACTAGCCAAAAGCCCACTTCCTTATATAGGATAACTACACGTCACATACAAGTTCTAATAAATGAAATGACCATCACTTCAACATATAATTTTAATGCTAACAATCTCCCCCTAAGGGATGGTCATTTCAATGATGCACCATGTGATTAGGTCTTTAGACTTATGGGTCTTGAACTTTGTGTGTCGATGCAGAATAGACTTGGTTCTTTGTTTCTTCATGCATTGTGATCTTCATCATATCGTCTTTTTATTGTTCTTTGCCTTGATCAACATCTTCATGTATTCACAGCGTCATTTCTTCCAATGTAGATGTTGAGACATATGATGATCGATGGACTTTCTTCAGTACCTGCATAAAACAGTTAGCAATAAATCGTCCAGTGCTTCCAGGTTCAGATCTCATTAAGACTCATACAACTTGTATCCTTCTTGATGAACACAAGTGTATTGCATAGGAAGTGTTCCTAAGAGATCTTTGATGAATCTCATGTCTCTAGACTCAATAGTGTGTTTTGGTTTTAGTCGTCAGAGGCATGGAGCAGAGTGCCACCTTTTCAATATCAACCCATCTCGGAGTGAGTGGTCGATAGATTATGCATTGTTCTCCGTGAGAAATGAAACAAATATTTTTTAAGAGATATCTGAGTGGCTGGGAGGGGTTGTGCAGCGCGTCACTGGGTCCATGACGTCTTGTCTTCAATATCAGTATCATCTTTTTGATAACCGATAGCAGATGTATTGACCCGGTTTCTGCCTTAAGTTTTCATGGAGGGCTATTTCTTTTCACCCTTTCATTAAACTTTTCTTTTTCATTCTTCAACCCCTTCTTTCTCCTTTCTCTTTTACTCCTTTTTTTTCAATCATACCTAAGGACTTCTAATTCTAATCTATTGGAATTGTCCTTGGGTAGGTCCCTCCGGTTCTGGCGGATCATTGGACATTACCTAACCATAATCACCTTATTACTCCATAATTATCTTAGATTTGTTGATCACATGCCATAAAACCTTTTGTGAAAATCTCTCAAAGTATTTATGAGAAAAACAGATTTTAGATAACACTTAGAGAGTTTTGCATTTATGAAATACTCCCCCTTCACATGTGCTCATGCATTTTTAAAATAAACTGCACATGTTGGGTAGAGTTCGCACATTTTAAAATGATCGATTTTCACTGAACATGACCTTCGCGAGACACGCTTACATCACTAGTTGGACTAGCTTGAAATTATTACCCGTCCCGGTCATATTCAATGATCATCTCTCGAATTGGTACATTCTACTCAGACAAGTCCTTTGCGAGACACGCTTACATCACTGGAAAACCAGCTTGAAATTATTACCCGTCCCGGACTAGTCTTTTCGATTTGACATTTGAGTTTCGTCAATTCGAGGGTTTATACTGAGTCACACATTGAGAGCTCTTTGTGAGATTCAAACCATGATCACATTTTAATCACATTTCTCCCCCTCAAAAATAGCATTTCAATGGTATTTTTGATACCGTTTGATTAAAATCATTGTTATTATAAAGCTAATAGGGAGAAACGGTTTTGCATGAACTTTTTGGAACAAATTTCTTTTTGGAATACTCCCCCTCAAAACTTGCATTGGTTTTGACATTTTTGAAAACTTTGGAGCAAGTGGGGAGTAACGATTTGAAAAATCTTAAGCAAAATTTTTGAAAAGATTTGAAAACCTTTTGATGAATTTTGAATAAAATTTTGCTTAAGATGAAGAAGTTTGGTTTGATAAACTTTGCATGAAAACTTCTTATCATTTAGGATTGTTGCAATAAAGTGTACAACAGGGTCCTTTCTTTGAAAAACGGGTTATGCACTGTTATGTGTACATAAGCCAAAACGTTGAAGCCCGGGTTGTAAGCTGAAATACTTACAAACCATTGATTTTTAGGATAAGTGCTCGAAAGATTTTGATTAAGCACTTTCCTTTCTTTGAAGCTCGGGTCCGAAACTGAGATGATCCGAAGCCAATAAATTAAGCGCGGGTCCTAATCCGATATGATTAGAAGCCATTTTGGGATCAGATTAGACAACAACCTTTGGAACCCATTTAAGCACTGCGCCAACGGGTTTAGCAAATTTTGAAAACCATTTGTAAGTTGTGTCAATCTGATTCAAAGAAGTTGAATTCGAACGAGGACTGAAAACCGGTGTTTCATTTGGAAATAACACTCATGGAATCAACGGTGATTTAAAATCCTTTTTCAAAGCAGAGTCATTTTTGTGTTGTAGCGTAAGCATTTCAGAGTTTGAAGGAATTTGCTTTGGTTTCCACAATTGCTTTACCCGTGTTATTGGGAACACATTTTGTAATATTTCAAGTATTGATAATTTGTATTAGGTGGCTTAGGCCTTTAGGTTTGTTATTAGGCCCAGCCCGTGTAGAAGGCCCATGGGCTGTGTCGTTTTATCACTTATTATTGGTTTATTATGTATTATGTTAAGTAAGTAGGGCTAGTAGCCCAACCTCATGTAAAACTATAAATACCCCTCCCATCCAAGGGAGAGGGGTTGGTTGATGAATTCTAATCATTTGGTATTATTGTGTTAATCATCTCCCTTCCATCTCTTTCTCTCTCTAGCTTTCTCTCTCTAGATCTAGTAGGTAATTAGTAGGTAATTAGTGGTAGCTTAATTCATAAAAGTATAAAACATCAAGTGGTATCATTCGCCTAGGGGTAATTTAGGTTGTTAGAAGGTTAGATCTAAGGAAAAATTAAGAAATCCGAGCAGATTACTGTTTCGTACTGTTCATCAGATTTATTACTATTCAGCAGATTTCTAATCGAATGACATATCTCTTCTTTACTTATTATTCTCTTCATTCATCTAATTTCTTCTATTATTATTTTCTTATTATTTCTTGCTTATTATTATAATAGATCTTTGGTCCCATCTTGCTATAATATTCTGTTTCATATTTCTTATTATTATAATAGATCTTTGATTTTCGTGAAGAAACAAAGTTAGTCGAACCAGCAGACTCATCGAACGACATTCATCGAACGAGCATATTTTCATCGAACAAGTTAGGGTATAGTCGAACTTCAAGGTAGTCGAACTAGGCATTTGATCGAGCTTGCTTGCCCAAGTTAGGGTATAGTCGAACTTCAAGGTAGTCGAACTAGGAATTTGATCGAGCTTGCTTGCCCAAGTTAGGGTATAGTCGAACTTCAAGGTAGTCGAACTTTGTAGTCGAACTTTGTAGTCGAACTTATAGTCGAACTTATAGTCAAACTTTCATCATCGAACTTATAGTCGAACTTATAGTCGAACTTTCATCATCGAACTTATAGTCGAACTTATAGTCGAACTTATAGTCGAACTTTCATCATCGAACTTATAGTCGAACTTATAGTCGAACTTTCATCATCGAACTTATAGTCGAACTTGGTCATTAGTCGAGTTAGACTACATAACCGAACTTGTCTGATCGAACTTCTCATTGATCGAACTTCTTAGTAATCGAGTTTCTCAATGATCGAACTTCTCAATGATCGAATTTCTCAAAGATCGAACTTCTCAATGATAGAACTTCTAGTTGATCGAACATCACTCCTTTCTTGATCGAACTTCATTTAGTCGAACTTCATTTGATCGAACTTCATTTGATCAAACTTGATCGAACTTGTTTTTTTCACCGAACCATCTAACTTCATCGAACGAGAACCTAGTCGAACTCAAGATTAGTCGAAGCACCTCATCATTCTAAGAGTGTCTTCATAGTAGCATTTCATCGTCGAAGCACCTCATCATTCGAAGCACCACATCATTCTAGTTGAAGCACCTCATCGAACCATCTGTTTGAACAACTATTTTAGTTGAACCAGGAACATTTTCAAGTAGAGTTTATCTGTGTGGTTTGTTTGCTTGAGAAATGAGTTTGATAACGTTTTTATACTCAGTTGCATGAGACGTGTGTTTTTTTGAGACGTGAGTGTGCATGTGACATGTTGAAGTGTGTTTGCACGTGACTCATATACTTGACGTGTTTTGCTATCCTTTGTCAAGTTACTTCACGTGTTTTGCTATCATAAAAGTTGTCAAAAACGTGTACTTTGCATGTGAGTTTGCGTGTTTAACTTTTGACGTTTGACGTGTTTAACTTTTGCGTCTTTATGAAAGTCACAAGGACAATACTCTTTTGACGTGTGTTTGCATGTAACATGTTGATGAAGCGAAAAGTGTACCGCTTTTAAGGGGTCATTTAAGCCCTAAATCGTATTTATTTGATCAAATATTGCCCTAAATCGTTCCTTTTGTCATTTTAGGTACTTTTGAGGAGAAATCTGGAAAAGGAGGCATTTTGGACGTTTTTGGAGCATAAAAGTGAAGAAAACGACAAAGTCTCAAAAATCGGCTAAAAGTTACCTTTGACGGCGTCAGATTTTACTCTGGACGGCGTCATGGCTTGGCAAGAAAAGGTGGATGTGAAATTTACTCATGATAAGCCAGTGAAAATTGCATGTAAATTCTGACGGCGTCACGCTTTAACCTGATCAAGGGCGTCACGGCTTAATTCATAGAGGGACGGCGTCACGTTCAAGGTCTGACGGCGTCAAGCCTTGATAAGCCAGAACGGATTTTGGAGAGCTAAAGAGGGACGGCGTCAAGAAGGTCATCCGGGAACCCTAAAAGCGGCGAGGTGATGGCGTCACACTCCATAAGGTGACGCCGTCAGATCCAAAAGTCTATATATAGTTTTCTAATTTTTTGTCATTAAGGGAGGACTTAGTGTGGAATTTTTGGGAGAAAACCCTAAGACGATTTTAGCATCTTTTTCAAGGCTTTTTGCCTTGAGATCTTCCATGTTACATTGAAAGATAAGTTATCAATTAATCATTCAATATGTCTATGTGTTGTTTGATTTTATCTTGTTCTTGTCTTTTGTTTAACATGTTAGGCTAGATTTATCTTGTGTTTGCTTAGATCTAATGAAACCTAGCTATTGATTATTGGTTATTAGTGTGTTATTAGTTGTATTGGATGATTGTTTATCTATGTTAGGCTTAAGAAAACTGGCTAACTTCCTATTCGGTAACTTGCTTGAACGTCTTAAGAAACATGAACCAAATGCGTACTAAAGGTTTTTATGGTTGTATTTAATGCACAAGCGAATTCTAGTGATCCCATGTTAGGAGCTTCCTAGCCGGCTCGACATAGGAGTGAAGTAGGAGCTTGTAGAGTTGGGGAAGTACGTACGCCACCCCACGATTGGTATTAAGGAATACACCCGTCATCCACGCGACTAATACACACTAATCAACCGGTAAAAGATAGTTAGGGAGTAAGGAAATCTAAGTAAACACATTTCTCTACACTTAAGTTTTCACCAACATTTTATTTTCAGTTATTTTATTTTATTTGCATTCGTAGTAATTTGGGTTAGTTGACTAGCAACTAATTCCGCCCACTCCTTCAAAACCGAGATTTTACTTGCTTTCATAAAATTATAAAAACATAAAAAGAATCTTCCTCAACCTTTAGACCTATTAGAGTAGTTTTTCATACCTAACGAACACTATTCCCTGTGGAGAACGATCAATCCCCCGTACTTACCACTACACTATACTACATCGGTCAGGTACACTGCCTGGTGGGGTTGTAAGCCTCTTGAGATCCCTCGAGAGGTAAAACCTGTTGTAAGGTTGCAAAACCACGCATCAAGTTTTTGGCGCCGCTGCCGGGGAATAGTTATTGTTTAGGTTGAGATTTTTATTTTATTAGGTCTACTCACTAGATTCCTTGCTAGTGGGATTTTTATTTTATTTTTCTAGGATTTCTTTAGTCTATCTTTTTCTTTGTGCCCTTTGTTTGTAAAACCATTTTTCATTTGTCACCATGGCGGATGAAATTCCATTTAGATCATTAACAGTAGAGGAACAATTACTTTACACGGATAGATTTGCTTCATGTTGTTCCAATGAATTTTTAAGTGATCTTAGATATATACAAGAGGAGATGGGTGTAAAGTTTGATAGGTTTGATGAATTATGTGCATGTGCGGCCTCTATTAAACAATCATTGTTAGGATCAACTCCTTTTAGTGAAACCCTTTGGAAAAAATTTGAGGAAAGCTTCCTAACCGTGAACCATAAGTTGAATGAATTGATGGGTTTATATACATCACAACTTGAGGAAACAAATGAGGAGGATTTATCCGACTATAGGTACCATGAGTAAGAAGACCTAGTTTTTAAGAACATGGACCTTGAATTGGACCAAGATTGTGAGATGGTTAGTGTTGAACTACCTAGTTGCATGAGTGGGATAGATTTCACCAAAACATATGACACACATGAGGAATCCTTTAGGCAATTGGAACATAGTAATCAAGTTGAATATTACTATGAATCGGACTTAGAATTTCAAATGGCTAGAGAAGGATTTGAGATACTTAGGAATGTGTTTGGGTTAGATTCTACTAAAACACATGATGAGGATATAGGTGATCTTGACACAAGGAATGATGAGGTAAGTAACATAAGCCCACCAAGTACCCCACAAGTCCTACCATCATTTGAGGCACACACACCGCCCGTGACTTACCCGAAAGAAGTTGAGGAGACTATAGGAACCCCAATAGAGGTAGAGCCCTTGGACCAAACACAACTAGAAGAAATAGGTTTGAATGCTTTTAGTGATCACAACCTTTCTTTTAGTCCTATGGAAGTTCCTAATTTTGATGAGCCGGAGCCTCAACCAAAACCGTTACCTAATCTTCCATCCTTGGACGAAAATTTAGGAATTGAATTAGGTCCCGATCCACCCATCAAAACATATAGTCCGGGTAGTCTTAAGTTTAAGGTAGTAGACATTAAGCCTTGTAGTGAGGAAGACAATATAGGAGTGAAAAATGACCTTTCATACTTACATCACCCATTCATGATTGATCACAAGAAACATTATGGGTTTAAACCAGGTTTATTAGGTCAAGATGGATTCCCAACTAGGAATCTCTCGAAGTTGATAGAAGATGATCCCTTTTTAGGAGAAAACTTTAATTCACCCATTGACCAAAGTGAACTAGGTAAGGTTATAATGAAAGGAGCACACCCCTTTGAGTTTATAATTCATCAACCACTCTTTCCTCACGCGGCATACTTCCACCAAGATGGTGTGTATCGCTACTATCACCCGCACTTAATCCTAAGTGTAGAAAAAACCTCTCCTATTTCCGTTAAATAAGGGTAGAGTCAGGCTCGTGACTCGAACAAAAACAAGCGCTTCTTGGGAGGCAACCCAAGCTTTATTTGTTTGTTTGTTTGTTTGTTTGTTTGTTTGATTTTATTTGTTTCCGTATGCAAGTTTAATTGTTATTGTTTGTGCTCATGTTTCAAAGTAAATTGTGAAAATGCTTTATTTTGTTTTTAACTTCGTCTTAACTACATATAAAGGTATTTTGCAAAAGACAAGTGTAAGGGAATCCAAATTTGTTTACAAGAACAAGATTGAACATGAATCACAACAATATTAAATGAGCATGCATACTAGTAATTGTTAGAGTCAAATGCTTGTATCGAGTCATAATGAATATTTTGCAGGATTTCCAGGAAGTGAGGCATAAGTTTTTCCAGAAATTTTCCGGAAACTAACCATAAAATTTCTGCAAGTCACTTCTGACGGCGTCAAGGTTAACACCTGACGGCGTCAGGTGTAAAATTCTGGAAATTTTGCAAGTTTTGTTTTTCTACCGGAGTCATAAAGTTTTTGTTAAATCTTTAGTTTTATAAACTCCAGGAAATTTGCAAATATTCATTCTACAAGCATTATATCCTTAATCGTTTTGTTTTTATTTCTAAGTCTGGAATTACATCTAGTTGTGAGTTTTCTTTGTTCAGGTTGATGCTTTGGGTTTTTTGTGTTTGTTTTCTCAGGTTTAACAGGTTATATTGGACAAGAAGATGATTTATATTTTGGAAGGGAAGCTTTCAACGTTCATTTTCTTGGAGGAGGATTTAACCATGTTACCGGATTATCCACATCGAACGAATCAGGGGAGTATTTGTTTTCATTCTTTTACCTTATTTACTTTTACATCCTTTGAATGAACATTGGGGACAATGTTCAGCTTAAGTGTAAGGGGAGGGTAAATGATGATACCTTAGAGAATACAATTGCACTTGATTTTTGTTTGTTTGATGGTAGATGTGTAATAAAACTGAGATAAATACTTGTTAGGGCAATTTTAGTGCCAAATTTAAATTTTTTTACAACATTTAGGAGTGAAACTTTGGTCTTAATGAGCGTCTCATGGATAGGAAGTTATATGACTAGCACAAAACCGTACCACTAAAAAATTTTCCACCCCCAAATATGTGAGGTTCGCCCCTAGAATTGGTAGGAAAAGCATTTATGCTATGATGTGTGTACCGGTAGCACTTAGATTCTAGAACTTGCGTTAGGACCATTCCGAGGCCACAAGTGAGACTACATTCGTGTAGTTAGATTTACTACATGATAAGAGGCATTAGGATTAACCCATTGTTTTACACCTGTGTTTTTGTTATAATTACTTTGGCTACATTGGTCAAGTAATTCTCCCACACCCTTTGCGTTGTACTCATTTTTAGTACACGATACCCCTAGTACACCCCTCAGAGCCTATCTTTTCGTTTCGACCTTTAAGCATTTTACTTAAAGGAAGAATTTGTTTACACCCCACTTAAATGTACACCCAAATCGCCTTAGCCTACCTTGTATGCACTCATTTTTTGTGCATTATTGTGACAACATTTGTTTAAACCCAAGTTAAATATCTAATTGATTACATGGTTGCTAAGTCGAGTCATATCCTTGTACATATTGTTTTGGGACGATTGGGACTCATGGGTAAAGTACTAGTGTAATGGAGTAATGGGGAAGAACATCATTTATTACCCCCATATGTGCTAAATGTTTTAAAAAGTACTCCAAGTTTTTCAATTATCTTAATTCGAGTCATTAGATTAGTTAATTGTAAAGTTATGTAAAAGTTCAAGTGTAAGGGGAATGCAATGCCCCTATGATGTATTATTTTGGATGGTAGGGCAAGAGTGTATGCACACAAAAAAAAAAAAAAAAAAAAAAAAAAAAATCGAAAAAATCAAGAAAAAATACAAAAAAAAATGAGAAAAAGAAAAGTAGAAAAAACATACGGACTACCATCCCGTTTCATTTTATGTTTATTTTTATGTTTTTGTTATTTTGTTATTTTCTTTCATTTGCTTAAATCGAGTCGAGTCTTGGCTTAGCAACATTGTATAGTACATGTAATTGATCAAGATCTTTAACTCGCCACCAGTAAAATATCCTTTATCCAACAAAACCGTGTTTTCCTTTTCCCTACACCTAACGTTATAACCCATTTAAAAGCCCTCTTTGATAGTTTATCTTAGGTGCTTACGCCTAGTGGAGGAGGTTTTCGATCCTTTCCCAAGCCTATGGTAATCTATTTGCTATGACAGGTAGTGAGAGATATTATCCGTTTTCATTTATGAGATTTATTTTGATGACACTTGAGAGATGTGAGTATCTAAACACTACTTGTGAGGTGCTAGTTTATAATCTCCGTGCTTATTATGATTGAAGTGGAACGATTATTTGTTGTAATTACTTTTATGTTTGCATTAAATGACCCCTAACCTGTATTTTGATTAGAATAAAAGCGCATTTGCTTGAGGACAAGCAAATCTCAAGTGTAAGGGTATTTGATGAAGCGAAAAGTGTACCGCTTTTAAGGGGTCATTTAAGCCCTAAATCGTATTTATTTGATCAAATATTGCCCTAAATCGTTCCTTTTGTCATTTTAGGTACTTTTGAGGAGAAATCTGGAAAAGGAGGCATTTTGGACGTTTTTGGAGCATAAAAGTGAAGAAAACGACAAAGTCTCAAAAATCGGCTAAAAGTTACCTTTGACGGCGTCAGATTTTACTCTGGACGGCGTCATGGCTTGGCAAGAAAAGGTGGATGTGAAATTTACTCATAATAAGCCAGTGAAAATTGCATGTAAATTCTGACGGCGTCACGCTTTAACCTGATCAAGGGCGTCACGGCTTAATTCATAGAGGGACGGCGTCACGTTCAAGGTCTGACGGCGTCAAGCCTTGATAAGCCAGAACGGATTTTGGAGAGCTAAAGAGGGACGGCGTCAAGAAGGTCATCCGGGAACCCTAAAAGCGGCGAGGTGACGGCGTCACACTCCATAAGGTGACGCCGTCAGATCCAAAAGTCTATATATAGTTTTCTAATTTTTTGTCATTAAGGGAGGACTTAGTGTGGAATTTTTGGGAGAAAACCCTAAGACGATTTTAGCATCTTTTTCAAGGCTTTTTGCCTTGAGATCTTCCATGTTACATTGAAAGATAAGTTATCAATTAATCATTCAATATGTCTATGTGTTGTTTGATTTTATCTTGTTCTTGTCTTTTGTAAAACATGTTAGGCTAGATTTATCTTGTGTTTGCTTAGATCTAATGAAACCTAGCTATTGATTATTGGTTATTAGTGTGTTATTAGTTGTATTGGATGATTGTTTATCTATGTTAGGCTTAAGAAAACTGGCTAACTTCCTATTCGGTAACTTGCTTGAACGTCTTAAGAAACATGAACCAAATGCGTACTAAAGGTTTTTATGGTTGTATTTAATGCACAAGCGAATTCTAGTGATCCCATGTTAGGAGCTTCCTAGCCGGCTCGACATAGGAGTGAAGTAGGAGCTTGTAGAGTTGGGGAAGTACGTACGCCACCCCACGATTGGTATTAAGGAATACACCCGTCATCCACGCGACTAATACACACTAATCAACCGGTAAAAGATAGTTAGGGAGTAAGGAAATCTAAGTAAACACATTTCTCTACACTTAAGTTTTCACCAACATTTTATTTTCAGTTATTTTATTTTATTTGCATTCGTAGTAATTTGGGTTAGTTGACTAGCAACTAATTCCGCCCACTCCTTCAAAACCGAGATTTTACTTGCTTTCATAAAATTATAAAAACATAAAAAGAATCTTCCTCAACCTTTAGACCTATTAGAGTAGTTTTTCATACCTAACGAACACTATTCCCTGTGGAGAACGATCAATCCCCCGTACTTACCACTACACTATACTACATCGGTCAGGTACACTGCCTGGTGGGGTTGTAAGCCTCTTGAGATCCCTCGAGAGGTAAAACCTGTTGTAAGGTTGCAAAACCACGCATCACATGTGTTAAATTTATAAACTCCTTTGCTTGTAACGTGTGTTGAAAGTGAGTTTGATAGTGACGTTTGCATGTGAGTGTTTTTTTTAATGTTTTCTTGTCATTGTCTTTAGTTATTCATCGCCCAAAAAAAAAAAAAAAAAAAAAAAAAAAAAAAAAATCTAATCTTCAACAACAACCGTTATTATCCTTTAAAGATCCTACATCCACAAGCTAATTTGCAAACCAATACCTAGGAGCACATCAACTTTACGCATTTTAGTTTGATTCTTCTGATTTCATCGCAACAATCAAAGGGGAAAGAAAATGCATCAATCAAGGTCGCAAGATAATGAACATATGTCACCTTTCTCTAATTTTTCACCATCATACTTTGTTTCTCAAGGATCTCAAAAGAGCGATACGCAAGAGCTATTAATGCAAGAAAAAGAGAGAGAAACAAAAGAGAAATGCATGGAATGTTTTAGATTACTTCATTCACATCTTATGGTCCTCTCAAACAAAGACTTAGCAAGAACATCCATTGGATTCGAACGGGCATTCTTAACACTCTTTGAAGAAGACGTTGAGGTGTTCACAAAAACCATGTTCCTCAAGGTGGATCAACTGCAGGATCAACTTGAAAGAGAAGAATTTCACGAGAATGGATCCACGATCGCCTTTAGAGTGCTCAAGGAAAAATTTCAGCGGTTCAGCATTTCCTGGTTATCATCAGATTTTGACAGCATCATGACATGCAAGTATTTTTTGGAATACACTGGAATCGAGGTTAAAACTTTCAAAGACATGCTGACCCAACGAATGGATTCGATGGAAAAGTCAATTGCTGAAAGAGTACTTCACAGACAAAAGTTTGACAAAAGAGTGAAAGAAAAGAAGTTGCAGATTCAAGAAGAGCAAGCTAATACGCTTAAAGTACTGGAAGCTAATTTGGGTGTTACAGAAAGCAGTGGAATAGAAACAGAAAGCAGTGGGATAGAATCTGAAAAGCAGGATGATAGCAGCAGTTCAAGGAATGATGCAGATGCTGATTGTACGGATGTCAGGCCCACATATGACACAGAGCCCATATTTGACGAAGAGCCAATGGCTGAGGTACAATCAATTGTCAATAATAGTATGTCTGCTCATGATCGCCAACTTACTGAACAACCTGAATTCAGAAATGAAGGAGGGGTTGATCAGAATGTTGACGAACATTTTGTCAAACAACCTTTGCCTGATCCATCAAATGAAAACAAAACAAATGTACCATCAAATCAAACTCTCGAGTTTGAAAATGCTTGTCTCAAAAGGACCATTGCCCAGTTTCAAAAAGATTTTTCAAAACTAGAGGCACATTGCATCTCACTTGAACTTAAACTGCAAAACGAATCTTTAAATCCGGGCAACAATGGTAAATCTTTGAATGAAGAAAGTAAACATATGGATACATTAGTTAAAGAAAATGAGTTGTTGAAAGTTCAAATTCAAGCTAAGGTGTTTGCACATGCTGCACTGCAAAACAAATTAAGAAGATTGACTGGCCAAAGTGTGGATACTAAGTTTGCAAAACCATCAATCTTGGGAAAACCGCCTCTACAACCTATCAGAAAACAATCAGTGGTTAGACAACCAACAGCATTTAAATCTGAACGACCTCAATATTCAGAATCTAGGTTTGCCTCCCAAGTTGTTGAGAATAATGATTTGACAAAACCAGTCACTCCACATTCTTGGCCTAAGAAAAATGATTCTGTCTCTGCTAAACCTCAACAAGTGTTTATACCTGGGTCATCTAGGATTAGTTCAAAAACAGTGTCAAAAGTGAGCATTAAAAGTAAAGAGTCTTATGGCATAAATGACATAAACAAGAACTATGATCTAGAAAAGGCGAGGAAAAAGGCACTACTTCAAAAGGATGGAATTCTAGGTCCAAAACCCTGTGTGATGCTTTCCACTGTTTTACAGAACACTGCTAATAGTTGCAAACCAATACCTAGGAGCACTCAACAAACGAATAGGAATTGGCTGGCATATAAGAGAAGTTGCAATGTCTGTGTGCCAAAACATCCTCATGAAGTGAATTCACGTGCAAAGGCACAATCGACTAAGACAATCAAACCAAACAAACCCGTTGAACCAAAAGAAAAGAATCAGAAACCTAAAAAGTGGATCAATATAGGACATAGGTTTTCTCAACTAAGTGATGCTCCCACATTTCATTCCACTGCATCTAGAAGGAAAACATCTCCTAGATCTAACCTTAGGTGGGTCCCCACGGGTAGAGTCTTCAAAACAATTGGTCTTAGGTGGATTCCTACTGGAAAGATTTTAGACAGTTGCACCAAAACGAATGTGAATTCCGCAACATCTATCCCTGAGGCTTGAAAGAACACCATATAAATCATATGGTCGGGTATCAAGAAGATAATTGACACAAAAAGCTTCATGCTTCTAACATCTGGAACCCAATTTCCCTTGGGGATCCATGTGCTCTGTTTGTCTCTTCTTTCTTTTCAGATATGACTATGGCTTCGGAACAACTCAGTTTCGGACCCGTGCTTAATGTTATGGCTTTTGAGCAAGATCGCTTGGAACCCGCACACAACCGTTTGAACTTCCCTGAATCTTCAGCTGAACCATTACCTTTCAAAAGGAAAGATCTGGAAGATCTGTTTGCTCCTATGTTTGATAACAGTTTGGTTAACAGTGCGTCAAAGGCTTCCACAAGTTCCGCTGCTCAACAACTCCCGAATCAAGCACATGATCCATCAGCATCTACCTCTACAGTAGTTGCTGACGATGCACCACAACCTGAACCATCATCATCAACGGATAAAACCCCTCAACCAGCAGTTGAAGATTCTTCCCACATTTCTAACAAAGTTCCTACCGTTTAATGTGATGGCTTCTGAGCACAACAGCTTAGGACCCGAATCCAACCGTCTCAACTTCCCTGAATCTTTAGCTGCACCTCTATCTCATAATCGCAAAGGATTTGGAAGACTTGTTTGCTCCAACTGTTCGATGATTCTATTGATTGTCGTGCACCAGATGTATCCACCAGTTCCGCTGCACAACCTGTCCAAATTCAAGTACCTGATACATCTGTTACTACAACAACTTAAGTTGCTGCAAATGCACATACAACAAAATCACCATCAACAGTAGAACAAACTGCCTCCAATACTGAGACTACAGCGGAAGGTTCCCCACTTCATGAAACACACACCATCCAGTCATGACGGCAGAGTAATCAACAAGCTATGTATGGTACTTCACACATCTTCGACTAATTGGACATACAGGGTTTACGCTGCCTCCGTTTCCATCGTAACCATAGTGTGTATGCTTCCGATTCCGAGAAGACATCGTGGGGGAAGAGATAGTAGATGTTCTTTTGACTTTTCTTTGGTCTCTTTGATGCTTTTTGCGCAAACACTCTTATCCCACATGTATCTACAATTAGGGGGAAGAAATGTGCACATCGGGGATGCATAACAGACTCACATGATCGAGCTAACAATTTTATTACTACCGGAGAGATGTCCGCAGAGATGATCAGTGGTTCAGTTTTGTGATTTTGGTGTAATCATTTCAACTTTCACTGGTTGTGATGTGTGAAGTAGCCTACTTATGAGAAAAGATCTTGCTAATTTCTTGCATGTTACCCCCCCCAATCAAAGTTTCCGCATTGAGTATAATCGTTACTGAGTGACTAGTCAGATTTCCTTGGTGTGGTTTACGATGTCATCTACAAATTCCGCTGTGTACTTAAAACTTCAAAAGTTAGAAGACATGGTAACTACATCAAAATTACGAATCTGCGAAAGACGGTTGTCAGTTTGGGGGGAAGCTGATTCAGAAACTTCGCCAAAAAGAAGCGTACGAAGAAGCTGCCAAAGACATGCAGCATGAACTGGATTTACAGTCAAGTTCTTGGCTCTAATTGATCACCGACTGAAGTTTCGGGTGCAGATGAGAAGACAAGAAAGTTACGTGGGAGGACGAGCCAGAGTTCCAAACATTCTCACTTTCCGCCATCCTGAGTAAACTCAATGGTATTACTTGTCACAAATTTTTCATTTTCTCATCATTTGCTTTTATAGGACAACGGCTTGTGCACACATAACAGTGTACAACCCGCTCTTGTAAAGAAAGGACTCTGAGGTACGCTTCAGTGCCTCAATCCTGAAAAAGGAGCGAAAGCTTCTTACTTATGAGCAGAATTAAAATCAGAATGATTTTCTAAAAGTTTTCAAACATTCTGCTCATAAGGACAAGTACTCCCTTGTTAAGGGGGAGTATTTGAAAAATCTTTCTTCAAAACTACCACCGTTCTTGACATTCTTCCATAAACACCTCAAAAAGAGCATATTTTAATCAAACGTTTTTCAAAAACAACATTATTATGCTATTTTTGAGGGGGAGAATGAAAAAGTGATTAAAATATGGTATATCATTGCTGGAATCTCATGAGTGTAAGACTCAAGAATTGACCCTCGAATTGACGATAATAACAGTCAGTAGTCGAAAAGGTATATCCGGGACGGGTAATAATTTCAAGCCAGTTCATCTGGTGATGTAAGCGTGTCTCGCGAAGGATATATCTGAGTAGAATGTACCAATTTCGAGCGACGATCTTTGAATATGACCGGGACGGGTAATAATTTCAAGCCAGTCCAACTGGTGATGTAAGCGTGTCACGCGAAGGTCATGTTCATTGAAAGTCATTCAATTCAAAAAGTGCCAACTTTTCCCGACATGTGCAAATTTCAAAGTGATTTACACATGAGCACATGTTAAGGGGGAGTTCTTCTGAAAATAACAAAACTCTCAAAGTGTTAACGAAACGTGTTTTACAATCATAAACACTTTGAGAGATTTTTCAAAAAGTTTGGTATTGGCATCATTAGGATAGTCATGGAGTTATAAGGTGACTAAGGTTAGGAAAAACCGTCCTATGATCCACCAGAGCCGGAGGGATCTACCCAAGGACAACACTAATAGTTTAGAACTAATAAGTCCTAGGTATGATTAAAAAAAAGAGGAGAAAATGAATGAACGGAGAAAGAAGGGGTTGAAGAATTAAAAAGAAAAGCAAAGAAAAGGGTGAAAAGAAATAGCCCTCCATTTGTTCAATCTTAGGGCAGACACCGGGTTCAATACATAATCTACTGGTTGATCAAGAATCACCGGTATTGAAGATCAAAGTCGTCATGGACCCAGTGACGCACTGCACTAATCCTTCTTAGCTACTCAAGTGTCTCTCAAAAGAAATTTGTTTCATTCACACGGAGAACCCTTCATAATCTATCGACCTCTCATTCCGAGAGTGTTGATATTGAAAAGGAGGCAATCTGCTCCACGCCTCCGACGACCAAACAAATGTGCACTAATTGAGTCTAGAGCCATGAGATTCATAAAAAGATCTCTTAGGTACACTTAGTATTACTCTGCTGTTCTAAATCATGGGCAGCAGATGTAAAATTAAGAAAGTGTCCTTCGCAGATCTTAGCAATCTGCCGAGAACATTCATGAGAAAAGTCACAATTGTGATTATCAATGATTGAATGGAAATCCTGCCAGAGCAACATCAAACAACTCTGACAGCAGGTCACTTTGGTAACTCCTTGTGGGTTACGCTTAGTGTTTTGTCCCAAACGGTCTACAGTCGTAGGGTGATCTCCAGCGACTCACTGAATCGTGGGTGCACTTCGGTGTGTCCGTGTAAGCCCTCTCGGGGGTATCCGGTTCAGAACGGCCTGGGCAAGGATTAGAGAAAGTCTTCACACTATGCTGTTGACGATCTCGAAGTCTGAGCTTGTAAGTGCCGGTTGGGTCGTGCTGCTGCTGCTACTGCTGAGGAGATTGGAGACCTGGAGTTCAACCATCACCAAGACTCCATCATGTTCATGTCCTGAAGATTAGTTCTCACCAAGACTCAGAATCATCAAAAGTTCAGATTATGTTTAAGAAAAGTCTAAGTTCGAGCATTACAACCTTTCATATGTTAAAGATTGAAGAAGTAAGAACAAGTTGAAGAACGAAAGTCACAAGTCATATGAACATGATGGAGAGGACACGAAGACACCAGTATCAAAAGATCGTTGGAAAACGGCAGACCACCACCATATCACATCACAACACTTTCAAGAACAAAGAACAAAGATTATGAAGACGTCAAAGCCAAAGAAGCAAAGACGACGTCAAGCAACCTTGATGACCAATACTTAGGGGGAGATTGTTAGGAACACGTTTTGTAATATTTCAAGTATTGATCATTTGTATTAGGTGGCTTAGGCCTTTAGGTTTGTTATTAGGCCCAGCCCGTGTAGAAGGCCCATGGGCTGTGTCGTTTTATCACTTATTATTGGTTTATTATGTATTATGTTAAGTAAGTAGGGCTAGTAGCCCAACCTCATGTAAAACTATAAATACCCCTCCCATCCAAGGGAGAGGGGTTGGTTGATGAATTCTAATCATTTGGTATTATTGTGTTAATCATCTCCCTTCCATCTCTTTCTCTCTCTAGCTTTCTCTCTCTAGATCTAGTAGGTAATTAGTAGGTAATTAGTGATAGCTTAATTCATAAAAGTATAAAACATCACGTGTAAAGTGAGAGCGTGGAGTTTGAAATCTTGGAGTCTCTTCATGAGACATATTTGACCTTGAAAGCTTTTCAGGAGTAAGTGTTTCATAAAATCTTGGTTTCTTCGAAAACTTCCTTCCTTTTTGCAAAGAATAGGTCGTAAACTGAGAAACCTTTTTCGAAAATGGTTTTGAAGATTCACCCGTGTAAACCTTCTTTGAAACACTCACTTTAGGTGTTGAAAGATTTGAAATGGGAGATTTGCCTTTTGATCGATGGAGAACATCAAACTTTGCTTTTAAGGCATTGTATGACATTCACAATCTTTGTATTCTTTTTGAAGAAGATCTTGAGATGCCAATTTTGATTCCAAAGAAGCAATTTGTTTCAAAAATTGATCTTTTTCAGCTTTTGAATCATCTGTTTTACGAGCCAATTTCCGTTCGAACACAATATTTTCTTTTTCAAGTCTTTCAAAATATGTTTCGAATTTGTTCGTTTTGTTGAAAAGATCAGTTTTGGCATCCTCAAGATCGTTTGTACTATACGTTGAGCTAAAAGCGTTTCAAGCTCAAGAACTTTTGTTTGAAGCACATGATTTGCATTTTCCGTTTCAAAATCTGAAGGATTAGAATCAAACAAGGGATTTGGAAAGGAAACTTTTCTGATTTGAGGCTTCAATACTTCAGACTCTTTTTGTTTCATGTTTGATTTTTGATTTTGAACTCGTGAACGTTTGATTGAATCAAACAGGTTTTTGTAAGTCTGTTTCAAATGCTCATTTTCCTTTTGTAATGATGCCACAGCATGTTCCAATTCAATATTTTTTGTATCAAGTTCGTCCAAATCAAACTTGATTTTGGCATCATCACAATTTTCTTCAAAAATCTTTTCCTTTTCTTTGAGCACTGTTGTCAAAGGGTTTTCAGAAGATGCACTTCTTTTTGACAATTCCCTTTTGATTTCAGCTACTTCTTTTGAAAGTTCAGTGATTTTCTTTTTGAGACAAAGATTTTCAGATTTTAAAGAAGATGTTTGTTCAGAATCCACATTCTCATACTCATGGCTGACAGACACCGACTTGAGTGACTCAATTTGATTTGTGAAAAAGGCTTTTTGAATATCCAGTGTTAGACATTTTTCATCAAATTCATCTTCAAGAGAATGTATGTATCTTAAATCTTCCCTCATTTCTTTGACAAGATAACTTTCAAAATATTCAAAACTTAAGTTGATATTTTTCACATGAGGTTCAATTTCTTCTTTGAAAATCTTTTGAACTTCCCTTCTATAATATATGTTTGTTTCAAGAAGATTATTGTGATCACTATGGGTTTTCTGTTGTTTAGACCGAACGACCTGTAACGTAAGCTCAATGTGTTGTTTTAGATTAAAAAACTGTTTTCTCGCTTTATTTTGCCATAAATTAGCATCATAAGTAACAAGTTGAGCTTCTTTGAAAAATCTTTTCACATTTGTGTCTTTTCTTTTCAAAGGGTCTTTTGGTATATCAGTCAGTTGTGTACAACCATACACAAAGCCATGGTACGAGAGTGGGCTTCTTGTTCGTTTGACACTTAAACGTTTTTCCTTTTCCAATTTATCTTCCTCCTTTGACATGAACAGAGCATCCATTTTGTTTAGAAAACATGGTTGTTCATTTTGCAAGTGATTTTCAAAACCAAGTCCGGATTTTCCTTTATTAGCGTTCTTATCTTTTGGAAGCATCATTTAAAGAGTTTGAGCACTTTGTTCTGTTGTTCGAAGTTTTACTTCAAGATTGTTTGCTTGTTTCAAAAGCTGTTTATTCTCATTCTCAAGTTTTGAGTTAACAATCTTAATATTTGAAGTGGTTTCCTGAAGCGCTGAGTATTTAACTTTTAATTCAATGTTCTCGTTTAAAAGTGCTTCGACCAAGAATCATCTTCTGGAGGACGAGGTTGATCAAAATGGGCGAGATCCATGTAATTTTTAGAGAGATAAATTAGAGAGAAGGTGGAGAGATGAAACAAAGATATTATAGATATGTTGGATAATGTTTCACAGCCACACCCCTCAAGTGGAGACTTGAGGGGTATTTATATGACTTACAAGACAACTATTCGAATATTACATAATAAGTCCCTGCACTATATGCATACTAGTTGTCTACTCCAATTCACGTAAATATCGCTCAGCTTCATTTCTAACAATCTCCCTCCAGCTGGAGATATACGTGAATTGGTTACAATGAATCCTAACAAGTACATAACAATGATGAATACAATGCTGAAGTAGAGCAGTTTCCTCTTGAGGATGTCTTCATAGCTCTTGATCTTCTCGTATCTTTCTCAGCTTGCTTGAATTACTTGCAAGATCACTATAATGATCTAATTGGGTTATTACTCCCTCCCAATTAGTAAGCCCTTTTCTTTTACATGCTCCCTCCCAAATAAACAACCCGTTTGATATAGCCCTGATGCTTGTAGAAGAAGTTTCTCTGAAATCTTGCCCAGATTGTCTTCAGTCTCTTGCACAACGGAAAATGGATCATAGACTGATAATCTGTAACTTCTTCACAGTTTTGTTTGGGGAGCATCATATCGACATCTTCAGCTCACTTAGAATGCTTCTAGTTCTTCAATAAACAGCCCCGATGTACATATTTCTCCCTCCAGGATGATGACAATCTTTCGGACTCATCCTACATATGTGTACATAGACATATCAACTAGAAGCAACATACAAATCAATACCCCATGAGTGGATGTCGATAGCTATTCTCTCTACAATTCTCTTCAGATCAATCTCTTATCAAACCTCTTTTCTCTTCCTCTGGCTAATAGTAAATGACCACGTATGGAGACAACCCGATATGACAAATTTGAGAATGAAGTAAAGTAACCCAGACTTGTGACTTAAACTTGCACGAACGTGTGACTAAGAACCTATACTGAGCACTACAACGTAGCTCCTTAAAGCATAGGTCGTTTCATATACCCATCCAACCTTCCTTAACTGTATATGAACCTCTCTCGAATTATCCACTTCTTTGTGTGACACTGAGTACTACAACGTATCTCCTTTAAGTGATAGGTAACTAGGTCTTCATCCATCCACCCCTTGACCTATGAAAACTAGATAACCCAAGACTTAATCACTATTCTCTAAATGCTCAAACAAGGATCTTGAAGAATCATGCATCCAACAAACCCCGATATCTTCAAGATACTAAGTACACGAACCCGTGAAATTCCACTTCAAGCTCAAATGAGTAATAAACAAATAATCTCCGTAGTCACATTTTGATAACGTTCAAAATTTAGCCATTGACATTTTATTGTGATTCTTGACCAGGATCTTTTCGGCTATACGTGGTGATGTTGAAGGATGTATACCAGTAATATCATTTGTGATTTTGGTGTGAAATATGCCATAAAATGACATTCTAATGATGCTGGAAAAATTTGAGTTTAAGAAATTTTTACGCCAAAAATTCCCCGAAAAATTCGAATTTTGGGCCAAAATTTTCACTCTTATACCAGAATTTGAATCTCGTGTAAAAATTGAACGTTTAGTCCCCTGCAATTGCGAAAGGTTGTCCAATATCTGAATTGGGGAGAGATCTCGGATGAAAGCTGATTTGCGATATCTGATGAAGTTGATTTGCGATAAAGTCTGACAAAGGGCCAATTTCGATAAAATTGTCGAAATTGAATTTCGATAAAATTGTCGAAAATGAATTTCGATAAAATTGTCGAAAATGAATTTCGATAAAATTGTCGAAAATGAATTTTGATAAAGTCCAACTTTTCCAATTTCGACAGAATTGTCAAAGTTGAATTTCGATAAACCACCTATCGCAATATTTTAAAAGATTGCGATAATTTCTGAATTTCGATAGAATATCCAATTTCGATAAATGGCAGATTCTTTTGAATTTCGACAAGTGGCAGTTTCAACCACTCTTGTCCTTTTGTGTCTTTTTCACTGCCAAGCCCATGCTAACTGTCACCAACTCACCAACTTCCAACAACTCACGAATAATTCTTTGGAAAGAATTATACGCCAACTTATGATCACAAAATATCCAAAAACAAATCTTGTACAAAGTTCTTGAATCAATGTCGATCTAAATACTTAGAACAACAAAAAATCCAATCTTTAAAACACAAGATTCGACTGGAAAACTGTGAGATTATCACAAAACCACGCTTCAAATCACGAACAAACACAACCTTAAACCTTAATCATTGTGTACGATTCCAAGATAAACACCAAAAGGTCACGTTTTTATGAAACAAAAACGTAATAGTTGGGTTCTTTTTAACACAAACCGAACACAAAGAAGCCCTAAAACTCTACTGATGAACATTAACGAGAAAGAACACACCAAAAATCACATTTTTTTACCTCAAACACACCACGATTCGCCCCCGGTTAGCTCTGATACCAATTGTAATGACCAAGAATCGTCATCTGGAGGACGAGGTTGATCAAAATGGGCGAGATCCATGTAATTTTTAGAGAGATAAAGTAGAGAGAAGGTGGAGAGATGAAACAAAGATATTATAGATATGTTGGATAATGTTTCACAGCCACACCCCTCAAGTGGAGACTTGAGGAGTATTTATATGACTTACACGACAACTATTTGAATATTACATAATAAGTCCCTGCACTATATGCTTACTAGTTGTCTACTCCAATTCACGTAAATATCGCTCAGCTTCATTTCTAACACAATCCCTTACAAAAATCCGATAGTATTGAAGGTCTTGGAAGGTAGATCGAAGTTGTTACTCGCGTTTTTGTCTCTCCACCGTCCTCTTAGCTTAGTTTTCTTGTGGTAAGTATTTTAAAAATGAAAAGAAATTAAAGGTTGTTAAGAATACGATTCACACGAAGTGTGAATTGGTTTTTAGTGTTATTTAAAGATTTGTGAATCGATTTATAAATAATTCGTGTGAAATGAATGGGTTTTGTGAAAAACAATTTTTGGTGTGATGAAGACTTTTGGAGAGATAGATAAAGAAGATTCGAAAGTGCAAGCATGTTCTATAAGTGAAGAGATGGTTAAGGAATTGGAGAACAGATAGGGGTTATATGGGCAGGGTCAGATGAAGCTGTAAATGGGGACGAACGGTGCAAAAACGAATGAGGGTCAAGATAAAGTTGTAAATGAGGACGAACAACAGCAGGAATATTGATGGTTTTGTGGTATGTTTCTGTTCGATCGATTAGGTTTGTATTAATGAAGATTATAACATTAAATGTTAGAGGTATTGGGGTAGAAGGAAAACTTGGGTGGATTAAAGTGGACCAGTCGAGGAGTGTTGGGTGGAAGAGGTATGGGGAAATAGAAATTTTGGGTATTCTCAGCTTGATTCGAATGGCGGATCAGGTGGTGTTATTGTTATTTCGAATGCGAACATGTTTGTATGTAAGGAAGCTATTGGAGATGAAAGATTCATTGCACTTAGAGGGGAGCGGAAAGGATTAAGTTTGGGTTGGAAAGGATTATTGGAGATGAAAGATTTTATGGGAAATATGGGAATGTGAAGAATGTCGTGAGGATGTTTCACCTCATGAGTTTGTTACCGGTTACGCCGCTCATCTCAAAAGATCTGGCAAGATGGAGCTTCCTAAGTGGACTAACATTGTCAAGACTGCTACTTTCATGGAACTCGCCCCCTATGATCCTGACTGGTATTACATCAGGGCTGCTTCAATTGCAAGGAAAATTTACTTGAGGGGTGGTCTTGGTGTTGGTACATTTTGGTGGTTTTTTATTTTGAGTCGAATGTGTTTAGCAAGAATGAATTTTGGCGGTCTTCTGTTATGTAGCTTCTTATATGTTTAGCAATAATGAATTTTGGTGGTTTTTTTATTTTGAGTTGAATGTGTTTTGTTGGTATTTTTTCAAATTTGTGGATCTGACTTGAGTTTGGAATATCATTACTAGTAATCTTTGAACTAAAAATAATAATAATGAAGGAAAGGGCATTTCAGTCATTGTACATCATCATCCGAGGGTATTTTAGTTATTTTACGCTTTTTTAACTAGTTAAACTAACAGTCAACGAAAATTGGACCAAACTCGTTACGGGTTGAGAGGACCTATGACACACTATAAGGTGGTTAAACCTTGTGACTTTGTGTATAGTGATATATTGAGTTAATATGACTTAGAATGCGGAATCTTCTTAATCACACTTAGAAGGTTATATATGTTATGGAAATGGAACTATTATGTTTGTTACTTAACAATGAACAAAGAAAGTTTATCACCAAACGATTCAATATTATTCAAAATAATACGAGTGATCTTCACTATCACTAGGGTTACAAAACCTTGAATCTTATGTTCTTATGACTTGTGATATTGTTTTTGTTTGTTCTATGTTCTAACAGTTATGAGTTCTTGGTTAAACACATACATTCATATATAATCACTAGTCTAAGATCTCTTTTATAGTCCAAGAGATCTTTTACAATATTGCTTTATGTCTTGTCTTACAAAAGTCATGTTGAGATAACGTATGGAAGTTGATGTCTTTCAAGTTGTTCAATTTGTCTAATCAAAGCACAGGCACTCAACTTGTTTGACTAACAACATATCTAGATATTATTTTTGTATAAGAGTGACTCATACAAATAATATCTTCATTAATCTTATCCTTGTAGCAGCAGGATGACTCACTGATCAGCAGTACCATTTTGAACTAGCCGTTCCTTTGAACTTGAACCAGCAGTACCTTCCTTGATCTTGTACTAGCCGTACCTTTTTTGTTCTAGCAGTACCTTGACTTTGAACTAGCAGTACCTTTATCTTAGATACTCTAACTTCAGAATATTTAATTCCCAACAATCCTCCCCTAAACATGTGAACCATTTCAAACATGTTTTCTAAATTAAATGAGGACTTGTGAAGATCTTTCAAACACTTCATGAATCTGAACTATTCTTCTATTCTGAACTAATCTGCTTTGTTCTTCTTTTGACTTTAGCAATATCAAAACATTGCTCCAATCTTGGACTAAAAGATGGTGCAATTTCCTTGGATGGAGGAATTATAAGAGGCAATGATGTTGTGTATCTTGGATGCTTGTTTCAACAAGTGAAATCATCTAACCAGCATGTCTTTGAAGTGAAATTGAAACTTTTCTTCGTTTGACCTAGATAGAACTTTCTCCTTTGGAATGTTCTTGTCATTTTCAACCTCCTCATCATCTTGTATGCTCTTGTCTTCTCCTTCCATAACATTGAGTTTTTCTTCCTTTTTCTGGGTTATTATTTCCTCCCCTGAGATTGTTACCTCCCCTGAAGCAAATAAAATTTATCCTTCCCTTGTTTGGAAGATCTCACTATGTACCAAAATATCTTTCCTTATCATCTCATCCATCAAATAGAACTTGTTGTCAGTCAATGTTGTACATGAAGCCATCAATTCCTTAAGAGTTTAAGTTACTGCCCTCATCACTTCTAGGTGTGTTAACTCCTATGAGAGGTGAATCAGTAGACATTTTGATTCATGATCCATCAATGGATGGTTTTTGTGAATCTCTTGAAAATCCTTGTTTAAGAAATCATTTGACATAGTAGTATGTTCATGATTTTAGAATTGAAAAATCATACTACTTTCAACCATTTTGAAGGGATCAAGTGTATAACAGACACTTAATCAACATTTTGGTTTAAAGCAACCTCTGGTTGTGTGAGAACCAATGTTTTTCAGTTATAAATAACTGCCTGTGTGAAGATAAACCTATTCAAAAGGCTTTCTTGACAGGGTTTCCAGCTCATAGCAATTGTTGCCTCTAACACAAGTGTTAGATTCACTTTTACTAGCTGTTCTTTCTATCAGATGTCCTCAGACTTGCACATTATACTTAAAAGTATAAAATGATAGAAAGTGAGTTGCATCAGTTACTATCTGATCAACTAAGTCATCAATTCAATGTGAAATATCATAACTAGATTTCAAGAAAGAAGTTTTAAGGAGTTTTGAATTCCCAAACTCAGTCCATCATAAACCTAAACATGTTAGCAGCTGGATAAGCATTCTGCTGCTTCCATTTCACTTGAAATCTCCTTTGTGTTCACATATTCATACCTGAAAAAGTTAGTCTAAAACAAAAAGAACAATGTACAAAGTACTTGTCTTGCATTAGAATAAACATAGGACTAACCGTATGAATAACACAATTTACATTTGTACTAGCAGCACCTTGTGTGCTTAGCAGTACCTTATGATACATTAGCAGTACCTTATAAATCCAGCAGTACCAACAAAAATTTATTTACATAAACACATTATTTGAAAAATTCAAAGATTAAGCATTCCAATACTTGCTACCAAGCACTGAAACCTTCCAACATCAAAAGCTTTTATAAGTAGATCTGCAAAATTATGTTCTGAAGCAATTTTCATTACTTGAATTAATCTTTTCTCATTGCAATCTCTAATAAAGTGATGTCTAATTTCAATGTGTTTTGTTTTAGAATGTTGCACTGGATTTCTAATAATACAAATTGTACTACTATTATCAATATGAATAACAGTTTTTAAGAAATTGTACCCATAGTCAAGAAGTTGGTTTTGAAGCCATAGAACTTGAGCACAGCAACTTGCAGCAGCTACATATTCAGCTTCAGTTATTGAATTAGCCACAATCGTTTGCTTCTTACACTGCCATGAGACAAGTCTACACCCAAGGAATTGACATCCTCCAGTTGTTGAATTTCTATCCAAGCTAGCACCAGCATAATCACTATCCGAAAATGCTACCAAGTCAAAAGGAGATTCTCTAGAATACCATATACCCAACCTTGGTTGACCCTTGAGATATCTAAAAATTCTCTTGACTGCAGTTAAATGAGAAACCTGTGGAGTTACTTGAAATCTTGCACAAGCACAAACAGGAAACATGATATCAGGTCTAGATGATGTAAGGTACATCAAAGAGCCTATCATAGATCTGTAAGTGTGCACATCTACATTCTCTCCATCTTCATCTTTCAGAAGGTGCTTCTCAGAGTCCATTGGCGTGCTTGCCACTTTTGAATCAGCAAATTGAAATTTTCTAAGTATCTCTGCAACATATTTGTCTTGACTAATAAATATGCCTTTAGATGATTGCTTAACTTGCAAACCCAAAAAGAATGTGAGTTCACCCATAGAACTCATCTGAAACTTATCATGCATAAGCTTCTCAAATTCTAAACACAATTCCTTCCTTGTAGATCCAAAGATAATGTCATCCACATATACCTGCACTAACAGAAGATCCTTCTTGTGCTGTTTGATGAAAAGTGTCTGATCAATCTTCCCTCTTTGAAATCCATTCTCCAATAAGTAGGAAGCAAGTGTTGCATACCAAGCTCTTGGTGCCTGATGTAGGCCATATAGAGCTTTCACTACTCTGTACACCTTGTTTGGATGGTCAGGGTCAATGAAGCCTGAAGGTTGTGAAACATACACCTCTTCTTCAATTGTACCATATAAAAATGCACTCTTGACATCCATTTGGTAGACTGTGAAGCCTAAAAATGAAGCATAAGCTAGAAACAGTCTAATTGCCTCAATCCTTGCTACTGGAGCATAAACCTCATCATAGTCTATCCCTTCTTCTTGTGTGTACCCTTGGGCTACTAATCTAGCCTTATTCCTAATCACTATGCCCCTTTCATCCCTTTTATTCTTAAAAACCCATCTAGTGCCAATCACCTTTGCATTCCTAGGTAAATCAACTAGCACCCAAACCTTTTGAATCTTAAACTGAAGAAGCTCTTCTTGCATAGCCTCTACCCAGCTTGAATTATCAAGGGCTTTAAGAATATTCTGGGGTTCATCTTGTGAGAGAAAACATACAAACAAGCAAGAGTTTGAAAACTCATGCCGTTTTGAAGCATAAAGGGCATCAAGAACCCTTGTTGGTCTGAAGACATCAATTGTTGTCTTGTCTTCACATCGGATTGTACATCTCCAATCACATTATCCAGGGAGTGGACTTTGTGAATCCTTGTGTGTGGTGTAGAAGGAACTTGATAAGATGGTGGAAGATTACCCAAATCCACTTCATCTTCTTGGAACTCTGAATCTTTTGAGTTCGAAGGACCAGCCGTATCTTCAAATGAACTAGCCGTACCTCCAAATGTACCAATAGTACCTTTATAGGTACTAGTCGTACCTTGTTCTGTCTCAGCAGTACCATCAACATTTGAAATATTGAGTTGTTCTTTTGTTCCATCATCCTTTTTGACATCTTCAACATCTCCTGTAGCTTTACTAGAAGAAGATACATCATTTGTTGAAGTTGATTCCACACTTGCATTTGACCATATTGGCATTGTGCCATCATTTTGATCCTTCTCTAACTCTGCCTCATTTGTTGCTTGTGAACCTGAAAAATTATTAGTTTCTGCAACAACAGGTATATAATTCATAGAATTGGTTAGATACTCAAGATCAAATATCCATTTTGGTCCTTGACCTACTACATTGGATTTGTTTTCTAAAAACTCCACATGTAGTTCTTCTTGTACTTTCTCAGTTCTTAAGTTATAAACTCTAAAAGCTTTGCTAACAAGAGAATATCCAACTAAGAAACCATTATCTGCTTTACCATCAAATTTTCCTAAATGGTCTAAGGTATTGGGAATTGTCACATGACATCCAAAAGGTCTAAGAAATCCTATTGCAGGAGTTCTACCATTAAAAAGTTCATATGATGTCTTATTGTGAGGCTGCACAACTAAAACTCTATTTTGAACATAGCAAGCAGTGTTGATTGCCTCTGCCCAAAAGATTATAGGTAGCTTAGAATCAGCTAACATTGTTCTAGCAGCTTCAATTAGTGTTCTATTCTTTCTTTCAGCCACTCCATTCTGTTGTGGAGTTCTAGCAACACTATATTCTCTCCTAATACCTTTTTCTTTGCAGAAATCATCCATAACTCTATTTTTGAATTCTGTCTCATTATCACATCTAATGACTTTTACTTTCTTGCTTACTAGGTTTTCTATTTCTGTTATGAAAGTCTTAAGGGTGCTTGATGTCTCATCCTTAGAAAATAGAAAGAAAACCCATGTAAATCTGCTATAGTCATCAGTAATAACTAGACAATATTTCTTATGTTTCATACTCCTTACTGAAACAGGTCCAAATAAGTCCATATGAAGTATAAACAATGGTTGATTGATAGAGTTAAAAATCTTGGGCTTACAAGTGGCTTTGTATTGTTTGCCTTTTAGACAAGCAATGCATGTTTGATCATTTTCAAATCGTTTCTGAGGTAAACCTCTTACCAAACCATTTTTGACAATCTTATTTATGGTTTTGAAATTAATATGACCAAGCCTTCTATGCCATTTCATTGATTCATCCAATGTGGCCTTTGCTACAAGACAAGTTAAATCCTTTTTAGGAATAATGTTCTTCATATCAACACTGTACATATTGGCCTTTCTAGGAATTCTAAGAAGCACTTGACTTTCATCAGGCATCTTAAAGTCCTTAGAGAGAACAAGACATTCAGTGTCAGTAAAAAGGACATTGTTCTTTTTGTCACACATTTGTGAGACACTAAAAAGATTATACTTAAGCTCTTGCACATAGTACACATCTTCAAAATCTAAATTTCCAGTTTTGATTGTACCTTTACCAGAAATTTTGCCACGAAAACCACCTCCAAAGGTAACATATCCTCCATTGAATGATTGAAAATCTGAAAGATAAGACATGTTGCCTGTCATGTGCCTTGAACATCCACTATCTGAGCATCCTTGATCCTCTTGATTATCAATTGAATGTTCCTGCATCTCCTTTCTTAACAAAGGACACCTTGTCCTGATAAAGTAAAGTTTTATCTAAACTTTCACTTTCTTTTTCTACCTTAAGGCTCTTAGCAGCCTTAGAACCATATTCCATTACTGGTTCTTGAAACTCAGCTAATCCTGTGTGTGCTAAATCAACACCTGGAGGTGAATGAACACCTCTATATGGTGGGGGGACAGACTTATATCCAACACCAGAATTAACCTTATCGGTTACTTGAGCTTCCCAAAGCTTATTGAATCCTTCTGAGGCATGTGCTAAGGCATCTACAGTTATATTAACATTTCCTTTTTCTCTTTTGTGTTTTGCTAGTGATTCATTCAGCACTTCAATACACTCATCTTTGAACTCTACATTTCTTTTTAATGCATTCATTTCATCAGTAAAAGTAGATTCATTTTTCTGAAAATGTAATATTTGTTTTTCTAGGACACCTACACATCTTTTATGATTGGCCAAATTATGAAGGGTATTAAGTAGCTCTTCTCTATGAGCATCAAATCTCTTTTTAATGTCTTCATAATTTTTAAGATTAGGACATGATTCAGTACAGTTTGGAATAGAATTTACCTCTGAATCAGAAAAGGCCATTAGAGCAAATTCATTGGCCATAAGAGCAGCATTTGGTGGTGCTTCCTCTTCATCAGCCATAGAGCTCCAATCATAACCAATACCATCAATAGCCAACATAGCCTTTGGCTCTTCAACAGTAACTTCCTTTCTCCTCTCTTGCTTATACCATGTGTTCCTATTTTCTTGCTTCCTTGGGCTTCTACATTCTTTAGCAAAGTGTCCCAACCTATGACAGTTGAAACATTCCACTTTCTTCTTATCAAACCCAGCAGTATCATTACCATTTACGGTAATTTGCTTCCCAGTTCTCTGTCAATACTTCTTAGCCCTCATGCTAAGCAAAGCAACCTGCCATTTAATATCCATCTCTTTCAAATCATCACCATCTACCTGCTCAAGGTCTTCATGGTTGAGAAGAGAACTATTTGATTGACTGGTTATAAAGGCATAAACTGTTGGATCTCCAAGTCCAGCAACATCCTTTTGTGAACTAGTAGAAGGACCACCATAACTAGCATTAGAAACACCTTCAACTTCATCTACCTCTTCAGACTTACCAATACAAGGAGATGACAAAAGTGCCACATTCCCAGAACTAGTACCATAATTTCCACCCCTTTTCAGACTTTGTTCAACAATTTTAAAGTTGTTAAACAAATCATTGAGCTTCATTGTTTCAATGTTTGGTTTATTCATCCAGACAATGACATGAGTATGGAATTCATCAGGTAGACTTTTCAAAAACTTCATATTGAGATCTTCATTCTCAATATCAACTTTCAACACAGCTAACTGACTGACAAGCTTGTGTAACCTTGAAAACAGCTTATCAAGAGATTCATTTCTATTTGAAGTAAAAAATTTCAAATTGTTGTTTCAGCAATGTTTTCTGTGTTTTCTTGGTAGTTTCATTACCACCAAACCATGCACAAATCTCTTCAAAAAGAGTTTTTGCATCAAGATACTTGCTAAATGATAGCATCTGTTCACCAGGAATGGTCATAAGCAACAAGTTTCTTGCTTTTTGATCATTTCTCCTCTGTATCTTTTCTTCATTAGAAACTGGTCTAGTATTTCTTTTTCTAATTGATTTGCCTTCAAGAATAACATTTGAGTAGCCTAGGGTGAAAGAATCACCATACATAATGATATCCCAAAGAGCATAATCTTGAACCATAAAATATTGCTCAATTCTCAACCTCCATAACTCAAACTCATTCTGTTTAATCATGGGCAACTTTGCAGCAACATTTGTTTGAGCATCTTGAACGTCCATTTCTGTTTCTTCTAATTCAATTATATCAGCCTAGCTCTGATACCAACTGAGAGGACCTATGACACACTATAAGGTGGTTAAACCTTGTGACTTTGTGTATAGTGATATATTGAGTTAATATGACTAAGAATGCGGAATCTTCTTAATCACACTTAGAAGGTTATATATGTTATGGAAATGGAACTATTATGTTTGTTACTTAACAATGAACAAAGAAAGTTTATCACCAAACGATTCAATATTATTCAAAATAATATGAGTGATCTTCACTATCACTAGGGTTACAAAACCTTGAATCTTATGTTCTTATGACTTGTGATATTGTTTTTGTTTTTTCTATGTTCTAACAGTTATGAGTTCTTGGTTAAACACATATGTTGGGAATAAAATGATCAAAGTCAAAGAGCCTGCCAATGATGAGAAGAGCCTGCTAGTTGATTTTGTAGTGTACGAAGATGTTCTACCAGTACCTTCTGGGTAGAAGGTACTGCTAGCTAATGAAGAGCCTGCCAAGCTTCTGTTGTGTCGATTAGATATTTTGTAATAGATATTTAGTTGAATTATTAGTCTTTGTACATTGTTATACGTTATGTAGAAGTAGAATAGTCTTCTGTGGTGACAGAAGAATATATCAGAGTGTACATGGGTAGTTGTATTTAATTGTAGGCGCCATAATAGTCAAAGTATAGTATTATATTCATCTACTTGACAACATGTAATAAGATATCCTTATCTTATAAAAGGATATCTTAGTCACTTCTTCATGCATGCATCTTTCACAACTAATAACCACGAACCAAACTATCTCTCAAGTAACTTAGTTACTTCGAATCACAAATCCTTTTTACAATCTTTGATTCAAGATTACTTTGTAATCCTGGTGATACTTAGATCATCCGTATTATTTCATCAATAATATTGAATCGTTTTGTGTTAACCAAAGTTGTGATTATTTGTTCATTGCATTCTCTCATTTACTCAAACTCACCATCTTGTGTTCTTTTAAAGTGTGTTGTAGTAGATTCCGCATGCTAAACACATTCAATACATAAATATCTCAATCAAGAACAAACAAAACGTTCCACAAGTGGTATCAGAGCTAGGCTTGATATTTACTAATTTAAAAGAAAAATGGATGTTGAACATATTCAGACAAATGTTGCAGCTAAACTTCCATTACTGAAACAAAATGAGTTTGAAATGTGGCGACTCAGGGTTGAACAATACTTTCAAGTGCAGGATTATGCACTTTGGGAGATTATTGAACAAGGCAATTCATTTAAACCCCAAACCACCACAACAACAGTAAATGATGCTCTTGTAACAACAATACAAACCCAACCATCGAATGCAGATGAAAGAATTCAGAAGAAAAATGATCTCAAGGCAAGGAGTATGTTACTGATGACTATTCCAAATGATCAACTTCTGATTTTTAACAAATACAAAGATGCCAAAACCCTCTTTGAAGCTATTGTGGCTAGGTTTGGTGGTAATGATGCTACCAAGAAAACACAAAAGACACTTCTCAAACAACAATTTGAGAACTTCACAGCCACAACCAATGAGTCTTTGGACAGTATGTTCAATAGACTTCAGAAGCTTGCAAGTCAGTTAGTCATCCATGAAGTGATGATAACTCAAGAAGATCTAAACTCTAAATTTCTTAGGAGTTTACCTTCAGAATGGTCTATGCATGTCATTGTATGGAAGAACAAGTCAGATATTGACCAGATGAGTCTCAATGATCTCTACAACAATTTCAAGATTGTAGAACATGAAGTTAAGAAGACTACTGGGTCAAGCTCAGGAAATATGGCATTTGTTTCATCCCCAAACATCTCAAAGGTTGATCATAAAGACAAAGGTGGCAGAGAAGAAGGTACTGCTAACACAACCTTTGGTACTGCTAGTACTTCTAGTAGCACTAAATCCATTTTGGATGAAACAATTGGGTGTGCTTTTCTTACATCTCAACACAATGGGTCTGTATTAACATTTGAAGACCTTCAAGAGATTCATCCTGATGATCTTGAAGTAATGGACCTAAAGTGGCAACTTTCACTTTTAAGCATTAGAGCTAAGCAGTTGATGATGAGGACTGGCAAGAAGATACTGATAGATGGAAGTGAGCCTGCTGGCTATGATAAGTCAAAGGTGGAGTGTTACAACTGCCACATGAAAGGTCACTACTCTAGAGAGTGTAGAAGACCTAAGAGGCAGGATGACAGAGGTAGAGGGTTTGACAATAGAAACCAAGGAAGCTTTGAGAAGAAAGGAAGCTTTGAAAGCAAGAGTAAGGTTGTTGAAGTTGCTGAGCCAAAAGCAATGGTTGCTATAGATGGCATGGGTTTTGACTGGAGTTTCATGGGTGAAGATGAGTCAACTTCTGATGAATTGGCTTTGATGGCATTCTCCACCCCTGAGGTACAAATTATCAAATGTCCTAATGATTGTGAATCTTTTAAAGAATTAAAAATCATAAGTAAAGCTTATGATACAGAAGTATTAGAACATAGAAAAACCATTCAAACCTTATTTGACCATAAGTGTGGTATGTCCAAGCTAGAAAAACAAATCACTCACTATAGAGAAAATGAACTTACCTTTACTGATGCTAAAAATGCTCTTCAAAGACAAATATTTTTGAAAGATAGAGAAATAGAAATGGTAAGGACAGAGTGCACTAAAGTGACATTAGCTAGAGACAATATTCAACTGACTGTTACTAAATTGGAAAATGCTTCTGAGTGTACTAAGAGCATAGTTGAGACTCAATTGAATAAGAGAATAAAATCAGGGATAGGATATAATAATTGTCCTCCACCTTATAGAGGAATTCCTTGTCCACAAGGTAGTGATCTTGCTGCATCAGGTTTACATGAATTTGTTGCAAAACCATTAGCTAAACCTGTAGTGATAGGTGAACCTTCTGAGAGTGCTAAGAATGTCTCACTCTCCAAGGTGCTCACTGAGAAGAGACCAGATGTCCTAATTATTGAGGATTGGGTATCTGATGATGATGAAGATGAGACTATTCCTATTAAAGGAATCAAAGTAGGACCATCCAGTCCTAAGAAAGTAGAAGTTAAAGCTAAAGCCAAAACTGTTTTGAAGACAGTTGAAAGTTGTAAAAAATGTAATAACAAACCTAGGGGAAGCCAAAGAAATTGGAACAACCTTAAATCACAACAATTAGGTGATGACTTTGTTATGTTTAATAAAGCTTGTTATTATTGTGGTAGCTTTAATCATCTTCATGCTTATTGTAATAAATGGGTTTCTGGGAGTAAATCAAAAGCTAAAACAAATGTTACTCAACCCAGAAAAAGTTTTGTTAAGTCTAACACTACAAAAGATAATCATACTGTTAGACAACATAAGCCTGTTATTACAAAATCAACTGAAAAGGGTACAAGAAACACTTTCAAAAGTGTACCAAAAGTTGAGAAGAATCCTATTCAAAAGATAAATGTGGTCAAAACAAAAGTTTGGAGTCCAAAAACCAAAGGTCCTGCTAGACCAAAAGGTCCTGCTAGACTAAATGGTACTGCCAAAATTGGTATTGCCAAAATTGGTACTGATAGACCAAAGACCACACAATGGATTAGAAGGGAAAGTGCTGTTAAGGCCTCAGCATGTTGGATTTGGAAACCAATCCAATCAAAAGGTGCATCAACAATCCTGAAAAGGTTTGACTTCATTGATGCAAGAGGCAAACCCAAGTCTGTCATGGCTTGGGTACCCCAAGGAAACTAATGTGTTTATTCATGTGCAGGAACATTCAACTGATAGTGAAGATCAAGGGTATGTTGATAGTGGGTGTTCCAGGCACATGACAGGCAACATGTCATTCCTCTCAGATTTCAAAACATTTGATGGAGGATATGTTACCTTTGGGGGAGGAATTAAAGGAAAGATTACTGGTAAAGGTACTATTAAAACCAGTAAAATAGATTTTGAAAATGTGTATTTTGTGAAAGAACTTCAGTTTAATCTTCTTAGTGTCTCACAAATGTGTGACAAAAAGAACAATGTTCTATTTACTGACAATGGATGTATGGTTCTTTCTTCTGATTTTAAGATGCCTGATGAAAGTCAGATCCTTCTTAAAATTCCAAAAAGGAACAATATGTATAGTGTCAATTTAAAGAACATTGATCCCAAAGAAGGTTTAACTTGTTTGATAGCAAAGGCCTCATTGGATGAATCTATGCTTTGGCATAGAAGGCTTGGTCATGTAAACTTTAAAACAATCAACACTATTGCAAAATATGATTTAGTAAGAGGTTTACCCAAAAAGATTTTCCAAAACGACCAAACTTGTGTTGACTGTCTAAAAGGCAAACAACATAGAGCTTCTTGTAAGCCCAAGACCCAAAACTCTATTTCTCAGGCTTTACATATGCTTCATATGGATCTCTTTGGTCCTACTAATGTGTGTAGCTTGAATGGAAAGAAATATTGTCTGGTTGTTACTGATGACTATAGCAGATTTTCATGGGTTTTCTTCTTAAGATCTAAACATGAAACTAGTGAGATACTTAAAACCTATATCACTGAGGTAGAAAACCAATCTGATAAGAAAGTCAAAATCATCAGGTGTGACAATGGGACAGAGTTCAAGAATAGAGTTATGGATGACTTTTGCAAGGAAAAAGGCATAAAAAGAGAGTTTAGTGTAGCAAGAACACCTCAGCAAAATGGAGTAGCAGAAAGAAAGAATAGAACACTTATAGAGGCTGCTAGAACTATGTTAGTAGACTCTAAGTTGCCTATTTCATTTTGGGCTGAAGCAGTTGGTACTGCTTGTTATGTACAAAACAGGGTTCTTGTGACAAAACCACATAGAAAAACACCTTATGAACTTTTCTTTGGTATAAAACCATCTTTAAGTTTTATGAGACCTTTTGGTTGTCAGGTTACTATTCTCAATACCAAAGATCATTTAGGCAAATTTGATGGAAAAGCAGATGTTGGCTTTTTGATAGGGTATTCCTTGCAAAGTAAGGCCTATAGAGTGTTTAACACATGCACTAGGCTAGTTGAAGAGAATCTTCACATAGAGTTTCAAGAGAAACTTACAAATGTGAAAGGAGTTGGACCAGATTGGATGTTTGATGTTGATAGGCTTTCAGAATCTATGAATTATGTGCCTGTTACAGGTACAAATGCTAATGAAAATGCAGGTTCTGAAGAAAATGTTGAAATTCCTAAAAATCAAGATTTCATCTGGATGCCAATTTGGAAAAGTATGGATCTATCTTCAAATGAAGAAGGACCTTCAAACACAACAAAAGAAGGCAATGAAGAAGATCAAGGAACTCAGAATCAAGAGAATCAAGAGAGTGGTGCTAATGACAATGGTACTGCCAGTTCTTCAGATGGTCCTGCTAGTACAAGTATTGGTACTGCTGAGCCATTGAATGTTCAAATAGATGATTCTTTTCAAGAAGAAGTTGGGATTAGCAATCTTCCAACTACATATGAAGTTCCTAAAACACCAAACACTAGAATTCTCAAAGATCATTCAACTGATGATGTGATTGGAAGCATAACTTCTGGTGTTAGAACAAGATCTCAAGTTGGTTTATCTCAAGTCTTATCCTCAGATGAAGAAGGGTTAATCTCCTCTCTTTATGAAGAAAAGAATAATGATAATTCCAATATATGCCTGTTTTCATGTTTTCTATCTCAGGCTGAACCCAAAAACATAAACAAAGCTTTAGATGATGCAAGTTGGGTGGAAGCTATGCAAGAAGAGCTTCTCCAATTCAAGATTCAGAAGGTTTGGATATTGGTTGATTTACCCAGAGGTCATAGGGCAATTGGAACCAAATGGGTGTTCAGAAACAAGAAGGATGAAAGGGGTATAGTAATCAGGAACAAGGCTAGATTGGTAGCACAAGGATATACTCAAGAGGAAGGGGTAGATTATGAAGAAGTGTTTGCTCCAGTTGCAAGACTTGAAGCAATTAGGCTTTTCTTAGCCTATGCTTCATTCATAGGCTTCACTGTCTATCAAATGGATGTTAAGAGTGCATTTTTGTATGGTGAAATTGAAGAACCAGTATATGTATCTCAACCTCCAGGCTTCATTGATGCTGAGTATCCAGATAAAGTTTACAAAGTTACCAAGGCTTTGTATGGTCTACATCAAGCTCCAAGGGCATGGTATGAAACATTGGCTTGTTTTCTACTAGAAAGTGGATTCCAAAGAGGCAGGATTGATCCAACTTTGTTCATCAAAAGGACAAAGAAAGACATCTTGTTAGTTCAGATTTATGTTGATGACATAATCTTTGGATCAACAAACCAAGGCTTGTGTGTAGAATTTGAAAAACTTATGCACAGTAAGTTTGAGATGAGTTCCATGGGGGAACTTACTTTCTTTTTAGGTCTCCAAGTGAAACAAACCAAAGAAGGCATATTTATCAGCCAAGATAAGTATGTAGCAGAGATCCTAAGAAAATTCAATTTTGCTGATTCTAAGGTTGCAAGTACACCAATGGATCCAGACAAAGGGCTAATCAAAGATGCTGATGGAGAAGATATGGATTTGCACAATTATAGATCAATGATTGGGTCTTTGATGTATCTTACATCATCAAGACCAGATATCATGTTCTCAGTATGTGTATGTGCAAGGTTTCAAATACATCCCAAGATCTCTCATCTCACAGCAGTCAAAAGAATCTTTAGATATCTTAAGGGTCAACCTAGGTTGGGTCTTTGGTATCCAAGGGAATCATCTTTTGAATTGGTGGCTTATTCGGATAGTGACTATGTTGGTGCAACACTAGACAGAAAATCCACAACTGGTGGATGTCAATTTCTTGGTTGCAGACTAATCTCCTGGCAATGCAAGAAACAAACAATGGTGGCCAACTCTACAACTGAAGCAGAATATGTTGCTGGTGCAAGTTGTTGTGGGCAAGTTCTTTGGATCCAAAATCAAATGCTTGACTATGGGTACAATTTTCTTAACACCATTATTTATATTGACAATAGCAGTACTATTTGTATCATTAAAAACCCAGTTCAACACTCAAAAACAAAACATATTGAAATCAGACACCATTTCATAAGGGATTGCAATGAGAAAAGGTTAATTCAAGTTGTTAAAATTGATTCTGAAAAGAATTATGCAGACCTTCTCACCAAAGCTTTTGATTTAGGTAGATTCAAATATCTTGTAGGAGGTATTGGAATGATAAATCTTTGAAAATCATATGTTTTTGTTCATAATATTAACTGGTATTGGATTTTAAACATGGTACTGCTAGTTAGTCAAAAGGTCCTGTTAGTTCATAATTGGTCCTGCTGATACAAAATTGCTATGTTTTGTTCATTTAAAGGCTTGAATACTTAAAATGTTATAGATCAAGTGTTCTACACTTTGTTCTTTTGGTTTACAACTAACACATTTCAGGTTGATAACAAAACAAGAGTTCTTTCAAACAAAAGGGGCAACAAAAGTTTTATTCATTTCAGGAGAAATAACAATCTCAGGGGAGGAATTAATAGCCCAGAATGGAAGAAAGACCAATTTATGAAAAGACAAGAGCATACAAGATGATGCAGAGTTGAAAAAGAGATAGTTAGATCACATATCTAGAAGGGATGAAGCATTTCTCAAGGAGAAAGTTCTATCTAGATCAAACTAAGAAATGTTTTCAACTCAAAGGCATGCTATTAGATGATTTCACTTGTTGAGCCAATCATCCAAGATACACAGCATCAATGCCTGATTCAAATTTCCTCCATCCAAGGAAATTGCACCATCTTTTGGGCCATCATGGCTTTTGGTATTCATCTCACCAAGTTTTCACAAACTTAAGAGTTGACTAGTCCTTAAGCAAACGGCTTTTGGTAAAGACAAATCAAATCCGTTAATGGTTGATAGTTTACCAAAAACTATATGGTTGTTAACTGACCATACTTAATTGTAAATAGTTAGCTAGTCCTTAAGCAAACGGCTTTTGGTAAAGACAACTCAAATCCGTTGATAGCTGGTAGTTTGCTAAAAACTATAAGGGATTTTTAAAAAAACTTTCAAAGGTACTGCTAGTACAAAAATGGTACTGCTAGAGTACAAAGGTACTGCTAGATAGCCGTTGAGCCTGTCAGAAAAAGTTTTAGTCTTTAGGCCTGGTAGTTAAAATTAGCCGTTGGGGTAGTTATGTAATTCACTGATGAATATATTATATTATATTTTACATATAAAAGATCTTTTTAACCGCCTTTTCACTTACTTATTTTAATCTTTATTATTGTCGGTTAAAAGTAATTCTCTCATATCTTCTTTCATCAGTCATTATCATAATTCACATACATCTTTCATCTTCTACCAGTACTACCAACAAATCCCACCATCATATTCAAAATTTTCATTATGGCTTCCACAATTGATCTAAACTTTGTTCAACGTCACAATCAGTTAGCATTTTTGGAGAAGTCAGAGGATAATGCCTCATTTCATCAAGTAGTGGACTTTTTAAACAACTCCTACATCAGGTTTGCTTTGCTAGTCAATCCCACTATTTATGAAAATCAAATTTTACAATTTTGGGAATCTGCTAAAATTAAAACTTCTGAAAATGGGGAACAAAGAATAAAAGCCAAAGTGGATGGTAAACATTTGACTCTTACTGAGTCATCCATAAGAAGACATCTTCATTTGGATGATTCTGATGGTATTAGTCAGTTACCAGATACTGAAATTTTTGAAAATTTAACAAGAATGGGGTATCATGCTGAGTTCAACAAACTCACTTTTCTGAAAAAGCATCTTACTCCACAATGGAGATTTTTGATTCACACAATCCTTCACTGTTTGAGCCAGAAGAAAACCTCTTGGGAGCAATTTAGTGGCAACATGGCTTCTGCTCTCATTTGCTTAGCTACAAACAGAAAATACAATTTTTCTAAATATATTTTTGAAGGATTGATAAACAATGTGGATAGTAAAACAAAATTTTTGATGTATCCAAGATTCATTGGATGCATCATTGGAAAATTACAACATATGTTGCTTCCCACAGACTCAGTTTATGAAACACCAAAACTTTCTCAAAAAGTATTTTCAAATATGAGAATTGGTTTTAGAGGGGAGGAAGTTCCACTTTTTGATGAAATGGTACCACAACATCCAGAAGAACCAACACCATCTGCTGATACACCATCATCCAGTTCTTCACATGGTTTCATTTCACAAACACATCAAAAATCACCAACACCATCTCCAGTACCATCAGCAACACCACCACCATCCCCACATCATATATCACAAACCCAATCACCTCAGACAATGCAAGAGTTGAAAGACAAGGTGAAGTTCTTAGAGAAAGCTCTTAAACGTCAAAATGAAAGGTTTTCTAAGATCAACATCAAATTGGTTAAGAGGGTTAAGAGATTGGAGGGTGAAGTGAAGAAGTTAAAAGGTAAAAAGTCTGCAAAGGTTGTTTTATCTAGTTCTTCACAGTCAGATGCTGATAGGATAGATCACTCTTCCAAAAAGGGGAGGAAGGATATGTCTGAAGATGAGGAAGAAGAGGAGGAACAGGCTCAATTTGAATTCCATGATGGAACTCAAGTTTATGATGAAGAGCCTGTTGGAGCAGGGCAAGAGCCTGCTAGGGCAGAAGAAGAGTCTGCCAGGAGAGAAAGGCTATTGGCTATGGGATATAAAGGATCTGCTGAGAGAGTGTACAAGAGAAAGAGGATTTTAGTTGCTGATGAGCAATCCTCTGCTCCAACACAAGATAAAACTCCAAAGGATAAGGGCAAAGGTATTCTAATTGAAGATGAGCCAAAGTCCAAGAAGTTGAAAAGAACTCAGCAAATTCAGATGGCTTTAGGAGAAGAAGAGGCCAAAAGAGTTCAAGAAGAAGAGCTAAAAGCTAGAGAAGCTTCAAGAATGCTTGAAGAAATGAAAGAGCAGAAAGAAGCTGAAGAAGCTGCTCAAGCTCTTCTTGATACTCAAATTGCTCAAGAGACCTTTGATGCACAGATGTTATGGATTATTAACAATGATCCAATTGTGAAAGGTCATGCAGCAAATATAGTAAATGACAAGACACTCAATTCTGATGAGAAGACTGAAGCACTTGAATCTTTCATCAACAAGAAATACAAAGAAGCAGCTTTGGCTGACATTTTTGAGAAGATGAAGGAAAGTCAGAAGAGAGGTTTTAAAGTGGGCAAAACTAACAAAGATCAAACAATCTTTATGAAGAAATTTTTGAAGAATCAGGCAAATTGGACTGATTATCAACTTAAGAAGAAATCTGCTGATGAAATCTTCTTTTTATATCTTCAAGCCTACAAGAATCTTTACTATAATGTTCCATCTGATGTACACCCCTCAAAGAAGAAGGAAGATGCTCAGAAGAAAGAAGTAGCAAAATTGGATCAAGGGCAAGTAAGTAAAATGTTGATTACTTTACCTACAATCATTCATGCTGATCCAATTAGGTCTAGACACCCTATAATTGATTGGGAAATACACCATGATAGATTTGGTAAGTCATGGAAAATATTAAGGGTTGGGGGACAGTCTGCTATCTTCAAGAATTTTGAAAATTTAGTTAGAGCATCTGATAGAGCAGATTTGGAAGAATTGTGGAATCTAGTGCAGATTAGGTTAGCTACAAATTCTAGTACAGATGCTAAGGAACAAGAGCTTTGGGTGGAATTCAATAGGATGTTTGATCCTGATCCCAAAGATGTTCATTGGAAATTTCCCTATTATGATCCTACAACAACTTGGGAATTTCTAAGTCATAGCCATACTCATCATCTTTTCACACAGAGTGGGATAGAACTTTTTATGTTAGCTGAGAAAGAGTATCCTCTTAGCTATGAAGTGCTTAAAGCTATGATCTCCAAGAGATTAAGGTGTGACAAGGATGAAGAAAACTCAGAGATTGTTCAGAGTTTGCTGAGGAGCATATCTGAGCAATATGAAAGAAAAAGGAAGGATAGAAAGTAAGGTTTTTGGAAGAGTTCTCAAATCCTCAAGGTATGTATTTTATTCATCAGAAACTTGTGTATTTTAATGAAAATAACAAGTTTAGGGGAGGATTGTTGGGAATAAAATGATCAAAGTCAAAGAGCCTGCCAATGATGAGAAGAGCCTGCTAGTTGATTTTGTAGTGTACGAAGATGTTCTACCAGTACCTTCTGGGTAGAAGGTACTGCTAGCTAATGAAGAGCCTGCCAAGCTTCTGTTGTGTCGATTAGATATTTTGTAATAGATATTTAGTTGAATTATTAGTCTTTGTACATTGTTATACGTTATGTAGAAGTAGAATAGTCTTCTGTGGTGACAGAAGAATATATCAGAGTGTACATGGGTAGTTGTATTTAATTGTAGGCGCCATAATAGTCAAAGTATAGTATTATATTCATCTACTTGACAACATGTAATAAGATATCCTTATCTTATAAAAGGATATCTTAGTCACTTCTTCATGCATGCATCTTTCACAACTAATAACCACGAACCAAACTATCTCTCAAGTAACTTAGTTACTTCGAATCACAAATCCTTTTTACAATCTTTGATTCAAGATTACTTTGTAATCCTGGTGATACTTAGATCATCCGTATTATTTCATCAATAATATTGAATCGTTTTGTGTTAACCAAAGTTGTGATTATTTGTTCATTGCATTCTCTCATTTACTCAAACTCACCATCTTGTGTTCTTTTAAAGTGTGTTGTAGTAGATTCCGCATGCTAAACACATTCAATACATAAATATCTCAATCAAGAACAAACAAAACGTTCCACAACATACATGCATATATAATCACTAGTCTAAGATCTCTTTTATAGTCCAAGAGATCTTTTACAATATTGCTTTATGTCTTGTCTTACAAAAGTCATGTTGAGATAACGTATGGAAGTTGATGTCTTTCAAGTTGTTTAATTTGTCTAATCAAAGCACATGCACTCAACTAGTTTGACTAACAACATATCTAGATATTATTTTTGTATAAGAGTGACTCATACAAATAATATCTTCATTGATCTTATCCTTGTAGCAGCAGGATGACTCACTGATCAGCAGTACCATTTTGAACTAGCCGTTCCTTTGAACTTGAACCAGCAGTACCTTCCTTGATCTTGTACTAGCCGTACCTTTTTTGTTCTAGCAGTACCTTGACTTTGAACTAGCAGTACCTTTATCTTAGATACTCTAACTTCAGAATATTTAATTCCCAACACGGGTCAGCGAAAACAGGACAAGATCCGTTACTTTTCAAACTATTGGACCAAAATCGTTACACCCGGTAAACCACGAGGACCAAAAATGTAGTTAACTCTTAAAATTACGTTGTCTGTTTCATTTTGTTATCTATTTATTATGCTTAATGGTGCATATAAACATGTTAAGACAAAGTAATATTAATGAAAGATGCATTACAAGTAGCCGTGGCCATCCTAACCGGTTCCGGAACCGAAACCGAAAAAAAAAACCGAAACCGAATCCGGTCAAACCCGGTTCTTGGAGGAACCGATCTCGGTTCCTATAGAATCCGCATGTTCCTACCCGGTTCGAGTTTTCTACCGTTAGAACCGGTTCAGAACCGAATTTTCCCACACCGGTTCGAGATCCGGTTCTTGGGAACCTGTTCCGAACCGGATCCAATGCATATATGCCCTTTTTTCTGGAAATCGAGACAGTAGGCTTAAAAGAGCCGTTGTGATGATTTTTTGCCCGTTTTTTAACAGGTATATCCCACATTTTGCCCCATTTTGACCTCCTAAACTTCCCTATAAATACCAATGTTGATTTTGGTTGAATCACAACAATCAAACACACTAAAAACACTCAAAAAACGCTCACAAACTTGATAAAAAACGCTCACGATGTCTAGAAACCGAGCTTCTCAAAACACATCATCAAATACCGGTAATACCACCGCTCAAGGTTCTACAAATAAACTGTTTGAGGTTGGGATTGAACCAACAACCCGAAACGAAGAAATTTGGCATAATTTTGACTTGGTTAGGTTCTCGGATGGATAAAAAAAGGCTAGATGTAAAGCTTGTAACACTTATATCAAATCCGAAGGGAACTCTACGTTGAAGAAGCACACGACTCTACATTTTAAAGCAACAAGAGGTATTTCGGGATCGGAAAAAAGTACTAAGGGTCGAGATGGGAGTATTTTTGTATAAGACGAGAGGGCTTCGTCAAGATTTAGCACACTTTGTGATTCAAGGGGGTTTGCCGTTCAACCACTTCGACAACCCTCGGTTAACGAGGTTGAATCAACAAAGGCTTCAACCACGATACACTCATGTAAGTCGTCAAACTCTTAAACCTGATTGTATTAAATCTTGGGTAAAGGTTAAAAAGGAATTAATACTTGGTTTTGATGATTTAAAAACTAGTGTAAACTTAACCACCGATGTTTGGTCGGTGGGTCATGGTTTGCCCGGTTCGTACATTTGTGTTACCGCACATTGGATTGATCCCCTTACTTGGCAAATGATGAAACGTACTATTGCTTTTGAAATCTTTGCATATCCGCACACGGGTGAAAATTTAAGTATGATGTTGAGATATGTTATGAAAACGTTTAAAATAGAAAAAAAAAAGTTTTTTCAATATCATTTGATAACGTTTCTAATAATACAAATGCGGTGGGAAGGCTAATACTAAAATACCGACCACCTCTTGATGGCTTGTTTTATCATAGTCGATGTGTTGCACACATCATTAACTTGGTTGTGCAAAGCGGACTAGCGACCGAGCAAATGTATAATTTAAGAGAAGCTTTTAGAAAAATGTTACAAGATATTTTTCAATGTGGAGGCACAAGATATGTGGATTATATAAAATTGTGTCATGAATCGAATTCTATTTTTTTATCTCCAAATTGGGACGTCCCTACAAGATGGAATTTGACTTATAACATGTTTGTTAGTGGTTTAAGCCAAAAATTAACGTTACAACACTTTCATGATAATCTTTGCACTAGATCTAGGCATGGGGATATGGTAAAATTTTCGGTTGAAAATTGGGGTCTTATTCAAAAGATAACCGAATTACTCAAAGTTTTTAAAACCGCAACAACTATGTTATCGGGTGTTTATTATCCCACGAGTCATCGGGTCCTCAACCAACTTTTTATGATGTGTAGAAAATTAGGAGCATACGAATATGATGGTCCACTTTTTGCAAATATGGTTGTACCGATGAAAGAAAAACTTAGAAAATATTTTCAAGAAATTCCACCGGTAATTAGTTGTGCCACCGCAATTAACCCATGTTTGAACATTAGCGGGGTGGAATATCTTATCGATAAAATTGCTAACGACTTGGATTTAAACCAAATAGACCCTTTCTATTTAACAAAAGCACAATGTTAATACAAATAGCGTCTCAAAAACGTTATTTATATTCTTTGATCTTTCATTAGTTTTGTTAATGACAAATATAAGGAATATCTTTTAGCAAATAATAAATACTAGCTTAGTCTCTTAAGTACACACTTTACACTTCACATATTAACTAAGAATTACAAGTTTAGTAACTTGTTTCCTTAAAAGGAAACTTTAATTCATAAACCATTCCATGACATCATTGTATGCATCACATACAATATCTTTGATATATCTTGGTTAGATATGCAAGCAACATAGTTGACATTTGAAGATCTTGGATGATATGGTAAGATACAACTAAGATATGGTAAGAGACAACTATTACATAGCTGTCACATCCCACGGATCCAAGTCCTATAAAGGACGGATCCCTTTTGAGGGATCCGCCGGATCCGTGAGCTGAAGATCAGCTTGCCTATAAATAGGAAGCTGATCATTTGGCTCTCTCATCACTCATATAGCTTAACACATATATTCATTCAGTACATATCTTACTAACATCATTCATAGTTGCATTTCACTTTGATCTTTCATTTTGTAGAAAAGAGATCAAGCATTCAAGGATCTACAGAACCGTAATCCTTTAGTTGCATTACTGTGTGATCTTGTAGTTTGTTTCACACATCATATCTATTATTTGAAATCAGTGAGTGTGGTTAGTACTTTAGTCCTTAAAGTACAAAGAGTGTAGGGAGTGGTTGTACCCTTGTAAAGAACTCGACATCTAGCTTAGTGTCGGTAAAGTAATTAGGCGACGTCAGGTTGGTTCTACCTTGTGAAAGAACCCGGTGTTTAGCTTAGTACCGGAAAAGGAAGTAAGCGACGTGTAAAGGTTTTCTCCGCCTAGGAAAGGAGTTTGTTTCTTAGTGAAAGATAAACTCTCGAGTAGGAAACTCGGGGAGTGGAGTAGGGCAAGGAATAGAGTTCTTGTAGCCGAACCACTATAAACAACTGTGTCGTGTGGTTTGATCTTTCCTCTCTTTATCTTTTGTTTACATTGTGTGATTATTTATTTGTGATTGTTTCCTTTGAATTAACATATAGTAACAAAGCAAATAAAACTTTAAAAACGGTAAAAACTATTCAACCCCCCTTCTAGTTTTCCACAATTAGCATCAAGAGCTACGTTACTTAAGATCTTTAAAATATATTGTATTTTAAAACTTAAAACGATCCATGGATTTTGAAAACTTTAAAGAAGGGCAATCTATGCAGAGACCACCTCTATTTGAACCAAATTGTTTTATTTATTGGAAAAATCGCTTTGAGACTTATGTAAAGTCAAAGGATATAGATCTATGGTATATTATAGTTGATGGTGATTACAAGCCTATTAGTAATAATATTTCGGGTGGTCGGGATGAAGGAGCTTCTCTTACTCGTCACAGTGATGAGCAAAAGAAACTAATTGCCAAAAATAACGAAGCCAAAATGATGCTTTATAATGCCTTACCTAAGAAAGAATATGAAAGAGTTTTTATGTGTAAAACGGCTAAGGATATTAGGCAATCTCTTATTATCACACATCAAGGAAACTCACAAGTAAAAGATAACAAAATTGATCTTCTTGTCCAACAATACGAACAATTTGTTATCTCTGAAGATGAGACCATTGATAGTGCGTTTGCTAAGTTCAATACTATTATTACATCACTTAAAGCACTTGACGAATCTTTTTCTAGCAAGAATTTTGTCAGGAAATTTCTAAGAGCACTCCATCCGAAATGGAGAGCAAAGGTGACAGCTATTGAAGAATCTAAGGATCTCTCAAGCATGACACTGGATGAGCTCATAGGAAACCTAAAAGTTCACGAAATGATTATGGAAAAAGACTCGGAAATTGTCAAAGGCAAAAAGGAGAAGATTAAGTCTATTGCCTTGAAAGCCAAAGTCGAGTCAAGTGATGATGAGTCTTGTTCAAACAGTGATGATGAAGAATATGCCATGGCCGTGAGGGATTTCAAGAAATTCTTCAGGAGACGAGGAAAGTTTGTAAAACCACCTCGTGATGAAAAGAAATCCTCTCGGAAAGATCGTGACGATAAGAAAGGTAAGGATGATAGGAAATGCTATAGGTGTGGTGACTCCAGTCACTTAATAGGAGAATGTCTAAAGCCTCCAAAGACCAAGTCTCAAAGAGCCTTCGTTAGTGGAGCTTGGAGCGATAGTGAAGGAGATGATGATGATGAGCCTAAGAACAACGAAATTGCACTTATGGCTAATGACACAGAAGAGGTACATTCTGATTCATACTCCTTTATAGATGATGAAACCTTAGAAGTAGAATATAACAAACTGTGTGATGTCACTTTAAAAATCATAAACAAAAACAAGTTTTTGAAAACAAAGACAACACTTTTAGAAAATGAAATATATTGGCTTAAAGAAAAAGCAATACGAATTGAAAAAGGTAAAGTTAGTAAAGAAACATGTGTGTCTTGTCAAGAACTAAAACTTGAACTAGAAACCTTAAGAACCACACAGGAAGATTTAATCAAACAAAATTCAAAGTTTAAAAGGTTTGATAAAAACATAAGTTGTGCAGATGAAATAATGAAAATGCAAAAGCTACCTCATGATAAAACAGGACTAGGCTTTATGAAACTAGGAACCTTAAGTGATTATAAGGAACAGACTGTGATTAAAACTGATTCAACAGAGTTAGACACTCACGGATCCGACGGATCCAAAAATTTGGATCCGCCAGGTATATCCAAAGGATCCGCGGGTACAGAAGTTGAACAGAAGGTTCACAAAGTCGACCGTTCCGAGTTTGTTAAAGTTACTAAGAAACCTAACAGTAGCATAACCAATAATAAACACAAACCAGCAGTATCTTTAGGAAGAGGTCAAGCTAGAAATGAATATAGAGTTAAAACGGATCAACAAAGACCTCAGATGAGTTTTCCCAAACACCCCTTTCCAAAGAGTATAGTTAATTCACAACACACTTATCAAAATAATTGGAACCAAAACATGTCTAGAAACTTTCATGGTCCTAATTATATGCCGTGGAACAATTGTCCACCTTTTCAGTACATAAACCATGATAATGTCATGTTTAACCCAAACGGACCCATGAGATATTGGGGACCAAATGCTTGAGTCTTTTATGAACTTAGGTATGCTTGAAAGTTGATCTTGAACCTGATGAGTGGATCAAAGATAGTGGGTGCTCAAGACACATGACGGGAAACAAAAATCTTTTCTCAACCTACCAAGTGTATGACGGAGGTAATGTCACATTCGGTAGCAAGCTTAAAAGTAAAATCATCGGAAAAGGTACAATCTCTCATGACTCTCTATCTATTGATGATGTTGCTCATGTAGATAATTTAGGATTTAATCTACTTAGTATAAGTCAATTATGCCGTAAAAAGTATAACGTCCTTTTCAGTGAAAATGGAAGTAAAATACTTAAAGATGGCATAACCGTAGGAAAAGGTGTTTTAAAGAATAATGTCTATATTATGAAATTAGATAAAACACCTAAAGATAAGTTATGTCTTACTTCCTTGGACGAAAACTCAACTCTATGGCATCGACGCTTAGGTCATGCTAATATGAGGCTTATTCAATCCTTGTCTTCCAAAGAACTCGTTAGGAACCTACCCAAGTTGAAATATGACCAACACTTTTGTGATGCTTGCAAAATTGGGAAACAAGTACATAATAGCCATAAGGCTAAAAACATGGTATCTACATCTAGATGCCTAGAATTATTACATATGGATTTGTTTGGCCCGTCGGCTATACAAAGTTATGGAGGAAATTTTTACACTTTAGTCATAGTAGATGATTACTCTAGATATACATGGACAAAGTTTTTGAAAACTAAAAATGAGGCATTTGATAAATTTGAAATTCTAAGCAAGAAAATTCAAAATCAAATAGGAAGTAATATAGTATCTATTAGAATTGACCATGGTCGAGAATTTGACAATGAAATTCAATTTGGAAATTTTTGTGATAATAACGGAATAACTCATAATTTCTCGGCTCCTCGTACACCTCAATCTAATGGTGTAGTAGAACGTAAAAATAGAACAATTCAAGAAATGAGTAGAACAATGTTAAATGAACAAAACATACCACAAAAGTTTTGGTGTCATGCTGTTGATACTTCTACATATATCCTAAATAGAGTTTTAATTAGACAATTCTTAAATAAAACTCCCTATGAAATTTATCGAGGCAAAAAGCCTACATTAGGATATTTTAGAGTTTTTGGAAGCAAGTGCTTCATTTTAAAACACAAAGGATTATCTCACTAAGTTCGACCCAAAGTCGTATGAAGGTGTTTTTCTTGGATACTCACAAAACAGTAAAGCATACATAGTATTAAACAATGAAACATCAAGAGTCGAGGAATCGTTGAACGTAACATTCAACGAAAGTCCGCCTCCCTCTAAGACATCACCTTTGGTAGATGATGACTTAGTTGAAAGTCAAATGGTTAATGATATAGAAAACATTGAAAATGGCAATGAACCCATAAAAGGAGAAATTATTAATATTAAAGAAACTAAAAGTCATCCATTAGAAAACGTCATAGGAAAACTTAATGAAAGAACATTAAGATCCAAAGCTCAAAATGAAAGTAATTATTTTTGTTTTATTTCAACGGTTGAACCCAAAAACATAGACGAGGCAATAAAAGATGAATCTTGGGTAATTGCTATGCAAGAAGAACTAAATCAATTTATTAGAAATGATGTTTGGACATTGGTCCCTCCACCTAAAAACCAAACCATAATCGGCACTAAATGGGTCTTTAGAAATAAAATGGATGAAAATGGTATTGTATCTAGAAATAAAGCTAGGCTAGTAGCTCAAGGCTACAATCAACAAGAAGGTATAGATTACGATGAAACTTTTGCACCCGTAGCTAGACTTGAGTCTATTAGGATATTACTTGCATATGCATTTGCACATGATTTTAAGTTATTTCAAATGGATGTAAAAAGTGCTTTCTTAAATGGGTTTATAAATGAAGAAGTATATGTTGCACAACCTCCCGGCTTTGCCGACTTTGAAAAACCAAATTATGTTTTCAAACTTAAGAAAGCTTTATACGGACTTAAGCAAGCACCAAAAGCTTGGTATGATCGAATTAAGACTTTCCTAGTTGACCATAAGTATACCATGGGCCTAGTAGATAATACTCTCTTCACCAAGAAAAAGGGATCACATATTATCATAGTCCAGATATATGTGGATGACATTATATTCGGTTCAACTTGTCAAGAGTTATGCGACGATTTCTCAAAAATCATGCATGACGAGTTTGAAATGAGTATGATGGGGGAACTAAACTTTTTCTTAGGTCTCCAAATTAAACAATTAGAAGATGGGATATTCTTCAACCAATCAAAGTATATCAAAGATATGCTTAAGAAGTTTGGTCTTGAAGACTCAAAACCCATGAGAACACCCATGTCCTCCGAAACTAAACTCACTAGGGATGAAGAAAATGAATCCGTAGATAGCACTAAATATAGAGGAATGATTGGTAGTTTACTCTATCTTACGGCTAGTAGGCCTGACATTATGTTTAGTGTTTGTCTATGTGCACGTTTTCAAGAAGATCCAAAAACGTCCCATCTTGAAGCCGTTAAAAGAATATTTAAGTACATCAAAGGTACTACACACTTAGGATTATGGTATCCCAAAGGAACGGGTGTAGAAACCATAGTGTATACCGACTCAGATCATGCAGGTGACTACGTTGATAGGAAAAGTACTAGTGGTATTTGTACTTTTGTAGGATATTGTCTCACATCATGGTTCGCTAAGAAACAAACTGCCCTCGCAATCTCAACAACAGAAGCAGAGTATGTGTCTGCAGGAAAGGCGTGTCAACAAGCACTGTGGATGAAACAAGCTCTCGTCGACTATGGAATTGAACTCAACAACATTCCCATTCTTTGCGACAACAAAGGTGCTATCGATTTAAGCAAAAATCCAGTCCAACACGCTAGAACCAAACATATTGAAATACGCCATCACTTCCTTCGCGACAATGTACAGAAGGGAATCATCTCAATTGAGAAAGTTTCCTCAGAGGACAACATTGCCGATATCCTCACTAAACCACTTAAACGTGAACCTTTCAACTATCTTAGACTTGGATTAGGATTAATGGAACCTAGTGATTAGGAGAAACATTAGTATAAACATTAGTTTAGCCACACACGACACTAAACCAAAACATGTGTTCTGAATCCGCGGATCCAATCGACAACAAAGACGGATCCTTTGTTTGGGATCCGCCGGATCCGCCGCATGCTAAGTCCAGTTTATTATTTAATAAACAAGAACAAGTACTATTCACTCCTCACTCCAAAACATATCACCTTACTATAATCGACACACACTTAATCTCCATCATATTTTAGACCATTTTCTTCCACAAATTTGTGCTTCTAACATCACTGTAAGTATTCTTATCATATTTATACTCCTGATCTGCGTCTAGGATTTCCATTTCATGCACAAAACCAAAACTTGGGGTATATGCATAATTCTTGAAAAATCATGAAGCATATTTATTGCATTATACTTAAAAACATGTTTTTCTTAGTTAGGAATTGCATCTCATAGCACATTGTCTTAATATAACAAAAACCCCATGAAAATTTTTCACTAAAATCTTCTAACGACTAGGTAAAATGATTTTTTCTTACATTGTTCATACAAATGCAAAAACGTTATCTTTTAGACTTCACTTGCATAATGTCTCTTGAATGCTAAAGGGAATACATAACTAATATGTATTTTCGGGTACATTCAACCGTAGCTACATTGAAATAGGAGTGTTTGGGTTATCTCTCGTTTTGTAAACAAAACTTGCATAAACTAATTTTTCTTGCATCAAAAGGAGTCGAGATAACCGCACCTCCACATTGTCCCCATGTAGGCACACACTAGGAATTTTACACTTCCTTTGATCATTTTAACTAAAACTATGTAACTTTTTGTACTTAGGAAAATTATGCCTCCCGCAACCAACTACGATCACAAGAAAACCGTTAACTACTTACCCAAAGTCTACAAAACCAAGGGTCTAACCGATGCCCAAATCGAAATTTTCAAAGTCTTAGAGAAAAAGTATGTTCATGAGTTTAGAGCCGTAGATGCATCATTTTATGAAGGCACTCAACTTAGGGAACAATTAGCCGCAATTCAATTTGATTCTCTTTTAGACATAGATGAACCAATCATTCCTAGGTTCATACTTGAGTTCTATGCTAGTGTAGGTCTTAGCTCGAGTGATGAAGGTTACTTAAGTCTTCATTTTACTCTAAATGGAAATCTCGTCAACATCCCTCTTGATCAATTTGGTGAGGTCTTAGGAATTCCAAGTCAAGGTACATGTATTTACTCGGACAAATGGTCCTTAACAATCTTAGACTCCAATCTCGATAGGACGGCACCATATGCCACTCCTCTCCAATCAAAAGAAGTGATTAGGGAACATCTCTTCATTCCTAAGAACAACCCCACAAGAATGTATCGTGGTCGTGAAGTTGCTAGAGATCCATTTGCAATGGAACTTAATGAACTAAGACCCGAATTTAAGAAGATGGAGGATGTATTAAGGGCAAATGTGATGTGCACCATAGGAAACCGTGATCATATCAATGCTTGTTTATGCCACATGATGTACAACATCTCTACTCGTCAACCCTTCAATCTTGCTTATTATGTTGCCAAACGAATGTGTGACATTCCGGTTCAAAGCAAGATTGCAATGCCTTATGGTATGCTCTTAACCCGACTTTATAGAGCCTTTGCACCCGCTCGTCCAAACCATCTAGGCTTTGTTCCGGATTACAATGAAATTGAACACACCTTCGTTCCTTTGAGTGATTTTAGGGTTAGTGTTGATAAGGGCAAACGTCCTCGTATTCCTACATCATCCTCTTCATCTTCCATGAGTGAAGATGATGGTATGCCAAATTCTAGGATTCCTCCACCCGAGTACTTGAGCCATCTTCCTCCAATCCCACATGAATCCGCTGAGTATCGTAACATCAAAGGAATGGTGAAGAATCTGGGTCGTTGGATGATGAAATTACACAAGGGGATGAAGAAGTTGAAGAAGAAGCTGAGTTAATGGAGTGTTTGGTTTTAAACAATGTTGGATGTTGTGATGTTAAAATTCTATGTGTCTTGAATTTATCTGATAATACTTATTGTGTATGTGTAATAACTAACACTTGCAGGTAGATAACCATCACGGTTATCAATTTTCTGGGTTATTGCCTATGTTTGGCATAACACCTAAAACGGTAAGTTTCTAAGTATGGATTAAACTATGTGCAATCATGTGTTAATATTATCATATTTAGTTGTTTTGCTATACATATTAGATGTTAAGTAAGGTCTAGATGAATTTTCGGGTTTTCGTCGAAAAACGCGAAATATGACATATGTTCTGTTTACTTTCTTAGTTTTAGGCCTACGGATCCCGCGGATCCCAAAACAGGGTTCCGCCAAGGCTTATCGTTGGATCCGCCAACCGCCATCCTGCGGATTTGGCGGATTGCAAAATAGGGTTCCGCATTTGCAACCACTTGGATCCGTAGGTTTCCCAGTAAAATTATAAAACTTTTTCGACTTATCCCGATTCTTAAATCTTAGTGTTTAGTATCATTTAGGATTCATTCACTGATCATAATTCATCTTAGAATCATTTTGGAACTCTTAGAAACTTAGGAACAAAATTTCCCACCAAAATTTAAATTTTTGAATTTTAGGTGTGAGTTACCAAACAGATACAAAGAAGGAACCCTTTTTAGGGATCCTTCAAATCCGTGGAAATATCAAATCATCAGATTTTCCACTATCCTCTTGTATTAACTGCATATCCAAAACATATTACTCAACCAAAGCTCAATGGCTTGACTTCCTTGATATGACCTGCACAAATTTTTGTTCCAAATCATTAGTAACCAACATTCTCTATTGGATTCACATCAAATCCAAACACACAGACTCACAAACCTTCTGTCTATAAATTAGCACTTTAGGATCATCCCTTCACAAAACAACCATTTCCTCTCCTGTACATCTTAGCTATCATACTTCACAATGACCAAGTCACACAACTCTTCCACATCTAGAACTCCAAGAAGAACAGCCCGCATCAGTGTTAAACCTTGTTGTTTTATCAACTTAGCAAACTCTTCATCTGAGGAAAATTCTCCTCTCAATATATCATCACCCATTGCTAGTGAAAATTTCCTTACACTCTCCACCCCAACACCATCACATGTTGTTATACAAACACCACCACCAACCCTTACTCCAATAGCCACTACTCCACCTCCGGCTCCATCACAGACTGTTAGATCACCATCACCACCAAAATCACCCAAACTTCAACCCTTGGAATTATTTAGGACTCCTCCTACATCACCACATCTTGATGACTTAGAAGAACTTTCACCAACGTTACCCAATCTTCCACCCATGACCTTTGAAGGTCAACAACCCATGCTTTTTCACCCGGTTTACCCGGACATTCATGGCCCTTTATACCATGATGCACAATCATCCCAACCTCAACCACAACCTCTATCACCCACATCCACTCTAGTTGCCATTGACGAGGCAATGTGGATGAATGTGCCTCAAACCCAAGAAGAGATTAGTGAAGAGCTCAACCGTCTCTACACTCTCTCGGGTATGGTAGACCATCGCCTTCATGAAGCAATGGACATACAAAACATCCTTATGAACTCCCTCCAAACACCACAACAACCATCCAACAACAACAACAACCCACCACCACCACCGCAAAGCTTGGAGCCTAGTCTCCCTCCAGGCTTCTCAAGTCATGATTGCGCACATTGTGAGAGAACGGCTCACTTGGCCCAAAGGACCAACATCTTGGTCCATGAGCTTCAAAATGAGATGAGGTTCATCTTGAACCATGTTCTTGAACGTTTGAACGCAATCTCTCATCCTCCTCAATAGGAGGTGTTTAGACTAGTTGTTAGGACCTTTAAAATTGCTGTTTTAGGACTTTTTACTTTTTATGTCTTTTTATTGTAATCATACCATCATTTCTCTTTGTGACTTTTGTCACAAAATTTTCAATTTATATGAATATGATGTTTTATGCTTATGAGTGATCAACATATTGCATATTATCATTATCATTGTGAACTAACATTCCTATATTGCATATATTATATCTTGCATATGATTGCTTTAGGTACAAATTATGATCAGACACTTAGTTTGACTTTTTAAAGTCAAAACATATTGAAAGACTTGTTTGGAAGAACACTTCACAAGCATTCTACTTCTTCATTGAAGTCATTTCATAACTAACACTTCATTTGCAGCATATCATACCCTTCAATAGTATACGTTGGTACTCGAGAAGTGAGGAGTATACATCGAGGGGGAGCATCTCATAAGCATCTCATATACTAACCATTTGTTTTGTAGATTCATGCATCATTTCCTTGATTACTCCATTTAGGGGAGTATAAAACAAGGGGGAGCTCTTAAAGTTCTCAAAATCGCATTCCGCTTCGCTACTCTTTTTGTTTCGACAAAAAGGGGGATAAAGGAACTAAGTTTGCATCAACTGTGATTCATCACAGTACATACATTTTTTACAAAACTTTTTCTTTGATAAACAAACTTAATATATATTTTTAAGAACTCATGCTATATTTATTCTCTTGCTCAAAAATATACTTTATGTTTTGTCATCAACAAAAAGGGGGAGATTGTTAATACAAATAGCGTCTCAAAAACGTTATTTATATTCTTTGATCTTTCATTAGTTTTGTTAATGACAAATATAAGGAATATCTTTTAGCAAATAATAAATACTAGCTTAGTCTCTTAAGTACACACTTTACACTTCACATATTAACTAAGAATTACAAGTTTAGTAACTTGTTTCCTTAAAAGGAAACTTTAATTCATAAACCATTCCATGACATCATTGTATGCATCACATACAATATCTTTGATATATCTTGGTTAGATATGCAAGCAACATAGTTGACATTTGAAGATCTTGGATGATATGGTAAGATACAACTAAGATATGGTAAGAGACAACTATTACATAGCTGTCACATCCCACGGATCCAAGTCCTATAAAGGACGGATCCCTTTTGAGGGATCCGCTGGATCCGTGAGCTGAAGATCAGCTTGCCTATAAATAGGAAGCTGATCATTTGGCTCTCTCATCACTCATATAGCTTAACACATATATTCATTCAGTACATATCTTACTAACATCATTCATAGTTGCATTTCACTTTGATCTTTCATTTTGTAGAAAAGAGATCAAGCATTCAAGGATCTACAGAACCGTAATCCTTTAGTTGCATTACTGTGTGATCTTGTAGTTTGTTTCACACATCATATCTATCATTTGTAATCAGTGAGTGTGGTTAGTACTTTAGTCCTTAAAGTACAAAGAGTGTAGGGAGTGGTTGTACCCTTGTAAAGAACTCGACATCTAGCTTAGTGTCGGTAAAGTAATTAGGCGACGTCAGGTTGGTTCTACCTTGTGAAAGAACCCGGTGTTTAGCTTAGTACCGGAAAAGGAAGCAAGCGACGTGTAAAGGTTTTCTCCGCCTAGGAAAGGAGTTTGTTTCTTAGTGAAAGATAAACTCTCGAGTAGGAAACTCGGGGAGTGGAGTAGGGCAAGGAATAGAGTTCTTGTAGCCGAACCACTATAAACAACTGTGTCGTGTGGTTTGATCTTTCCTCTCTTTATCTTTTGTTTACATTGTGTGATTATTTATTTGTGATTGTTTCCTTTGAATTAACATATAGTAACAAAGCAAATAAAACTTTAAAAACGGTAAAAACTATTCAACCCCCCTTCTAGTTTTCCACACACAAGACATTAAAAATAATTTCAAACGTTTATTTTGAGAAATATGGTGAAACAAATGTGGGAACGAGTTCGGTTGCAAACATGTGGGCTTCGGCTTCAACCGTGGATCCAGATTTGGACTTATTTTCAAATTTAAGACAAGAAAGTGGTAAACAGGCTAGAAGTGAGAATTTATCGAGCAATGAATTTGGGAGATATACAGGAACTGATTGGTTAAGCACTATCAAACTCAAAGAGTTCAAGGATTTTGATGTTTTGAATTGGTGGAAACAAAGGGAACCTTAATTTCCCGTTCTAGCCGCAATGGTCAGGGATTTACTAAGCGTACAAGCTTCTACCGTTGCTTCGGAATCCGTTTTTTCTACTAGTGGAAGGGTATTGTCGGTAAGAAGAACAAGACTCACACCTTTATCTTTGGAGATGTGTATTTGCTTGAAGGATTATTTAGATGGGAATGCAAAAAACAATTACAAGAGGTCAAGGTGGAAGAGAGTTATGTAATCAATCTTTCCGAAGAAGAAGTCGCTTACGATGAAGCTACAAGCGCCGAAAGGGCCGCCGTTGAAGTTGAAGATGAAGATGAAGATGAAACCGAATAAGGATAAGTAGTCGAAATGTATTAAATTTGTGATTCAAGTACTTTATGTGTGACGTTTATGAGTTTTTTTTAATAAACGTCGAAGTTTATTAAGTTTATTGTGTGAAAAACGCGAACGAAAAAAAAAAAAAAAAAACGGATACGCAAAATATGCAATGCCCACTATTTGTTAATTGTCGACCGGTTCTTGGGAACCTGTTCGACCGGATCATGAACCGGAACCGGTGTTGGAACCGGGTATACCGGTCCGGGTTTTTTATAGGGCCGATCCGAAATTATCCGATCCGGTTTGGAACCGGAACCGGATCCTTGACTTTGACCGTGAACCGGATCCGGTTTGGAACTGGAACCGGATTTTCTGGGAACCGGGTTTTAGCCACCTTTATGACATTTCAAAGGAATATAGCTATTCAGTGATGGATCTGGGAAATTTAATTTGATCCGGTGTAACACAATTTACGTTTCTCTTTACGTCACGACAAACTTAAAAGTAGGGGTGTTCAAAAAATTCAAGAAACCGACGAACCGAGCCGAACCACTCAATCCGAAACCCAAAAAATTCGAAACCGAAGAAACTGAAACTGAAAAAAACCAAAACCGAAAAAATCCACTTATCACGGTTCGGTTTCGATTTTTATTTTTTGATATCCGCGGTTAACCGAACCGAACCGTGCTTAATACATGAATATTTTTTTTAACTAAATATTCAAATAATTGTAAAAGTAATAATTATATTATTGTACTAATTTTATTGTATAACGCCGTTTTTGCTCCTAATGTAATCATTTCTAAACATTTATGTGTGAAAGTTGATAAATGTAATTATAATCTATAAATGTCGAATAAGTATTATTTTGTTAATTGATTATATTTGAGTGCAATTATTCTAACGGGATAACTTTTATATGACTATTATCTATTAAATGTCATTTAATTTTACTAAAATGACATTTTACGTTCTAGAACATGTTATTGTTTATACATTGTAACTCGACTAAACATATAAAATGGTTAACCGTGACCCGAACCGCGGGTAACCGCTCATTTCGGGTACCCGCTTGTCTGGTTACCAGCCTAGTACGGTTCGGTTTCAGATAGTAAAATTAATTACCCGCCCCGCGATGGATAGTTTAAATCTTCCAACTAACCGAACCGAACCGAACCGCCCCGCGAACACCCATACTTAAAAGTTTAGTGTCTAGTCAATTTGGTTAAAACATTCTAAGGATACTTTTTCGGGTTTTTTTAAAAATTCTAGTTGAGACAGTTTTTTATCATGTTATATTTCCCCATACGAATAATAACATTGGTTTGTTGCTAATAGTAAACGTGGCACATTAAGGGGGTTGGCAACGTGTGAGTGATGGCACGGGACGGGAAACATTACGAACGGAAACACCGCCACCGTGCTTGCATGATGGAATGCGGGATGGGTTTTGAGTGATGGGATCACGCACGGGAACAGGGATCAAACGGCTATTTTTTTTTTATAAATTGAATCACTTTTGCAAAATCAAACATACAACTACACATTTTACCTAACTCAATCTTTTACCAAATATAAAAAAAACTCAATCATATGGAGCATAAAAGAATTTGTTCGACTATATTGTTAAATGAGCCATTTGAGTGGTCTAACGATAGTAATCTCGAGGTTTTTATGAACGCGATTGAGGAAGATGATACGGCAAGGTCGAAACGAAAAGTAGTAAACCGCAATCGGGTCAAAGCATCAGAAAGATTGCATCGTGATTATTTTTGTAACGATCCGAAATTCGACGAAGCATTTTTTCGAGATAAGTATCGTATGCCTAAACTTTTATTTTTAAAAGTCACACATGATGTTGAGTCTAGATACGAGTATTTTCAAGAAAGTTATGATGCTAGATTGAAAAAAAGTTTCACAGTCATAAAAAAAGGTACGCCTGCCATTAAACAACTCGCAACCGGTAATCCACCGGATGAGTTTGACGAATATTTAGAAATGTCACAAAGAACGTCACGTGAATGCCTTCAATATTTTTGTGCCGCTATTGTTGAGTTATACGGTCGAGATTTCCTACGTAGGCCAACAAGCCATGATGTTGCACGTCAGTACGAAGCACACGAAAAGAGACATCACATTCCCGGTATGATCAGTAGCCTAGATTGCACACATTTCGTTTGGAGGAATTGCCCAAACGAATTGAGGGGTCAATATAAAAGGGTTGATCATCAATACCCCACGATTATGATGGAGGCAGTGGCGTCTCAAGATTTGTGGATATGGCACTGGTTCTTTGGACCGCCGGGTTCAAACAATGATGTTAATGTTGTGATGCAATCTCCGCTATTCCTCACCGAGCGTAATGGTACGGCACCTAAGTTCCCATTTGTTGTGAACGGCCGTACGTATAAGCGTGGCTACTATCTAACCGATGGCATATATCCTACATGGTCTACTTTTGTTAAAGCGTTCAAATATCCGACCGACCAAAAGAGAAAAAGTTCAAGAAAGTACAAGAGTCGGCTCGAAAGGATGTTGAACGGGCATTTGGTTTCTCAAGGGTAAATGGGGTATACTGAATCGAACCTTACGACCACACACACTAGACAGAATTAGAAACCTAGTGTATACGTGTGTGATATTGCACAACATGATTTTACAAGACGCCGATAACGCAATCTCGCCAGTTCATATTCGGGATCCTCCGATCCAACCGGTGTTTGACGAAGCAGCCTTAAACGAGATAAGACATGAGGAAATACATTTTCGCCTCTGATTTGATCTTATGGAGCATATTCACACTCAACACTTACCATACATCAAGGTGGACGATGAAGACGATGAAATTCAGTTTTTTAGTTTTTTAGTATTATGAAATTTAGTTTTTTAGTATTATGTAATGTTATTTTATGTTTTTTAGTAATATTATGTAATGTTTTTTAATTTTAATGGAATTTTAGTTTTGTTTTAAAAAAAATTGAAGTGAGTGATGGGATGTAGTGAGTAATGGTGATGCCAACAAAATTGAAGTGAGTGATGAAAAAAGTAAGGGAATGATGTGGCATAAGAGGATTGGTTGGGAGTGAGTGATGAGATTTTGGGTGAGTGATGGGTTGCCAACCCCCTAAGTGAAAACCATATTCTAGTCTCTGTTACACAATCTATTTAAGCATCGATCACTCCAATATCGTCATTGGAAATACCAACGCCATCGTTGGTGTTGGCACCGGTTCTTAAAGACAACCGCTTCTCCAAGATACTCCTTTGTTGTTCTATGAGTTGGACGTATAATATTTAGAATAATAAGCTAGCTATATATATACTATATATATATAATTATATATATATATAATAATATATATATATATATATATATATATATATATATATATATATATATATATATATATATATATATATATATATATATATAAATACTAGTTGTCGAAGCCCGCCCGATGGGCGGGCATGACTTATAAGCCCTCACGGGCAGGTAAGCCCGCCCGTTGGGCGGGCATGACTTATAATTATCGTTGACATACGCCTCATGCCGGCATGTCTTATAATTATTGTTGGCATATTTTACTATAGCGAAAGAACGGTAGTAGAAAATGGTTGAAAAATGTACATGATGAAAGAAAGGGTTATAAGGTGATCCATAAATTCCATAAAATATAACATCTACTTGGTAAGGAAACCATTCTGGTGCTACATATGGTGCATCTATATGGAATAAGTATGAACCATGAGCCAAAAGACATCACGTGAGCTATGCTAGATACCTCCTTTGATGCGCAAAAGACAAGCCATGAGCTACTCCCACTGATATTTTAAGTCGTGCGAGCAAAGAAAGTGAAGTACCTGATACATTGACTGAGGTTATTAGGAAGCGAATGAGGTGTACATGCAGTTGTATCTTGGTTAATACTGCTATGTTTCTCATTGATACTATTTGTTCACCTTAGTGTTGCCTACATATTTTCTTTGTACTGCTGGTTATTTTTTAGTACTGCTTGTTAGATCGAAAGGTGAGTACTGCTCCTAATTATTATTACTACTATGCGAGTGAGTTAGTACTGTTGATAATGGATTTTCCTGAATCGAATTGTTACAGTTAATAAAAGGACCACACCGCTTATGTCAACGCCTAAATATTGAAGTGCAAGAAATTGTTATAGATTAATACAGAACTTAGTTATTGTAGTGCAAGAAAACTCATGAGTAAAGTGACTATTAATTTTATTTATTTACCTATAAAGACAGCCCGGGATGATGATTTGCTTCCACCATTGTGGAAGTGATCATCATAAAAATAGGTCCGAACACCACCATAGGATACCTTATAACCACAGACTACCCACTTATCTATACACTTTGAACACACTTCAGTAACTAACATGACACAAAAATTAATGTAAGTGTTCAGTAGTAACTAAATTTTATGCAGAAAACTCACACCAAAACTACCAGAAAAGGGAGAAGCATTGGCGCCCTCCTTTTGTTCACTTTGGTTTTCTTCCATAATTCTTTGGAACATTCTTTGGAACTCTATCTCACTATATGGCAATGGTCGTCTTTGAATGCCATAAAAGATTTCTCTGCTCAGCAAGAAAAAGCCTCGGGCAAGCGACTTTCAGAATACGTGACCTGTAAACAATGCAAAATATAAAATTATATCTATAACATAAACTTGATAATATAAATGTAAAGGTATGATGGCATACTATTTCCAGCCTTGTCCACTTTCCAACCATTTAGTTTGAACATTATCCCAATCATAGTCTCACCAACACCTTCACAAATATTCAAAATCGTTATATAGATAGCATTGTATTGTCGACATTCCAAACACCATGTTTAAAGATTTATGTGATAGCGAGAAAGATTAGTTAGTCACGGGATTTGGAGAGAATGCCCCACGGTCTTCTAGAACAGATTTGAATAGCAATTGGAAATATCACTTACCGTATTGAAACTATGTACCACAGGGTTCCAGGAATGCTATTGTACCCGATTGGGGCATGATTGTCACAGGATCACAGATCACGGGTACTCTGGTGTACCATGTGACTATAAATCTCAGTTATTAAATGTTTCTTTAGACTTTAGAATAGTTTCCTTTACATTATACATGGGGTCCTCCTTGCTAAGCTGTTGCTCGTCTCAAAATCCAAGACGATTTATAAAAACATATGAACCCGCTATCACCGTAGGATGCTCACAGGAAAAAGATGTAATTTATAAAAGATGCATACCTTCAAAAGAAGTATGCTTGAATGATTATCAATATCAAATAAACTACAGGTTCAGGAGATTGAAACTGAAAATTGAAATCATTGAAGACAACAGTGATGTGGTTGTGATGAATTTTATTTCAAAGGAGTAACATGGACAACAATGATTAATGAAGATTTCTAGGAATTACCTGATGAAGCATATAATCATAGCCAAAGCTGTTAGTGGCCTCTTTTGACATGTAATTGTACATTAAATCGGATGGCAAAGAAACCTATAGAAAAGATGATAGCTTTAATATAATAATCGGGTTATGAAGAATCCAGAAAATAAAAATGAATGAGCTTCTTACTCTTTCTGACGCTTTCTGAACATAGCCAAGAGCCACCATTTCAGTGCTAAAAATTTGTCCAGTCGCAACCTGCAAGAAAGAAATGAACTATATAAAAAGAAGAATGAAAAGTTTTCATGTAATCTATGTACATCGACCAAGTTGTTATCAGGAGGTCCACATTGTCTATGGACTTCCTTAATCTTGTCTACAGACCGAAAAATAACACTGCAAGTCTAGTCAAATGATGCTACACATATGTTTCCGGCTCGTGCTTTCCCCTCCTGATGGTATTTCCCGGATCTTGGAACAAAATACAATTTGATTTCATATTTAAAAAAAACCATAATTTGAAGGAGGTGTTAATAAGATGAAAAGGGATACATTTTTAGCCATTAACTAATACATGTATTGTAGGATTCTACAAAAATCCATTGTAATAATTCTCATTAATTAGTGATAACCTTGAGTTACTGATTAATAAATCCCATTTTTACGGGGAAATTTAAAATTTTCTCTTACTATTATTCTTACCACATCACGTTATCACAATGTTCAATGAATAACGACACGTACTTCGAGACTAAATGATTCACGAAACACCATTCTCACTAAATCCAAATCTCACAAATGATAATAAGTATTAATAAAAGTCCAAGCACTAAACATATATAATTTCCCTTAATTACTCCTAAATTATTTCACTAATCATATACTACAAACCAACCAGACCTAATTCTTTAACCCACCACACGAGCCCATCACAAGCCCATCACCCTTTACATTTTTTTTCCTTTCTTCGTTTCTTCCTTTGCTTTTCTACCCGATCACAAATGCACTCACCAAAAACAAATCGTATCTCCCTAATATCGAACGTAACATCTACGAGTCTTTACACCATAATGATCACCACCTATCAAACTATCTCTGTGCAAAATCTCAACTCCAATTGACGAATATTAGTACAAAAATCAAAGCCGTTTCGTTTGTCCCATAAACAACCTATACGTATAGAAATAAATCGCAAAACTAAACCATTTTGTTTCCCCATTTTTCCTACGACCTTCTGGGATTATTTCTAACATAAGTAGATGTTTGGAATGAAGTTGGAACAGCATAAGATAATGTGGTACGTTGGCTTCATGTTTTGAACTCGATAAAAAGGAAAACGTGTATATATAAGTTGCCAAAAACTAAGATAAGACCACACCAACTTCCCATATCTTTCAATGATCTTTTGGGTCAGTAACATCATTGTCTAGTACCTCAATCTACTGGTCATCCACAGTAGCTCCAAATGATTGACTTTGAAAGTCAATAGGTCAACAAACGTGTGATATTTCTTCTATAAGAATACCCCATCCTATCCCACTCTACCCTACCCACATTTCACTTTCTTTCACCTCACAAAATACCCTACAACAACCAAAAACTTTATGTCTCTTCTTGGGAAGCAAACGAGTTAAGAGAAGGAATACGTGAAAAACGTATTCGAGCTCACTAAGCCTACTGCCTTCACTAATTGTGCTTCCATTCGAACTCCATAGCTTCATCACCACCTTTCTAAGGTGTGGTATGATCTCTTTTTCTGTATCTTTCTCACGTTAAGCATCTCATTCATGCATGGTTTAGGTGCATTTCGAACGCATCATATTTTTATTTTGCCACAGTGCCACGCTAAAATGAAATAAAAGGTTTCATGTTATGATCAAGGTACATGTAGAACCACGCTAGATCACCTATAAACATGTTAACTTCTCATGCATATCATCATTACCACTCGAACGTATGACATTTATATATTACGTACACGTTTAAAACGTATAGAACATGTATAAATAGTGAATGGACTTATAATGATCATTACACACTCACCTCTCAACCTCACAGTCCATGAAACACATTACACAAAAACCACAAATACTTTGAAGTCACACGTTCAACATATAACTAAGTCTTTTAATTAAAAACGTGCTAAACTCGCCTAGAAAACCCTCGTGTGTCTTAAAAACTCGTCACACAAAAGTATGTTTTCTTCACACGACTCATTTAACCACCTAACTAGCTACATTTTTCGTTCATACCACAAGCCATGAAAATCACGACAAGACTCTTTGAAACAACCAAAGTGTTTCGCAAAAATCATTTCAAAAACCCTTTTAACATATAACGAGTGGGCTGTGAAGCCCAACGTACTATTTTCATAAGCCATGAATAAGCTGACTTAATGGCATTTTCAGAATAAGCTTTTGATATAAAAATGATCCATTTTGATAATCCAAACCCCCCCAAAACCCATGGATTAATATACGTTAATGGGCCACTAAAATGGATCGTTAAAGCCTAATAATGGCAAAAATAAGCAGTTGAAATAAGTTAAAATAAGTTAAAAATCACTTAAATAAACCCCCCAAAACCCATGGATTAATATACGTTAATGGCCTAATAAGCAGTTGAAATAAGTTAAAAATCACTTAAATAAACCTTAGGAAAACTCGCCATATTTTTCCCTACATTTTTGACATTTTTAGACTAAGAATGTAACGCAATCTAACTAGAAGGACCAAAACTGCCAAACCGAGAACTATGTGGACTGAAGCCGTGAAAACAAATTGTATAGATTAGAAAAGGACATATGGTTAAATGCCGAGCCGCATATGTACATATGGACAAGTTTTGGACTATTTATGGACTTTGGACTAAACGAAGGACTAACGACGTAACGCAAACACAGTTAGGGTAAAAAGTGTAAAATCTAGAAAAGAACAAGGGCCTACTATTTTTACTTGACATTCTTATTTCATTTTCCATTTTGTCGTCTCGCCTTCACATCATATGCATATTTACACATTTTATTTATGTATTATTTAACTTTCGTTACGAATTATCATTGTATAGCATTTTAACGTTTTTGAAGGATAACATTACGGATTACTTGACTTAAAAATCAAGATAATCATAAGATATAACATTATTCTTGCATTGTAAGCACTTTAAAGCATAACACACTCTCACTCAACGACCCGATCATTATTCATCATTCGTTATTCATTTCACACCCACCACTAGTATTTAGTCATATTCTCAGACACTTGCATTTACCAGGTTTTGTTTTGGAGCCGTTACTATAATCACACCCGAATTTACTTTTACCATTATCAGTATCACTTGAGGTGAGTCATAGCCTCACTTTTACTATTTTACAATTTTTAAACTCCGTGAGGGAGATACATGCTATAAACAGATCACAAGTATTTTTTTGTATGCTTACCTGACTTGATATATGCCTAAGTTACCTTATTGCCACAAGACCCTTTATCTTGAGCCATTAATCACATGTATGTGAACGCGAATATAATGAATAGATCTATTAGAGGCTAACGACCTATCCCACTAATACTTTGACGGAATGCTTTCTGCTAGTCATATTAGTCGCGATGCATTATATTTGAAAAAAATAGGAATTGGCAAATCACCTATTACACGAGGGCACATATCCATCAGTATCCCTGATGTGACTCCTCCGTTTTATGGTACTTTGTTAACGTTTGCGTGTCATGAGACTTAGGGCAATATATATGAACTGTAATATCAACTTTTCAAACTGATTGTATTCCCAATACAATCTTACTTGTGTATCGAACTGATTATTAAACTTCAAACTCTATGATTTCACTCAACATTTTGTTGACTTTTAAGCATGTTATCTCAAGAAATTGGCAGTGGAGCAAAGGCATGGAGCGAGTTGTAACCTATCCTTAATAATGGTGTAAAATAAAGTTGTAATTCAGTTAAAACGACATTACTTCAAGAAACTTTTAGCACTCTAATATAAAACTACGTAACTGAATTTGTATTATGGACCTATGATATTTAAAAAACGCCTCTTTAGAGCCGTTTTCTATGATTCTGACTTCGATCCACTCATTAATACCCCAATTAGACTTCCGCTGCTACCTTAAAATTTTGGGGGTGTTACAGATTGGCATCAAGGCCTTGGTTATAGAGAACCAAATGTTTTCAAACATTGGACTATATCTACATTTTCAAACAAATTAATTTCACACCACATTATCTTAAGCCCTCCGTGCCTGCTTGCTACCGCGTTCAGTACATTATTCACCAGGACTATTTTACACAAGACTTTACATGCTTAGTATTTACTTTGCACCACTAGATCATTTCATGTCTATATTACACCACTTGATGCTAGTAATTACTTACTTTTGCTATTTATGGGTTATTACAGTACCATGTCGTTCATTACGCATTTTAGTGTATCATCGGATTCAGAGTCCGAAGGATCATTAGCATCAGTTACATCACCCGTACTTCCTGATACCTTAGCACCCGATGCCATACCCGACGAGACTGAGCCCTTCGAGGAGGGTGAAGCCGCCGCCACACCTTTACTTGAAAACCCCCATGTGCTAGCTTCGCCAGCACCTATGTTACCGCCACATTTTGTTTATGACTCATATTCTCCTTTCTACATACCACCCCCTGATGACGTATATATGGAGAGTCAGCAATGGCTCCCTGCTGATGATGCGCCACTAGAGTTCCACCATGTTTCACCACCCTTGCCACCTGACCATTTATTTGACTCACGTACTCAGACTTACCCACTACCACCTCGCCAGCGAGACCCGATTCCTGCGGAAGACATCCCTTCATCGAGTCGACCTCGTATCTCAGACCCGATACACCCATCATCACCATCATTACCTTACCCTCCTGGTTTCACTCCCCCAGCTCAGGTCCCTGATGCAAGGGAAGGATTCAGGCCAGTAGTCACTCACACTCCCATACCATCTACAGTGGTGACACGATTGGAGAGTCACGGAGAGCAGATTGACTCGCTTCTTCGCATGATTGATCACGTACCATTGGATCCTCCGGGAACGATCAGTGACACCCTGCATAGACTCGCTTCCAATAGAGCAGACTTATAGCAGTGTTTGACGCAGATGCAGTCCGATATAGCTAACACCCGTTCCTATGCGATATCTTTACGGAGAAAGGGACATGCGCTAGCTTGGGAGGCTCATCTTGCACAGCGTAGAGCCGACACATTGGAGAACATCATAGGGGATATACAGGTTTGAGCATCAGACAGATATGCGGAGACTCCAAGACCAGATCTCAGAGCTTACGAGGCATACGGATGGACCTAGTCATTAGACGTAGTTAGCATTTTGTATAGTTTGAGACATTGTAGTCTGCCGCATGTGGCAATTAATAAAGACTCTTGTATCGTTTTGTCATGTAACTCAACGGATTCAAGTTATTAATGTTATGTTGTGGATTATGATATACTATATATTAATGTTGACTTATGTATTATGGTTGTTCGTATGTATTGTAATTGTATCCAAACATGTCGTGATGTTACTGTTGTTATTATGATTATTTTTAGGTTGCAGATGCTGTAAAATTCCAAACACATAAGAAATAGGAAATTCAAATAGATTTGATGAATGAAGAGAAAGTTGCTAAACTTCAGTATTTCTAGATGAATCAGTTACTCCTTAGCCATCCCATATTAAAAACTGATGATTTTCTCACAACTTCATATTACTATAACTCGTATACCCATCCCTCCATTACTCGATTATCCTATGCGAACTCTAAATTTTGTGTTCTTGTGGCATTAATAGAAAATGGTGCGTACTAGACACGAAACTACCAACCATACCGCAGCACTAACGCCAGAGGATGTCCAAAGAATGATTGAAGCCGGCATCGTCGCAGCACGCGAGGCCGATGCTGCAACTCGCTCGAGCAATAACATAGGAGCAACGACTGAAGGTGAGGCATCTACGCAGCGTAAATGTACTTACAAGGACTTCATGAGTTGTCAGCCAACCACCTTCAAGGGTATAGAAGGGGTGACAGAGTTAACACAGTGGTTTGAATGTAGTGAAACTGTATTCATGAGAAGCAACTGCGCAGAAAACAACAAAGTCACTTTTGCTACTGGAACCTTAAAGGGAGATGCCCTATCTTGGTGGAATGCTATTGTCAAGACCATGGGTGCTGATGCAACTTTTCAAATCTCCTAGACTGAGTTGAAAGATAAGATGTTAAGGAAGTACTGTCCTCGAACAGAGGTTAGGAAACTAGAAGATGAATTTCATCAACTAGTGGTGAGAAATAACGACCTGAAGACGATCAACCGAAAATTTCAAGAATTATCTCTCCTATGCCCATCCATAGTGCCAGACTTGGAAAAGACGCTAGAACACTATGTGGAAGGACTGCCCCAAAGCATCGAGGGGGACGTCACCGCATCCAACCCAAAGTCACTGGAATAAGCAATGGCGCTTTCACAGCGATTGTTGGATCGAGTGATCAAGAAAGGTCCTGCCTCCACAGTCAATGAGCACAAAAGGAGTTTTGATAACCGTGGGAACAGCAGTCATCGCAGCAGCAACAGAAGCAGCAACAACCACTACAACAACAACAGAAGTTACCACAGCAATGACCGGAACAACAACCGCAACAGAGACCACCAGCAGAACCGCAACGACCGTCACCATCAGCAAAATCGCCGTCAGGAAGCCTCCAGAGCTTATGTGGCCGTACCCACTGAAGGAAAGATTTATGCCGAGACAAAACCCCAGTGTAACAGGTGTAAGATGCATCATACCGGACCCTGTACCGCAATTTGCGGCAATTGCCGAAAAGTAGGTCATGTGACCAAGGACTGCAGGGCCACAGGGGCGAATGTACAACCAGTAGCAGTAAAGTGCCACGGTTATGGTGAATTGGGACACTACAAGAGTCATTGCCCAAAGAACGCCAACAATGTTGCCCATGGAAGAGCATACGTACTTGGAGATGGAAACGCACCACAGAACCCCGACGTCACTACGGGTACTTTCTTGCTAAACCAACGCAGTGCTAGGATATTATTCGATTCTGGAGCTGATAAAAGCTTCGTGTCTACTTCATTTGCTTTATTGCTTAATATTGCTCCCGTAGAATTAGATACTTCATATGAAATCGAAATAGCTAACGGAAATCTCCTAAGCACCAATACCCTAATCAAAAATTGCACCTTAACACTTCAATAAAAATCCTTTCCCATTGACCTCATGCCTATCCAACTCGAAAGTTTCGACGTCATCATAGGCATGGATTGGTTATCCAAGCATCGTGCCAGAATCATCTGTGATGAAAAAGTCGTTTAGATTCCTCTCGACAACGAGACATTTATTGTTCGTTGTGATCACCATAAAACCCAACTCAATATCATTTCATATATCAAGACGGTGAAATACATAAACAAAGGATGCCACGCGTTTTTGATTCAAGTGACGGAAGGTGAATCAAAAGAAAAAGAGAAACAACTGGAAGAAGTACCAGTCATAAATGAGTTTGCGGAAGTATTCCCAGAGGACTTTCCAGGTGTTCCACCAATTCGGCAAGTAGAATTTCGAATTGATTTAGTGCCTGGAGAAGCACCTGTTGCGAAAGCACCTTATCGATTAGCCCCCTCCGAAATGAAGGAGTTATCTCAGCAGTTGAAAGAACTGTCAGATAAGGGATTTATCCAACCAAGCTCATCACCTTGGGGAGCACAAATCCTGTTTGTCAAAAAGAAAGATGGAACATTCCGAATGTGTATCGATTATAGAGAGTTGAACAAACTCACGGTGAAAAATCGATACCCATTACCAAGGATTGACGATCTATTTGACCAACTGCAAGGATCAAGTGTTTACTCAAAGATCGATCTGAGATCAGGATATCATCAATTAAGAGTCAGAGAAGAAGACATTCCCAAAACAGCCTTTCGAACACGGTACGGGCATTATGAATTCCGGGTAATGCCATTTGGTCTTACCAACGCACCAGCAGTGTTCATGTATCTAATGAACCGAGTATACAAGCCATACTTGGACAAGTTTGTAATTGTATTCATCGATGACATCCTAATCTACTCACGTAACGAAAAAGAGCATGCGGGACACTTGAGAACTATTTTGGGATTACTCAAGCAAGAAAAACTGTATGCAAAATTTTCCAAGTGTGATTTTTGGATTTCCACCGTTCAATTCCTAGGCCATATCATCAATAGTCAAGGTATCCACGTTGACCCCGCAAAGATCGAAGCAGTTAAAGGTTGGGCATCGCCCACCACTCCAACTGAAATTCGGCAATTTTTAGGACTTGCTGGTTACTATCGAAGGTTTATTGAAAACTTTTCAAAAATCGCAAAACCTTTGACAGAGCTCACTCAGAAAAACAAGAAGTATATCTGGGAGGAGAAGCAAGAATCCGCATTCCAACTCTTAAAATATAAGCTTTGTGAAGCACCAATTTTAGCGCTACCCGACGGAAGCGACGACTTTGTAGTGTATTGTGACGCATCGCATCATGGTCTAGGTGCGGTACTAATGCAAAGAAACAAAGTTATAGCTTACGCCTCCCGACATCTCAAAAAGAATGAGGAAAACTATACCACTCATGATCTAGAACTAGGAGCCGTAGTATTCGCTCTTAAGATATGGAGACATTACCTGTATGGTACAAAATGCACGGTTTTTACCGACCACAAAAGTCTTCAACACATACTGGATCAGAAGGAGCTGAACATGAGATAGCGCCGATGGTTAGAACTACTCAACGACTACGACTGTGAAATTCGATACCACCCCGGTAAAGCGAATGCCGTGGCCGATGCACTAAGCAGGACGGAAAGAATCAAACCCCTCAGAGTCCGATCGTTAGGAATGACAATTTGTTCACCGCTCCCATCTCAAATTATCATAGCCCAATCAGAAGCTCTTCAGGAAGAGAACCGACCTCACGAAAAGATTGACGGCATGCCAGAAAGTGAGAACGGGTTCGTGAGAAGAGCTGATGGAATGTTATGCTTCAAGGAAAGATGTTGGATTCCTCTCTATGGAGGTATTCGAGATCTTATCATGCATGAATCTCACAAGTCCAAATATTCCATCCATCCAGGATCCAATAAGATGTACCAAGATCTCAAACAAATCTACTGGTGGCCAAACATGAAAGCCGACATCGCAACCTATGTTGGAAAATGTTTGACTTGCTCCAGAGTCAAAGCGGAGAGTCAGAAGCCATCAGGACTACTTGTATAGCCTGAGTTGCCAGTTTGGAAATGGGAAAGAATCACTACGGATTTTATTACCAAGTTACCAAAAACGTCCACCGGATTAGATACCATCTAGGTTATCGTCGACCGTTTGACCAAATCTGCTCATTTTCTACCAATCAAAGAGACTGACGAGATGGATACACTCGCTCAGTTGTACTTCAAAGAGATCATAATCCGACATGGAGTCCCAATCTCCATCATTTTGGATAGAGACAGCCGATTCACCTCAGGGTTTTGGCAATCTCTACAGAAGGCTCTCGGTACTCGTCTAGACATGAGCACCGCTTACCATCCACAAACCGATGGACAAAGTGAAAGGACAATCCAAACCTTGGAAGATATGCTCCGAGCATGTGTTATTGACTTCGAAAAAGGTTGGGATAAACACTTACCGTTGGTTGAATTCTCTTACAATAATAGTTACCACGCTAGCTTAAAAGCCGCGCCTTTTGAAGCACTTTACGGAAGAAACTGCCGATCACCTGTCTGTTGGACGGAAGTTGGAGACATGCAACTTACCGGACCAGAACTTATTCACGACACGACGGAGAAGATATTCAAAATCAAACATCGTCTCCAAGCCACTCGTGACTGACAAAAGAGTTATGCGGATGTGAGGAGGAAACCTAAGGAATTTGAAGTTGGAGATAGAGTTATGCTAAAAGTTTCGCCCTGGAAGGGAATGATATGCTTCGGAAAGCGTGGAAAGCTAAACCCGAGATACATTGGACCTTTTAAAATCCTCGAAAGAATTGGTCCGGTTGCTTATAGGTTAGAGCTTCCAGAAGAACTCAGTAGGGTGCACCCTACATTCCACGTATCCCAGCTTAAGAAATGTTTGTCGGATGAAATTCTCGTCATCCCGCTAAAGGAGATCAAGCTAGATGACAAACTTGTGTTCACAGAGGAACAAGTAGAGATAATGGATAGAGAGGTGAAGCGACTTAAGCAAAACCGTATTCCCATTGTCAAAGTTAGATAGAACTCCAAGAGAGGACCAACATACACATGGGAACGCGAAGACCAAATTCGTGAAAAATATCCACACCTATTCCCATAAACCATTCCCGTTTGCTATTCTATACTTGAATTCCGGGAGGGTACTGTAGGATTCTACAAAAATCCATTGTAATAATTCTCATTAATTAGTGATAACCTTGAGTTACCGATTAATAAATCCCATTTTTACGGGGAAATTTAAATTTTTCTCTTACTATTATTCTTACCACGTCACGTTATTACAATGTTCAATGAATAACGACACGTACTTCAAGACTAAATGATTCACAAAACATCATTCTCACTAAATCTAATGGTCATCCACAGTAGCTCCAAATGATTAACTTTGAAAGTCAATAGGTCAACAAACGTGTGATATTTCTTCTATAAGAATACCCCATCCTATCCCACTCTACCCTACCCATATTTCACTTTCTTTCACCTCACAAAATACCCTACAACAACCAGAAACTTTCTGTCTCTTCTTGGGAAGCAAACGAGTTAAGAGAAGGAATACGTGAAAAACGTATTCGAGCTCACTAAGCCTACTGCCTTCACTCCTTGTGCTTCCATTCAAACTCCATAGCTTCATCACCACCTTTCTAAGGTGTGGTATGATCTCCTTTTCTGTATCTTTCTCATGTTAACCATCTCATTCATGCATGGTTTAGGTGCATTTCGAACGCATCATATTTTTATTTTGCCATAGTGCCACGCTAAAATGAAATAAAAGGTTTCATGTTATGATCAAGGCGCATGTAGAACCACGCTAGATCACCTATAAACATGTTAACGTCTCATGCATATCATCATTACCACTCGAACGTATGACATTTATATATTACGTATACGTTTAAAACGTATAGAACATGTATAAATAGCGAATGGACTTATAATGATCATTACACACTCATCTCTCAACCTCATAGACCATCAAACACATTACACAAAAATCATGAAAACTTTGAACTCACACGTTCAACATATAACTAAGTCTTTTAATTAAAAATGTGCTAAACTCGCCTAGAAAACCCTCGTGTGTCTTATAAACTCGTCACACAAAAGTATGTTTTCTTCACACGACTCATTTAACCATCTAACTAGCTACATTTTTCGTTCATACCACAAGCCACGAAAATCACGACAAGACTCTTTGAAACAACCAAAGTGTTTTGCAAAAATCATTTCGAAAACCCTTTAACATATAACGAGTGGGCTGTGAAGCCCAACGTACTATTTTCATAAGCCACGAATAAGCTGACTTAATGGCATTTTCAGAATAAGCTTTTGATATAAAAATGAACCATTTTGATAATCCAAACGCCCCCAAAACCCATGGATTAATATACGTTAATGGGCCACTAAAATGGATCGTTAAAGCCCATTAATAGAAAAAATAAGCAAATGGCCTAATAAGCAGTTGAAATAAGTTAAAAATCACTTAAATAAACCGTAGGAAAACTCGCCATATTTTTCCCTACATTTTTGACATTTTTGGACTAAGAATGTAACGCAATCTAACTAGAAGGAACAAAATGGTCAAACCAAGAACTATGTGGACTGAAGCCGTGAAAACAGATTGTATAGATTAGAAAAGGACATATGGTTAAATGCCGAGCCGTAGATGTACATATGGACAAGTTTTGGACTATTTATGGACTTTGGACTTAACGAAGGACTAACGGCGTAACGCAAACACAGTTAGGGTAAAAAGTGTAAAATATGGAAAAGAACAAGGGCCTACTATTTTTACTTGACATTCTTATTTCATTTTCCATTTTTTCATCTCGCCTTCACGTCATATGCATATTTGCACATTTTATTTATGTATTATTTAACTTTCGTTACGAATTATCATTGTATAGCATTTTAATGTTTTTGAAGGATAAAATTACGGATTACTTGACTTAAAAATCAAGATAATCATAAGATATAACATTATTCTTGCATTGTAAGCACTTTAAAGCATAACACACTCCCACTCAACGACCCGGTCATTATTCATCATTCGTTATTCATTTCACACCCACCACTAGTATTTAGTCAGATTCTCAGACACTTGTATTTACCAGGTTTTGTTTTGGAGCCGTTACTATAATCACACCTGAATTTACTTTTACCATCATCAGTATCACTTGAGGTGAGTCATAGCCTCACTTTTACTATTTTACAATTTGTAAACTTCGTGAGGAAGATACATGCTATAAACAGATCACAAGTATTTTTCTGTATGCTTACCTGACTTGATATATGCCTAAGTTACCTTATTGCCACAAGACCCTTTATCATGAGCCATTAATCACTTGTATGTGAACGCGAATATAATGAATAGATCTATTAGAGGCTGACGACCTATCCCACTAATACTTTGACGGAATGCTTTCTGCTAGTCGTATTTGTCGCGATGCATTATATTTGAGAAAATAGGAATTGGAAAATCACCTATTACACGAGGGCACATATCCATCAGTATCCCTGATGTGACTCCTCTGTTTTACGGTACTTTGTTAACGTTTGCGTGTCATGAGACTTAGGGCAATATATATGAATTGCAATATCAACTTTTCGAACTGATTGTATTCCCAATACAATCTTACTTGTGTATCGAACTGATTATTAAACTTCAAACTCTATGATTTCACTCAACATTTTGTTGACTTTTTGTCACACCCCCAGAAATCGGGTCCAGCGGAAGCATACATCTCGCTGGGGTGCAACTCAATTGGTATCACAACACAAGTACAAAGAACGGTTTTCACCTCAAACATTTAGAATAAAATTGTTTAACAAAAGTGTTGAATTTTCATTGTTAAAAGTAGGGCAGAAATAGGCCCTTAAAACAATTAAAACGGTCCCCAAATGAATATCAGAGTAATCTATGACCATGACATGCCCTGCCAAAAGCCTCCTGTAGCGTACTATTGCTTAATACCTGAAAATACATGCTAAAAGTGTCAACACGAGGTTGGTGAGTTCATAGAGTTTAGTGAAAAATATAATGCGTTTGAATAATGATTTCCTAGCAAAGGCATTGTAAATCCACTCAGTCCCAAGTCCCGCCCATACAAGACTTGCAACCTGTGTGTTTACAACCCACTGCCAAATAAGTTTTGGTTTATGTAAACAAAAGTAATATATGGAAAGCAAAATTTAATGTTAAATATGACAATATCGCCATGACAATGACGTCATATGATAATTCTGACAATCACGCCATATAAACAATTCTAACAATGTCGCCATGACAATGTCGCCATATAAATAAATCTAACAATGTCGCCATATAAATAAATCTAACAATGTCGCCATTTGAATAATTAATAATGTTTAAAAGACAAGTCACATTACAAATAAAACAAGCATGGTGTTTAATTGTAAAACGAACAGTGAGTTTAAATGTAAAACGAGCATAAAGTTTAATGAAAAACGAGCATGTTTTCTCTCCCAAAAACAGTTACAAAACAAGTAAAAGTAGGGGCTATGAAACTCACCTGATGCAATCGCTACAATGACAAAAGTGGATGTACTGAAATGAGGCACGATCTCTAACCGCAACCTAATGTTAATGATAGGATCTAATGTAAGCAATGAAATGATGCTACACATGCAAATACGTATGTTATCGATACCACTCGCTAATTTTTAAAATAATGTTTATCGTCGAAAAATATATTTTTGACGTCTCGTTAAGTTAATAAACACTTTTCGTGTAATTATGTTGAAATGGTACTCCACGATCCTTGTTTGGTGTTCTATCGGCAAATATAATGTTTTCGTCGCAACTTACTATTTTTCACAACTTGAAAATGTGCCCAAATGGCCTCGCAAAACTTGTCGCGAAATATTGTACGTTAAGTGTTAGTGATCAAACTTGATGTTTTTGAAAACCTTGTAACAATGTCTAAGTGTCGTGTTATTTAACTTTTGATCATACGCGCCTCGATTAATTAGAAAATCGGCTATCAAAGTTATGTTTAGCAAAAACACTAGTTTTTATACTTGGATTATTTTGTAATAGTGGGCTGTCAAAAATAAATAATGTTCGTCGGGCTTTAAACGTGTATATCTCGGTCGTTATAAGCTTGTTTTCACCGTTCTTTATATCCACGGATTCATCATAACATGAACTAACATAATCTCAGTAGCTTGGCTCCTCTAGATCACGTCTAACGCCTCATTTGGTCCTTTGAAATTCGGCAAACAGCAAGCTTATTTTCAGAAAATTAGTTTTCGTCGTCTAACTTGTAAAAATCATATCTCCTACGTTATAAGTCGGTTTTTAGTGATTCTTGCGGCCACGGTTTCGTTTCTGAAAGAAATTTCTAAATATGAAGGCCAAAATAGTTCAAAAGTTTCTGATTTTTCCAGTTTACACGATTTTGGACAGTAGCTTTATATACTTGTTAAAAACTCATTCCTATGGTTCAAGACTTGTTCATACCAGTTCCAATCAACACCACAAGTACTCTAATCCTACCATACACCTTCTTAGGGTGTCATGGGATCCTAAACATCACCAACATTGGTGGATTTCATGAGATTGCTAGTAAAACTTATAGATCTAGTGTTAAAGATAGTTTATGAGTAAAGTGGTATAAATAACATAAGTAAGTTGCATGTTTAACTAATAATACTTGAAAATACATCAACATATGAATTAAATGAAAGTATGAAATGATCAAAAAGACGTTCTTGAAGCTTACTTGAATATTTGTGGTGTTTTGATGAGAAATGTATAAGAAACCTAGGGTTTTTATCACAAAACCCTAACTAGTAGTGTAAATGGAGCTTGATTATTACTTGATCTACAAAAGTTGATGGATGTTCTTGGTGTTCTTGGGTTTGGCCGAACAAGGAAGGAGAGAAAAGAGAGTGTTTGATGTAAATTTTGCTATTTGAATTGTAAGTGAAGTGTGTTATGGAAATAAATTAGCAAACACATGGAATATATGCATTAATGGTGGTCTTGAAAATCAAGTGTAAGTGAAGACTTTGGGGACTTGGGGGGGGGGGGGCGGCACATGTGCAAGAAAGGAAGAAATATGTTGCTTATTAATGATCTTGTCCCCCCTCAATTAGCATGTGTAGTTGTTTTGAGCATACACTAGGTGTTATCGTGTACCGAGTTAACTAAAAATAAACCGTTACGAGGTAAAATAAAATACGACAAAGTTGTAAAATCTTATTCCTTGCAAGAATCGGGTGTTAGAATGTTCATCGGGTTGAAATTTCACAAACCGACGTTGTTATAAGCGTTTACCGGATAATATGGCAATTGGTTTCAAAACACCAGGTAAACTAATAATATAATTCTTATATCATTATAATTAGTATGAAAATATATTAGGGTCATAATCGGGAGTATCGGGTACAATGTTAGTAGAAATGACTGAGTTATAACGTTTATAAAATAATTAAACATACGTTAATGAAAATCACACAAACCCGTGCATGACTTAAGATAATGATGATGTTACGATGATTTATAGACTACTCTAGTCTATACGACGTGTCCTAAGTGATGTCTCATGAGTTCGCAACTAAACCCTAACGGTTACTCGAATTTTTTTTATACCCGTAAACCTAGTTTACGTACTGATGAATAGTGACCATGAATAGTGATTTTCCTCCAGGTATGAATAGTGTCTCATGAATAGTAAAATTTTTGAAAACTTCTCAAAGTCTCAAACAGACTCCGAAAATGATGAATAGTGAATTGATGAATAGTAACCCGTGAATAGTAATTTCCCGAGATGAATAGTGAAAGTTTGAAGCTTGAAAAGGACCTGAAATTACGAGTTGTGACACTTTTAAGCATGTTATCTCAGGAAATTAGTAGTGGAGCAAAGGCATGGAGCGGGCTATATCCTATCCTTAATAATGGTGTAAAATAAAGTTGTAATTCAGTTAAAACGACGTTTCTTCAAGAAACTTTTAGCACTCTGATATAAAACTATGTAACTGAATTTGTATCATGGACCTATGATATTTAAAAAACGCCTCTTTAGAGCCGTTTTCTATGATTCTGACTTCGATCCACTCAGTAATACCCCAATTAGACTTTATTTTCATGATATTGTGAGTGACACAATGGTCACAAAACTTTTAATTGAACTCACATTATTTTAACTGCTTTAACATAAACCTATGAACTCACCAACCTCGTGTTGACACTTTTAGCATGTATTTTCAGGTTTAAGGCGACAGCCTAGTTATGGAGGCTGTTGGCATGGCATGGCATGGTCATAGATGACTATGATTAATGGCAGATTTGGCCCCTAGGGTTTCTTTGACACTATAAAAGGGCCCAAATTAGGGTTTCCTTGTCATAATAACACACACTTACTCCCACTTCTCTCTCGATAAGTTTTCCGGCACCGTCACCGGTGCTCCGGCCAAATTTCGGCCACCATCATTCTCGCGCCGCCACTGTCAAGACGAGTAGATTGGGATAGATCGGGGTAATTGGAGTCATTTGGGTGGTTTTTGCTCGCGTTTGGTCCTTGTTCCACCACAGCCGTCGTCACCACTACAGCGCCACCTCCACCTCCATCTCTCGTTCTCTCATTCTTTGGGTATGTCGATAACAAAACCTATTTCCATTATTTTCTTTGTTAAAACTGATTAATAAAAACGATTTATATATTTTCGTGGAATAAACCAGATCTAAAAACATGTTTTACTAATTATTCGTGTGGTTAAACTTGATTTAAAATGGTGGTTGTTGATTGTTTGATTTTATTGATTTGATTATGCGGCATATATATAAAACAACCCACAAGTTTACGTTGGTCGGTTTGGTGTTAACGACAACACTCAAGGGAGTGTTTATCCTGTGTACGTTTGGTTTGTTTCGGGTCAACCACAAAACCCACGAAGGGTGTTAGTTTCAGTCGATTGAAACAAGCTCCTAAGAGCTTATCTATTTTGCTTATGAGTCACGGTTCAAAGGAAACCACCCACATAGGGTGTGTCATATTTGGCTAGCATGTCTCGGGTCGGATTCAACAAGTTATCTTAGTTAATGTTTCTTGTAAATGATGACTATGTACTTGTGTTGTTTTGGCTCAAATGGTATCACCAGGGTGTCGTTTGTTTTAAGTTACTTCTTTTCGGCTTATATGTTTTATATGGACCTGTTGTTTTAAGCTTAATTTGAGACTACTTATGCCTTATTTTATAACTGCTTGGTTGCTTATTTTTAAACCGCTTGTCGTGACTGCTTATAATAAAGCTACTAATTCTTTCTTATAAAACTGGTTAACTGCTTTTCACATTTTTGTACATGTATGTTTTGTTTTGGGCCTGTATGAATTACATCTACTATATTATTATCTTTGGCCGAACACACTAAATTTCTAAATAGGCCGATCGTGTATTTTTTATATTGGGCGAAGCCCAAAGTAATTAATGAGGGTGCGTTAGTTTTAAATTTGCTTAATGAGTATTATTTGGTTGGTCAAAATATTTAACTTGAGTCATATACATTCGGTTAATAAATATTTGAGTTAGCATGATTTAATTGTTCGTTACTTGGATCATTGGTACGTTTCAGTAACCTGGGATTGACATTTGACATTGGATTATACTTAATGGATTGAACATTGGGTTATGACATGACACATATTGGAAGTATATCGGATTAAAACATTGGACAATTGGATTATATCGGACAATTGGACATTTTGGACTAGAGACCAATGTAATATATTAGACTCGGGACGAATTTAATATATTAGACTCATAACGGACCTAAATATTCAATTAACACTTATTAAACTAATAACGAATGGTTAATTATAAACTTATCGGGAACATTATTTTGAGAAATTGAGTTTTATTTAAGTCAAAATGACTTGGGAATGTTGTATAAACGGACGCGTCATGCCGAAATTTATAAAACATTCTAAACTTATATTTTTATTTCAAAAACCTTTTATCTTTATAAAACCCGACAATAATCGAAGCTCATAGTTTTGTTAACTTGTAAACCCTTATTATGAGATACATTAATTTGAGTTTTCATATGAAACTTAAAGTACCTTTCCAACTATTTGGGATTATTGGGTAAATACCAAAAAATACCAATTGAATAACTTTCTTGACATATTTTTCCTTATCGTTCATTTCTTGATTTCTTCTTGTCATTCTTCCTCGACTCAAGTCCTCGTAGATACTTTTCTCGACTATGTTGTTATCTATTTCTCTTTGACGTGTGTATACTTGAGTCCTCGTCAGTATTTCATGAACTGTTCTTTTATTACTTCCTTTATAATATATTAGGATATATATTATACTTTGGCGTGAGTTACATTTTGAGTCTAATTTTTCTTACCACCACAAGAAACGTCGATACTAAACTTTTTGCAATAATTGATACGAGTATTCCACGAAAACTAAAACACTTTGTCATTTGAAAACTCATTTACTTTATGAGACGTATTCTGAGTTAACTATATACTTATAGGGTTGTGCCGATCCTGTACCGTTGTGCCTGTACTTCTTGACGTCGTTGTGTTTTTACTACTTCATACCATTGTGTTACTTGTATTACTACGTACTGAGGTAAGTTCGTGGCCCCTACTTTTTCTTGTTTTGAAATACTTTTTGGGGGAGAATACATGCACACTTTACTCATTCATTTTACTCGAACTATTTAATTAAATTATACTCATACATGATTTAATTACTCGGAAGCATTCTCTGCTTTGCTTTAATACTTGTTTGATTTCTTGAATGCAATATTATGTACTCATTACATACTTGATTTTTACTCATGGACACAAGAGCTTGAAAACATATATGTGAGTTACAGCCCCACTCTTTAACTTTACTTTGCATTGCGAAACTTGGGGTGAGAAGCATGCAAACTCTTTTATGGACCAAACTAAAATTTATGATTTATTAAACTATTACGCAGCTTAGCCTATGCCTTTGAATCCCACTATGCCCAAACTCATGAACCGTTAATTCTTGCTAAGAAGCGCGAATGTTATAAATAGATCTATTGGGGGTGACTCCCCCGTTCGGGTTTGGTCAGATGGGCCAAATGCCGGGCGTATATCATGTCGGAATACAAGTGCATCGGGATAAACACTTGCCGGGCCTTTATATTTAACATGCTTCTAGAGCATGCACACTGTCGTAGCTTCGGCTGCATGAACTTAGTGCTAGCGTAATAGACTCTTACTTTGATGTGTCATTATATTCGTTGTAATGGTCACATACATTGCTTATGGTCCAACTCTATTGCTTAATACTTATGGTCTACTCTACTAATGATTTTTTTTATGACGCTGTGAGTGAAGCAGTGGTCACTAATACTAAACTTGATTTGTATGTGAATAATTATTCACACTCGAAAACCTTGTGGTCCACTTTATTAATTTACCTAAAGGTAAACTTTATTTTCATGATATTGTGAGCGACAAAATGGTCACAAAACTTTTTAATGAACTCGCATTATTTTTACTGGTTTAACATAAACCTATGAACTCACCAACCTTGTGTTGACACTTTTAGCATGTATTTTCAGGTTTTAGGTGATAACCTAGTTGTGGAGGCTGTTGGCATAGCATGGCATGATCATAGATGAATCTGATCTATGTGGGACCGCTTTACTTCTTTTATGGGCTTATATGTCCGCACCGTTTTTTTTTTAATGTTGTAAACAAAATAATTTTGAATATTAAATTTCTTTTAAACAGTTGAGGTAAAACTATTCTTTATACTTTTTGTTGTGATACCAATTTAGTAGCACCAGAACATATATGCTTTCGCTAAACCAGATTTTGGGGGTGTTATAGTGTTCCACGCCTCAAGGTCAAGTCCTTGATCCCTGTTATTGTTTAGTAACACGTTCTACCTTGATCAAGTAGAATTGAGGCGTATATGATGTAAAACCTTGTTAATAACAAAGTGTTTTGTTTAATTCCGTTGTGCATATTGTGTCACAACTTGTAATTTTAGGTCATTTTCCAAACCTCGACAATTTACTATTCATTGGTTACTATTCATCAATTACTATTCACTGATTACTATTCATCATTTCACTATTCATTATTTTTTAAGTCAGTTTGAGATTTTGAGAAGTCGTCAAAAAATTTACTATTCAAATGACACTATTCATTCCCGGAAGGAAATCTCTATTCATGGGCATCATTCATCATGTTCTAAACCAGGTTTACGGGTATTCAAATGCGCGTAACCAGTTAGGTTTAGCTGCGTATTCATGCATCATCAATAAAGGCACATCATACAGACTAGAGTAGTCTGCATATCATCAGTCACATCATTACCATATAAGTTCATGCATGTGTTTGTGTGATTTTCATTAACGTATGCTTAATTGTTTAATTAACGTTACCACTCAGTCATTTCTACTAACATTATACCCAATACTCCCGACAATGATCCTAATACATTTTCAAGCTAATTATAATGATATAGAGAATATATTATTACTTTATCCGGTGTTTTTAAACCAATCGCTATACTTTTCGTTTGACGCTTATAACTCCGTCGGTTTACGAAATTTCAATCCGATTATCATTCTAACACCCGAATCTTGCCAGGAACATGATTTTACAATTTTTACAACTTCGTCGTGTTTCATTTCACCTCGTCACGAGTTATTTCTAGTTAACACGGTACCCGATAACACTCATTGTATACACTAATCATCCAATATCTAAATAAATGGGAGACATTAGCATTAATTAACATCAAATCCTCTTCATCCAACCCACATGTGCCGCCCCCTCATCACCCCTAATTCTCTTTACCACTTGATTATAAGACAAAGCTCATTAATGAATTTCCAAGCATTTTATTTCACTTCCACTAACTCAAACACATAACACATAAACCATTAGCTAAGAAAAAGATCAAAACCTCTTCCACCCCATCTTCTATGTTCGGCCAAACCAAGAACACCACCCAAAATCCATAGATTTTTCAAGATCAAGTCATAATCATACTCCATTTACCTTCCTAGTTATGGATTTGTGATCAAACTTCAAGTTTATTACTCATTTCTTACCAAAATTCATCAAGTCATCAAGTAAGTTTCAAGAACATGTTTTGATCATCTATTACTTTCATTTGATTCATATGTTCATGTATTTTCAAGTTATATTAATTATCCATGCAAGTTACTTATGTTTTACATACCACTTTTGAACATAAACTATCTTAATCACTAGATCTATAAGTTTCACTAATGATCTCTTGAAATCCACCAAGTTTGGTGATGTTTAGGACCCCATGACACACTAAGAAGGTGTATGGTAGGATTTGCGAACTTGTGGAGTTGATTTGAGTTAGTATGATCAAATTTAGAACCAAGGAAGTGAGTTTTTAACAATCTAAAATAGGTTCTGTCCAAAAACGTGTAAACTGGAAAACTCAGTAACTTTTGGTATATTTTGGCCTTCATATTCAGAAAGTTCTTTCAAAAATGAAACCGTGGCCGCAAGAATCACTAAAAACCGACTTATAACGAAGGAGATATGATTTTTCAAAGTTAGACGACGAAAACTAATTTTCTGAAAATTTAGTTGCTGATCGCCGAGATTCAAAGGACAAAACGAGGTGTTAGACGTGATCTAGACGACCCGACCTACTAAGATTATGTTAGTTCATTTTTATACGAAGCCGTGGATATAAAGATCATAGAAAACGAGCTGGTAACGGCCGAGTTATTAACGTTTGAGGCCCGACGTACCATGTTTATTTTGACAGCCACTATTAGAAAGTGCTTTAAGTATAAAAACTAGTGTTTTTGCGAAACATAACGTTGTTAGCCGATTTTCTAATTGATCAAGGCGTGTACAATCAAAAGTTAAATGAAACGACATTTATACATTGTTACAAGGTTTTCAAAACGTCGAGTTTGGTCAACTAACACATAACGTGCAATATTTCGCGACTAGTTTCACGAAGCCATTTTGGACATATTTTCACAAGTTAAGGAAAATATTAAATTGCGATGAAAACGCTACATTTTGCCAATAGAACACCAAACGAGGATCGTGGAGTACCGTTTCAACATGTTTACGCGAAAAGTAGTTTATAACTTAACGAGACGTCAAAAGTGTATTTTTCGTCGATAAACGTTATTTTCAAAACTAACAAGTGGTATCGTTAACATACGTATTTGCATGTGTTGCATTGTATCATTGCTTACATTGGATCACATCATTCATAATAGGTCGTGGTTAGAGATCGAGCTTTATTTCATCACATCCATCATTGTCATTGTTGCTATATCATATCAGGTGAGTTTTCATAGCCCCGTTTTAAATTGTTTATTGATTTCTAAACTCTCGGGGGAGAATACATTGCACCATTTTTATATGCGGACCAAAGTATACAAACTCATTACATTGCTTAAGTTACATCATTGCCCAGATTAAAGTCCCCTTTTATTATCATGAACCGTTAATTGTTAGCAAGCGAGAGTGAGTGAATAGATCTATTGAGGGTGACTCCTCCGTTTGGGTTGGTAGCGCCAACTTGTCAAACGAACGCATTTCATTTCTGTCATATTAGAGTGATTGGCAAACACTCAGTTGGGGCATTTCATTCAGTCTAGCTTCGGGGTCATGAGCTTAAGAGCTAATGTATCATTTTTATGTGGCATTGTTTTGTCATACACTGTATACTTGTGGTATCCGTACAATATTTCATTTACATAAACCTATGATCTCACCAACATTATTGTTGACCATTTTTAGCAATGTATTTTCAGGTAATTAAGGTATCGCATGTTGGCTTGCATATGGACACATCATGGAGTCGCGGAGTCGACGCGTCTCACTTTATATTTTATGCACTTATCCATCGTTTGAATTGTATGAACTTGTTTTATGAAAACTTGTTTCACCTTTTGGGACCTAGCTTTGTAACTCTGAATGTTTTTAAATAATCAAACGATGTATTTTCTAAACAACACTTTAGGTCGTTCAATATAACTGTAACTTTGGTGCTATGACCAGTCGTGCCCCTGAATGACTTATTCCACTGCAAGTCACGAAATTTGGGGGTGTGACCAGCGAACTAGGTTGTCCATTATATCCTAAACTATAACTGCACCATCATAGCATTTCATCATTGTAGCATAAGTGCATATTCATTATATCACATGTAGTGATTGCGATTTCATACATATATCATTTCATCATAACCCACATTGTGTAAATGTTTATTTACTTTTATTTCACATCTATTGTCTCAGTGATGTCTTCGGATTCACACCCTATTGTTATCTCATCGGACTCTGAGTCGGACGATACTTCCTCACTACCCTCCATCATACTAGAGTCGGTTACAACATCCCCGATACCCACTATCATTTTATCATCAGTGGAGCCTACTCCACAGTCTTCACTTGTGATGTCAAAGGCTGAGACGGAACCCTTTAAGGAGGGGGAAGTAGTGCCTACCCACCACTGTCACCTGTGATCCGTCGTGGTCCCAGAGTTGTTCCAGTTATCCAGCCAGGAGAGTTTGTACCCTATGGTCGAGTTTACCGTACATATCCAGGTGGGCCACGCATGAAGCGCACTGCTGCTAAGCGGGTTCATCGTCTCACTGTCAGGTCACCAGCTGCATTTGTATCCCTGCCACCACCATCATCACTTACTTCATCTCATCCACTCCGTCGCCGCTTGACAGCGAGGAGGAGTGTGGCATTCAGTACACCACCACCATTATCACCCTTACCATCCTTATCATCATTGTCTCCACCATTGCCATCTCTATCAGCACCAGTTCATACCAGAGATCCTACTCCTATGTCAGACCTACCGCTCAAGAAGCGGGCTCGTCTTGATATCTCATCACCAGATACTTCAGATGCCACAGAGACAGCACCACCCAGCAGATTCGAGGTTGGTGAGAGCTCGAGGGCTGCTGCTGACAGACTGCTTACTGCTGCTACATTTGACTCGCGACTAGATCAGCTTCAGGGAGAGATTGACAGGGCATTGTCTAATCTAGACGAGACTCCAGTGAGCCGTATTGAGGCTATTGGGGAGGAGGTCGAGGGATTGATCCAGGGCAGGGTTGCCATTGATGTGTCACACTAGGGTTTAGAGGCTCTTCAGTTAGAGAGTTCAGAGCATATCATACAGCTGAGGCAGGAGATGCCTGAGTTGTTCGACAGGGCACAGATGTCCCAGGATGAGCATCATCACCAGGCCGGTGAGTTATCTTCAGTTCAGGCTAGGATGTCTGCATCAGAGACTAGGGAGACTGATCTCCAGCTTTGAGTTCGGCACCTAGAGGAGATCTGTAACACCCCAACCCTACAAGGGTAAAGATGTCACGCAAATGGTTTCATATCAGATATAACAAAGCATACATTCAAAAGTAATACAAAGATTCTCAAAGGTTACAAATGAAATACTAACATTACAAGGTCAGGAATGTATCAAAACTAAATACTAAGTCTGCAAATGCAATCCTTCTAATGACTTTTACTTCAGAATAACTGTCAAGGTCTTCTAAGTCCAAAAGTCTCTTCACTCATACCCAAACCCGTCATCCTGCTTATAACCTGCCGCACACGAAAAGAAAACGTGCGGCTGAGCTTAAAAGCCCAGTGAACAGATATAACGATAATAAACAGAAATAGAGAAATGTACAGAATAACAGAAACAAAGGTCAAACAGATGTAGTATGGTTCAAGGGATAAGTCAATGAATAAGTATAAGGGAAAGAGAAAGGGATAGTAATCCACCACGAGCCCAGAAACAGATCATATCATATCGTAACCATAATCTTCATAATCATATAGAGGGGAGACCTCTCAGATAATCAGATAATATGAGGGGTGTCCTCATTCTTCAAATGGAGTAGCTAGCTCCCAGACATATGTGAAAGGCATGTATTGCACACAGTACCAGTCACCAGAACAGAAATCATATCATATATAGTTAAATCCACTAAACAGAACAGATCTAGGATGCATCCATACGCCCCCAGAAACATATATAATCCATAATCAAAGTAATGCGCATATCATAATCAGAATGGGGACGTGGCGGAACATCACTCCACCGCCCTAGAGTCATGCCATTGGTGCATCAATGACACGGACATGGAACCCCCATGCCTAGTGAAATGGCTCGGGTATCAAACTAAGAGTCAGATATCATATCATAATCAGAGTGTCATATATCAAAGGTCAAATCAGATGGTCCATAACAGATGGTTAATAACAGATATATCAGATGTAATGCCAAAGGTCCAAATCAGAGTTTACCATATCAAGGTTCATATTAAGTAATCAAGTCAAGGTTCAGATCAAAAATTCATTTCAAAAGTTTCTATCAAAAGTCCATTTTAAACAATCCTTTATTTATGATTTTCATAAAACGATCCTTTAAAGTGGTTTTCATAAAAATAATCTTTCAAAACGGTTTTTCATAAAAATAGTCTTCCAAATATAGTATTCACAAAAGTTAGTAACATTTGATATAAAAGTGGTTTCGCCTCATTGATAAACATCTCTTTAAAATGGTTTTTTTTTTTCTCAAAACATTTTCAAGGCATAATTATAAAAGGTCTTGATAACATAGCTTCATATCAGAGGTCATATCCAAATGGGATCAACAGAGAAGGTTCAAACAAAGGGAATCATGGCAAGGAATCAAACCAGAAATTAACGGATCAGAATACGAAAGAGATCATGAGAAACCTTAAAAGAAAGGTCAGAATATCTGTACCTTAAACCGCAAATGAAACCATATCAGAAAACACAAGGATGAGAAGTTACTCCTTCGTCATTGAATCTACACGGATTAATGATCGATTAATATTTATAAGTTCATTTATTATTTAATGACGTATCGGATTACTGTTCTTAGTGCCTTATTATTATTCGTTGAACCCACAAGCAACCATTATTGACAATCTGACATATTTATTTAAGACACATTCAAAATTTTACTGAGAACCAAGTTTCACTCAATGTGTTTTGAACTCATAACCAACCCGGTATTAACACTAGTTATCAATACACATTTATTTATTTTTATTTTTTTATTTTTAAAACAACTAATACAATCATGATCTATACCGAATTATATCCACTAAATCAATGTTGACCACTTATAATTTAGCTATAAAGCAAGTTCTAATCATGCCACAAAATTCTATATTATTAAAATCACATCATGATTTCTTTTACAATATATATAACAGTAAAACTTTGTTTTCAATCAAGGTTTAAACATATTATGTTAATCGTGTAAGTGTATGAAGATGCTTCATAAAATATATACCTCGGCTGCTCAACACAAACAGACCAAAAGGAAGCAAAATTGAACTCGAGATCAAACACGAAGACCACCAGCATGAATACGAGCAATAGAACTAAATCAAATTCGGAAATTATCGAAACTCGAGCCGGCGCATACACAGAAAGGCGACCCAAAATGACTAGCCTCGCTAACGTACATGCGAACCCACACATACAAACGTCAAGACCTGGTCGATCTATATACGAAACCCATGTCTTGGACTCACCACAGCAGCCAAACCTTCGGTCTTCTTCTTGCTTCGAACAATCTTGTCGAGTCTAAGAACAAGGATCGGATTGTATTTGATGATGATGTGAGTGTGTTGTTTTGTCTTCAAGGTCACGTATGGGAGAAATGGGTGAGGGTGTGTTTATCTTTCAACCTTCACGTAATGGGAGAATGGCAAGAGAGGGTGAAAGTCATTTATAAAAAAAAAAACGATTAGAAAAAAAAAAAAAAAAAAGAGAAGTTTTTAACTTTGGCAAGTCGAAAATGGTGTAAGTGATATGGTTGTATATTATGAGGATATTGGTGATTGATTGCCGTAAATCATGGGAGGTGACTAGCTATCCCTATCAAGTTACCCTATTATTGAATTTTAAATGCTCACCATATTATTAAATTTTAAGTGCGTAGTCAAAATGCAAATAAGAAATTGACCAACTTTGTACGTCAAGATATTTTCGCAAGAGAAATAAATCAATGCATAGTTATCTCTTTTCTTCTTTTTAAATATGGGCTGAAAATTATGTGAGCTTATGACACATTCAAAAATTCGACTAGTAGAGACTAGGATTTGGGAACATTTATTTGTAACATTAATTTATAGCATATAGTTTAACTTAATACTAGTTCCAACTTATAACATATAGTTTTAATTGTCAAATGTTTATTATCGAACTTAGGTTATAGGTTCATATTGTGCGATCTCGAGTCATAACACGTTATATAACTCAAATTTTAATTTATAGCGTATTTTATAAGTTTCTTAAAATTTTAAAATTAGAGGATATTTTGGTCATTTCAGATTGTATTAATTTTGGGGTTTTACAACTCTTCCCCTCTAAAAAAAAAATTTTCGCCCTCGAAAATTGAAGTCGCAAAGTTAAACGAAGTCGTAGCAAGTCGCAAAAGATCATCACAAACATTTTTTTTTTTTTTTTTTTTTTTTTTTTTTTTTTTTTTTTTTTTACGCCCGAGGAGGTTCCTCCAAAAAGCTCTTCAAAACAAAAGGTTTCTCATGATTTGATCAAAACAAGGTGATTTCAGGTTTCTCAGAGGAGACAAATTAGGTTGCTTCAGATCAAAAGAACCATACGATATAAAATGGATGATAGGTGAGTCTTCTGAAAAGCTTATATGAAAATACGAACAGAATTTCAAATCAGATTAACTGTACCATCAGTAGAGAGTTCTACAAGGAGTTTAAGATATATAACTGAGGTCAACAGAATGCAATACGGGAGTCCAAACTCATCCAGATATTTAATAAACGAGAGCAGAGTATACGCATAGGTAAAATGAGCCTAACGTCTCATTACTCACGGATAATCCAACGGAGATCAGATTCTAAACTTCTTAGGTACCCCCCAAGATATCCTATGGCCACAATGAGTGCACGTTATATGGTGTAAGTATTATCACGTTGATCAGGCGTCATAATACTAGCACCACATAAATATGCCTTCATGATGATCATACTTTATCTCCAGTCGTAATCAACACCACCTATCTTAATCCACCTAGTACTTCTACAGTCTCAGAGGTCATCAAAATCGAACACCATAACTAAGAGGGGAACGAACTACTCGAAAAAGTTAACGGAAATCTCAGATTGTCTATCAAAATTTGGTACATCATTAAAAGCATCAGATCATCCATCATTCGTCAAATTTCACATAACAAAACCATAACACCCTACGCAGAATGAACACCGAGCGGAATTACTAACAGGGAATATAAATCATTCAGGGAATCCTATCTTAAGTCACGTAAATTTGAGTAGGTCAAGAGGAAATGAATTACGTCATCCATAGCTTCATTCTTCACCAAAATCAACTCTTCCAAACACAAACGTTCACTTCAGAATTATCGTCCATGATCTTAAACTTCTTCCAAGTCCATGCAATCTATCGTATAATCATAGCGTGGAAAAGAAATATCAACTCGAGTCTGATCCCTCAAGCCTTCGGCACTTCTCCTTGGAACTGAGGTGTAGTAACGTGAATCTCCGGTATGGTCACTGTGCATTCTTCCGTTCGCTAGTCTGCTTCTGCTCTCAATTCCTCTTAGTACAACTAAGACGAATAGAGAAGCAAGACTGCATGTCTTCGACAGGTCTTCAGCACAGTTCAGAATTCGCCATCTCAAACTGCCGTCATCGCCGGATGTATGGTAGTGTTGTCTGCTACAATCTCTAGGTGCCAATCAAATCTGTTTCCTCCAGAATAAGGGTCCTTTTACAAGATGATTTACATGCTCCTCTTTGTGCATAAAACTGAAATACTTCCCGGAGGTTACTCTCGTTTTGTCATCTCTCTTCTTAGAAGTTCTTGTGGTTGCTTCTTCAGTCCTTCCATCATCCACAGAGGTCGTCTGGTATGGAGTTTACAAAGGTAGAATCAATCATTGATACGCTGAATTGAAAGGTTGTCATGGCAGTGATACGATTAGATTTACAATAGTCAATACTCCAAAGTTTTCTCTTTCTTCTTCACAAGCTAACAGGGTATTCAAAATGAAACACTGAGGTGAACAAAATCATATTCCATCATCTTATCCAATTTCTCAACTTCTATGGCATCATGGTCCGTCAACCGGGATTGGTTCAAATTTTCCTTCTACTTCTCAACCAGGATGGAAACCCAAGAGTTTCATCGGAGAACAACAGAAAATTTGTACAACAAAATTTCCAATGCCAAAGCTTCTAGGGTGGGTACTAGTAGGTGTCAGGGTACAATCGACAATCGAATGAGATTTTTCCATAACGGCGTTAAGCTTAACAGATTTGAGCGGTTAAGGTTATCATAACAAAAGTGGGATGAAACATATTACTAAAGGTCACAAATCAGATACAGTAGTCCCTGGCAGCGTATGAGGGCCAGCCAGTCCATATCTTAAAGTCCACAAAATCGAATATATCAAAGCAAACGGATTCGTAGGATGAGTACGGTCGCCAAGCCAGACGGATAGTTCATATCTCAGGGTTAAGTACATGGTTCATCAAAGTGTGGAATTAGATAAGCGAACAATTCAAGGTGTTGGATTCTTGTTTGGCTAAATAACATAAGTGGCAGGTAGGTTGTGAGTCATCGGTAATATGAACGTCGTATAACTGTAAAAAGTGAGGCATATAGAATGTCAATAATCAGTATCATCATGCTCAGTTAACCATTTAACATCGAGACAAAATTATCGTCATATCCATAGCTAATAATCGCCAGAGTTCTCATAGGAGTAGTAATGGACTTTGCAAGGACAGAGTACTATCAGGTGATACATTTTCATCCAGCACGGGTAATGAATTTATAGAGTATGTCAAACACATTAGGGTTAAATGACCTTCGGGATGGTCAGAGAAGTTTCAAATTGTTTATCAAACAGGTCAGAAGTGAAAATCAAAGTCAGGTAATGATAGCAAAAGTTTAACAATCGAAAATCATGGTAGGTAGTTCAAATGGTTTCAAACACCGAAGGTGGAAACATAGGAGGGTAGTCGTCAACGATCAATCAACCTATCCTTTATCAGAATAAAAATCAAGGTTTACTATTTAATGAAAACAGATCGACAACGCAAATCTTATCATTCAGAAGTGAGAGGAAAAACATCCTTATACTCGTGGTTAAAACACCACCAGACTTTTCATGAAAACGGAGATGTTTAAGACGAACTCAGATAGGGTCAGAAGATTCATAGATTATCAAAAGCAAGTAACAGAATGTATTAAGTAGGTTATCGCCATAGAGATTCTCAGAATACCCGAAAAGACATCAAAATGATTAACAAAAGAATCAGAGGTCGGAGTTGGAATCTTAGGTGGTGCAAAGCGTGAGCTTTCAATCTCCAAGAGTGATCTCAACAAACAGGGCATAAATCAGAGTGATGCGGAAGCAATGATACTTAAACATAAGCCTTATAGTCTACCCATTCCTCACTGGTCAGAACTTAAGTTCTTATAGGGAAAATCCTAAAGCAAATCTTAAAGGTTGTCTTATGAGCGCCTACAGTGGAAACTTAATGGTCCAAACTTCACAGGTCAAGGGTAAATGTATTACGAGTCGCAGCCTGTCTCTCTGATACCATAATTGTAACACCCCAACCCTACAAGGGTAAAGATGTCACGCAAATGGTTTCATATCAGATATAACAAAGCATACATTCAAAAGTAATACAAAAATTCTCAAAGGTTACAAATGAAATACTAACATTACAAGGTCAGGAATGAATCAAAACTAAATACTAAGTCTGCAAATGCAATCCTTCTAATGACTTCTACTTCAGAATAACTGTCAAGGTCTTCTAAGTCCAAAAGTCTCTTCACTCATACCCAAACCCGTCATCCTGCTTATAACCTGCCGCACACGAAAAGAAAACGTGCGGCTGAGCTTAAAAGCCCAGTGAACAGATATAACGATAATAAACAGAAATAGAGAAATGTATAGAATAACAGAAACAAAGGTCAAACAGATGTAGTATGGTTCAAGGGATAAGTCAATGAATAAGTATAAGGGAAAGAGAAAGGGATAGTAATCCACCACGAGCCCAGAAACAGATCATATCATATCGTAACCATAATCTTCATAATCATATAGAGGGGAGACCTCTCAGATAATCAGATAATATGAGGGGTGTCCTCATTCTTCAAATGGAGTAGCTAGCTCCCAGACATATGTGAAAGGCATGTATTGCACACAGTACCAGTCACCAGAACAGAAATCATATCATATATAGTTAAATCCACTAAACAGAACAGATCTAGGATGCATCCATACGCCCCCAGAAACATATATAATCCATAATCAAAGTAATGCGCATATCATAATCAGAATGGGGACGTGGCGGAACATCACTCCACCGCCCTAGAGTCATGCCATTGGTGCATCAATGACACGGACATGGAACCCCCATGCCTAGTGAAATGGCTCGGGTATCAAACTAAGAGTCAGATATCATATCATAATCAGAGTGTCATATATCAAAGGTCAAATCAGATGGTCCATAACAGATGGTTAATAACAGATATATCAGATGTAATGCCAAAGGTCCAAATCAGAGTTTACCATATCAAGGTTCATATTAAGTAATCAAGTCAAGGTTCAGATCAAAAATTCATTTCAAAAGTTTCTATCAAAAGTCCATTTTAAACAATCCTTTATTTATGATTTTCATAAAACGATCCTTTAAAGTGGTTTTCATAAAAATAATCTTTCAAAACGGTTTTTCATAAAAATAGTCTTCCAAATATAGTATTCACAAAAGTTAGTAACATTTGATATAAAAGTGGTTTCGCCTCATTGATAAACATCTCTTTAAAATGGTTTTTTTTTTTCTCAAAACATTTTCAAGGCATAATTATAAAAGGTCTTGATAACATAGCTTCATATCAGAGGTCATATCCAAATGGGATCAACAGAGAAGGTTCAAACAAAGGGAATCATGGCAAGGAATCAAACCAGAAATTAACGGATCAGAATACGAAAGAGATCATGAGAAACCTTAAAAGAAAGGTCAGAATATCTGTACCTTAAACCGCAAATGAAACCATATCAGAAAACACAAGGATGAGAAGTTACTCCTTCGTCATTGAATCTACACGGATTAATGATCGATTAATATTTATAAGTTCATTTATTATTTAATGACGTATCGGATTACTGTTCTTAGTGCCTTATTATTATTCGTTGAACCCACAAGCAACCATTATTGACAATCTGACATATTTATTTAAGACACATTCAAAATTTTACTGAGAACCAAGTTTCACTCAATGTGTTTTGAACTCATAACCAACCCGGTATTAACACTAGTTATCAATACACATTTATTTATTTTTATTTTTTTATTTTTAAAACAACTAATACAATCATGATCTATACCGAATTATATCCACTAAATCAATGTTGACCACTTATAATTTAGCTATAAAGCAAGTTCTAATCATGCCACAAAATTCTATATTATTAAAATCACATCATGATTTCTTTTACAATATATATAACAGTAAACTTTGTTTTCAATCAAGGTTTAAACATATTATGTTAATCGTGTAAGTGTATGAAGATGCTTCATAAAATATATACCTCGGCTGCTCAACACAAACAGACCAAAAGGAAGCAAAATTGAACTCGAGATCAAACACGAAGACCACCAGCATGAATACGAGCAATAGAACTAAATCAAATTCGGAAATTATCGAAACTCGAGCCGGCGCATACACAGAAAGGCGACCCAAAATGACTAGCCTCGCTAACGTACATGCGAACCCACACATACAAACGTCAAGACCTGGTCGATCTATATACGAAACCCATGTCTTGGACTCACCACAGCAGCCAAACCTTCGGTCTTCTTCTTGCTTCGAACAATCTTGTCGAGTCTAAGAACAAGGATCGGATTGTATTTGATGATGATGTGAGTGTGTTGTTTTGTCTTCAAGGTCACGTATGGGAGAAATGGGTGAGGGTGTGTTTATCTTTCAACCTTCACGTAATGGGAGAATGGCAAGAGAGGGTGAAAGTCATTTATAAAAAAAAAAACGATTAGAAAAAAAAAAAAAAAAAGAGAAGTTTTTAACTTTGGCAAGTCGAAAATGGTGTAAGTGATATGGTTGTATATTATGAGGATATTGGTGATTGATTGCCGTAAATCATGGGAGGTGACTAGCTATCCCTATCAAGTTACCCTATTATTGAATTTTAAATGCTCACCATATTATTAAATTTTAAGTGCGTAGTCAAAATGCAAATAAGAAATTGACCAACTTTGTACGTCAAGATATTTTCGCAAGAGAAATAAATCAATGCATAGTTATCTCTTTTCTTCTTTTTAAATATGGGCTGAAAATTATGTGAGCTTATGACACATTCAAAAATTCGACTAGTAGAGACTAGGATTTGGGAACATTTATTTGTAACATTAATTTATAGCATATAGTTTAACTTAATACTAGTTCCAACTTATAACATATAGTTTTAATTGTCAAATGTTTATTATCGAACTTAGGTTATAGGTTCATATTGTGCGATCTCGAGTCATAACACGTTATATAACTCAAATTTTAATTTATAGCGTATTTTATAAGTTTCTTAAAATTTTAAAATTAGAGGATATTTTGGTCATTTCAGATTGTATTAATTTTGGGGTTTTACAACTCTTCCCCTCTAAAAAAAAAATTTTCGCCCTCGAAAATTGAAGTCGCAAAGTTAAACGAAGTCGTAGCAAGTCGCAAAAGATCATCACAAACATTTTTTTTTTTTTTTTTTTTTTTTTTTTTTTTTTTTTTTTTTTTTACGCCCGAGGAGGTTCCTCCAAAAAGCTCTTCAAAACAAAAGGTTTCTCATGATTTGATCAAAACAAGGTGATTTCAGGTTTCTCAGAGGAGACAAATTAGGTTGCTTCAGATCAAAAGAACCATACGATATAAAATGGATGATAGGTGAGTCTTCTGAAAAGCTTATATGAAAATACGAACAGAATTTCAAATCAGATTAACTGTACCATCAGTAGAGAGTTCTACAAGGAGTTTAAGATATATAACTGAGGTCAACAGAATGCAATACGGGAGTCCAAACTCATCCAGATATTTAATAAACGAGAGCAGAGTATACGCATAGGTAAAATGAGCCTAACGTCTCATTACTCACGGATAATCCAACGGAGATCAGATTCTAAACTTCTTAGGTACCCCCCAAGATATCCTATGGCCACAATGAGTGCACGTTATATGGTGTAAGTATTATCACGTTGATCAGGCGTCATAATACTAGCACCACATAAATATGCCTTCATGATGATCATACTTTATCTCCAGTCGTAATCAACACCACCTATCTTAATCCACCTAGTACTTCTACAGTCTCAGAGGTCATCAAAATCGAACACCATAACTAAGAGGGGAACGAACTACTCGAAAAAGTTAACGGAAATCTCAGATTGTCTATCAAAATTTGGTACATCATTAAAAGCATCAGATCATCCATCATTCGTCAAATTTCACATAACAAAACCATAACACCCTACGCAGAATGAACACCGAGCGGAATTACTAACAGGGAATATAAATCATTCAGGGAATCCTATCTTAAGTCACGTAAATTTGAGTAGGTCAAGAGGAAATGAATTACGTCATCCATAGCTTCATTCTTCACCAAAATCAACTCTTCCAAACACAAACGTTCACTTCAGAATTATCGTCCATGATCTTAAACTTCTTCCAAGTCCATGCAATCTATCGTATAATCATAGCGTGGAAAAGAAATATCAACTCGAGTCTGATCCCTCAAGCCTTCGGCACTTCTCCTTGGAACTGAGGTGTAGTAACGTGAATCTCCGGTATGGTCACTGTGCATTCTTCCGTTCGCTAGTCTGCTTCTGCTCTCAATTCCTCTTAGTACAACTAAGACGAATAGAGAAGCAAGACTGCATGTCTTCGACAGGTCTTCAGCACAGTTCAGAATTCGCCATCTCAAACTGCCGTCATCGCCGGATGTATGGTAGTGTTGTCTGCTACAATCTCTAGGTGCCAATCAAATCTGTTTCCTCCAGAATAAGGGTCCTTTTACAAGATGATTTACATGCTCCTCTTTGTGCATAAAACTGAAATACTTCCCGGAGGTTACTCTCGTTTTGTCATCTCTCTTCTTAGAAGTTCTTGTGGTTGCTTCTTCAGTCCTTCCATCATCCACAGAGGTCGTCTGGTATGGAGTTTACAAAGGTAGAATCAATCATTGATACGCTGAATTGAAAGGTTGTCATGGCAGTGATACGATTAGATTTACAATAGTCAATACTCCAAAGTTTTCTCTTTCTTCTTCACAAGCTAACAGGGTATTCAAAATGAAACACTGAGGTGAACAAAATCATATTCCATCATCTTATCCAATTTCTCAACTTCTATGGCATCATGGTCCGTCAACCGGGATTGGTTCAAATTTTCCTTCTACTTCTCAACCAGGATGGAAACCCAAGAGTTTCATCGGAGAACAACAGAAAATTTGTACAACAAAATTTCCAATGCCAAAGCTTCTAGGGTGGGTACTAGTAGGTGTCAGGGTACAATCGACAATCGAATGAGATTTTTCCATAACGGCGTTAAGCTTAACAGATTTGAGCGGTTAAGGTTATCATAACAAAAGTGGGATGAAACATATTACTAAAGGTCACAAATCAGATACAGTAGTCCCTGGCAGCGTATGAGGGCCAGCCAGTCCATATCTTAAAGTCCACAAAATCGAATATATCAAAGCAAACGGATTCGTAGGATGAGTACGGTCGCCAAGCCAGACGGATAGTTCATATCTCAGGGTTAAGTACATGGTTCATCAAAGTGTGGAATTAGATAAGCGAACAATTCAAGGTGTTGGATTCTTGTTTGGCTAAATAACATAAGTGGCAGGTAGGTTGTGAGTCATCGGTAATATGAACGTCGTATAACTGTAAAAAGTGAGGCATATAGAATGTCAATAATCAGTATCATCATGCTCAGTTAACCATTTAACATCGAGACAAAATTATCGTCATATCCATAGCTAATAATCGCCAGAGTTCTCATAGGAGTAGTAATGGACTTTGCAAGGACAGAGTACTATCAGGTGATACATTTTCATCCAGCACGGGTAATGAATTTATAGAGTATGTCAAACACATTAGGGTTAAATGACCTTCGGGATGGTCAGAGAAGTTTCAAATTGTTTATCAAACAGGTCAGAAGTGAAAATCAAAGTCAGGTAATGATAGCAAAAGTTTAACAATCGAAAATCATGGTAGGTAGTTCAAATGGTTTCAAACACCGAAGGTGGAAACATAGGAGGGTAGTCGTCAACGATCAATCAACCTATCCTTTATCAGAATAAAAATCAAGGTTTACTATTTAATGAAAACAGATCGACAACGCAAATCTTATCATTCAGAAGTGAGAGGAAAAACATCCTTATACTCGTGGTTAAAACACCACCAGACTTTTCATGAAAACGGAGATGTTTAAGACGAACTCAGATAGGGTCAGAAGATTCATAGATTATCAAAAGCAAGTAACAGAATGTATTAAGTAGGTTATCGCCATAGAGATTCTCAGAATACCCGAAAAGACATCAAAATGATTAACAAAAGAATCAGAGGTCGGAGTTGGAATCTTAGGTGGTGCAAAGCGTGAGCTTTCAATCTCCAAGAGTGATCTCAACAAACAGGGCATAAATCAGAGTGATGCGGAAGCAATGATACTTAAACATAAGCCTTATAGTCTACCCATTCCTCACTGGTCAGAACTTAAGTTCCTATAGGGAAAATCCTAAAGCAAATCTTAAAGGTTGTCTTATGAGCGCCTACAGTGGAAACTTAATGGTCCAAACTTCACAGGTCAAGGGTAAATGTATTACGAGTCGCAGCCTGTCTCTCTGATACCATAATTGTAACACCCCAACCCTACAAGGGTAAAGATGTCACGCAAATGGTTCCATATCAGATATAACAAAGCATACATTCAAAAGTAATACAAAAATTCTCAAAGGTTACAAATGAAATACTAACATTACAAGGTCAGGAATGAATCAAAACTAAATACTAAGTCTGCAAATGCAATCCTTCTAATGACTTCTACTTCAGAATAACTGTCAAGGTCTTCTAAGTCCAAAAGTCTCTTCACTCATACCCAAACCCGTCATCCTGCTTATAACCTGCCGCACACGAAAAGAAAACGTGCGGCTGAGCTTAAAAAGCCCAGTGAACAGATATAACGATAATAAACAGAAATAGAGAAATGTACAGAATAACAGAAACAAAGGTCAAACAGATGTAGTATGGTTCAAGGGATAAGTCAATGAATAAGTATAAGGGAAAGAGAAAGGGATAGTAATCCACCACGAGCCCAGAAACAGATCATATCATATCGTAACCATAATCTTCATAATCTATATAGAGGGGAGACCTCTCAGATAATCAGATAATATGAGGGGTGTCCTCATTCTTCAAATGGAGTAGCTAGCTCCCAGACATATGTGAAAGGCATGTATTGCACACAGTACCAGTCACCAGAACAGAAATCATATCATATATAGTTAAATCCACTAAACAGAACAGATCTAGGATGCATCCATACGCCCCCCAGAAACATATATAATCCATAATCAAAGTAATGCGCATATCATAATCAGAATGGGGACGTGGCGGAACATCACTCCACCGCCCTAGAGTCATGCCATTGGTGCATCAATGACACGGACATGGAACCCCCTGCCTAGTGAAATGGCTCGGGTATCAAACTAAGAGTCAGATATCATATCATAATCAGAGTGTCATATATCAAAGGTCAAATCAGATGGTCCATAACAGATGGTTAATAACAGATATATCAGATGTAATGCCAAAGGTCCAAATCAGAGTTTACCATATCAAGGTTCATATTAAGTAATCAAGTCAAGGTTCAGATCAAAAATTCATTTCAAAAGTTTCTATCAAAAGTCCATTTTAAACAATCCTTTATTTATGATTTTCATAAAACGATCCTTTAAAGTGGTTTTCATAAAAATAATCTTTCAAAACGGTTTTTCATAAAAATAGTCTTCCAAATATAGTATTCACAAAAGTTAGTAACATTTGATATAAAAGTGGTTTCGCCTCATTGATAAACATCTCTTTAAAATGGTTTTTTTTTTCTCAAAACATTTTCAAGGCATAATTATAAAAGGTCTTGATAACATAGCTTCATATCAGAGGTCATATCCAAATGGGATCAACAGAGAAGGTTCAAACAAAGGGAATCATGGCAAGGAATCAAACCAGAAATTAACGGATCAGAATACGAAAGAGATCATGAGAAACCTTAAAAGAAAGGTCAGAATATCTGTACCTTAAACCGCAAATGAAACCATATCAGAAAACACAAGGATGAGAAGTTACTCCTTCGTCATTGAATCTACACGGATTAATGATCGATTAATATTTATAAGTTCATTTATTATTTAATGACGTATCGGATTACTGTTCTTAGTGCCTTATTATTATTCGTTGAACCCACAAGCAACCATTATTGACAATCTGACATATTTATTTAAGACACATTCAAAATTTTACTGAGAACCAAGTTTCACTCAATGTGTTTTGAACTCATAACCAACCCGGTATTAACACTAGTTATCAATACACATTTATTTATTTTTATTTTTTTATTTTTAAAACAACTAATACAATCATGATCTATACCGAATTATATCCACTAAATCAATGTTGACCACTTATAATTTAGCTATAAAGCAAGTTCTAATCATGCCACAAAATTCTATATTATTAAAATCACATCATGATTTCTTTTACAATATATATAACAGTAAACTTTGTTTTCAATCAAGGTTTAAACATATTATGTTAATCGTGTAAGTGTATGAAGATGCTTCATAAAATATATACCTCGGCTGCTCAACACAAACAGACCAAAAGGAAGCAAAATTGAACTCGAGATCAAACACGAAGACCACCAGCATGAATACGAGCAATAGAACTAAATCAAATTCGGAAATTATCGAAACTCGAGCCGGCGCATACACAGAAAGGCGACCCAAAATGACTAGCCTCGCTAACGTACATGCGAACCCAGACATACAAACGTCAAGACCTGGTCGATCTATATACGAAACCCATGTCTTGGATTCACCACAGCAGCCAAACCTTCGGTCTTCTTCTTGCTTCGAACAATCTTGTCGATTCTAAGAACAAGGATCGGATTGTATTTGATGATGATGTGAGTGTGTTGTTTTGTCTTCAAGGTCACGTATGGGAGAAATGGGTGAGGGTGTGTTTATCTTTCAACCTTCACGTAATGGGAGAATGGCAAGAGAGGGTGAAAGTCATTTATAAAAAAAAAAACGATTAGAAAAAAAAAAAAAAAAAGAGAAGTTTTTAACTTTGGCAAGTCGAAAATGGTGGAAGTGATATGGTTGTATATTATGAGGATATTGGTGATTGATTGCCGTAAATCATGGGAGGTGACTAGCTATCCCTATCAAGTTACCCTATTATTGAATTTTAAATGCTCACCATATTATTAAATTTTAAGTGCGTAGTCAAAAATGCAAATAAGAAACTGGCCAACTTTGTACGTCAAGATATTTTCGCAAGAGAAATAAATCAATGCATAGTTATCTCTTTTCTTCTTTTTAAATATGGGCTGAAAATTATATGAGCTTATGACACATTCAAAATTCGACTAGTAGAGACTAGGATTTGGGAACATTTATTTGTAACATTAATTTATAGCATATAGTTTAACTTAATACTAGTTCCAACTTATAACATATAGTTTTAATTGTCAAATGTTTATTATCGAACTTAGGTTATAGGTTCATATTGTGCGATCTCGAGTCATAACACGTTATATAACTCAAATTTTAATTTATAGCGTATTTTATAAGTTTCTTAAAATTTTAAAATTAGAGGATATTTTGGTCATTTCAGATTGTATTAATTTTGGGGTTTTACAAGATCGTTGTTGCGATGTCTAGGGATCTTCAGAGGATTTTCCGCAGGCTAGACGGAGCACCCGGAGGAGGTGCCTAGTGTTAGACTGTTATCATGTAGCTTGTACATTATTATCCTAGTCCCGGGGTGTGGGACATAGTTAGGACTTGTTGTCTTTTGCTTGTAGTACAAACAAATATATCAAGTGTGACTCTACTATTCAGGATTTTCGTTGTGCTATTTTATGATATCGGTCTGCGTAACCGAAATTTTCATGTATTATATTCATGTGCGTTGTGATTATATTTATGATGTTTCGTTGTGGTTTCATTGTATTTATACATGCTGTGGTTGTATTTATACGTGTTGTGGATGTATATACATGTTGTGATTGTATATATTGTGTATGATGATTGTTTTCTATTGAGGATTCTCATTATTGTTATCTTTTGTGATTGTGAAGAATTATGCCACCCAAAAGAGCCACTACTGCTATGACACTTGTGGAAGTCAGAAAGCTTGTTGCCGACAATATCGAGGCAGCATTGGTTACAGAAAGAGCTACCGTAGCTGCAGCTGCTGCTGAAGCCGCTTCGCGGGCAGAAACCGCGGAAGCCACAGGAACGATTACCAATGGTACAAATGGACGTAAGTGTACGTACAAAGATTTCAAGAGTGGTGATCCGAAAAAATTCAAAGGCACTGAAGGAGCCACAGCCATGATCCGATGGTTTGAAAAGACAGAATCAGTATTCCTTCTATGCAACTGTCCGGAGGACAGCAAGGTTAAGTTTGCTACTAGTACACTCGTTGGGGAAGCTATGTCATGGTGGAATTCGTATGCAAAGCCCATGGGAATGGAGAATGCTCACAAGCTTACATGGGACGAATTCAAGAAGTTGCTGACAAAGAAGTTTTGCCCACGAACAGAAATGAAAAAGATAGAAACAGAGTTTTATGAGCTAGTGACAGCAGGTAATGATATTGAGACATATATCAGGAGATTTCAGGAATTGGCAGCGTTATGTCCGACAATGGTTCCGGACACTGATAAGCTATTAGAGAATTTCATTGGAGGATTACCTCACAACATCCGTGGAGATGTGATTTCTTTTGACCCGCAAACATTGGATGAGGCAATCAGAATGTCTCAGAAACTCATGGCTCAGATAGTGAAGAAAGAAACTGCTTCAAACAACAACACCAACAGTAACCGTAACTACAACAACCGTAACTCCAACAACAACTACCGAAACAACAACAACTATAACAGCAACCGAAACAATTCCAATAACAACAGCAACAAAAGAAATCGGGACAACAACCAGAGTAGCAATGTTACTCAACCACCACCCAAGAGGCAGGAAACTGCAAAGGCTTATGTTGTAGGTCAAGCTGAGAAAAGAGGTTACAATGGTACTTTACCCAAATGCAACAAATGTCAAACCCATCATTATCCTGGAAATTTTCCAAATCCGTGTGGAAACTGTAAGAAGGTTGTTCATTCGACTATGGATTGCAAAGCTCCGATTGTGGTTGATAATCAGAAGCCCCCAGTAACATGCTTTGGATGTGGAGAAGTTGGACACTTCAAGAATAAATGTCCAAAAGGAAAGAATCAGGGAAACAATAACCAAGGTGGAACAGCTAGAGGAAGAGCTTATGTCCTTGGAGGAGAAGAAGTCAGGGAGGACCCGAGTGTCGTTACGGGTATGTTCCTCATTAATGATCGTTATGCATCCATACTATTTGATTCAAGAGCCGATAGAAGTTTTGTTTCTACTGCATTTGCACCATTACTCAACATTGAACCAACCGCATTAGACACTCCATATCACATTGACCTAGCTAACGGTAGTTTAGTTGGCACCGACACGATCATTCGTGGTTGCACTCTCAATTTTCTCAATTACCCGTTCAATATAGACCTCATGCCAGTAGAACTTGGAAGTTTCGACATTGTCATCGGAATGGATTGGTTATCTCAACATCATGCCAGAATCATCTGTGATGAAAAAGTTGTTCATCTTCCTTACGATGGCAAAACATTGGTCGTTCGCGGAGAACGCAGTGGGACTAGACTCAGCATCATCTCGTGCGTTAAAACAGAGAAATACATAAAGAATGGTTGTTATGCATTCTTGGCTCATATCACAGAAAAGAAGTCGGAGGATAAGCGACTTGAGGATGTGCCAACAGTTAAAGATTTTCCAGAAGTCTTTCTAGAAGACTTACCAGGACTGCCACCTACTCGCCAACTCGAATTTCAGATTGACTTAGTGCCAGGAGCCACACCAGTTACGCGAGCACCTTATCGACTTGCACCTTCAGAAATGCAAGAGTTTTCGAACCAATTGCAAGAGCTCTTGGATAAAGGATTCATTAGACCAAGTTCATCGCCTTGGGGAGCACCAGTTTTGTTTGTAAAGAAGAAAGATGGATCTTTCAGAATGTGCATTGATTATCGAGAGCTAAACAAATTAACGATGAAGAATCGTTATCCACTTCCCAGGATCGACGATTTGTTTGATCAGTTGCAAGGTTCCAGTTATTACTCCAAGATCGACTTGAGATCGGGTTACCATCAGCTTAAGGTTCGGGAGGGAGATATCCCGAAGACAGCATTCAGAACACGCTATGGCCATTATGAATTTCAGGTAATGCCGTTCAGACTAACCAATGCACCAGCTGTGTTCATGGATCTCATGAACAGGGTGTGCAAGCCATATCTAGATAAGTTTGTGATCGTATTCATTGACGATATCTTGATTTACTCAAGGAGTGAAGAAGAGCACCGAGAACACCTCAGAACAATCTTAGAACTGCTCAAGAAAGAGAAACTGTACGCCAAATTCTCAAAGTGTGATTTTTGGATCCGCAGAGTACAATTTCTTGGTCATGTCATTGATAGTCAGGGACTACAGGTTGATCAAGCAAAGATTGAGGCAGTTAAAGATTGGGCAACACCAAAAACTCCCACAGAAATTCGTCAATTCTTAGGACTTGTCGGATATTACAGAAGGTTTTTCCAAGATAGCTAAGCCACTGACCAAGTTGACACAAAAGAACCAGAAGTACGATTGGGGAGAAAAGCAAGAGACCGCTTTTCGGTTATTGAAACAGAAACTTTGCAGCGCGCCAATTTTGTCATTGCCAGAAGGGATTGAAAACTTCGTGGTATATTGTGATGCTTCACACAAAGTACTTGGAGCAGTGTTAATGCAAAACGAGAAAGTGATAGCTTATGCATCTCGTCAGCTTAAGAAGCATGAGAAGAACTACACTACTCACGATTTAGAGTTGGGTGCCGTGGTTTTCGCACTCAAGATTTGGAGACATTATCTTTATGGAACAAAGTGTGTAGTATTTACAGACCACAAAAGCTTACAGTACATTCTTGATCAGAAGGAACTTAACATGAGGCAACGTCGTTGGTTGGAACTACTTAGTGATTACGACTGTGAAATCAGATATCACCCAGGAAAAGCCAATGTTGTGGCAGATGCACTCAGTCGGAAAGAGAGACTCAAGCCTTTGAGAGTCAGATCATTGGGAATGACTATCATTTCACCACTACCATAAAAAATCCTCGAGGCTCAGGTAGAAGCACTCAAGGAAGAAAACCTACCAAGTGAAACACTTAAAGGAATGCAAGATAATGCAAACGGTTTAGTAAGGAGATCAGATGGAACATTATGCTTCAAGGATAGAAGTTGGATACCTGTCTATGGTGGAATACGAGAGTTGATCATGCACAAATCACACAAATCGAAGTACTCTATTCACCCAGGTTCTGATAAGATGTATCAGGATCTCAAGAAGCTTTATTGGTGGCCAAATATGAAAGCAGAGATAGCTACGTATGTTAGTAAATGCCTTACTTATGCTAAAGTGAAAGCCGAGTACCAGAAGCCATCAGGATTACTTCAGCAACCAGAGATTCCCCGGTGGAAGTGGGAACGTATTACAATGGACTTCATCACCAAACTTCCCAAAACATCAGGAGGTTACGATGCTATTTGGGTAATAGTTGATCGTCTCACCAAGTCAGCTCATTTCATTCCAATCAAAGAGACTTATACTATGGATCAGCTCACCAGACTTTACGTCAAGGAAATAGTCTCAAAGCACGGTGCACCAATTTCCATCACTTCCGACAGAGATAGTCTCTTTACTTCAAATTTTTGGGAATCATTGCAAGATTCATTTGGGTCTAAGTTAGACATGAGTACCGCCTATCATCCTCAGACCGATGGTCAGGGCGAGAGAACAATTCAGACATTGGAAGACATGCTCAGGGCATGTGTCATTGAATTTGGAAATGGTTGGGCTAACCATTTGCCATTGATCGAGTTCTCTTACAATAACAGTTATCATTCGAGCATAAAAGATGCACCATTCGAGGCACTCTACGGTCGTAAGTGCAGGTCCCCAGTTTGTTGGGCCGAAGTTGGTGATGTACAACTAACAGGTCCAGAGTTGGTCAGAGAAACAACAGAAAAGATAATTCAGATTCGAGAAAGACTCCAAACAGCCAGAAGCAGGCAGAAAAGTTACGCCGATGTTCGACACAAACCATTAGAATTTCAGGTTGGAGACAGAGTCATGTTGAAGGTCTCGCCTTGGAAGGGCTTGATACGATTCGGGAAACGCGGTAAGTTGAACCCGAGATACATTGGGCCGTTCAAGATTCTAGAAAGGATTGGTCCGGTAGCGTACAGGCTGGAGCTTCCGTCAAAGCTCAGCAATGTGCATAACACGTTTCATGTCTCAAACCTCAAGAAATGTCTTTCAGACGAAACGCTCGTAATCCCATTGGAAGAAATTCAGATCGATGATAAGCTTAACTTTGTGGAAGAACCAGCAGAAATCATGGACCGAGAGGTCAAACAGTTGAAGCTAAGTCGAATTCCGGTCGTCAAAGTTCTCTGGAATTCTCGAAGAGGTCCTGAGTTTACTTGGGAGCGGGAAGACCAGATGCGACTCAAATACCCACATCTTTTCACCGAGACCACTCCAGAGATCAACATCAGCTGAATTCAGGGACTGAATTCCTTTTAGGGTGGTCGACTGTCACAACTCGTAATTTCAGGTCATTTTCCAAACCTCGACAATTTACTATTCATGAGTTACTATTCATCAATCACTATTCACCGATCACTATTCATCATTTCACTATTCATCATTTTTGAAGTCAGTTTAAGACTTTGAGAAGTCGTCAAAAATTTTACTATTCACATGACACTATTCATTCCCGAAAGGAAATCACTATTCATGGGCATCATTCATCATGTTGTAAACCAGGTTTACGGGTATTCAAATGCGCGTAACCAGTTAGGTTTAGCTGCGTATTCATGCATCATCAGTAAAGGCACATCATACAGACTAGAGTAGTCTGCATATCATCAGTCACATCATTACCATATCAGTTCATGCATGTGTTTGTGTGGTTTTCATTAACGTATGCTTAATTGTTTAATTAACGTTACCACTCAGTCATTTCTACTAACATTATACCCAATACTCCCGACAATGATCCTAATACATTTTCAAGCTAATTATAATGATATAGAGATTATATTATTACTTTACTCGGTGTTTTTAAACCAATCGCTATACTTTTCGTTTGACGCATATAACTCCGTCGGTTTACGAAATTTCAATCTGATTATCATTCTAACACCCAATTCTTACCAGGAACATGATTTTACAATTTTTACAACTTTGTCGTGTTTCATTTCACCTCGTCACGAGTTATTTCTAGTTAACACGGTACCCGATAACACTCATTGTATACACTAATCATCCAATATCTAAATAAATGGGAGACATTAGCATTAATTAACATCAAATCCTCTTCATCCTACCCACATGTGCCGCCCCACTCATCACCCCTAATTCTCTTTACCACTTGATTATAAGACAAAGCTCATTAATGAATTTCCAAGCATTTTATTTCACTTCCACTAACTCAAACACATAACACATAAACCATTAGCTAAGAAAAAGATCAAAACCTCTTCCACCCCATCTCCTATGTTCGGCCAAACCAAGAACACCACCCAAAATCCATAGATTTTTCAAGATCAAGTCATAATCATACTCCATTTACCTTCCTAGTTATGGATTTGTAATCAAAATTCAAGTTTATTACTCATTTCTTACAAAAACTCATCAAGTCATCAAGTAAGTTTCAAGAACATGTTTTGATCATCTATTACTTTCATTTGATTCATATGTTCATGTATTTTCAAGTTATATTAATTATCCATGCTAGTTACTTATGTTTCACATACCACTTTTGAACATAAACTATCTTAATCACTAGATCTATAAGTTTCACTAATGATCTCATAAAATCCACAAAGGTTGGTGATGTTTAGGACCCCATGACACCCTAAGAAGGTGTATGGTAGGATTTGCGACCTTGTGGAGTTGATTTGAGTTAGTATGATCAAGTTTAGAACCAAGGAAGTGAGTTTTTAACATTCTAAAATAGGTTCTTTCCAAAAACGTGTAAACTGGAAAACTCAGTAACTTTTGGTATATTTTGGCCTTCATATTCAGAAATTTCTTTCAAAAACGAAACCGTGGCCGCAAGAATCACTAAAAACCGACTTATAACGAAGGAGATATGATTTTTCAAAGTTAGACGACGAAAACTAATTTTCTGAAAATTTAGTTGCTGATCGCCGACTTGATCTAGACGACCCGACCTACTGAGATTATGTTAGTTCATGTTTATACGAAGCCGTGGATATAAAGATCATAGAAAACGAGATTGTAACGGCCGAGTTATCCACGTTTGAAGCCCGACGTACCATGTTTATTTTGACAGCCACTATTAGAAAGTGCTTTAAGTATAAAAACTAGTGTTTTTGCGAAACATAACATTGTTAGCCGATTTTCTAATTGATCGAGGCGTGTACAATCGAAAGTTAAATGAAACGACATTTATACATTGTTACAAGGTTTTCAAAAACGTCGAGTTTGATCAACTAACACATAACGTGCAATATTTCGCGACTAGTTTCACGAAGCCATTTTGGACATATTTTCACAAGTTAAGGAAAATATTAAATGGCAATGAAAACGCTACATTTTTCCAATAGAACACCAAACGAGGATCGTGGAGTACCATTTCAACATGTTTACGCGAAAAGTAGTTTATAACTTAACGAGACGTCAAAAGTGTATTTTTCGTCGATAAACGTTATTTTCAAAACTAACAAGTGGTATCGTTAACATACTTATTTGCATGTGTTGCATTGTATCATTGCTTACATTGGATCACATCATTCATAATAGGTCGTGGTTAGAGACCGAGCTTTATTTCATCACATCCATCATTGTCATTGTTGCTATATCATATCAGGTGAGTTTTCATAGCCCCGTTTTAAATTGTTTATTGATTTCTAAACTCTCGGGGAGAATACATTGCACCATTTTTATATGCGGACCAAAGTATACAAACTTATTACATTGCTTAAGTTACATCATTGCCCAGATTAAAGTCCCCTTTTATTATCATGAACCGTTAATTGTTAGCAAGCGAGAGTGAGTGAATAGATCTATTGAGGGTGACTCCTCCATTTGGGTTGGTAGCGCCAACTTGTGAAACGAACGCATTTCATTTCTGTCATATTAGAGTGATTGGCAAACACTCAGTTGGGGCATTTCATTCAGTCTAGCTTCGGGGTCATGAGCTTAAGAGCTAATGTATCATTTTTATGTGGCATTGTTTTGTCATACACTGTATACTTGTGGTATCCGTACAATATGTCATTTACATAAACCTATGATCTCTCCAACATTTTTGTTGACCATTTTTAGCAATATATTTTCAGGTAATTAAGGTATCGCATGTTGGCTTGCATATGGACACATCATGGAGTCGCGGAGTCGACGCGTCTCACTTTATATTTTATGCACTTATCCATTGTTTGAATTGTATGAACTTGTTTTATGAAAACTTGTTTCACCTTTTGGGACCTAGCTTTGTAACTCTGAATGTTTTTAAATAATCAAACGATGTATTTTCTAAACGACACTTTAGGTCATTCAATATAACTGTAACTTTGGTGCTATGACCAGTCGTGCCCCTGAAGGACTTATTCCGCTGCAAGTCACGAAATTTGGGGGTGTGACATATTGTTTATCTTTGTTATTATTTATCCTAGTTGAGTCTACAACGATCTTCTCTATTGGTATCAGATTAAGGTTTCTCTTGATCTAGGATCTACAAGGTTTTACAAGTGAAGAAAGAAAAATTCGACCTTGGTTTCTATTTTCGTAACTTTCTGCGCAGCTATAGTAAAAAGGGTGTATATCATTCGTTAACTGTTGGATCTTTACAAAATTTTTATTGAAGGTTCTTTATACATAAAGGCATGTTCTCACCGTAGGGATCCTCAATCTGAGATTTTCATTGAAAGATATACGTGCTCGAAGTCTGCTGCAGAACAGTTAAGTTATAGTCATTTTTTTAAAGTTTTTAAAGTATAATCAGAATGTTTAGGGTTTTCTGTCGATTGTATTCAGTATGGAAATCGGTTTTGGGTATTAATTATGTCTTAGATTCATGACCTAATCTGATTATCAAAGAATGAAACTTTAGATAATGGTATAATAGTTGATTTAGGGTTTCTGAAGTACTCAGTTGCAGTTAGGGTTTTATGCTGCACGTTGGTGCTACTGTTCGTTAGTATTGATTGGAGATGTTGGTTTGTTGAATACTTTGTTTAGCTATCGAAGAAAGTAGCTTTTCTCTCTTGTTCTTGATGACTATTGGCGACAAAAACCCTAAGCGATTCTTTCTAGCAACAAAAATACTAAACGGTGTATAATTGATTTTCTTCAATCTTTGAATATCAATTCTTTAACTGGTTTGTTGTCTTGTGCATGGTGCTTTCAAGATTCATTACTTCCCTGATTGGTCGACTTCATTGATTCGATGCTTTTGGGTCAGTGGATTTCTTATATGCAATATGTGACGATTATGTGCTTCATGCTTCATGTTTATAAACCCTAGTGTTAGGGTTTGATGAAATAGTGGTATTAAAACAGTGGTAATAAACCCCTAGCTTTATGGAGTTTGTATTAAAGAATGAGATTGGTCAATTATTAGGGTTTGTTAGAATCAATTATGTTTTTGGTTTGCTGGTTTATGTGGTAAGTGAGGGAACTGAAGTTTCAATTTTGGTGTGTTGTATTCGATTTCAATGAACCAGTAGGGTTACTTCTGATAAGAGTAAGGATACTCATGTTATGCCAATTATGGTTATTGGTCTTTCTAATAGGAGTAAAGCTACTAAATGTACACCTACATATGGACTGAGGTTACTGGTTATTACACATGATGATACTGAAGTTACTGGTAATAAGGACGTGACTTTTAATGAGGTTACTGGTTTGTATAATACATCTACTGTTGAAAGTTTATACTGATTCGAAGGTATTTAATACTGCTTGTAGCTTCATGTTTCTACTGCTCGTCATTGAAAGTTAATACTGCTCTCACTCGTTAAAGCTGCTTGTTTGATACTTAATGCTGCTAGTGATACTATAATGCTTCTTTTACATGTTAATACTGCTAGTAGTAATTTAGTGCTGCTACATCTTGTTAATGCTGCTACTTATGCTCGTTACTGCTGCTCGATGATTGTTACTGCTGCCAATGGAACTTAATGCTGCTCGATTTTTACTACTGATAGTTGAAATTTATTATTGTTCGCAAGTCAGTGGTTTATGCATCTAATGTAGGTTTGACAAGGAAGTTGATATTGAAGGTAAACCAATTCCCTTTAATATTGTTAGGTCGTATGTTACTTATCTTGGGGATGTGAAAGTGATATTTGGCTGCATGGTTGGTATAATGATAAACATACTGGAGTTGCGGTCAAGAGAGATGTTAGTTCAAGGATTAAGAGTTGTGTGAAACCCTAATGTGGTAAATGGTTCTTTATATGATTTTGTTGATCCGTATTTACTACTGGTTTTGGATGAGAGTTATTGAGAGATGGATAAAAGGTGTTTCATGGTTTATAGCATGGTAACAAGGACAAAGAAGGTGCATAATATTGTTCAGTTAAGATGGAAAATCTCTTAAGGCATTAAGATGTATACGTTTTGATAAAGTCATTACTATTGCTCAACCATAGAACTATTCTTCATTGTTACTACTGATTGGTCTCGCATACTACTGTTAGTCAGTTTTTTAGTATTCTAGCTGCTATGTTCTTTATGGAGCGTACTACATGGTATTCGTTACTATTGATAGTTAGTTATTCGTACAGTTCTTATGGTTGCTTCAAATGGTTAACATTTTGGTTTTAGGGGAAGCATATGATGAAGTGTTTAACCATTTGAGGGGAAGGTTTTTACTACTGCTAAGTCATTATTAGTACTGCTAGTTTAAGTTTCTACTGCCTTGAATTCATTAATCGTATTGTGCGTAATGGAGGGTAATTTGAGAAATTGGAAGGCTTGGATTCGAAGTGTAATACATGGTTTGTAGTTGTAAAGATCAAGGTTGTTTGTGTTCATAGTCCCCTAATGGATAATGAAAAAAAGGGGAAGATATTACAAAGGAAACACGAAACAAGTTCATGGAAATCTTAACTTAAGGGGAAGATTGGATTTGAATATGTTCTTATGGGGATTTGAAGATGTTCAAGTGCTGAATCTATTTGTTTTGTCATCATCAAATAGGGGAAGATTGTTGGGATATTTATTGATTTGATGATACAAAAAGGACCAAGATTACCAATATGGAATTCTAGAAAAGATGGAGGATTCTAGAAGACTTGTTTAAGAAGATAAAGATAAAGATTAGGAAAGATTTAGTTTCCTAATACAATTAGGTTTCCTTTGTAAGTCTAGATGGACTCTATATATAAAGAGATCACTAGACATTGTTTTATGTGTGTGTTTTAGTCATGTTTTAAAAACACAACCACGATCTCACCACTTAAGATCGTGTTCCACGCCTCAAGGTCAAGTCCTTGATCCCTGTTATTGTTGAGTAACGCGTTCTACCTTGATCAAATAGAACTGGGGCGTATATGATGTAAAACCTTGTTAATAACAAAGTGTTTTGTTTAATTCCGTTGTGCATATTGTTTATCTTTATTATTATTTATCCTAGTTGATTCTACAATGATCTTCATAGTACTTGTTGATCCTAGTTATGTACTTGATCGTATTCCCTTAGCTTGTAAAAGTTAGGTTATCAAGATAAATCTAAAACAACTTTTGTAGAAAGTGTGTTGGGATTCTTGATTTGATGAGACAAAATAAATATAAGAATGAAACAAAAGGGACTAAATGTGACAAGAAGGAAACTACAAAAAGATGGAGGATTTGAAAGATTCTAGAAGATATGCATAAAAGATTTAGTTGTCTAATTGTATTATAATTGTCTTTCTTTCTAACCCTAATCCTCTATTATATAAAGAGGGTTAGAGGCATCGATTATGTGTGTGTGAAAAGATGTAGACGTCTAAAAGAGTTCGTTGTGTTCTAGGCATCAAGTTCCTACAACGGATGCCTAGGTTTGGTGATTGTATTGTTAGAGTAGAGATGATGACGAGAAACTTTGTTCAATAATAAATATCAGTTTGTTCTTATTCCGCTGTGCATCGTATGTGTTTAATCATTATTATTGTTAATCCCTACATGAGTTCTAAACAACCTCGAGCTAAACGATCCTATCAAAGTGTCTTGAGTTAATCAAATACTATGCGGAATCTAGTATTCAATATTAAGAAGAATGTTTAATAAAACAATAAACACAAGAACACAATATTATTAAACAATAACAGTCTCAATATTATTAAGCAAATAATACGAGTACTCTCCTAGTATTAGGGTTTACAACCTTGAAGCTATATGAAAAACACGTAAACTCATATCTAATTCTATGCCCTAGGACCTCCTTTTATAGACTAAGGAGTCCTAGTCGGATTACAATAACTTGTTATCTAAGATAAAACATTTTATACATATCTAAACCGACTATACAATGCTTATCTCATCAGCAGTCTTAACTGAACACACTAGCAACAGTAATATACTTAGAGCATTTTCATTAATTCCCAAGAGCAGTCTTAACCATATGAGCATCATCAACTCAAGAAGCTTTAATTCCCAACAATCCTCCCCTAAACTTGATATTTTCTCCTAAAATCATCAAGTTTCATTAAAAGCTTTAACCATCACCAGGAGGATGCTTCCAAACACCTTTTTTTTTCTTTTCTTTTGGATTGAGAATGTATTCCATATTTTTGAGTAATTGATAGGTCATTTCATTAAAAACATCAATCTGAAGTCTAATTGTTCCATTTATCATCTGATGAACTGTTGATTTGCTCAAAGGATATGTCTTCTCAACCAATATGTAGACATGAAGTCGATTCATGTCCACAGTATGAACTCCACATGAATGATAAAGCTTCCAATTCAAAACTTTATTTTCATTCTGATTCCTCCATACTCTATCTTCTGGATGTGGTTCAAACATAACCTTCAAATCTCCCCAAAGAACTCTATCTATAATAGCTTCTGGCCTTGTAGATCCATATTTAGCCTTAACCAGCTTCCATAGAGTTTCTAGGTCCTTCCTATCAAAGTTTTTGAGCATTTGTCCAAAAGTGATAAACCTCTGAGACTTTCCACCAACTCTTATTATATCCCACCAAGATGTCTTTCCATGATAACCAGATTTTCAATCAATAATGGGTATTTTAGTCTTCAAAGGGACAGCATCAACAACTTCCTCTTCATTATCTGAAACAAGTACAGTTAATTGTTGCATTTTTGCTTTTTCTTGGTCATCACTTTCTTGTTGCTCTTACTCTGTTTGCTCATCTGCTTTTTGCTCATCATTCTTCTGTTTCTTACTGCTCTCAGACTCTAGCTCTTCACGCTCTTTTAGAACTCCCTTCCACCTTCTCTGTGTCCATACCATCAAAAATCATTTTTGAAAAATTAAACTTTTGATTTGTAGCTAAACAGATTATGGCAGAAGCCACATTGCTACTAAATTCATTCCATCCAGTTGTCTTTGGACTAAGACACTGTAAGATAGTATGGATTATGAATTTCCACTGTGGGGAGAATTTTGCTTTGTAAAATTTTAAAGATTTATTTTTCTTCTCATATCCCATCAGTGCAAGGTTTTCAAAAATTGCAGAATTAGAGAGACACTCAATACTGTCTTTAGCATCTGCTAGTCGAAGAACTCTCCTAACTGATGAAGCGAAAAGTGTACCGCTTTTAAGGGGTCATTTAAGCCCTAAATCGTATTTATTTGATCAAATATTGCCCTAAATCGTTCCTTTTGTCATTTTAGGTACTTTTGAGGAGAAATCTGGAAAAGGAGGCATTTTGGACGTTTTTGGAGCATAAAAGTGAAGAAAACGACAAAGTCTCAAAAATCGGCTGAAAGTTACCTTTGACGGCGTCACAATTTACTCTGGACGGCGTCATGCTTTGGCAAGAAAAAGTGGACGTGAAATTTACTCATGATAGGCCAGTGAAAATAGCATGTGAATTCTGACGGCGTCACGCTTTAACTTGATCAAGGGCGTCACGGCTTAAATCATAAGGGGACGGCGTCACGTTCAAGGTTCGACGGCGTCAAGCCTTGATAAGCCAGAATGGATTTTTGAAGAGCTAAAGAGGGACGGCGTCAAGAAGGTCATCCGGGAACCCTAGAAGCGGCGAGGTGACGGCGTCACAATCCATAAGGTGACGCCGTCAGATCCAAAAATCTATATATAGTTTTCTAATTTTTTGTCATTGTGGAGAGCTTAGTGTGTGGAATTTTGGGAGAAAACCCTAGGACGATTTTAGCTTCTTTTTCAAGGCTTTTTGCCTTGAGATCTTCCATGTTACATTGAAGATAAGTTATCAATTAATCATTCAATATGTCTATGTGTTGTTTGATTTTATCTTATTCTTGTCTTTTGATTAACATGTTAGGCTAAATTTATCTTGTGTTTGCTTAGATCTAATGAAACCTAGCTATTGATTATTGGTTATTAGTGTGTTATTAGTTGTATTGGATGATTGTTTATCTATGTTAGGCTTAAGAAAACTGGCTAACTTCCTATTCGGTAACTTGCTTGAACGTCTTAAGAAACATGAACCAAATGCGTACTAAAGGTTTTTATGGTTGTATTTAATGCACAAGCGAATTCTAGTGATCCCATGTTAGGAGCTTCCTAGCCGGCTCGACATAGGAGTGAAGTAGGAGCTTGTAGAGTTGGGGAAGTAAGTACGCCACCCCACGAATGGTATTAAGGAATACACCCGTCATCCACGCGACTAATACACACTAATTAACCGGTAAAAGATAGTTAGGGAGTAAGGAAATCTAAGTAAACACATTTCTCTACACATAAGTTTTCTACCACATTTTCATTTTTGTTATTTTATTTTATTTGCATTCGTAGTAAATTGGGTTAGTTGACTAGCAACTAATTCCGCCCACTCCTTCAAAACCGAGATTTTACTTGCTTTCATAAAAAAAATATAAAAACATAAAAAAAGAATCTTCCTCAACCCTTAGACCTATTAGAGTAGCTTTTCATACCTAACGAACACTATTCCCTGTGGAGAACGATCAATCCCCCGTACTTACCACTACACTATACTACATCGGTCAGGTACACTGCCTGGTGGGTTGTAAGCCTCTTGAGATCCCTCGAGAGGTAAAACCTGTTGTAAGGTTACAAAACCACGCATCAAGTTTTTGGCGCCGCTGCCGGGGAATAGTTATTGTTTAGGTTGAATTTTTATTTCTATTAGGTCTACTCACTAGATTCCTTTCTAGTGAGATTTTTATTTTCTTTTTCTAGATTTTCTTTAGTCTATCTATTTTCTTCGTGTCTTTGTTCGTAACCATACCATCCGACATCATGGAAGAGGGTAATATCCTTAATCCCCACAACCCACCACCACAACAACAACCACCACCTCCTAGAGCCCGTACTTTAGGAGAGTATTCCCGTCCTAGCCACCATGGCTATCGAAACACCATTGAGCTCACTCAAGGAGCCAATGTCACACCCTTGCGATCCGACACCATCCGGTTGGTGCAAAGCGGATGCGCATTCCATGGACTTCGTTCTGAAGATCCTAATCAACATCTCAAGGACTTTCTTAAAATCGTTGATTCTATAGACCTTGATGTTGCCACTCGAGAGACGACCCGATTGCGTCTCTTCCAATTCTCTTTGCGGGACCAAGCTAGTCAGTGGCTAGAACGTCTACCCGCAGGATCCATCACCTCTTGGGATGATCTCACCACTCGTTTCCTTGCTCAGTTTTTCCCACCGGGAAGAACTACCAAGCTAAGGAATGATATCTTGATGTTCCAACAACGTCAAGGCGAAACTCTCTACGAGGCATGGACTCGATTCAAGGACTTACTCCAAAAAGTCCCTCACCATGGCATAGAACTTTGGCTCCAAATCCAAATCTTCTATGACCATATCAATCTCTACACAAGGCAAACCATTGACCAATCGGCCGGTGGTAAGCTACGTGATCTAAGTGCGGAACAATCATGGGCTCTCCTAGAGGATCTTGCTCTTTATGACAACGAAAGTTGGAGTGATCCCCGTGATTTGAATAAAACGGTCAAGGCAATATCTTTGCCTTCGAACAATTCAAGCACTTCTGACCGTAGGATCATAGAACTTGAGGACCAAGTCAAGTTTCTCATGAAATCCTACGAGGCTCCTAAACCTTCAAGCCAAGTGAACAAAATCACTTCTTCATGTGAATTATGTAGTGGTCCCCACGACACTCGTGATTGCATGGAACTCCCCGAACAAGCTTTTGTGGACTACGCATCCTCGCGTACCGACGGAGCGGGAGACAAGTGGTACACTTTCAAACCCGAGCCAAACCCTTATGGTGATACATACAACCCCTCATGGAAAAATCACCCGAACCTTAGGTGGAAACAAAACCAAAACGCACAACAAACCAATTCTTCCAACCCACCTAATCGTTTCCAATCAAGCGGTTCCAACTCGAACCGTACTTTCAACAACAATCCTTCCGGCAATGGTAGTACCAATAACTTTGAAGGATTGATTTCCCAATTTATGGCATCTCAAGAAGCTCGGATAGCTAGATTCGAGACCGAATTCAATCAACAACAGACGGAGATGACCAATAAAATTGACAACTTGTTGAAAGCTCTCCATAACCAAGTGTTATCACCTCCACATAAGGACGCTAGGAACACAAATAGCGGACCCCAAGTAAAAGACCCCTCTTCATCCAAACACGTCCACTTTGTCAACATTGTCACTATTAAACCAATTGATAGGAATAAGGATAATAGTGAACCTAAGGATGAGGATAAGAAAGTCGAGGTTGATAAGGAAGTTAGGACAAGTGAGATTGAAGAAGTAGATGATGATGAGGACTACTTCGATAGGCTACCCACTAAGGAAGAGCGCACATATCATACAAACTTATTCGATGACCCCGAGACACCATACCTCCTAGGTAGACCAATCATTGAAATAGGCGACCCTTCTAATCTCAATATACCATGCAACATCGGACACTTGCATATGTGGAAAGCCTACATAGACCTTAGATCACCCATAAACATCATGACTAGAGCCACTACAACTTGATAATGAAAAATCAACTTGGGTATAGGATGTTCCCTGACAAGGGTTGGATGAGTAACTTCACGGGAAGAGTTAAGGGATTACCGGTTTATGTAGGAAACTTCACCTATGTCACCGACTTTGTAATTGTAGAAGATATCCGCCCAATAGTCGATGCATCCTTGACTCAAGTGGTTTTTGGAAAACCATTTGTTGAGGTCTCTAGAATGACTTATGAACCTTCCTTAGGGATAGTTAGATTTAAGGATGAGACCGATGAAGTAAGCTACCAAATGCCATATAAGATAGAACAATTCCAACACTTGTCAAATGTTGAGAAGGAGCTCAAGCAAGCGGTCTACTATAGGAATGATGAGGATAGAAGTAAAGGAGTAGACTATGTTATGGAAAGGATATTCGGTTTCTACAAGGATTGTTTGAAATTAGGACCGGAATATAAAACCGGGAAGGAGAATGGCCTAGGAACCGTGACTGAAGATGGAATCACGTAATGTACGTGACTTTGAGTCTAGCTACAAGACTCGTTAATAAAGAAAAGCGCTTCTTGGGAGGCAACCCAAGCTTTATTTGTTTTATTTGCTTTGAGTGTTTATTCGTTTGTTTGTTTGATTTTATTTTTTTCCGTATGTGTGTTTACTTTTTATTAGTATTGATTCATGTTCAAAAGTAATTTGTGAAAATGCTTTATTTTGTTTTTAACTTCGTCTTAACTACATATAAAGGTATTTTGCAAAAGATAAGTGTAAGGGAAATCTAAATCGGTTTATTAGAACACAAATGAACATGAATCGTAATAATATTAAATTAACATGCATATTAATATTTGTTTGAGTCAAATGCTTGTATCGAGTCATAATGATGTTTTGCAGGATTTCCAGGAAGTAAGGTAAAGGTTTTTCCAGAAATTTTCCGGAAACTTAAAATGAAAATTTTTGTCAGGTCATTTCTGACGGCGTCAAGGTTTATAACCTGACGGCGTCAGATTTAATTTCCAGAAATTTTTGAAAGTTTTGTTTTCATAAAAAGTTTTTATTAAATCTCCAACTTATAATCTCCAGGAATCTGCAAAATTATCATTCCACAAGCATTATATCCTTATATATAGATTTTTCCCGCCGATGTTATGCAGGTTTTCGTGTTTGTTTTCTCAGGTTTAACAGGTTATTTTGGACAAGGAAATGTCTTGGATCAAGCTTATGGCGATACATTAGTCATGGAGCTTCAACATTACCTTGGAGGAAGATTTAACCGTGTAATTTCATTATCCACCAAGCGAATCAGGGGAGTATTTGATTTCATTCTCTTACTTTTTTCTTTTACATCTTGTTATTTGAACATTGGGGACAATGTTCATCTTAAGTGTAAGGGGAGGGTAAAAGTACGATTTTTGAGAATACTATTGCGCTTGATTTTTGTTTGTTTAATAGTAGATGTGTAATAAAACTGAGATAAATACCTGTTAGGGCAATTTTAGTACCAATTTTAAATTTTTTTACAACATATAGGAGTGAAACTTTGATCTTAATGAGCGTCTCATGGATAGGAGTTATATGACTAGCACAAAAACCGTACCACTAAAAATTTTTCCACCCCCAAATATGTGAGGTTCGCCCCTAGAATTGGTAGGAAAAGCATTTATGCTATGATGTGTGTACCGGTAGCACTTAGATTCTAGAACTTGCGTTAGGACCATTCCGAGGCCGCAAGTGAGACTACATTCGTGTAGTTAGATTTACTACATGATAAGAGGCATTAGGATTAACCCATTGTTTTACACCTGTGTTTTTGTTATAATTACATTGGCTACATTGGTCAAGTAATTCTCCCACACCCTTTGCGTTGTACTCATTTTTAGTGCACGATACCCCTAGTACACCCCTCAGAGCCTATCTTTTCGTTTCGACCTTTAAGCATTTTACTTAAAGGAAGAATTTGTTACACCCCACTTAAATGTACACCCAAATCGCCTTAGCCTACCTTGTATGCACTCATTTTTAGTGCATTATTGTTACAACATTTGTTTTAAACCCAAGTTAATTATCTAGTTGATTACATGGTTGCTAAGTCGAGTCATATCCTTGTACATATTGTTTTGGGACGATTGGGACTCATGGGTAAAGTACTAGTGTAATGGAGTAATGGGGAAGAACATCATTTATTACCCCCATATGTGCTAAATATTTTAAAAGTACTCCAAGTTTTTCAATTATCTTAATTCGAGTCATTAGAATAGTTATTTGTAAAGTTATGTAAAAGTTCAAGTGTAAGGGGGATGCAACGCCCCTATGATGTATTATTTTGGATGGTAGGGCAAGAGTGTATGGGAAAAAAATAAAAAAAAAAAAAAAAAAAAAAAAAAAAAAAAAAAAAAAAATCAAGAAAAATACAAAAAATGAGAAAAAGAAAAATAGAAAAAACATACGGACTACCATCCCGTTTCATTTTATGTTTATTTTTATGTTTCTGTTATTTTGTTATTTTGTTTCTAGCTTAAGATCGAGTCGAGTCTTGGCTTAGCAACATTGTATAGTACATGTAATTGATCAAGATTTTTAACTCGCCACCAGTAAAATATCCCGTATTCAACAAAACCGTGTTTTCCTTTTCCCTACACCTAACGTTATAACCCATTTAAAAGCCCTCTTTGATAGTTTATCTTAGGTGCTTACGCCTAGTGGAGGAGGTTTTCGATCCTTTCCCAAGCCTATGGTAATCTATTTGCTATGACAGGTAGTGAGAGATATTATCCGTTTTCATTTATGAGATTTATTTTGATGACACTTGAGAGATGTGAGTATCTAAACACTACTTGTGAGGTGCTAGTATGTAATCTCCGTGCTTATTATGATTGAAGTGGAACGATTATTTGTTGTAATTACTTTTATGTTTGCATTAAATGACCCCTAACTTGTATTTTGATTAGAATAAAAGCGCATTTGCTTGAGGACAAGCAAATCTCAAGTGTAAGGGTATTTGATGAAGCGAAAAGTGTACCGCTTTTAAGGGGTCATTTAAGCCCTAAATCGTATTTATTTGATCAAATATTGCCCTAAATCGTTCCTTTTGTCATTTTAGGTACTTTTGAGGAGAAATCTGGAAAAGGAGGCATTTTGGACGTTTTTGGAGCATAAAAGTGAAGAAAACGACAAAGTCTCAAAAATCGGCTGAAAGTTACCTTTGACGGCGTCACAATTTACTCTGGACGGCGTCATGCTTTGGCAAGAAAAGTGGACGTGAAATTTACTCATGATAGGCCAGTGAAAATAGCATGTGAATTCTGACGGCGTCACGCTTTAACTTGATCAAGGGCGTCACGGCTTAAATCATAAGGGGACGGCGTCACGTTCAAGGTTCGACGGCGTCAAGCCTTGATAAGCCAGAATGGATTTTGAAGAGCTAAAGAGGGACGGCGTCAAGAAGGTCATCCGGGAACCCTAGAAGCGGCGAGGTGACGGCGTCACAATCCATAAGGTGACGCCGTCAGATCCAAAAATCTATATATAGTTTTCTAATTTTTTGTCATTGTGGAGAGCTTAGTGTGTGGAATTTTGGGAGAAAACCCTAGGACGATTTTAGCTTCTTTTTCAAGGCTTTTTGCCTTGAGATCTTCCATGTTACATTGAAGATAAGTTATCAATTAATCATTCAATATGTCTATGTGTTGTTTGATTTTATCTTATTCTTGTCTTTTGATTAACATGTTAGGCTAAATTTATCTTGTGTTTGCTTAGATCTAATGAAACCTAGCTATTGATTATTGGTTATTAGTGTGTTATTAGTTGTATTGGATGATTGTTTATCTATGTTAGGCTTAAGAAAACTGGCTAACTTCCTATTCGGTAACTTGCTTGAACGTCTTAAGAAACATGAACCAAATGCGTACTAAAGGTTTTTATGGTTGTATTTAATGCACAAGCGAATTCTAGTGATCCCATGTTAGGAGCTTCCTAGCCGGCTCGACATAGGAGTGAAGTAGGAGCTTGTAGAGTTGGGGAAGTAAGTACGCCACCCCACGAATGGTATTAAGGAATACACCCGTCATCCACGCGACTAATACACACTAATTAACCGGTAAAAGATAGTTAGGGAGTAAGGAAATCTAAGTAAACACATTTCTCTACACATAAGTTTCTCACCACATTTTCATTTTTGTTATTTTATTTTATTTGCATTCGTAGTAAATTGGGTTAGTTGACTAGCAACTAATTCCGCCCACTCCTTCAAAACCGAGATTTTACTTGCTTTCATAAAAAAATATAAAAACATAAAAAAAGAATCTTCCTCAACCCTTAGACCTATTAGAGTAGCTTTTCATACCTAACGAACACTATTCCCTGTGGAGAACGATCAATCCCCCGTACTTACCACTACACTATACTACATCGGTCAGGTACACTGCCTGGTGGGGTTGTAAGCCTCTTGAGATCCCTCGAGAGGTAAAACCTGTTGTAAGGTTACAAAACCACGCATCAACTCTCCTAACAGATGTGTTAGTAATGAGTATCTTCTGCCCATCTACAAGGGCATGAATCTGTTCTTCCCCATTAATAGTTTCGACCTTAGCAGTAGACCAAAACTGTCTAATGTGAGAATATATATAGTAGGGTTTACTGTTAATGCATACCTTATAGGGTTTGCATTTAAGAAATCAACGATCTTAGTAAAACCTTCAGACTCTTTGGTTTTTTGCAAAAATGCAATCATGTTATGAGTATCGACAAAAGTAAGGTTCGACATTGTTACTGATTGATGTTGTAATGAATGGTGGGGGTTTTTTATGTGAATTGATGATAATAAGAGTGTTAGGGTTTGTATTTGAGAGAATTATGTGCGCGTGAATTCAATTGAATGAATGATTTGGGGATTTAAACCCTTAATTAAAGAAGTTACATAACAGTACCCCGTACTCTCAAACTCAGTAGCAGAAACCTAGCAGCATTAAGTTAAGCTTGGCAGCATTAACTTATGTGTAGTAGTAGTAACCCAGTTTCCACTTCAAACACCTTATTTATCTGCACTCCATCACTTGTCTTTGCTTATCCTGCAAAATGTTAGTCCAAATACAACAAAAACACAAGCAATAACCATATTTACAATGATCACAAGTTCATACTTAACAGCAGTATTAAGTATAACCAGCAGTATTAACTTAGCAGTTCTAAGTATAACTAGGAGCACCAATTATACTTAGCAGTAGAAACAACTTATGACTTTAATAACAGTACTAATCCATACAAAACTTTAAAAAGACATAAAGAGATAAGTGATTTTAAAGATTTAACATTCCAATACTGGCAATTAAAAATTGAAATCTACCCACATCAAAAGCTTTTGTGAGCAAATCTGCAACATTATTGTCATTATGGATTTTAACCATTTGAATTAACTTCTTTTCATTGCAGTCTCTTATAAAATGGTGTCTTATCTCTATATGCTTTATTTTTTTGTGATAAACAGGATTTTTAATTATGCACATAGTACTACTATTATCAATAAAGATTTTGGTATGCATAAAATTGTACTCATAATCCAGCAATTGATTCTTAATCCAGAGCACTTGTCCACAGCAACTTGAAGCAGCCACATATTCAGCTTCTGTTGTGGAATTTGCAACCATAGTCTGTTTCTTGCACTGCCATGAGATCAATCTACACCCAAGAAATTGACAACCTCCTGTTGTAGATTTCCTATCCAAGCTTGCTCCAGCATAGTCACTATCAGTGTATGCTACCAAATCAAAAGGAGAATCTTTTGGATACCAAAGGCCCAATTTAGGTTGACCTTTTAAGTATCTAAAAATTCTTTTCACAGCATGAAGATGTGAAACTTTTGGTGTGACTTGGTATCTGGCACATTGATCTATATAGATGAACATTAACTTCTTCACCATCTTCATCCTTGAGCAAAGGCTTATTAGTGACCATAGGTGTGCTAGCTGTCTTGACATCTGTATACCCAAACTTCTTTAAGATCTTAGCAACATACTTATCTTGACTGATAAATATGCCATCTTCCTTCTGCTTCACTTGCAATCCCAAAAAAAAGTAAGTTCTCCCATAGAACACATCTGGAACCTCTCATGCATCAATTTCTCAAACTCAATGCATAACTCCTTCTTTGTTGAACCAAAAATAATATCATCTACATAAACCTGAACAAGCAGAATATCATTTTTGTATCTTCTAATAAAAAAAAGTCTTGTCAATCTTCCCTCTATGAAATTCATTGTCCAAGAGGTATTTTGACAATGTTTCATACCAAGCTCTGGGAGCTTGATGTAAACCATAAAGTGCTTTTTCCACCTTGTATACTTTATTAGGAAAATTAGGATCTTCAAACCCTAGTGGTTGACAAACATATACTTCTTCTTCAATTTTCCCATACAGAAAGACATTTTTTACATCCATCTGATACATCACAAAATCTTTGTATGAAGCATAAGCTAAGAACAACCATATAGCTTCAATTCTAGCAACTGGGGCAAAGACTTCATCATAGTCAAACCCTTCTTCTTATGTGTATCCCTGAGCTACTAACCTTGCCTTGTTCCTTATCACAATACCTCTTTCATCCTTTTTACATCTGAAAACCCATTTAGTACCAATAGCCTTTTTACCATTAGGCAAATCTACCAGAGTCCAAACTTCTTGTAGCTTGAATTGTAGAAGCTCTTCTTGCATAGCCTCCACCCAGCTTGGATCTTGCAATGCTTTAAGTGCATTCTTGGGTTCTACTTGTGATAGAAAACAAGCAAATAAACAATTTTGAAGGTATTTATGACTGTTTCTTTGTTTAAGGGATCTAGCAAAGAAACCTTGTTCCTTCAAATCCTTTGTCGCCGCATCGCTATCAAGATCTCACCAGATACGATCCAAGATTCAAGAGGACATGCGCCGCATCCAAAGATGAAGATACGCCGCATCTTCTGGCGGTGTACGAATATTCCTGAATATTATAATCTTGGACCCCACGCGAAGTTAAGTACATGCGCCGCATCTACTTGCTAGATGCGCCGCATCCTACCCTTAGACGGTAACTATAAATACCCCAAAGACCAGACGAATTAAGAGCCTTTAGTTCCGAACAGAAGACCGAAGACCATAAACCAAGGACGAATTCAGTAAAGGTAGCAGCACAAGACACACCCAAATCAAAGATACAAGAGCTGTAAGAAGGTGCTGCATATGTTTAATTCATTAAGTAGTTTTGTTTTATTGTGTTAGCAAACTTTAATTCATCAGGATTGATGGCTTGTGTAATGTGACAACGGAAAGATTGCACTCCCTTAAAACTGCTTTCCCACCAATTAAAGTTTATATGTTGATGTCTTTGGTTACTACTTATTAGTGCATTGATAACCTCTGTGTTTATTAGTGGCCTGCGCATTTGACTGCGGAAAATAATGTGGCTCCCACGGTTGTTACTAAATTGATCACTTAGGAATAACTTTTAGACATAAGTAATCATTAAGGGTTTACTCGCCGATAAGAATAGGACCAACGAGAAAGGGTTAACTACATACACTTCATATAAAGCTATCAATAGAACAAGTGACAAACTACTTAATCATAAGGACAGATCTTCTTATTGTCTCGAGTATTTATCTGTGTACGTGTGTGCTACTTGCTGATTCGTGCCTATTGGTTTAGTTTATTATTTAATTGCAACCAAATCGTGCCAGTCTCTCAGGCTGAAACCCCCTTGCGTTAGAATATTAAAATACTGATTAGAATAACTAGATAATACGTTCCACTCTTAGTGATCGACACTCTACTTACCATTATATTCATACTGACCGGGTACACTGCTCGTTAAGTGTGTGTGTTATTGATAAGTCGGCTAAATATAAATTTAAAACTTGAGTAGGCATTAAAACTGCTAAACCGCAACGACACATCACGCGCATCAAGTTTTTTGGTGCCGCTGCCGGGGAGTGAATTGTTATTATCTGTTAATTTGATTAGTATTTTAATTAGGTTTTTAATTTTTTATCTAACCGCTAATTTTGTTGTGTATTAGTTTAATTTGCATTCATTGTACTATTTTGCATATTTTCTGTTTTTGTGTGCTTTTTGTTTGCTTTTATTTGTGTTTATTTTCGTTTGTGTGTTTTTATTTTTTTTCGTAATTTTTGTTTTCTGCTATCGTTGTACTGAGCTAAATCGAACGATACGGCGCATCTGATTTCTCAGATACGGCGTATTGCGTTCAATTTTTTTATAAAATACAACGCGTTTAATTAATTCGATACGACGCATCTTTTCCCCAAGATACGGCGTATCTGTTTTTAATAAGAAATTTTTTCTAAACGTTAACGCGATACGACGCATCTGCTTTAGCAGATACGGCGTATCTAATATTTTTATTAAAAACAGTTTGCGAATTATTAAACAGATACGGCGCATCGATTTTTATCGATACGGCGTATCCTCTGAATCAAAAATCTTATATTTTGAAACGTAACGAAAATACGGCGCGTTAACTTTTGTTAATACGACGCATTTAATTTTAAATAAATATCGATTTTTGATTATTAAAACAGATACGGCGCATTCTAATTTCTATAGCGGCGTATCTATTTTCTGAATAAAAGTCTGATTTAATTTTAACGATTATAAGATACGGCGTATCCAACTTTTTGGATACGGCGCATCGTATGCAGAAATCAGTAACTTTTATTTTTCTTATCTCCGGACGGAAAATACTCTGACCCTTATACCTGGAAACTTTTACTTTGATATCTACCTCTCTTTGATTTTCAGGAACAATGTTCGATATTTTCCCCAACTTGTTCGGAAGACCCCGAAGAAATCTTACTATGGAAGAATTTGCACTACTAATCACTCAAGCCAATGAAAAAGAACATCATGAAGCAAGAAACTTTATTAATGAATTCAAAGGCAGTCATGAGCTGTTACTAAAGGAACAAAACAACATGATTTATGGATTGGCAATTGAAGTGCACCAATTGTCAACGATGCTTAACAGGGTTCTTTTGGTAAGGCAAGACTTGAAAGGGATTACAACTAGAGGCGGAAAGTCAACCTTTCAAATCGGAGAGACACCCGAGGATGACGGTACATACACGATTTCCCCTGAATCTTTATCACCTGAGCAAGAGCAACCAAAAGAGATTGATCCAGAACCAGTAATTAGAGAAGAACCTTCTGTTGAACCTAAACGATCAACACTACCCTTCCCACATACGGTAAGGAAAGAGAAAGAAGATGCCTATCAAAAGAAGCTCCTGGAGAATCTCAAGCAGCTGCAGCTAAGCATACCATTTATGGAAGCCCTGGTGCAAATGCCAAAATATGCTAAATATCTGAAGAGCTTGCTTACAAACAAGTCTAAACTTGAAGAGGCTTGCACAATAACAGTGGGGAAAAGAAGCTCAGCTGCATTGCTCAACAAACTCCCGTCTAAAGAAAAAGATCCAGGGAGTTTCACTATTCCTTGTCAAATTAAAAATTTGCATATTGAAAATGCTTTAGCCGATCTAGGAGCTAGTATAAGTCTTATGCCTTCTTCTATGTATGATAAATTAGGTCTGGGTGAACCAAAACCTACTAGGATGTGCCTAGAACTAGCTGATAGGTCCATACAATACCCATTAGGAATAGCTGAAAATATATTAATAAAAGTTGATAAATTTGAATTACCTATCGACTTTGTTATCCTTGATATGCCTGAAAATTCTAGAACTCCTATAATATTAGGACGACCATTTTTAGCCACTGCTAGGGCCATAATTGATGTTTTTAATAAAAAGATAACTTTTACCATAGGGAAAGATGAGGTTGAATTTAACATGGAACAATCTATGAGTAAAGATGAATCCGATGACGATGAATGCTATAATATCGATGTTTCTGATGACACGATTAATCAATTTACTCAGAAATTGTTAAAGAATAATTTGCTTGATTCTTTTCTGCTTAAAAATTTAGAAAACGCAATTGCTATAGAAGATCAAGTAGATGAGAATACTATTGATTATAATTTAGCTGCTGATTCTGCTGTATATAACGCGATACGGCGCATTGATAATATCGATGCGGCGCATCTTTCTAAAGACAGCAGCGATATAATTAAAGAACAGGTTTATTCCGCTAGTGCTACTGAAATTAATAATGTTAAACCTGTGCTTAAGGATCTCCCTTCTACTTTGGAGTATGCCTATTTAAATGGGAACACTAATTCACCCGTTATTATTGCATCTGATTTAACGCCAAAAGAAAAGGAATCACTTTTGCAGGTACTGTATAAACGAAAAGGAGCATTAGCGTGGAGTATGTCTGATATTAAGGGAATTAGCCCGTCATTTTGTACGCATAAAATCCTTATGGAGGATCAATTCAAGCCAACTATCCAACCTCAAAGGCGTTTGAATCCAAAAGTCCAAGATGTGGTGAAAAATGAAATTGTGAAATTGCTTGACTCAGGACTTATCTACCCAATTTCCGATAGCTCGTGGGTCAGTCCCATCCACGTTGTACCAAAAAAGGGAGGAATGACGGTAGTACTCAATGACGACAATGAGCTAATCCCTTCAAGAACTGTTACCGGATGGAGAGTTTGCATCGACTACCGCAAACTCAATGATGCTACGCGAAAAGATCACTTCCCTCTTCCATTTATTGATCAAATGTTAGAAAGACTATCAGGTTATGATTATTATTGTTTTTTAGATGGTTTTTCAGGTTTCTTCCAAATACCAATTGACCCCGAGGATCAAGAGAAGACGACTTTCACCTGCCCTTATGGAACCTTCGCCTATAGGAGAATGCCGTTCGGACTATGCAACACCCCTGCTACTTTCCAACGTTGTATGACGGCTATCTTCCATGATATGGTAGAAGACTTTATGGAAGTCTTCATGGACGACTTCTCGGTGTTCGGTAACTCATTTAGTGATTGTCTCTTTAAACTTGATAAAATGCTTGCTAGGTGTGAAGAAACTAACCTTGTTCTTAATTGGGAAAAATGTCACTTTATGGTTAGAGAGGGAATTGTGTTAGGACATAAGATTTCTGGGAAAGGTATAGAAGTCGATAAAGCTAAAATTGATGTAATTGCTAAACTACCTTACCCCACTAATGTAAAAGGTGTTAGAAGTTTTTTAGGGCATGCTGGATTTTATCGTAGGTTCATAAAGGATTTTTCAATGATATCTAGGCCTATGACCCAATTATTGCTAAAAGATGCGAAGTTTGATTTTTCTGAAGATTGCAAAAAGGCATTTAATATACTTAAAGAAAAACTAACTTCCGCACCTATTATAATTTCGCCGGATTGGAATTTGCCTTTTGAACTAATGTGTGATGCTAGTGATTATGCTGTTGGAGCTGTACTTGGTCAAAAGATAGATAAGAAATTTAGGCCAATTTATTATGCTAGCAAAACATTGAATAATGCCCAAGAACACTACACCACCACGGAAAAAGAACTTTTAGCAGTAGTTTTTGCATTCGATAAATTTAGATCATATCTTATATTGTCAAAAACCATGGTTTACACTGACCATTCTACTTTGAAGTATTTGTTCAATAAACAGGATGCCAAGCCAAGGCTTATTAGGTGGGGTTTATTGCTCCAAGGATTCGATATTGAAATTAAAGATAAAAAGGGTGCCAAGAATCTAGCTGCTGACCACTTATCTAGACTTGAAAACCCTGATATGGAGGTGCTTGACGAAAGGGAAATAGCTGATGACTTTCCTGATGAACACCTTATGATGGTAAGAATTAAGAGCAATAATAACGAACCATGGTATGCCGACTATATAAACTTTATTGTTGCAAATGAAATTCCAAAAGGGCTAACATCCGATGAGAAAAGAAGGTTTCTAACTCGCGCTAGCGAGTATATTTGGGATGAACCTTATGCCTTTAAATTATGTCCTGACAATAGTTTACGAAGATGCGTAGATGGTGATGACATCCCAGCAATATTGGCACATTGCCATTCAGGGCCAACGGGAGGACATCACGGTGCAGTCATCACAAGAAGAAAAATCCTCGATGCAGGATTTTATTGGCCCACTATGTCGGATGATGCGAAAGACTATATAAAAGGATGTGATGCGTGTCAACGATCCGGGAATATAACATCAAGAAACGAAATGCCACAAAATTATATCCATGTGTGTGAAGTTTTCGACATATGGGGATTGGACTTCATGGGACCGTTTTCTGAATCTAAAGGTAATAAATATATTTTGGTTGCTGTTGATTACGTATCAAAATGGGTCGAAGCGCAAGCATTGCCAACAAACGACAGCAAGGTAGTACTCAAATTTTTGCAAAGTTTGTTCTCTAGGTTTGGAATTCCTAAAGCATTGATTAGTGATAGGGGGACACACTTTTGTAATCATCATCTGGGAAGAGCCTTGCAAAAATATGGAGTATATCATAGGATTTCCACCGCATACCATCCTCAATCCAATGGGCAAACTGAAGTAACCAATAGGGCTATTAAGCGAATTCTTGAAAAAACGACTGGATATAATCCTAAAGGGTGGTCTGACAAGTTAAATGATGCTTTATGGGCATTCCGTACAGCCTATAAGACGCCAACGGGATGTACTCCGTTTCGTCTTGTATACGAAAAAGCATGCCACCTACCGGTCGAAATTGAACAAAGTGCATATTGGGCTTTGACAAATTGTAATATGGATATGGAAGCTGCAACGAAGAACCGTTCCATGGAACTTAATGAACTCTATGAACTACGAGATGAGGCCTACAAAAATACTAAGATCTACAAAGAAAGGACTAAAAGATGGCATGACTCGAGGTTACGTGGGAATAAAACGTTTACTATTGGAGAGAAAGTCCTGCTGTTTAATTCCAGATTAAAGATGTATCCTGGTAAACTTAAATCAAGATGGACGGGTCCGTTCGTTGTCAAGAAAGTGTATCCATATGGAACTATTGAATTATGCGATAAAAATGGTTATATATTCAAAGTAAACGGGCAACGTGTGAAGAAATACTTTGATAATAAAATTGAGGATAATGAGAACGAGGTGGTGGAGTTTGAGCCCGACGTATTGGAATGAAGAGCTGAACGTGAGTCTAACTTGAAGACTCTGGAATAAAGACAAGTGCTTACCGGGAGACAACCCGGATTTATCTTTTTATTATTCTGTTTATGTGTCGAGTCAGTCAGGCCGCTGAGGATACGGCGCATCTCCTGCAAATGATCATATCTTATTTTACTTTATTTTTCTGCATTTTTTATTTTCGAATTTAAAACTTTTTATCAGTTTATTTTAATGCGGCGCATCCCTGGTTAAGGATGCGGCGCATCTTTTATTCTGATCCGTATTTATTCCAGGCTCGATACGGCGTATCTTCTTCCATAAGATACGGCGCATCGACTGACCTGATGATTTTCATTTTTATCTTTTATGTTTTATTTTTACCTAACTACTAATGTATTATGCAAGTTTGAACCTTTCTTATCTTAGGTGTGTTTTAAAGCCTAGGTGGTATTATAGATTCCTGCATTTCCTGTGGATACATCTTATACGAAGCTTAAACGTTCTAATCCACAAGAAAGATGATTTTTGCTCTAATACTAATGGAGGATCATACCGAGCAAATCTCAGGGGAGTTTTTCTGTTCTAATTCTTTTATTTTCCAGTTTTTAACCTTTGATACAAACAACGAGGACGTTGTTTAACTTAAGTGGGGGGATTGGAGAATTAGAACACTTAACACTTACTTGTCCTAAACTTTTCAAAATATGCTTAAAATGTGCTTAATATATCAAAATTTAAAATTTTTAGCATGTTTTTGTTTAAGATCTAAGTTGCATAGCTGCACACATGACGTTATTTTCAAAAATTGTGATTTTTCGAAATTCACAAATCTATGAGTGTGCCGGTGACTTGTAAACTTTAGAACTTGGCTTGTATACTATTCGAGACCACCATAATAAGTATTATTTATATAATTGGAATGACTTGTCTAAATTGGTAAATTTCTAGGATTACACCCAAATAGCCTTATATGTTATGTGTTATTAGCTAACTACACTGGTTAGTTAACCCTCGTATAAACCCTTTTGTTACTCTCATTTTTAGAGTAAGATACCCCTAGAAAAACACTCAGAGCCATTCCTTTCGTTTCTTACACCTATGTTTAAAATGTTTCGTTACACCTTACACCTTAGCCTACCCTGTAGATTAAAATCCGTGGTTGGTTAATTGCTATAGGCAAAGTGTGTTTCCTTACATTACCTGTGTTCGCGTGCGTAATTCATTATCTATGGTTAGGTCGGGAAATTGCACAATGCAATTGGAGTGAAAGTAAATATTGTATATCTTTGAGTTTATTTTTCGTGTGTTTACTACTTTCACTATTACCGTTATATCTGAAGTATGAAAAGTATGGAAAAATTATCCAGAATTATCATTATAGTGATGTGGTGAAATTTTACACATCTATGTTTATGCTTAAAAAAAAAAAAAAAAAAAAAAAAAAAAAAAAAAAAAAAAAAAATCGAAAAAATGAGAAAAGAAAAAGAAAAAAAGAAGAAAGTTGGATGTTTGTTTTAACCAACGATGTAAAGTTATGTAAGTGGTCGATATCACCACTATTTGTTGTACATTATATTTATGGATTGAATGGGAGTTGGCAGTTATGGGAACGTCAACTAAGGTTTATTCTTTGATTAAGATCTTGTTGAGTATAATTCGTGTCTACCTAAAGCGTGTGTTTCAAGTGTTAAAGCGTGAGTTATTCAATGATATGAGTCTTATTCACGGGATGGTTGGGATAGTGATTAACCACACTTAGGATTTTAATTTATTTGTTTTGTTTATTTTTTTTTTATTTTACACCAACTTATATCCCAAATATTATCAATACCCTATTCTTTATCCGACCAAACCTTTGATTTATTGAGATTAGGGATTTGAGCAATCTTAAGTATCGTAGTCGTGGATTCGGCTATGTATTTATGATTTTGTCGCCCTTTTTGATATATTATTATTGGTGAAGTTTGGACCTATCTTTAGCCTGTTCGAGTTAAGGATTTGAGCAATTGCAAGTATCGTGTTCGTGGATTCGATCATGTATTTGTGATTTTGTCGCCTTTTCTGGAATTTGAGATCGATAGTGATTAAGAATAATTAACCCTTAAGCCTAAAAACCCTTTTTACCGCTTTAGACTTGTTATTCCTTAGCTTTAGTGGTGGAGATGTGTAAACTTGCCAAGCTTATGATAGAATATTCGTCGCGACTGGACAGTTAAACGATTAGATTTGCTTTTATCGAAATATTTCTATTCTACTTCTAATTCGTTAAGTGTTTAGTTGTGTGATTATGACAAAAACGAATACATGCTTAAATATAAAAATAAATCCTAATATCTTTTAGGATACATTTTCATAAGATTAATTCTAAGGTTTACTTGGGGACAAGTAAAGTTCAAGTGGGGGGATATTTGATGAACTCAAATAAGTACATTTTATTACTATCATTTATCCTATTAATTTGACTTGTTTTATTATATTATGTATGAGGATTGATACTTAATCGTTTACTTTTGTAATTCTCAGTTGAAAACAAGCATTTGGTGAAACTTGGCGATTTTGGACTAATTATGGAGCAAAACATGCATAAAGTGAAGAGTCTACTGAAATGGACAAGATCAAGTCAAATCTGCTCCAAATGCGCCGCATCTCACTCATGACATGCACCGCATCGCTATCAAGATCTCACCAGATACGATCCAAGATTCAAGAGGACATGCGCCGCATCCAAAGACGAAGATACGCCGCATCTTCTGGCGGTGTACGAATATTCCTGAATATTATAATCTTGGACCCCACGCGAAGTTAAGTACATGCGCCGCATCTACTTGCTAGATGCGCCGCATCCTACCCTCAGACGGTAACTATAAATACCCCAAAGACCAGACGAATTAAGAGCCTTTAGTTCCGAACAGAAGACCGAAGACCATAAACCAAGGACGAATTTAGTAAAGGTAGCAGCACAAGACACACCCAAATCAAAGATACAAGAGCTGTAAGAAGGTGCTGCATATGTTTAATTCATTAAGTAGTTTTGTTTTATTGTGTTAGCAAACTTTAATTCATCAGGATTGATGGCTTGTGTAATGTGACAACGGAAAGATTGTACTCCCTTAAAACTGCTTTCCCATCAATTAAAGTTTATATGTTGATGTCTTTGGTTACTACTTATTAGTGCATTGATAACCTCTGTGTTTATTAGTGGCCTGCGCATTTGACTGCGGAAAATAATGTGGCTCCCACGGTTGTTACTAAATTGATCACTTAGGAATAACTTTTAGACATAAGTAATCATTAAGGGTTTACTCGCCGATAAGAATAGGACCAACGAGAAAGGGTTAACTACATACACTTCATATAAAGCTATCAATAAAACAAGTGACAAACTACTTAATCATAAGGACAGATCTTCTTATTGTCTCGAGTATTTATCTATGTACGTGTGTGCTACTTGCTGATTCGTGCCTATTGGTTTAGTTTATTATTTAATTGCAACCAAATCGTGCCAGTCTCTCAGGCTGAAACCCCCTTGCGTTAGAATATTAAAATACTGGTTAGAATAACTAGATAATACGTTCCACTCTTAGTGATCGACACTCTACTTACCATTATATTCATACTGACCGGGTACACTGCTCGTTAAGTGTGTGTGTTATTGATAAGTCGGCTAAATATAAATTTAAAACTTGAGTAGGCATTAAAACTGCTAAACCGCAACGACACATCACGCGCATCAGTCATTCTTCTTGTTTGAACAACAGACTTCACATCTTCAATGATTTGTTCTTGAGGATGATTCTTGTGAATTCTGGTAGTTAGAATAGGACTGACAGGGATAGTATCATCCATGTTGTTTATGTCAGCCTCTGCACCATCTCCTTCATCATCAGTATCAATATTTAAATTTTCCAAAGGAGGCATGTTTGGATCAAATGGATATTCATCCTTATTAACAACAATGCCTTCCTTGTCAGCAGTATTAACAGTTTTATCTTTGTTAGTGCTGTTACCATCACTAGCAGCATTAACATCATTAGAACTGCTAACATTATTATCCTTCTCTTGATCAACATTTTCACTGTCTTTTCTTAGATCCTCATTATCCTTCTCTTCATTTTCATTAGAAGGTTTTGATCCATGATCCTGAGAACTCTTTGATCCTTGAGAATCATCCTTCATATCATCTTGAGAACTTTTTGAACTTTGAGAGAATAGCGGATCAGTAGTCCATAATGGTAGCAAAATGCAATCTTTGTCAGCTCCTATCTCCTTTCTAGCCTGACCTGCATCATTACTATCTTTTGTACCTGCAAAACCATTAGACTGTGTACCTGCAGCAACTGGCTCATAATTTATTATTTTTGTTAGTGCTTCAATATCAAACAGCCAGTCTGGTCCACTACCTACAGCATTAGGTGTACCCTCACTAAACCTAATGTGTAGATTCTCTTCAACAATCCTGGTTTCTACTATTGAATACCCTAAATGCCTTACTATTCAAGGAGTATCCAACAAAGAATCCCTCATCAGCCTTGCCTTCAAACTTGCCTAAGTAATCTATGATATTGAGGATAATAACAGGACACCCAAATGGTCTTAAAAGGCTTATCATTGGTGTTCTACCATGTAACAGTTCATAAGGGGTCTTGTTATGAGGCTTACCTACTAAACTTCTATTTTGCACATAGCAAGCAGTATTAACTGCTTCTGCCCAAAAGGTAGTTGGCAACTTAGAATATGCTAACTTAGTCCTAGCAGCCTCAATTAGTGTCCTATTCCTCCTCTCAGCAACACCATTTTGTTGAGGAGTTCTAGCTACACTATACTGTCTCATAATATCTTTCATCTCACAAAACTGATTCATATCCCTATTCTTGAACTCAGTTCCATTATCACATCTCATCACTTTATCCTTATGATTAACTAGGTTTTCTATCCTGGTTATGAAAGACTTAAGAATGTCATTGGTTTCATCCTTAGTTGCTAAAAAGAAAACCCAAGTAAACCTGTTAAAATCATCTGTGACAACTAGGCAATACATCTTCTTCATTAAAATTTTCAATAATGTTGGTCCAAATAAATCCATGTGCAACATATGTAAAGGCTGACTTATTGAGTTCTCTGTTTTGGACTTACAAGAGGCTCTATGTTGCTTTCCCTTCTGACAAGCAACACAGGTTTCATCATTTTCAAAAACTTTAGAAGGTAAACCTCTTACAAGATTTCCCTTAACCAATTTATTCATTGTTTTGAAATTTAAGTGTCCAAGCCTTCTATGCCAAAGTTTTGATTCATCAGATGTGGCTTTTGCAAAGAGACAAGTTAAACCTCCTTTGGGAACCATGTTCTCTAAATCAACACTGTATAAAATATTATCTCTTCTAGGAACTTTAAGCAAAACTTGACTTGCATTAGTTAACTTAAAGTCAAGAGACAAGACAATGCATTCAATGTCATTAAAGAGAACACTATTTTTTTTGTCACACATTTGTGAGACACTAAAGAGATTGAATTTTAGCTCTTTGACAAAATAAACATTCTCAAAATCAAGTTTACGAGTTCTTATAGTACCTTTTCCTGTGATTTTCTCTCCTTTGGGATTAATTCCAAAAGCAACATATCATCCATCAATTTCTTCATAATCAGTAAGATAGGACATGTTTCCTGTCATGTGCCTTGAGCATCCACTATCAATGAATCCTTGATCTTCTAATTCCACATGTGGATTGCCCTGCACATAAAGTAAGAAAATCAGTTTCTCTTGGGGACCTAAGCCATTACTGACTTGGATCTGCCTTGTGCATCAACATAATCAAATTTCTTTAAAACTATTGATGCACTATTGTGTTTGGAAACATGGTCTAAAACTTTAATTTTTGGTTTCCAAACCCAACAAGCTGAGGCCTTAACAGCATAAAAATGATTTCCCTTGAGAGTATTAATTATTGTTTTTGGACTAGCAGTATTAACAACTGTATTCTTTTGAATGGGCCTTTTTACAGATGAATGTGTTGTTTTTGAAAGATTTGTCATTGATTTAGCACCATTCACTGTTTGTTTTGGTTGAGCAGTATTAACTGGTCTAGCTTGGCAATATTAACTGATATTAACCCATATTTCATTAACACTGCTCTTGGAACCATATTTCTTTTAGCATTGGGGTGAGTATTTTTATAAAAGCTTTGGTGATTCACCCTCTGAGCATAGTTCCAAACAGGTTTTTGATAGTAATGACAATCATACTGCAAGTGTTCAAAAAAACCACAGAAATAACAAGCCTTGTTAAACATCTCAAACGGACTACTTAATCTTTGAGACATCATTCCATTCCAATTCCTTTGGTTCCCTCTAGGCCTGTTAGTGTACACCCTAGATTGCTCAACTTGATTGAATTAGGTTTGACAAACTTTATCTTTTCAACACTAGGTTTAACTATTTTTGTTTCAACCTTAGGTTGAGGTATTTCCTCATTCTCATTATCTGACTCCTAATCTTTAATTGTAAAACCCAAAAACTGAATATAATATGAAATGACAAAAATACCCTCAAGTTTTAAATTTGGAGAACTTATGAAAAATTTAATAAGTAACATTAAGTGCATTTAACCTAAGATAAATTTTGTCCTAAGTTCCAAATGTAAACTATACACTATATGTAAAATGTGAAATAATAAAAGAATCTTATGTTTTAAAAATAACACATTAATTTGTCACATATGGGTCAAAAGAAATTTAAAAGTTATGTTCAAATAAAATTAGAGATAAGCATGTAAATTGATAAGTTAGGAAGGAAATCATCCTCCCCTTAATTCCCTCACAAATATTCGGTCCATTCCCTCCCTACAAACTCTCAAGAAAACCGAACCCTAACTCTTCTACCATCTTATTATACGGCATTCCAAGAAAAAAAAAAAAAAAAAAACCCTCAGCTTGTTCTCTCCATTCGATCCAAGTGCAGCAGCCAAAAGGAGGTTTTTAGTTGTGTTTTTGTTCAATCCATATCAAGGTAATCATATACATTCCATTGATCTATTCGAATTTTGAATAACAAACCCTAAATCGACCACTTGTTCTTTTTGTTTTCTGGTTTTGTCGATCCACCAAAGAAGAAGAGGAGGAAGGACTTTTGGTGATTTGATCTTGTGACATTCGTTTTCTTCGTCGGGTCTTCGAGGGTATTGTATCATCCTCTTGTTAATTCTTGTGTCTTCTTATTGTTCTTGTCAATTTTGATGTCACGTATGATAATAAAAATTTGTTACATAAAATCATGAATCAAAACCCTAAAACTTAATAAGTAAATCGACCCATGTGTGTAGGTGATGGTTTTAAATTGTTTTGAATATGTTATGACTTGTTATTAATCGTCCTAAACATGTATGAACTCATCTAAAAACGTTTTATGTCAATAATTAATGGTTGGAACGATTAAACGTTAAGTATGTGCATGAAAACCTAAAAACTGCTACTGGTCTGGAACTTTATATGACTTTGAACGACTATATAAAAATAATGATAACGGGTATTTAGGTGGTTTTTGAGTCTAGAACTGAATTCAGGAAAATAGCTCTCTGGAAAAATTAATTTTGTAATTTTTAGAGGTCGGGAAGGCTACTTTTTGATTTTTGGAAAATTAAGTGTCTAACTGGATTTGTAAGTCTGGAAAAACAGTCCGGGTTTTTGATTTATCATTTGCAAACCATGTTGAATTAGAAAGTTTCCTTTGAACTGGGTACTATTTCATATGTCTAGTAATTACTGGAATTTTTGTAGATTTTTATAAATTATTTTGATGGGGTTTTGAACTGCACACTTTTCGTATGTTAAATCTGAATAGAATCTGGATGATATGGATAAAGGGATTTTTAAACTACAGTTATACGACTTAATAAAATCTGGTAAAATTATGTAAAGTACTTAAGACATCTGGGTACGTGTGTGAAATTTTAGGGATTTTATTTCGGAGTTCTTATACGATTAATAAATTCGATGAAACAGGTCCAGTTCATGTGTAAAATCTGTTAAAAAGGGGTAAAAGATATTTAAAAGGTGTTAAGTGTTTATTTTCTATACTAAAGGGTTTAAGTGGTCATTTTCCTAAAACTAAAGGATTTAACTTGTGAAAACATGTAACTTGATAATATTTATATTTTATACCCTTATCTTATCATAACGACATTATGAACCCGAAACTTATGTAAATGACATCTAGAACCTTAAGCTACTATTATGGTCATCTCTAAATACTTTAAGTTGATAAACGGACGTGTTAATAACTAAAGTTACTAAATAAGAAAACTTGCTATTTTTGGAAAGTTACCTAAGATAGAAAGAAAACTAAAATGAAACCTTCGTGATTATGAAACTAAGAAACTGTGAAATCATAAAACTATGAGACTTATAAGTAAACTTATAATTCGTGTAGATTCGTTGAAGATGGAGTCTACTTCCGATCTTTTCGTTTCTGTTTGTGTTTTCGCTTGTGGTATAAGGTACAGATATTCTGCCCTCTTTCAGTAAGGGTCTTTCATTTTCCTTTTCCTTCAGTTCTCATTCTTCCTTATTAGGATTCCCTATACCATTGCTATGTTCCCTGCTGTTTGTGAACCTTTCATATGATCTCTTGTTTTGTGAACCTTCCATGTGATCTTTTGTTTTGTGAGCCTTTCATGAACTGTTTTTTTTTATCGCTTGTCCTGAACCCTGACCTGTGAACATTGTTTGAACTGTAATCCGATATACTTGATTTATTTTGATATAAACTTTAATCTGTTAAATCCTTATTTGAACCTAAATGATTTTGAACTATTATTAAACCACATATGAAACTGTTTGGGGAAAAGCTATTTTAAAAAGAAACGAAACCACTTTTAATGAAAGTTACTAAAAGTTTTGGAAGGCCATTTTGAAGAAAACTATTTTGTAAGATCAGTTGTTTTGAAAACCATTTTTGAAGGATTGTTTAAATGGACTTTTAAATAGAAACCTTTTTAGATAAACTGTTGATATGAAATTTTGATTATAAACTTTTGTTATACTCTTTTGAACCATTCGATATAGTCCTTTTAATCTGAACTTACACTTTGATATGAAACTTAACCTGATAAATTCTAACTTGAACTTTTGATATTTAATTCTGAACTGTTTGACATGAACCTTTTGCCATGTACCCTTAAGATATGACTTTTGATTATTTTGATAGTACGCCTGACCTTTGACCTACAGTTTGATATTACGAGCCAATCACTAGGCATGAGGGTTTTATTTCCATGTCATTGACGCACCTCTGACATGACTCTAGGGCAGGAGAGTGATGACCTGTTCCGTCCCTTATTTATTATCTGCTATAGCCATTATGATTATGATTATTGATTTGTCTGCGGGGGCGTATGGGTGCATCCTAGATTTGATCTGTTTATGCTTAATAGTTATTTGTTAATCGTTATATTTATCTGGTGACTGATGGTGTGTGCGATACACGTCTTTCACATATCTAGGAGCTAGCTACTCTATTTGGTTACATTTGAGATGATGTGATTTGATTTGTTTCTGGGCTCGTGGTGGATTACTGATCCTTTTATTTCTTTTTATTTCCTTTTCTTTTCATTTCATTCTTATTCATATTCTTTGCTTATGACTTATATATTCCAATGCACTAAACTATACATGTTCATTTTCTTTTGCTTTCGTTTTCGTTTCTGTATATCTGTTCACTGGGCTTTTTAAGCTCAGCCGCGTTTCTTTTCCCGCGGCAGGTTTTAGTTGGAAGCTGGGTATGAGTGAAGAGACTTTTGGACTTAGAAGACCTGGATAGTTATTCTGAAGTAGAGACCCTTAGAAGGATTTGCATTCGCAGACTTAGTATTTAGCTTTTGTTTCCTTGTTAGTCTTGTATTTTGGTATTTCAATTGTAACCTTTGAGAACTCTTGTATTACTAATGAATGTATGCTTTGTTTTGATCTGATGTGAAACCATTAACGTGATACTTCTACCCTTGCCGGGTTGGGGTGTTACAATTATGGTATCAGAGAGACAGGCTGCGATTCGTAATACGTTTACCCTTGGCCTGTGTAAGTTAGGACCACTAAGTTTTTCCTGTAGGCGCTCGTAGGACAACCTTTGAAAATTTGCTTTAAGATTTCCCTATAGGAACGTAAGTTTTGACCGGTGAGGAATGGGTAGACTATAAGGTATTTGTTTAAGTATCATTGCTTCCGCATTACTCTGATTCGTGCCTTTGCCTTTAGCTAAGCCTTATAGGAACTTTTGTTTCAAAAGCTAGAAGCTTGCAACCTAAGTTTAGTAACCAAGTAAGTTTAAAATCCCTCGAGAACTACATGGATACCTTTCCGACCATCCAGATGGTCATTCAACCATAATGTGTTTGACACATTCTACGAATTCATTACTCATGTCGGATATGAAGTGTATCATCTGATACTACTCAGTCTGAGTGATCCATTACTACTCCTATGAGAATCCTGACAATTATCACTATTGGTTAGATCCTGTTGATATCTGATATCACTTTTGGAAATCGAAAGCTTATGCTTTGCACCACCTAGGTTTTGAAACCTATTTAAATCTTAGAGAAATTGAAAATTTCATAATAATTGCCTGATACTATTAATCCTCATCTTCAGATTTTGACTCTGATCTCTAATCCTTTCATCAATCATTTTGATGCCTCTTCGGGCACTCTGAGAATCTCCATGGCGATGATGTACTTGATGTATTCTCTTTTTGTCTCTTGTTTTTGATAAGTATCTATAAATCTTCCGACACTAGTTGATTTCGTTTCACCCATCTCGGTCCCTACGAGAAGTCTTGTAGTGTTTAACCACGAGTATAAGAATGTTTCCCTCTCACTTTTGAAACGATAAATTTTTCTATGCTGATCTGTCTTTCTTCGGATAGTTAACTTCGATTTTATTCCTTCAAGGAATTGGTTGATTGAGCATTCGAATATTGACAATTTCCCTTCTATGTCTCATCTTTAACGTTGGCAACAATTTTGAACTCTCTACCATGATTACCGATTGTTAAACTCTCTTCTATTACTATTACTCTGGGGACTCGTGTGTTACTTTCGTGATTGTGAAGTTTTCTTAGAACCCATCTCGTGCACCAATGAATGAACCTCATCTTGAGAGTGATTGGGCACCCTGAGTTTTCTGAATATAATTCCTGGTTGAACCACCAAATTTTTCCATCAGAGCGTGAAGAAGGGTTTGACTTGATAGCGAGAGATTGTCTGGTCACCAAGCGAAGGTGTCTTTCAGATGTGTCCGGGATCAGACCAGTTGATTCGAGCAACCGGGAAGAGCAGCAACCGAAGACCAGGAAGTGAGTTACCTAAGTGTATTTTCTGGACGTGTTTTAGTTTCGTTCGCGATAAAGAAGGATGGTGACTGGAGATAGCTGAACCGTATTACTGTTAGGAGCCAATATTCATCCTCCCTGAAACGACTACGTGTTTGTTTAATTTCAGAGCGCGAAGTTTCCTTCTGATGAATTAATTTTATTCTTAAAATCGCCTTCTGTATTCGTAAACGACTGATATGACAGTTAGTGACGCTAATAGTATTAGCTAAAGCTCTGACTGTTTTGTGAATTTGATAAATAATGTCTTTCTCATGAGTACTTGGGCAAATGGTCATTGTATGACTTAATAGTACATTCGGAGACGAGGAAGAGCATGAAAATCATCTTTGCACTTTGTTAGTCATTTGTGCATACTGAGAGATTGATATTTGTTGAGACAACGATGTTCTTAATTGAGGATACCTCTTTAAATTCCGCGAGCTTTGAAAGCTATCACCATGTGGTCAAAACCAACAATAGAATGGAAACCCTTTAAACTCTGCCGAAGAATTCTGGAAGATGTTTGCAACTGATGATACCATGGAGAGATTTCGTGAACTGATAGAAACAGCTTAGTTGAGAATGGAGTTTGGAAAAGCTAAATTAGAAATTAGCTGCCATACCTTCAGGCGGAACAATCTTTGGGATAAATCAGAAAGAGACTCGGTTATATTTCCTTACCGCACAGGAAGTTTTCGGATGCATCAAAGACAACTAGAAACATATCAGAAGAATTATTTCACTGCCTTACCTGGAGTTGAAAACAATGGCGGCTACCCTGAAGAGTGAAGATATTCCTTACAAGGTAGAAGTGTTGGCGATGCAGAAGAGGAAATTTAGTCAAGATGGCGAACCTGGAGCTGATGAAGACATGCAGTCTAATTTTCCTATTCATCTTGGTTGTACTAAGATGAATTGAGAGTGGAAGCAGACTGGATGATGGAGAGATTCAAAGATCGTGCCAGAAATCCACATTACTCCATCACATTCCAAGAAGAACTGCAGGAGGCTCGACGAACCAGACACAAGTTCCCGATTTTGGTTTCACTTTCCGATTGATGGACAGACAAAGATAGATTAACCGGATTCGAGGAGATTGGATGTGTTGAATGGACGGATTTTTGAAACTCACCTTTTATGCTTGGAAGAATTGATTCTGTGAAGACGAAGTTATTGACGACTAACTTTCACTTCCGTAGACCCTCTTAAGTTTCATTATATGGTAATAAGATCCTTTAATGATTTAAGTTTCCTAGAAGCATTTCTGTTCGTGTTCATTTTTTTTTCGTATGTTCGGTGATGGCTTTGTTTCGAGAGATTTTGGCGAATTGTGGAAGATATGATGCTGGTGACGACGTACCTCATTTCTGCTCGGCAATCTGGGATTTTGATACTCTTGCGAATAGTTTTGTTTTCCCTCTTGACTAGGGCATTCGATTTTGTTGACCTCGGGATAGTAGAAGTACTAGGTGGATTAAGATAGGTGGCTTTGTTTATGACTTGAGATAAAGTATGACCATCATAAGGGCATATTTATATGATGCCAGTATTATGACGTCTGGCCAACGTGATAATACTTACATCATATAACGTGCACTTGTTGTGGGCATAGGATATCTTGGGGAGTATCTAAGAAGTTTAGAATTTGAATCTCCGTTGGATTATCCGTGATTAGTGAGACTTTAAGTTCATTCTACCCATGCGTATACGCTACTTTCGTTCGTTAAATATCTGGAGGTTGGACTCTCGTTTTCATTCTGTTAACCTCAATCATAAATCTTGAATTCTTGAAAAGCTCTTTTCTGTTGACACAATCAATTTGATTTGAACTCTTGTTCGTATTCCATATGAGATCCTGAAGATTCACCTATATTCCATTCTATGTTGCATGGACCTTTTGGTCAAATCAAATTATTTGTCTCCTTCTGAGAAATCTGAACTCATCTCGTTTGATTTGAGCCATGAGAAATAAAGTTATTCCATTCGTAAAGATTCTTTGGAAGGATCACCCAGAGCGTGAGGCTACCTGGGAGACCGAGGAATCGATACGAGTTAGTTATCCGCATTTCGTATTTTGATCCGGTACGTCTTGTTTGTTGTCCGTTCTACTTCATTTCCGTTTCCTTGCAAATTTCGAGGACGAAATTTCTTCTTTTAGAGGGGAAGAAGTTGTAAAACCCAAAAACTGAATATAATATGAAATGACAAAAATACCCTCAAGTTTTAAATTTGGAGAACTTATGAAAAATTTAATAAGTAACATTAAGTGCATTTAACCTAAGATAAATTTTGTCCTAAGTTAATTGATGAACTAAGTTCCAAATGTAAACTATACACTATATGTAAAATGTGAAATAATAAAAGAACCTTATGTTATAAAAATAACACATTAACTTGTCACATATGGGTCAAAAGAAATTTAAAAGTTATGTACAAATAAAATTAGAGATAAGCATGTAAATTGATAAGTTAGGAAGGAAATCATCCTCCCCTTAATTCCCTCACAAATATTCGGTCCATTCCCTCCCTACAAACTCTCAAGAAAACCGAACCCTAACTCTTCTACCATCTTATTATACGGCATTCCAAGAAAAAAAAAAAAAAAAAAAAAAAAAAAAAAAAAAAAACCTAGCTTGTTCTCTCCATTCGATCCAAGTGCAGCAGCCAAAAGGAGGTTTTTAGTTGTGTTTTTGTTCAATCCATATCAAGGTAATCATATACATTCCATTGATCTATTCGAATTTTGAATAACAAACCCTAAATCGACCACTTGTTCTTTTTGTTTTCTGGTTTTGTCGATCCACCAAAGAAGAAGAGGAGGAAGGACTTTTGGTGATTTGATCTTGTGACATTCGTGTTCTTCGTCGGGTCTTCGAGGGTATTGTATCATCCTCTTGTTAATTCTTGTGTCTTCTTATTGTTCTTGTCAATTTTGATGTCACGTATGATAATAAAAATTTGTTACATAAAATCATGAATCAAAACCCTAAAACTTAATAAGTAAATCGACCCATGTGTGTAGGTGATGGTTTTAAATTGTTTTGAATATGTTATGACTTGTTATTAATCGTCCTAAACATGTATGAACTCATCTAAAAACGTTTTATGTCAATAATTAATGGTTGGAACGATTAAACGTTAAGTATGTGCATGAAAACCTAAAAACTGCTACTGGTCTGGAACTTTATACGACTTTGAACGACTATATAAAAATAATGGTAAAGGGTATTTAGGTGGTTTTTGAGTCTAGAACTGTATTCAGGAAAATATCTCTCTGGAAAAATTAATTTTGTAATTTTTAGAGGTCGGGAAGGCTAATTTTTTATTTTTGGAAAATTAAGTGTCTAACTGGATTTGTAAGTCTGGAAAAACAGTCCGGGTTTTTGATTTATCATTTGCAAACCATGTCGAATTAGAAAGTTTCCTTTGAACTGGGTACTATTTCATATGTCTAGTAATTACTGGAATTTTTGTAGATTTTTATAAATTATTTTGATGGGGCTTTGAACTGCACACTTTTCGTATGTTAAATCTGAATAGAATCTGGATGATATGGATAAAGGGATTTTTAAACTACAGTTATACGACTTAATAAAATCTGGTAAAATTATGTAAAGTACTTAAGACATCTGGGTACGTGTGTGAATTTTTGGGATTTTATTTCGGAGTTCTTATACGATTAATAAATTCGATGAAACAGGTCCAGTTCATGTGTAAAATCTGTTAAAAAGGGGTATCTTATCATAAAGACATTATGAACCCGAAACTTATGTAAATGACATCTAGAACCTTAAGCTACTATTATGGTCATCTCTAAATACTTTAAGTTGATAAACGGACGTGTTAATAACTAAAGTTACTAAATAAGAAAACTTGCTATTTTTGGAAAGTTACCTAAGATAGAAAGAAAACTAAAATGAAACCTTCGTGATTATGAAACTAAGAAACTGTGAAATCATAAAACTATGAGACTTATAAGTAAACTTATAATTCGTGTAGATTCGTTGAAGATGGAGTCTACTTCCGATCTTTTCGTTTCTGTTTGTGTTTTCGCTTGTGGTATAAGGTACAGATATTCTGCCCTCTTTCAGTAAGGGTCTTTCATTTCCCTTTTCCTTCAGTTCTCATTCTTCCTTATTAGGATTCCCTATACCATTGCTATGTTCCCTGCTGTTTGTGAACCTTTCATATGATCTATTATTTTGTGAACCTTTCATGTGATCTTTTGTTTTGTGAGCCTTTCATGAACTGTTTGTTTTGATCGCTTGTCCTGAACCCTGACCTGTGAACCTTGTTTGAACCATAATCCGATATACTTGATTTATTTTGATATAAACTTTAATCTGTTAAATCCTTATTTGAACCTAAATGATTTTGAACTATTATTAAACCACATATGAAACTGTTTGGGGAAAAGCTATTTTAAAAAGAAACGAAACCACTTTTAATGAAAGTTACTAAAAGTTTTGGAAGGCCATTTTGAAGAAAACTATTTTGTAAGATCAGTTGTTATGAAAACCATTTTTGAAGGATTGTTTAAATGGACTTTTAAATAGAAACCTTTTTAGATAAACTGTTGATATGAAATTTTGATTATAAACTTTTGTTATACTCTTTTGAACTATTCGATATAGTCCTTTTAATCTGAACTTACACTTTGATATGAAACTTAACCTGATAAATTCTAACTTGAACTTTTGATATTTAATTCTGAACTGTTTGACATGAACCTTTTGCCATGTACCCTTAAGATATGACTTTTGATTATTTTGATAGTACGCCTGACCTTTGACCTACAGTTTGATATTACGATCCAATCACTAGGCATGAGGGTTTCATGTCCATGTCATTGACGCACCTCTGACATGACTCTAGGGCAGGAGAGTGATGACCTGTTCCGTCCCTTATTTATTATTTGCTATGGCCATTATGATTATTATTATTGATTTGTCTGTGGGGGCGTATGGGTGCATCCTAGATTTGATATGTTTATGCTTAATAGTTATTTGGTAATCGTTATATTTATCTGGTGACTGGTGGTGTGTGCGATACACGTCTTTCACATATCTAGGAGCTAGCTACTCTATTTGGTTACATTTGAGATGATGTGATTTGATATGTTTCTGGGCTCGTGGTGGATTACTGATCCTTTTATTTCTTTTTATTTCCTTTTCTTTTCATTTCATTCTTATTCATATTCTTTGTTTATGACTTACATATTCCAATGCACTAAACTATACATGTTCATTTTCTTTTGCTTTCGTTTTGGTTTCTATATATCTGTTCACTGGGCTTTTTAAGCTCAGCCGCGTTTCTTTTCCCGCAGCAGGTTTTAGTTGGAAGCTGGGTATGAGTGAAGAGACTTTTGGACTTAGAAGACCTGGATAGTTATTCTGAAGTAGAGACTCTTAGAAGGATTTGCATTCGCAGACTTAGTATTTAGCTTTTGTTTCCTTGTTAGTCTTGTATTTTGGTATTTCAATTGTAACCTTTGAGAACTCTTGTATTACTAATGAATGTATGCTTTGTTTTGATCTGATGTGAAACCATTAACGTGATACTTCTACCCTTGCCGGGTTGGGGTGTTACATTAATAATTGGGGAATCAGAACTCCTAACTGTCTTAGACTCTTCTACCTTAGTCATCTCAACTACAGGCTCCTTAAACTCTTCTAGACCAGTAAAAGATAAATCCTTTGTTGGAGGCAAAAAATTTCCTATAGTGGGAGGGGGAACTTCATTATAACCTAAACCTGTTTTGCATTTGTTTACAATTTGACACTCTATTATTTTGTTAACACTTTCAGATGCATGTTCATACTTATTAACTGTAAGCTGAATACTTTCTTTCTCCTTCTGAACTACATCTTTTTCCTTTTGAGCTACTTCAATTCTTCTTCTAAGCTCTTTAATAAGTTCATCTCTTACATAAATTTCACTCTTTAAAACATTAATCTTTTCTACATACTAAGACTCATTTGTTTTAAAGAATTCAAGTCTATTCTCCACTGACTCTAATCCTAATTTATAACCTAAACATTGCAATTTAGACTTTCTTAAATCTTCTATCAGTTTATTATTCTGAGCTTTAAGTTACTCAGCATTATCTAAACAAGATTTATAAGAACAACCAGAATCATTAGATACCTCAGAGTCAGAATTTGAAGATGAAGATGAGTAAGCCATCAAAGCATAGTTAGGACCTTCTTCAGCTTGTTCACTCCAATCATAGTCACCTAAACCATCACAACATACCAAAGCTGTGGAATTACTTGTTTCCACAGGCATAGTTCTCCTTGAGCTTTCTCCATTCTTGTATTCTTGGCTCCTTAGTGCCCTGCACTCTCTAGAAAAGTGTCCTATTTTGTGAAAGTTATAGCATTCCACCTTAGATTTCTCAAAGCCAATGTTATCATTCCCATTGACTGTCAGCTTCCTTCCAGTTTTCTTCAAGAATCTCCTAGCTCTCATTGTCAACATAGCCATCTGCCATCTTAGATCCATCTCTTCTACATCATCTGGATGAATTTGTTCTAGATCCTCATTAATCAGCTGAGGACTATTGGGTTGACTATCCAAGAAAGCATAAATCACAGCATCACTCAAGTTGTCAACATTTGTTGAGTTAGCAGCAGTTACTTGAGTGCTAGAAGTAGTAACTCCACGAGCAGTAGTAACTACTTCATTAGTACTGCTAGTGTTGTTATTAGCAGAGGACATGAATGCCATATTCTGTGAGTTTGTAGTTGAGCTAGATGATCCTTTGACCTCTGGTTCATACACCTTTAAATTATTGTAAAGATCATCCATGCTTATTGTGTCAAGATCAAGTTTGTTTCTCCACACAACAACATGTGTGTTCCATTTAGAGGACAAGCTTCTCAAAAACTTTTGATTCATATCTTCCTGAGAGATCTGCTCACCTAAAATCTCAAGTTGACTTATAAGTTTTTGAAGTCGATCAAAGGTTTGATCCAGCATCTCAGAACCTTGAGCAAAGAAGTTTTGATACTGCTGTTTCAAGAGATTCTTCATTGTCTTCTTTGTAGCAGCGTTACCTCCAAACCTCTTTTCAATAGCTTCTATTAGAGACTTAGCATCTTTAATGGAGTTGAACTTCAACTGATGTTCATTAGGAATGCCCATCATCAAAGTACTCCTTGCTTTAACTTCCAATCTTCTTTGAGCTTTTTCCTCAGCAGTTGTAAGAGGCACTATTGTAATAACACCTTCTACAGATTTGGTTGTTTTTGGTGGTTCGTTTCCATTCTCAATGACATCCCAGAGTTGGAAATCAATCAACTGGATGTACTGCTCAATTCGCATTCTCCAGATCTTATACTCACCAGCCTTGAGCATTGGAACCTTTGATGCAGCAACCATATGTGCAGAGTCTTGATCCATCTTTTTCAGCAAAATCTTGTGTGTTTAAACAAATTCTTCTTTGAGTTGATCACAGCTTCTAGAACCACAAGTCTGATACCACTTATTGATCCCAGTTATGTACTTGATTGTATTCCTTTAGCTTGTAAAGGTTAGGTTATCTTAGATAAATCTAAAACAACTTATGTAGAACTTGTCTTGAGTTAATCAAATACTATGCGGAATCTAGTATTCAATATTAAGAAGAATGTTTAATAAAACAGTAAAACAGCACACAATATTATTAAACAATAACAGCCTCAATATTATTAAGCAAATAATACGAATACTCTCCTAGTATTACGGTTTACAACCTTGAAGCTATATAAAAAATGCGTAAACTCGTATCTAACTCTATGCCCTAGGACCTCCTTTTATAGACTAAGGAGTCCTAGTTGACTTACAATAACTTTTTCTCTAAGATAAATCTTTTCTATACTTATCAAAACATTCTATACATATCTAAACCGACTATACAATGTTTATCTCATCAGCAGTGTTAACTAAACACACTAGCAACAGTAATATAATTAGAGCATTTTCATTAATTCCCAAGAGCAGTCTTAACCATATGAGCAGCATCAACTCAAGAAGCTTTAATTCCCAACATGTCGTGATGGTATGATCAGTTACGTCCAAAGATACACAGTTTGCGAGATTTTTAAGTTTTAAAAATGAGGGTAAAAGTTAGTTTTATTTTTTTGATCAAGAAATGAATGGTCGAAAAATTGGTTGTTTGATTTTCAATTTTTTGTGATCTATATTGAACCAAGCTCATATAAATATACCATACAAATGTAAGAGTTAATTATGATTATATAATGTTTAAGAGGACTAACATTTTTTTTTCAAAATCTATAAAACATAATTTATAATTTTATAGTTTTTTGGTTTGCAGTTTAAACAAAGTAAAATCGAATGAGATAAAAGTATTATGATCTTATATGGTTAATATTAGGATCTTATTAATGTTTGCAAAAGCCTTTATGTAAAATCAAATACGGAGTAATATTTTATAGACAAAAATACATCGTTGGTCCCTAAACTTTCCAGAAAACATCGCAGGGGCCCCAAACTTGGGAAAATCATCACCGTGCGTCCAAAACTTGTGTTTTTGAGGCTGATTGCGTCCTTTTAACCGTAATGGTTAGGTCAACATCCCGTTATCCGTTTAGTTAGGAGGGTATACTCGTCTTTTCAACGTGACGAGTTTTTCTCTCTCTCGATGTACTATCCAGCAGATGTCTAATCCATTTTCCCGCCATTATGTGTAATATAAGTAGGCCGTGTACTCATTGCTCATCCCCAAACTTGTTTTGGAAACCTACCCACAAAACCCTAATGCAATGTCACACATCAAATCTAAAAATCTAAGTAAAAAATTAACAACCACCAACCTTGGATTGACTCTATGGCAGATCAGAGAAGAGCCTTACTTCGATGACTATGAGACAGAGTGAATGTGTGCAATCAGGAGATATGGTAAGTGGTTTTTGGTGATAATCTTTTACAATGATATGTTTTTTAGATTGTTTAGGGTATTTCCTTTTTAGGTAAGATAATCGTAACAGTGTTTTGTTATGTGTTTCAACAGCTGGTCGTTCTGGTTCCTTTAGCATGAGGTTTCACCACAATGGCATATTCAAAAATTGGTCAAGGAGAATCTATGAAGGAGGTAAGGAATGTCAGGTTGATTTTATTGAAATTAATGAGGTAACTGTTGATGAGTTTGATGCTCTAATGACCCAAATAGGTTATGATGAAGGACAGACCAATAATTACTACTACTTTGTTAAGCCTGGTAGTACATTTGATGATGGTTTATATAGCTTTCGTGAGCCTGAGAATCTTGAGTTACTGAAAGACATTGTCAAGGACCATAAATTGATAGATGTGTTTGTTGAAATAGGCAAGACAAGATTAGAGTTGTCTGAAATGTCCCCACAGTCTATTAAGACTCTATTTTTTGGAGATGGATGAACAAACTAGAAAAGTAGTTAGTGCTGCTATCCAATCGTGTTGTAGACGATTGGTATTAGATGACCTTGATAATGAGCCCGCACTTCAGCCATTTTTGCAATTAACACAAGTACCTATGGACATTGATTATCTTGGCCAATCTAGCCAGTTGCCACACATTGATCCTGTTTTTTCAACACTTGACACGTCCTTTGCCAGCCAACCTGTTGATAACAGTGAGGGTGCATTAGTACTTATTGATAAGGACAATAGTTTTCAGGACCCTGATAATTTTGAGGTTAATCTGTTCTGAGTGACTCAGGATAAGCACTTAGAGTAAGTAGGAAGAGCACTTGTTGATGCCAATAACATCTTTGAGGAGCTTGATGTGGATGTCACTCTGTTCCAAGTGAGTCAGGAAGAGGAGCCTGATGTTGATATCACTCTCTTCCAAGTGAGTCAGACTAGTCACTTAGGCAATGTAGGTGATGACACAATTCTGGAAAATGAAGAGAATATTAGTGAGGAGAATGATGTACAAGTTGCTTTGGTCCAAAGGAGTAAGAGTCCTGAGTTAGGCATCGCAGGAACATCTACTAATATAAGTGATGACATGAATTTGGAAACTGAGTTACTTGTGATGGATGATAATGCCTTTTACACTGGTTATGCTTCTGACACAGACATAAGTAACTCTGGGGTGCCAAGGGTTAGCTCAGAGTCTGTTTATTATGTTCCTTATGCCACATTCTTTTTCTGTGGTCAAGGCTTTGATAGTGCAAAACATGTCAAAGAGAAGGTAAGAGAGCATTCCATAGAAACTAGAATAGAGTTGCTTTTTCTGAAGAATGACAAAAGAAGAATAAGGGTCAGATATGTGGGTTGTGTTCCACTTTCAGACCCAAGTGAAAGTGTTGGACTGGGTATAGGCCCAGTTAGAGGTCCATTAACCAGAAAGGGTTTAGAAGCATTAATTGCTGCCAAAAATGACCCTTCCCAAATACTCTGCCCATGGGTATTGTTTGTCGGCAAGGATGGTGAAAAAGGTCCTTGGACAGTCAGAAAATATAATGATCAACACACATTTTTGCAATCAACGATGCTCAGAGCTTTTGACCTTAACTTTATCTCAAAGCAAATAACATAACAAATTCAAAACAATCCACGGATTCTAGTGAAGTCTGTTCATAATCAGCTTACCAACCAATTTGAGCTTGAAGTGTCAATGCAGAAGGTGTTAAGTGCCAAAAGAATAGAAGTAAGAGGCATTAGGGGTGAATTCAAACTACAATTTACCATGTTGAGAGAGTATATTCAAGAGTTGCAGAAGAGAAACCTTAATACAATAGTTCTGTTGAATGTAGAAATGCCTGCAGATGATACTCTTCCAACAAGAGAATTCAAGAGATTGTATGTTTGTTTAGGTGCATTAAAGGAAGGATTTAAAGCCTTTCAGAGACAGTTGTTGAGGATACATGCTTTTCCTATTGATGGTCCTTTTAAGGGTCAACTTCTAATAGCTGTGGGAATTGATAGTAACAATGTTATATACCCATTAGCTTATGCTTTTGCAGAATCAGAAAACACAAGACCATGGACTTGGTTTCTTCATTATTTATCTGATGATCTTGAACTTGAGCCAAACTCAATATTCACTTTTGTTAGTGACATGCAAAAGGTACTCCCTTAAACTGGTACTGATTTCAAGTTGCTCTGTTGTTAAACAGATACTAAATATATGTGTTTTTGTGTAGGATATCATTGCAGCTTTAAGAGAAGTTTTCCCAAATGCAGAGCACATATTTTGTCTTAGAAGCCTTCATGAGCAAATGAAACTTCATTGGAAAGGTAGGGCCTTCAAAGACCATCTGTGGAAATGTGCAATAGCCTGAACTGTTGTACAGTTTTAGAAAGCTATGGATGCTTTCAAGATATTTAGTCAACCTACCCATGCTTGGTTAAGTCAGATACCACCAATCCATTGGTCAAGGTCACATTTCTCATGCAATTCATCCATCGTTGTTACTTAAGTGGTGTATGTTAAAGTAATACAGCTTTATTTGTCTTGTTTTAGGGAGACCTCATTCTGATGTGTTACTTTATAAACATGTCAAGTGTTTCATGGGAATATAATTGAGGGTATAAACAAACCAATTATTACAGCCTTAGAATACATCAGGGAATACTGTATGAAGAGGATAATGTATGTTGTGATGGTCATTAAGAAGAGTAATGGGCCACAAACACAACTGCACAACACATGTTAGATGGTATTAAGAAAGAGGTTGTTAGGTATAATGTTTTATGGAATAGGGGAGATAAGTTTCAGCTTAGTGGACCATGGGGAGACTGATGTGTAGTTAATGTTGTAGACAAGTCTTGTACTTGCAGAAGATGGGAGATTACAGGTTTACCATTTAAACATTTTGTTGCTACCAATTGGAATATGGCTTTAAATGGACAACAAGTATGAGCTGTGGAAACATGGGCTCATCCTTGTTACTATCTTAACACTTGGGAAGAAACCTACAAACACCATGTCCAGCCGTTAACTAGCAATGAGCATTGGGAAAAATCATCTGTGCCAACAACAATTGTTCCACCAAAACCTCAAACAACTGCAGCTAACTCACCTAGTAAAAAAAGAGTAAGGTTAGCTCCTGAAACTGAAGAGATTGTGAAGAATGGTAAGCTGTCTAAGGCTTGGAAGAGTGTAAAGTGCAGTGTTTGTGGCATTGCTGGACACAACCGAAAAACATGTCTTGGCGATGGTGGAACTCAAAGTAGTCAAACTGGCCCTAAACAAAAAGGTTCAAGTGCTAAGGGAAAACGTAAACAAGTGCCTCAAAAGGTTGCATCAAAGAAGACACATCCTACAGCTAACAAAGTTGCAGAAGAGAAAGAAGTTGAAGGTATAGGTGTTATTGAAAGTCAAGATGATGCAGTTGACGGAACTTGTGTTCAATCTGAAATTCAAGATCAAGCTACTCAAGATGTTGCAAAAGACAAACAAGGTGAAGTTCCAGGTGTTCAATCTGAGAGTCAAGTTCAAGCTACTGATGATTCAGCATACATGATGAATCCCAGTCTCAATTCCAGCAACATGATCAATCACAGTCTCAATCTCAGGTCCATTCAAGTATTGTGCAAGTAGTTTCTGTTTCATCCCAGCCTACTGCACGAAGAATGACTAGGCAGCAGGCTGCACTGGATAGAATGATGGCCTCACCATAGGTCAATTCTGTTATGCTAATGAACTAGAAAATATTTCTTTATGTTTGCTATGGATAAGTTATGTACTCTAATTATCATGCTTTGAAAAGTATGAAATTTTATGCATTTGGAATTATATCCATTTGCATTATCTATGGAACCATGTTATGTTTCTGTATTTTCATTGTGTGCATAATTTGCATCCTGTGTGGACTGTATCTTATAGCAAAGTCTATGAATGCATCCCCTTCTACTACAAATTGATAAAGGCAAAACTAACCAAAGTCAAAACTTCATAAGAATGTTGACAATTAAAAGTCAAATATAACCAAATTCATAAGCATCTGCATAACCATAAGGTAAACTCAGCAAAAGAACAAAATTCATATCCATGTGAGAGACAAAGTTACTACCATTCAAGAGAATCTAAAGTTAAAACATACTACATAATAGTTTGGTCAAGGTTCTAACACTACCATGATGGCCTAACAAGTAATTACATTTCCACATAACACAAAACACGACCATCATACATTAAAGCTAAAAAGTTAACCAAGTGCATAAACAATCAAGAACAATATCCAACTGAGCACCATGTAAAACTTCCACCTCCACACATCACCTTGAGCATCTTCTAAACTTGCCTCGAGCACATTTCTCCCCCTCAAAAGGCCTAGTATGATTATTCTTGAACGAGCATACATTTCAAGATCATACCATCCTATCCACCGACAAGAAGATCCCTAATCATAAATATGGCAAGTCATTAAACAACCACCATTGTTACAATGTACTTTGCTACTTGCGAAAACAAGCTAATACAATAAATCTTAAAACGCACTTACTTCATCAGGACAACCATAGAAACGACGCCCTAGGTTGGCCGAGGTCCACGAAGTGCCAGTTATAGCTTGCTTACCACACCAGCAGCGTACCATCGTGGAAAGGTTACTTTAATGATTTGTAGAATAAATATTTTGGGGGAAACTTTAGGGATGATAAGTGACGATACAATTGTGGCTCAATGTGATATAAGGAACTGGAACACTGTACAACAGCTGGAAGCTACAGTGAATGACGATTTTGCCCTCACCAATAATTGGTTAACCTAACCATTACGGTCAAAAGGACGCAATCGGCATCAAAAACACAAGTTTTGGACGCACGGCAATGATTTTCCCAATTTTGGGGCCCCTGCGATGTTTTCTGGAAAGTTTAGGGACCAACGGTGTATTTTTTTGTCTATTTTATATATAGAATCTTAAAATTCTAATATCTTAAGATCATAAAATTGAAATTAATAACGTTGACATAAATAATAATTCTTTTGTTAACTGGTCACGAAAAAGATAAGATTTGACCATATAATTTAATATTGAAGTAGAAGTAGATATATAATCTCATATTCCTCAAACATATCTCTATTCATATTTTCATATTTTCACATTTCTCTCTTAGTTTCTATAAAAATTTTTGCAACTTTTATGTTTAATCATCTTTAAATTCTTGTTATGATTTAGTTTTTATAAATCTTAGTGTAGTATTTATTATTCATGTATATTTACTTGTTATTTCTCTTTTAATCTTCTCTTATTCACAAACTTTTATAAAAATACCAATATGTGAAGTTGGGTTTTAAGACTTTGTGTTTTTACACACTTTTGCACACACTCATCTTTCATATTCTATTTTTATAAAAGTTTTAGTTTTATCTAGTTTTTATGGAGTATGTGTCTCTATCGGCATGTTGTGTACAAGTTTTTACACACTTTTACACACCTTTGGATGCGCACACAGCTGACTAATTACAGCTTTACTTCTGACAGAATACCTATGTATTGTGATTCGAAAAGTGTCATAGCCATCTCGTGCAATTTAGTGTAACATTCCCGCACAAAACATATAGTAGTTAGATATCACTTCATTAAGGAGCACGTTGAACAAGGTACTATTGAATTACACTTCGTGAGGATGGAATACCAACTCGCTGATCTATTTACCAAAGCTCTTCCAAAAGAAAGGTTTAAGTATCTAGTTCACTGGATTTGAATGCAAAGCCTAACTCCCGAGCAGTTAGAAAGTCTTCTCGAATCTTCTTGTTAATCATATATCAAACGCTTCGCTGTAAATATTTTTCAAAAAAAAATACAGAAATAGAAATTTCAAAACATTCAAAAATAATTTAAAATCTCAAAAATACAAAAACATTATAAAATCAAAATTCCAAAAATATTCTTCTCGCGACATGTCTCTCGTATAATCAATATTATTTACTTTTCTAGAAATTTTATTCAACAATGATACGGAGATGTAAATATGCTTGAGCGAGAGTTCTTTTTTTTCAAATAATGTTTTCTAAAACATGTGGTTTCTAAAATTCTAAAAATGGCTTTCATATACTTCAGTATGAAACCCGAGCTTAAACAATGACTTCTGATTACTTCATATCAGAACTCACTTTTAAAGAAACGAGAATGTATTTGTCAGTGCATTTAACCTATTGAAAAGAAGAGAAATCTTCTTGATCTTGAAAAATTTACTACAATTTTTTAGATTTTCAAAATCTTTATATTGTTAAAAAGATCGATGACTTCTAAGTATTTCGGCTTAGAACTCGTTTTTCAAAATGACTTGTGTACATTTCAGCTCACAACTCGCTTTTTCAAATTTAGGTATAGTGCCTATCAGAAGAAAACTATATTTGATGAGAAATCATCATCATCTTGAGCACATTTTCAAGATTTATCAAAAGGATTTTTCAAAATCTTTCAAAACTTTATGTGCTCAAGGTAACTCCCTCCAAACCCTTAATCAATTTTGAACGAAAGCTTAAAAATATGCTTTTATTAAAGGGGAGTATAAAACTCAAAATGTTCCAATTTTCATGCAAAATGATCCGTTTGTCTCTCCAAATATTTCAAAACAGATCTTTTAATCAGTTGATATCAAAAAATATCACGGATATGCTATTTTTTAAGGGGATAAAACGTGATTAAAATGTGATCAAATGTTTAATAGTCGTTGTTAAATCATCAAAGTTTAGCTTGACTCAAAAGTGATTATTCTGAATAGACTTGTATCATGACGGGTAATAATTTCAATTTGGTTATTAGGGCTAGTTGTCACCTAAAAGATGGTGATGTATCCCTTTCTCCAGCGACGTAAACGTGTCTCACAAAATCTATCCTGTTTAGAATGATTCATTAATTTCAAAAGGTGTTTACTCATTCATCCATTGCAAAATACTTTGAATTATGATACTTACAAGTGGTTTCAAGAGCCTAACGTGAATCGTGAAGTGTTTGTTTTCAAAAATCATAAGCACATGTGTAGGGAGAGTAGTTCTTCAAAATAAAAATTTTGAAGTGTTATCAAAACAAGTTTTCTTATAACACTTTGATTGATTTTAGAAATGATTTTAAGGCTGAGATATTACACCAAACCAACACTTATGTTCGTGAAAAAATAAGTCAGTTAGGATTAAGGTTTTATCCCATGGTCCAGCCAGAGCCAGAGGGACCTACCCATGGCATTCCACTAGTTAGAGTAGAAGTCTGTATGTCAAAAGTAAAAGAAGATGATTGAGTAAAAGGGAATGAAGGGGTTGAAGAATAAAAAAGAAAAGTTAATGAAAGAGTGAAAAGAAATGAGCCCTCCATAAACTTAAGACAGAAATCGGGTCAATACTTATGTTATCTCTAATCCCAAAGATGATTAAGATATTAAAGACAAACATCATGGACTCAATGACGCAATGCACAACCCATTCCCAGCCACTCAAGTTTCTCTCAAAAGATTCTTGTTTCATTTCTCACAGATATTAAACACTCAATCTATCAAACTCTCACTCCGAGATGTGTTGATATTGACAAGGTGGCAATCTTGTCCAGCCTCCGCTCACTAAACCAAAATGCACAATTTGAGTCTAGATCCAAATGAGATTCACAAATAAAATCTCCTAGGACACATGCCAATCTACACTTGCTGTTCATCAACAAGAACAAAAGTTGTACTTTTAGAGTCCTTGGAAGATCTTAGCAATCTTGCCAGAACATTTATAGTGGATTCACATTAGTGATCCTTAATCATTGAACGGAAATCCCTGCCAATGTCAACATCAAACAGCACTGACAGCAGGTCACATAGTTAATTCTTTATGAATTAAACATTGTTTTGGACCTTAAGGTGTCGAATGAACATAAATATATACAAGTTACCTTGCAACTTCATCAAGCTAACCCACAAGCCCCCTCCTAATGTCTATGTACTCGAATGTAATCTCATCTTATCCTCTAAAAATCTTGCAAAGAATTTAATCCCACAACTTGAGCAATATAAAACTATATACACTTCATATGCATGCATATATATCGACATACACAAACATACTCTCTCATTCACTCTTAAGCACACTCACATATTTTTCTCTTGCCCTTTTACTCACTGCCGAGAGTATCTAAGAGCCAGGATCATTTTTCCACTTTTTTGAACAAATTCCAAGTCGAAAACATAGTTTTTGAAGCCTTTGTGATCATTCTTGCGATCCATACGTGTTCTAATCCACGTTACACATTTATCTCACCACCTATGTGGTGTGGTAAGCACCCAAAAACCCTTTTCCATTCGTTATTATAGTTTTTCCATATATCATGCATCGTACACTTCCATTCGATCATACATAGTTTTCTCTATTTATTTACGTATTCTCGTTATTTATTTTCTCGTACATACGTATGACCTCCTTCATGGATGGCTAAAAATATGAGTATTACATTTATTTGACACGTATATGATCATTATAATGCCGAACGAGACACCATTCTAACTCATGTTACATCGTATATATTATATCACATTCATTTGTTTTATTTTCTACTTAGAAACATGTATTATTATCGATAAGAAATGGCCATATAAAATCTAATACATACGCACAACATCTCATTTTTATTGCTCATACTATTTCCTTATAAGCTCAACAAACAAGCTGATGAAATAAGCTCTCTTTACAAGCTCTTAAAATTCCCTTTTGAACTCCAAACCTTATCGCTATTAAAACAGATCAAAATCCTCTATATATTAACGATTGGGCCTTAAAGCCCAATAAGCTATTTTTAAGCTCTCATGATAAGCAGTCTGAATAAGCTATTTGTTTATGTTTTTAAGATCATTAAACAAGCCAAAACCAGGCCCAATTCATTTTCAAACCCCTCGGATCAATAATTGTTAATGGGCTTTTCTTTTGCCACGTTAAGGCCCATTAAGCAAAAAATAAGCTCTTTTCACTAATAAGCAGTTCCATAGGACTCAAATAAGCTTTTTAAACCTACTGAAACTTTCAGAAAATTTATTACATCATTTTTGTGAAATTTGGACTTAATTTGCAAATATTGTTACTATCCGGGTTAATTTTGTCAATTTCATATAATTGTGTTCCAAACTGTAAATTTCATAACTTGAGAATAAATATTGTTCAAACAGAAAACTTAAGGTTTCAAATGTAATTTTAGACCTTTTTGGAACAAAAATGTAATAAGTTATTAACTGAGGACTAACGGTGCAAAACAAACTCTGTTAGAGTAGAAAGTGTAAAATTCGTATAAATACAGGGACTACACAATAACTTTAATTCATATTCATTTCCATTTCATGTTTTACACATTTTCGTTTAAACACGAGCATTTTACCATTTGTACCATATATTAAATACGTTACGTTTATATTTTTATATAACAATTTCTAACGAATAACTTAACGTTTCGTTCAACGACTTTCGGGGAAACGATGAATTATGAATTCAATAACATAAAAACAAGATAATATTATATATATAATTTTTTTTTTGAACTTTAAGCATTTTAAGCATATCAAACACACACATCACAAACCAAATCATTATCCGTTGCTCATTTTCACACTCATTATTCGTATTGAGCCAAAACTGTCAAATTCTCAGACTTCACTATTATTCAGGCCGTTTGTTGGAGCCGTTCCCATAATTCACTTGATTTCACATTTCACTTTGCTAGTTACACTCAAGGTGAGTCGTAGCCCCAATTTCTATCATTTAATTGTTTATTAAACTCTTTGGGGGAGATACATGCTTAACTATTTTCAATTACTTTCACAAATACTCTAAATTTTTACATTACTGGGAGATTCATAACTCCTACTTTTATATGTTTTGAATTACTTTTTGTGTTAGAAACCTGCTTACTTTTATGGACCATTTAAACAATGCTTTTTGTTTGATAAAACTATTACCTGCTGGCCTAAGTACTGTATCCCAAATTCATGCCAATACTCATGTACTGTTAGTTCCCAAGGGGAAGCATGAGTGATATAAATAGATCTATTGAGGGTGACACCTCCATCCATGTTGGGATTCAACAGTCCGGATCGGACAAACGGATGTATTCCATGTCGAATTACAAGTGTCACGGGATAGAACACTTACCGAGCCTTATTATTACATGCACTCTTCGCATGCACACTGTCGTAGCTTCGGTAACATGAAACTTAGCGTAGCGTAATAGTCTTTCGTATAACATTACACACTTTGTAATGTTAACTTGTAAACTTATTGGTCCAACTTTACTGCTTTATGTAAACCTATGAACTCACCAACCTTTGGTTGACACTTTTTAGCATGTTTTTTTTAGGTGTTTAGTTGTTTGATATATGATGATGCAAGGCAGCGCTTGGCAGGGGCATAGGCGCACTTTGGGAGGGTACACATAATACTCATGACCAAAGTTTTTTTACTATGGGACAACTTAAAACTATTATGGGCCTTGTTTTCCGCATTTCATAACTATGTAAAACTTATGTTTTAATTAATGAAGCTTTTAAAATGGATCAGATAATCCATTTTCTATTACTTGTGATATGATCCAAATACGTAGTAGCCTAGATATTATTTCTGCTGCGATCTGATTTGAGGGTGTTACAGATTGGTATCAGAGACTTGGTTATAGAGAACTGGGAATTTTTATAAACCTAAACTATAACCGCTTTTTACAAAACTTTACCCTATGACCGCCATATGCCAGCCTGCCTTACTTGCTACTTTACCTATTGTTTCAGCAACCTTAACACATACTTACGTGCTATTTTTATGACACATGCATACGTGTTATTTTATTTGCATATACATATATACTTATTTAATGGCTTATACTTTCTAACCTTATATTTATACTATAAGTATTTGTTGTTCCCTTAACACGCTTAGAGTTAACTAGAAAGTTAATCTATTAGTATTTATGACTAATACAATCTATTGATTAATTCTAACAGTTAATGAAACGTAAATATAAAAACACACAAGTATTTTTAACATTTAAATTCTTATTAGAAATGAATCAAAGAATCTATTACCCAAGTGTTTTGCGGAACAAACACTTGGGATTGAATAGACAAGGTATGGTGTCTCCTATCTAAACTCAAGCTATGCTTAAGTGGTAACAACTTGACCCACTGAGCTATCTCAGGGATACGTTACTCTTTGTAGGAGAAAAGGGGAATTTGTGAAAGTCTAAGCTTTAATTGCACAAGAATACCTTACCTCCGTTTCTCCTATCTGTTTGCTATTTATAGGCAAACATGTTAAGAGTACTGAAGATTAAAACTAGATAAACAAATAGGAAGCGTGTCTGACAACTACAATAGTAGTTGTCATTTCCAAGAACCAATGGGATTGCACCAAAAAGTCTTCAAGTGTCAGACCTTACACTTCTTCGACTTTTAGCAACTTGAGAGATGGTTTGTCTGACCCCGATAAGACTTGTTCTTATCTTCTTAAAACCTTCCCTCATTATCCCGCCTTTTATTCAGGCTTTAGGTTCTTCAGACATTTGTCTTCAGTCTTCAGTTATTATTGTTGAGGAGACTTGGGGTTCAGTGAGCTCTTGTCTAACACTCACTGATCCATTACCTTCTTCTTCGTCTTAAGTAACACTTCAGTGAGTACCGCCTTACTGTGTGGTGAATCTTTCTTTTTAGACTCGCCCTAAGTATCTAGAAGGTAACTCACTGAGTGACTATTCACTCAGTGACTTAGAATTTTTTCGGTTCAATTTACACTTAGCTTAATTTGTATTCAAATCTTGTTTTAACGACTCTTGGGTACTGAAGGACCCAACAATCTCTCCCTATTTGGATATAAATTATGCTTAAGTGTTTTTGATCAGTTATGAGTGAGCTAATGACTTCTGCTCATACTGAATGTACTAGAAAGTAAATAAGGACACTGAAATGATAAAAACATCATCTTATTAATATTATTACAAGTCCTAACAAAACTATACATAGTACGAGGATAGTGGTGGTGTTAGCAGATTCATTCAGTCGAACTTATAACCTAGGGCTTCAAGCTTTGGCTTCTTGGACTCTAGCTCATGCTGGTCAGGATGCTCTTGAATCTTTCTTCTCAGGTCTTGGCAGAACCTCATATTTTCAGGAGTCTTGATTGGTGAGGCCATCATGAGGAAACCCAGCATTTCCTTGATTCCTGACTGGTCAATATTACTCCATTTATGGAAGGATGGGTCTCCAAACTCATCAGTGAAGAACAAACCTCTTTCAGGTTGTTCGATGACCAAGTTGTTCCTGAATGGAACTCCTTCTGGGAGTGCTCTGTTGCAATCAAGACCAGGGACCTTGATCTCAGGCTCAGCTTCAATCTTCTTTCTCTTTCTTGAGGAAGACTGAGAGGGAGCAGGTTGTTCGGCTGAAGCAGGAAGAAGAGAGGGAATACCAAGTTCCTGAGGTGTTGCTGCCAGTTTTTCATACCTCAAACTCAGGGACTTCAACAGACCAGGGACCTCAACATTTGACTTTTTCGCTATCATTGGACCCAATTCATCCAATTCAGTGATCCCGAAGTCTGCGAATCTGATGGGGTTATGAACCTCAAAGATTCTATTTTCAGCACTCCTGTAGACAGTTACAATGGCAGGCTTGGTGTTTCGGTGAATCTTGACATCAAGGATGGGTTCTAGCTTCAACCTGCTTGTCATGACCTGCTGATATCTCTCAATCCTGTTCTGCCTAATCTCTTCAATCTTCTTTAACCTTTCTTCCCTTTTCTCCCTGAGAGCAATCATCTCAGCAGTCTGAGCTTTCACAAAGGTTTCCCCACCTTTTCTTCCTAAAACAGCTTTTGGAGGCAACCTAATCTTTTGGCCTCTTAGTTTACCACCTGAATAAGAGCAGCCTTGCTCGCCCTTTCTTCTTCAGCTGCCTTCTTATTGCCTCCTTTTTCTCCATATAAGCCTAAATTTCCTCATTTGTGAGAAGTTGTATTTTTCCATTTACCTCATAAGGGACCCTGACTGGCTCATCAAGGTCTTGCCTTCTTTCAGAGGAAGCAGGCACCAAGATTGTAGACTCAGGCTCAGTGGTTGTGAGAATGCCCTTGTCTTTGTCTTGGTTGGATGAAGATGGGTTTGTCTCGGGAATCTCCCCCTCAGTGTGAGAAGGAGGTTGTTCAGGTTGTTCTTCAGTGACATTCTCCCCCTCAACTGTTGCTTGACCCATGGTGAGAGCAAGAGTTGGTGCGCTCACTGAAGTTGAGGGAGCATCCTGACCTTTGAAAGCCTGATAAATCTCAGTCATCATTTACTTGATGTCTAAGGTGTCCTTCTGAAGAGTTGAGACCTTAGCCTCAAGAGAAGCCTGAGAAGCCTCTATTGCTGTCATCCTTGGCCCAATGTTCCAAGCCAAGGAAGAAGAAGATGTAGCCCAAGATGCCAAGTGTAACTCCATAAGATCCAGGGAAGACTTGATGGAGTCCACTATAGAGCCGAGTCCCTGAAGATTGGAGGATTTCAGCATGTTTATCAGCTCAGTCAACTGAGTAGACTGATGATGGTAGTCCTCAGAAGCCTGAAGAATTTTCTTGTTAAGCTCAGGGTCATCTTTCACTAACTCTTGAATAGTTGCAACGCTCTTGTGTATGTTGGTGAGAGCTTCGTTGAACAGTTTAAGATTCTCATCAAGATTTGTCAGGGAGAAGGAGATTGATGACTTGTGCTCATTAACATCATCATGATAGGATTCCACTGATTCCTTCAGGTTGATATAATGAACAGCAGCTTCATAGTGTTGGTCAAAAATTTCTTCAGTTAGCCCAGTAAAGAGAGCATTGTTGGCCTTTTGTAGGAACTTGACCAATTGCCTTTCAGTACGAAGAAGAATGTTGTCATACTTCCTGAGTTCGGGGGGGGGCAGGATGATTCAGAATCTGAATAATGATCAGCCTGAGATTCAGATTCTTCACCATGTGGAGAAGACTGATGCGATTGTTCAGTAGGTTGTACATCAATGTCCATATCATCACCTGCCTCAAAAACTTCCTCCTCACTCTCTTCCTTGAGCTCATCTTCAAAATCAAGAAGAGCATGAATATCCACCATTGACTGAATCTCCAAAAGGTTATCCGGCTCCTCTTCATAAGAAGACTTGCCCTGGTTTTGGCCAGGTCCTGACCCCGCCATAAAAACTGAGTGGGTTTGCTCAGCCTGGCTAACCATAATAACTGAGGGGGTTTTCTCAGCCTGGCTTTTGGGGTCAGTCCCTAAGAGAAGGGATCCGCTTGAGGGGGTTATGGGTTCCGTATCAGCGGGTGGTTTTAATCCCTCTAAGTCTTTGTCCCCCTTAGCGCCTTCAAGTCTTGATGGGTGTTTTTCAGAACTATCACGAGGCACTGTTTGTGATGATTGATGGACCCCCTTCCCATCAGGGTTGTACTGCCCTTTTGGGGATTCAGGGTCCTTGACTCCCTGAGACCCTGAGTGTGATTTCTCAGGGACGTTAACGGGATGTGATTGGGTGTGGGTCCCCTTCCCAGTTGAGTAGTGCTGCCCAACCGAGGATTCAGGACCCTTTTCTCCCTCAGGCCCTGATTGTGATTTGTCAGTGCCTTCATCGGGATGTGAATAGGTGGAGGTTCCTGACTCCAATGATTTGTTTTTCTCAGTGCCCTCCGTTGGCGTTTATTTTCGGGTCAAGAGGGTCTCAGTGACGGGTGTCTCAGAGGTCTCGGCCATATTTAACCCTTGTTTAGGGTTGTTTGAGGCATCAGTCTCAGTGGCGAGTGGTTTGGGTCTAACCACCTTACTGGACTGACCCTTATTTGTCTTCTTCACCTTCTTTGTAGGTGAAGGTACTGGAGAAACAGCGTTCTCCCCCTGATTAACCACCAGCATGTAGTTGGTCAGGGCAATGGGTTGTACCTCAGTAATGCCACTCGTATAATTGGTCTTATGTAAGACGTCAGGTTTTATACCTTCAACGTCAGACCTAACATAGTCAGGGCCTAATAAGTCCTGAAGCACGTAGGAAATAAACCTATGATAAGACATAAGTCTTTGCCTAGATTTCCCTGAGAGCTTGGCAACGAGGTCACGGAAGATTATTCCTCCGATATCTATTTTTCTACCCTCCAGGAGACTGAACAACATCAATTGTTGTAATGAGTTCAACTGCTCCGTGGAGGATTTATTCCCTCCAAGGACCTGAATGATGAAGGTCATCAGGATCCTCCAGATAGGGTGGAACCAGGTTTTAAATATTGGAGCCTTCTCCAATAAGGCTCCTACGGCCATTTCAGGACGCTTAGGGTCATGAGGTCCTAGAAAAAGCAATTATGCTTTAACCTCTTGGTCAGTAGGGTTGGGCTCAAAGGCCTCAGCGAAATCAAGACCAATGGCCTTGATGAAGGTTTTCTAATCCAGGGAGAGGGTCCTTCTCCCATTCATCACTGTGAATGTGATGATGGATTCTTTGGTGTCCTCAGGGCTGGTTGCCACTGCAGTACACCAGAATTCGCTCAAATAGTCATGGTAGATGACTGAGGAGGTCTTGGTGAATGCCGTAGCAAGAAAGCATTTTTGAAGATACATCACTACATTCTTGTACGCATAGAACTTTTGAGGATAGGCAAAGTTTCCAACCACATTGTTCTTGGTGAGGTCTACACCCTCCAATGTGAATTCCACATTAGGGGCGTATTTGATAGCTTTAGAAGAAGCCATTTGTGTTGGTAGATCTAGGTTAACAAATGATTCTGGGTTTCTAAAGGCTAAGAACACACACAGAAGATTTAGATTTTTTTTAAAGAAAAAGGGCAAAATTTTTCTTAAGTTTTCTAAAAAATGTGTGTGTATCTTTTTGTATGGGGGTATTTATAGGGAAGTGAAGTGGAGGGTAATATGGGCATTAAGCGAATTTTATTTATTCAAAAAAAAATTGAAAACCGTTTTGAATAAAAAAATTTGGGATCCGCATTTAATGCCACCACTCTGCTTTCCCTGGTTTGGCGCAATAGTCGAGGTGAACAGTCGAGCAGTTCTGCAAAAGTGTAATTTGCAGAGTTGAGTCATCACATATCTGTAATGTGATTGGAGAGGCATTTAATGCCAAGTGGGAATGTGGGGGCCCAGAGGTGGAAGCCAGAAAGGAAAAAGAACAAATATTCTTATATCAAATAAGAATTCAGTTACCAACCTCGGACATTTACTAACTAGATACTTAGAGCATTTAAGTTAGTATTGAATGTCTCTTGAGGGACCTGAATGTCTTTACATTCAGTGAACCTATTTTTCAGGACTTGGATTTAGTCACTGATGGTTCTAGTGTTCAGGAATTTGGGTTTAATTCCTGAGGTTCAAGGCAAATGAAGTAGGGGAGGTAACTTTTCCTCCTCTTGCAGGCCAAGTCCCTTTAAACGATCCGGTAGTCATCAAAGTCCTCATTTCCAACCGAGAAGTGAATAGAGCCTATATGGACTGTGGAAGCTCCTGCGAAATCATCTACGAGCACTGTTTCCTCAAGCTTAATCCTTCGATCAGGTCACAGCGAATTGATTCGAATATACCCTTGGTAGGATTTTCTGGTGAACATTCGTGGCCTCTGGGAGAAGTTCCGTTGGAGATAGCGATTGGAGAAGGCAAGCTCGCAAGGACAGAAACCCTCATGTTCGCTATCGTAAGGTCCAGCTCTCCTTACAACTTGTTGATAGGAAGGACCGCCATGCAAAAAATGGGTATCGTAGTCTCCACCATACACGTAGCCGTAAAATTCCATACACCTTATGGGATAGGCACCGTATTCTCCACTTACAACCAAGGACATACGGGAGACAACGGTAAAAAGATTAGAGAAAGTCCAGAGGAGCCTCCGAAGGTCATCCTAAGTTGTACAGATGCCGAAGAACGTATCGTGGTGAATGAGCTCTATCCAGAGCAAACGGTGGTAATCGGAAAGCAACTCCCTGCTAACTTCAAAGCAGACTTGGAGAAGCTACTCAGAGCCAACAAAGACGTATTCGCATGGACGTATTCAGATATGACCGGGGTTCCCAGGACTCTTATGATCGATGGCAAGCCCTTCGGTACAGAGCACAAGCTTAACGAGTTCAAGCACATTGAACCAATTAAGCAAAAGCGACGAAGCCTGGCACCAGAAAGAAATGCAGCCGCTTGTAAAGAGGTGGATGAGCTTGTACAAGCAGGAATTCTCAGAGAAGTGAAATACCAAACTTGGGTTGCTAATCCAGTCATGGTAAAGAAAAGTGATGGAGGGTGGCGTATGTGTGTTGACTTCACCGACATCAACAAAGCCTGCCTGAAGGACTGCTACCCTCTACCAGAAATTGATTAGAAGGTCGAATCCCTTTCGGGGTTCCGTTTGAAATGCTTTCTGGATGCCTACAAGGGGTATCACCAAATACAAATGGCGAAGGAAGATGAGGAGAAAACAGCCTTTTACACAGGAAAGGGTGTCTATTGCTACAAGAAGATGCCCTTCGGTCTAAAGAACGCGGGGGCTACTTATCAGCGTTTAGTAGACAAGGCCTTCCATAAGCAAATTGGAAGGAACTTGGAAGCCTACGTCGATGACATGGTAATAAAAAGCAGAACCGAAGAGGACCTCCTCTCTGACATTCAAGAAACCTTCGATCAATTACGGGCAATCAACATGAAGCTTAATCCCAAGAAGTGTTCCTTTGGCATGGAGGAAGGGAAATTCTTGGGGCATTTGATAACGAAACAAGGGATTAAAGCTAACCCTTCGAAGGTTAAAAGCCATCACTGATCTTCAAGCCCCAAAGTAATTAAAGGAAGTCCAAAGCCTCAACGGGAAGCTTGCGGCACTTAGCAAGTTCCTGTCGAAAGGGGCGGATCAGTCTTTACCATTCTTCAAAACACTCAAAGGGTACACAGATAAAAAGACTTTCCAATGGAGTTATGAGGCGGAAGCAGCTTTCGAAAAGCTAAAGGAATTCATAGAAATCTTGCCAACACTTACAGCCCCAATCAAAGGCGAAGTGTTGTTCATGTACATTGCGGCTTCCTTCGAAAGCATCAACGCGGTGCTTTTAGCCGAAAGGGAAAAGAAACAAGTCCCATTACACTTTGTTAGCAGGGTTCTGCAAGGAGCTGAACTAAACTATCCGGAGTTGGAAAAGCTAATTCTTGCTTTGGTTTATGCTGCAAGACGCCTTCGAAGATACTTTCAGGCTCATCCTATCACAGTATTGACTGACAAGCCTATTAGACAGATACTGTCGAAGCCTAAGAAATCAGGAAGAGTAGCTAAATGGGCTATCGAATTGGGAGAACATGAGATAGAATACAAGGGTCGAAACTCCGTCAAAGGTCAGGTACTTGCAGATTTTCTAGCTGAAACGCCTTCCGGACCTAGCCAAGATAAAGAGGTTCCTAAGCAACAGCCTTCGAAGACGACTGAGGGATGGAAGCTGTACACAGATGGAGCCTCAAGTTCCGATGGTTCTGGAGTAGGTTTAATGTTGGTTAGTCCGAAAGGAAAGGAGTATACTTATGCATTACGCTTCGAATTAGAAGCCACCAACAACGAAGCTGAGTACGAAGCTCTGTTAGCCGGCCTTCGACTAGCAAAAGAAATGGAAGTTCAGAATCTGTCCATTTTCGTAGACTCCCAGCTAGTTGCTAATCAAGTCAAGGGCTCCTATGAAGCAAGACAGCCCACCATCAAGCAATATTTGGAAAAGGCTAAGGAACTTCTTCAAGGCTTTGAAACCTATGATATAGTACATGTCTGCAGAAATCAAAACAAGAAAGCAGATGCCCTAAGCAAGTTCGCCTCAATGGAATTTGCTCATTTAACAAAAGAGGTTTTGGTAGAAGTATTGGCTCATAGGTCAATTGAACGGGGCGAAGTTTCTGACATCATACCCGAGGAAGGTACCAACTGGATGACTCCGATTAGGGAGTATTTGATCAGCGGTATCCTGCCAGAAGACCCTAAACTGGCTCGAAAGGTCCGGATCAAAGCTCCCCAATATAGACTTATTAGGGATAATCTATACAGGAGATCCTTCTTATCCCCATGGCTTCGTTGTGTGGGACCAAAACAGGCTTCGAATATCATATATGAGGTTCATGAAGGATCTTGCGGGTTGCATGCAGGCCCTCGCTCCGTTGTCTCAAAAGTAATGAAGCTTGGGTATTATTGACCATCAATGCACAGGGATGCAATAGAAATAATACAAAAGTGCGAAGCATGTCAGATCCACTCCAAAGTCCCGAGAATGCCTAAACAAGACATGACCTCCGTTACGTCAGCATGGCCTTTCTGCCAATGGGGAATTGACATAGTCGGACCCCTACCAGTTGCTCCAGGGGGAGTAAAGTTCTTGGTCGTAGCCATAGACTACTTTACCAAATGGGTTGAAGCGAAGCCCTTGGCATCAGTAATAGGAAGGCATATGGAGAAATCCGTGTGGGAACACATAATCTGTCGTTTTGGTGTCCCTCACATTATCATCTCCGACAATGGAAAGCAGTTCGCCGAAGGGGTGTTCCCAACCTTCTGCGAAGGCCTGAAGATCAAACAGTCATTCACTTCTGTTTATCATCCCCAAGGTAATGGACAGGTAGAAGTCACAAACCGGGATATCATAGAAGGAATTGAAAAGAGATTGGGACGAAGCCATCATGGGTGGGTAGACGAACTACCCCAACTTCTGTGGGCACATAGGACGCACCCCAAGTCAAGCCTTGGGGAGACTCCTTTTAGCCTTACTTATGGAACAGAAGCTGTTATACCCTCCGAAATAAGCATCGAAATGGAACGCATTGTGAACTTTGAAGAAAAGGAAAATGACGAAAGAATTCGATAAAATCTTGATCTTCTGGAAGAAAGAAGAGAAATAGCTTCGATCAGGGAGGCTATCCACAAACAGAAGATTGAAAAGCTCTATAACAACCGAGTTCGACCCCCCACGCTCAAGCCAGGTGAATATGTCCTTCGTTTGAATAGTGCAAGCAAGGCCAAATACGAAGGAAAACTAGGGCCAACATGGGAAGGACCCTACGTTATATCGAAAGCCTAGGGCAACGGCGCGTACAAGCTCGCAACGCTTAAAGGAGAAGTCAAGGATAGAACTTGGAATGGTACTAACCTTCGTAAGTTTTACATCTAAAACTTACTACAAAAAAAAACACTCAGTTTGTTTTTACAATTTCATGTAACGCATTCTTCTCATCTGGGGAAAGAAGCATTAATGGTAGGTGTCTTAGTATTCATTTCTTAAAATGATTTAATCATCCCTACCCAATTAATGATATAACGCATTTCCCTCAAATCTCTTGTTTCGTTCTTTACAACAAAGATTTGTCCAGCCAAGTAGTATAAAAGTTTCAATGTCGAAGGATGTAGCAAGGCACACGCCTTGTATATAAATAACATCCAGTATAATTCACATTAACTTTCCTATGAAGTCTTAGGGTATTAAAAGCCCTCTGCTACTTAATGATAAAGACGGAGTGGGTCGCGACCCTCTGTCGCAGTCAAATTATACGATTGCTTAAAATCTTGGTCCAAAATACACACAACAAGGTTATAACCTTAGGTTGTATGTGTACGCTCTTGAAATGAGCGTAAGAGAAGATAAACATGACAATAAAAGTGGGACATATCCCACTAAATTAGCAAAAACAAAGACTACGTACAGTCTTAGCTATCATAATCACAAAAAGGACAATTGTCTAAAGTTACGGGTCGAAGCCCAGTAACACGAAAGATAAATTGTTCAAACAGAAACAAAGATAAATTATCTCAAACAAATAATATGTTGGGGAATCATTTCAAGGTTGAGCAGAGTTGGATTTCCTTGTTAAGGATGAAGGTTGGATCTTCATAGGCTTCTTTGCCAAAAGCTCCTCTATTGGAGCCAATGCATCTTTGGTTACCTCGGCAAGATAAGGGTACTTTGTTGAAGTAAACGCATCACCAGCCTCATTAAACTCTTGCTCAGAATCGGGGCGATAGTAAGACACCTCCGACAAAACAACGGGTTTCTTTGTCTTGGCAATTTCTTCCAATGTGGTGCAGGTTCTGTAGAAGATGGCTGCGTTCACAAGTCTCCCAATAACTTCCCCCACCTCATCGCTACGGTACAATTCCATCGCCACATGAGGAACAACTCTCGAAACTACCTCAGCTCAGTCTCTCTCCAAGATTTGAAGTTGGGATCTAAGATCATTGATCTTATCACAGAGGTTAATCTCCTGCTCAGCCAGCCTAGACCTTTCGACCTCCAGGCTTGTATATTTAGACTCGAGCGCGGCAATTTGGGCTCTATAAATGGAAACTTTGGACTCCTCAACCTTCAATTTATTGCACCTCGCTTGGGATTCTTTCAATTGACCTTTGAGTCTGTCAATTTTGACTCGCATATCTTGTACGAAGGGATTCTTCTCAAAGTCCTCCATCACTTCTTTACATTTAGCCTCCAACTCATCATGTTCCTGATCCCTAGCTTTTTCTTTAGCTAAGATATCATCCATTTTTACCCTCACATCCAACACAATTTGCATCAATTCCCTTGTTCTCGAATTAAGATGATTATCCAAAACAGCCTGCCTAGCGTAACTTTTGGAGTGAAAGTCGCAAAGATCTTCAATAGACATGTTATCCAAGACTCCTTTCCAACTGGTAGGTGTCATTTTGTCAACCAATTGTCGACAGGCATGTGCATTAGGAAGTTCCACAACATCGGGAAGGCCTAAAAAAGAAAGGAAAACAAGTTATATGATGCATGAAATTTGATACGCATGAAAGATGCTAGCTTACTTGGAGTAGGGTCATCAGGAATCGTTAGAGGAGTGGGTATAAAGGTTTTAGAGTGTGATCCTTTGGGCTTCACAACTCTCGCTGGAGGGGTAGGAAGGGCTAATTTCCTCTTCGGAGGGTTCCTTACAGACATGGCAGCCTTTTCTTTCTTACTTCTCTTATCTGAAAGACCGGAGGACCTTGCGAGCCTCGTTTGAAATTCCTTGATAAGGGGATCATCGAAATCTGCAACAGTTTCCACAAACTGCGGAGTCTTGTCATTCTCAATTGACATGGATGGAGAGCCTATTCCGTAGCTTATATTTTCTGGCTCTTTAGGGACAAAACTAACTTCTCTAATACCACGAGCCATGACGAAGTTCCTGAATGCCATCCCTACAGAAAAACAGAAAAAAAAAAGAAGATAAATATCATCAGATAAGTCATTTACTTTATTTTAATAGGTATATACATACTTTTCCCATTGCAGATTATCTCAGGTTCCAATGGAGAGCCTTCCCAATGATCTATAATCCCCGCCATAAACAGTATCGGCTCAGGAAATGTTTGCACATCAAATGGGTGACGTTCAAGACGTTGGTAGAGGGGATAGCTTCTTACGAAGTGTGGCAAAGGACCATCAAAACATTTTTCGTCAAAACGAAAGTCTTTGTCTAGCAACGCTGGATATTTGGGAGGTATGATAGTATCTTACACATAGAAAAACAGACCTTTCCATTTTCTTATGTTGGCAAAAGGTTTTGTTATTAAACAGGGAACATCAGGTTCACTTCTTTTCCCTAAGGTTAACCAATCACCACCAGGGCAAAGGTTGATAAAGCCTCTAAGCACGTTAAGCGTGGGCTCATAACCATAAGCTTTGCATACGACAATGTAGGTGGTTAGTTTGGCTAAGCCAAATGGGTTCAACCTGGAAATATGTACTTGATAATACTGTAAAAATTCTAAGATTAGTGGATGAATAGGAATCCTAAAGTTGGATTCTGTAAAAGCATGAACATATAACCCAACATACCTAGCGGGGGCGTCAAAAATACTTTGGTTTTCGTTTGGGAGTATCACTTTATACTTTTTAAGTATGGGATATTTTTCAAAAAAATCCGCCAAAGCCTGTTCTGATAAGGTACCCTTTTGTTGCCTAATGCTTCTTTTTGCCGCCATACTCATCTTGTATTTGTAACAATAAGAACGAGGGAGGGTAATTACCTTAAATCTCAGAAGAAGCACAAAGCACAGTACTATGTATGTGTACTTTGGGCGCAAAATAAAAGTATGATCAGGTAGGGATGAGCAAGAGTTTATGTATCCCTATTGAAAGTTTACCCTGACCGTCCACGTGTAATATACGGACTCAAAGCTGCTTTTTCAATTTTGAAAAGAAGTTTAGAGATACCGATATCTTGGCTGCTGTATTTAATAGCATGGTAGTTAGTTATTTAATATCCAGATTTATTGCATATTTTGGTTAAACACTTATCCTTATTCCATTCGAATTTGTGACGGAAAGGATAGAGTTTGGCATGTTTTTTTAGTTGAATGCAATTTATACTTGTGCGTATATATCACTTTCGACTGGGGGGCTTGATGATGTACCCTCCAAACGGGTCGAAGGACTCCCCTTCGAGCCTGTAGAAAGCCCTCCCTTCGGAGGCCCAGGTTAATCTTCTAACACGTTTCATTGGCGTAAAACCATTCGCCTGCGAACTGGTTACCATGTGGGAATCCGCCAATCGAAGCCCTAAGCCCTTCGGGGTATTCCTGACGAAGAGACTAGCACGAAGGACCATCCTGACCTGGTCAAACCCACGTCTCCTCTTCCCCTTGGCTTTCCCGCCAAAACAGAGATCGTGGGCTACAAAGCCCTAGCGGTTACCACTTTCCATGGGACGCCCCCATGATCTCTGAACAATGTGCAACCGCCCACTATGTCCTATTTCTCCCCTATAAATAGGATAGCCGGGCCAAAACAAAGGAAGTTAACTTCACTCTCTCAATTTACGACCTATATTACCATTACACATACTTACTCGCACGCCGGAGGTTGTTCGCAGGGTCCAACCCCTGCGCAATCACTTAACGTAGTGTCTTCATATTTCTTATTTTCAGGTTAAGAACAAGCTTGGCGCAATCTCAACACCCCATTATTCCTTTGATCACCATCGAAGGCTTGGTTGGCAATTATTTGTTCAATCAAGGAACTTGGGTTTAGTTCCTGGAGTCCAACATTTCAGGAACTTGGGTTTAGTTCTTGAGGTTTCAGTGATTCTTTTCACTGAAGTACACATCGAGTCAGGGACCTGGGTTTTCAGAATTTACACTTATTTGGATGGAATCAATCAGTGGACTGATTCTCAATATCCAACATTCCAAGTTCAGCTTTCAGTCTAGTGAAAGTTGGTTCATCCAATGGCTTGGTGAATATATCAGCTAGCTGATATTCAGTAGGAATGAAGTGTAATTCTATATCACCATTCATGATATGGTCCCTGATGAAATGATATCTTATATCAATGTGTTTTATTCTCTGATGAAGAACAGGGTTGTTTGAGATGGCAATTGCACTTGTGTTATCACAAAAGATGGGAACCATCTTGTACTGAATTCCATAGTCACTGAGTTGACTTTTCATCCAGAGTACAATTGCACAACAACTTGCTGCTGCAACATATTCAGCTTCAGCTGAGGACATGGCAACTGATTGTTGCTTCTTAGCACTCCAACAGACTAGTTTTCCACCAAGAATTTGGCAGGAGCCTGAGGTGCTTTTTCTGTCCATGTTGCATCCAGCATAGTCAGAGTCTGAGTATCCTTTAAGATCAAGGCCTGAACATTTTGGATAGTATAATCCAAGGTTTGGAGTACCTTTCAGGTACCTGAATATCCTTTTCACAGCAGTGAGATGAGATTCTCTTGGGTCAGATTGATATCTGGCACATAAGCAGACTGAGAATTGGATATCAGGCCTTGATGCAAGTAAATACATCAGTGATCCTATCATCCCACTAAAAAGAGTTTGATTTACTGGTTTACCAGTAAGATCAGGACCAAGGTTGTTTGGGGGTACCATGGGAGTCTTTACTGAGGCACAGTCACTGAGCTCATACTTTTTCAGTAGGCTTTTGACATACTTCTTTTGACTGATAGAGGTTCCTTTATTAGTCTGCTTGATTTGCAGCCCAAGGAAGTAAGTCAGTTCTCCCATTATGCTCATTTCAAATTTCTTTGCCATCAGTTTTTCAAACTGTTTGCAAAGTTTATAACTTGTTGAGCCAAAGATGATGTCATCAACATACACTTGTACAAGTATGACATCATTATTTGTCTTATAGATAAACAGGGTGTTGTCTATCTTGCCTCTGACAAATTGGTTTTGGATCAGGAAGGCTGAAAGAGTTTCATACCATGCCATGGGAGCTTGTTTCAGTCCATAAAGGGCTTTGTTATGCTTACAGACATAGTCAGGAAACTCATGGCTTTCAAATCCAGGAGGTTGCTGAACATAAACTTCTTCTTTCAGTGAGCCATTTAAGAATGCACTTTTAACATCCATTTGGTACACTTTGAAGTTCATGTATGTAGCAAAAGCAAGGAAGATCCTGATGGCTTCCATCCTTGCTACTGGTGCAAATGTTTCTTTATAGTCAATGCCTTCTTGTTGATTATAGCCTTTGGCTACAAGTCTGGCTTTGTTTTTAATGACTATACCATTTTCATCAGATTTATTTTTGAATACCCATTTCATGCCAATGACTGAAACATCTTCAGGACATTTGACCAAGGTCATTACCTTGTTTCTGTCAAATTGTTCCAGTTCATCATTCATGGCCTGAACCCAACTTGGATGATTAAGTGCTTCCTTAACACTTTTGGGTTCAATTATGGAAATGAAGTGCACAAATAGGCATTCATTGGCTGAGGGTGCTCTCAGTTGTGCAGCCATGCATCTTGTGAGCATGCCTTCAGTAGGCTCACCAATTATATTGACAAGTTCTATATCCTGAGACCTAGTCCAACTGTCCTGAGGTCTTGGAAATTGATTAGAACTTGTAGAAGCTTGATTGGTAGGATCAGGATCAGACACATGATGATTTTCAACATTTTGAGTGTCTGAGTGAGTTGACTCATCACTGTGATTGTTTGGTTCCTGAGTACTTTGTTCAGACTGAATGATTTCATCAGTACTTTGTGCTTCAACAAACTCGGTGATGGTTGGGTAAAGAAGGTTGTGAGGGATGATGTAATAGGAGATGTCAGCATCTGCTTGGTACTGAGTGGAAGGACCATTTTCAGGATGATGTTCATCAGGAGGGTATCTTGATGATTCATCAATACCTATCTCTTCCACTGAGTTGTTAGAGACACTGATTGCGTCAGTGCTCTCATCAAAGGTAACATGAAATGTTTCCTCAGTATGATGTCTCCTAGTGTTGAACACTCTGAAGGCTTTAAAAATAAGGGAGTATCCCAGGAAGTATCCATCATCAGCTTTGGCATCAAATTTCCCTAGGTGATCCTTGTTATTATGAATAAACACAGGACACCCAAAGACATGAAAGTAGCTGATGTCAGGGATCCTTCCCTTGAATAACTCATAAGGAGTTTTGCTATGTCTCTTGACAATGATGGATCTGTTTTGTGTGTAACAGGCAGTCTTTATTGCTTCATTCCAAAAGTGTTTGGAAAGGACTGATCCATTTAGCATTGTCCTGGCTGCTTCAATGAGTGTTATATTTTTCCTTTCAGCCACACCATTTTGTTCAGGTGTGTATGGTGAGGAAAAATTTTGGGAAATTCCTTTCTCATCACAAAACATTCAAGTTCATAGTTTTTGAACTATGTTCCATTGTCAGTCCTAATCTGTTTGACCTTGATGTCATTTTGATTTTCAATGTTCCTGACAAAGGACATTATTGTTTCATCTGCCTGACTCTTTTTGATCAGGAAGTATACCCAAGTGTATCTAGAGTATTCATCCACAATGACCAGAGTATATTTCTCATGGTTAGTGGATCTAGGACTAATTGGTCCAAATAGATCCATATGGAAAAGATGTAGGCAATTCCGGATGGAAAAGTTGGTTTTGGTTTTAAAGGATGCTCTCTGATGTTTACCTTTTTCACAAGCTGAGCATGGTTTATCCTTTGAAAATACAAGAGATGGTAAGCCAAGGACCTTGTTTTGTTTCACAAGGTTGTTTATGTTTTTGAAGTTCAGGTGGGAGAGTCTCTTATGCCAAAGCCAGTTGAGAGTATCAGTGGCCTTGGTAAAGAGACAAGTTCCATTCTGAGTCAGACTGGACATGTCCAACACATAAACATCATGTCTTCTTGGTGCAATAAGGACAATTTCCTTATTAGCATTGAAGATGATTCCTTGTTTATCTTCAAACTGAACTATATATTTAGCATCACATAGTTGACTGACACTAATCAAGTTGTATTTAAGACCATTTACATAAGTTATCCTAGTCAAGACTATACCATTGCAGTTTACTGAACCATAACCTTTAGTGAGACATGATGAGTTATCAGCAAATATCACTTTGGGTACTGATTCATTAACATACTTGTGCAGATACTCCTTCACACCAGTCATGCTCTTTGAACATCCACTATCTAGATGCCAAACAGGATCCCTGATATGTTTCTACACAAATAGTAAACTGGGTTAGTTCTTTCTAGGACTCCACTTCTTGGAGGGCTTAGCTTTGGGGGTCTTTTTAACATTTACAATTGATTTATGGTCAGTGGTGAAGTGGACTGAGCTACCACAAATTATGCATTTGATTGCAGATGTAGACTCAATAGACTGAGAGGCTGACATTGTCATACCTCTTCTGGCCTGAATGACCTTATCACGTCCTGAGGTGTCATGAGTGGGACTTCCACTATTTTCACAATAATTGTCAATTTGACAATCCTTAGGAAGGTGATCATTGAACCCATAGAAGGGGCAAGGTGCAAAAGGCTTGGCCTTTTGTTTCTGTTTCTATTTAGAATCAAAAGGGTGGTTTAAAGACTGAGCTTTAAGGCTTGCCATCTTTGATGTGACTGAGTGTGTTTTATGATCAGAGGTCATGTGATCATCCTTTTTGCAAATCATGCAGTAAAGAATTCTATAGCAATCATCAGTGATATGATTGGTATAGTTACACAGTTCACATCTTTTCAGGGGTTTTGAGGGTTTGGGTTTGGTTCTTGAGGAAGCTGGTTTTTGTTCCTTCTTGGATTGAGAAGGTTTCTCAGAAGATGCAATCTTCTCACCCAGCTTCCTGACCATTTCAGCCAACTGATCAAATTTTGAGTCAGGGCTTTGGGTTATTACTTCAGAAGGGACTGAAGATGATGAGTCATCAGTATTTACTGAGACTTCAAGTGTTGGTCTTTTCAGGATTGTTTTTCCCATTCCTGACCTCTCCTTTGGAGAGTGTTGAGAGTAGACCATTGGTGGGAGGCCCAAGTTTGGTACAGCACCCTGAAGAGTATTCAGTGGAGGGAGTGGTGGATATGTTTCTGATTCAGACTCATTCACTGACTCAGTATTACTGAGTTGTTCAGTGAGTTCAAGTTTACTGAGTTGTTCAGTAAGTCCAAGCATATTTTTCAAGGCCTGACTTTCAGGAAGCAAGATCTTTCCAGTCTCAAAGTTTGGTAACATACTGACTGGGTTCTCCCTGACAATCCAGTCATTTGACTTGGGAAGCATTTCTTGATCAAATGATATGCCAGCTGGAACAAAGGTCAATTCACTGGGACTCACATAGGGGTTAACCATGTGATGGTCAATTCCTATTGTTTTCCTAGGGATTAAACCCACAGTATCAAAGACCTTGGGGTTCTTTTTGGTCCAGCCTTAGATGACAGCCTTTTCTTTGTTAAGTTCAGTTTGTAGGGCTTGGTTTTGTTTCAAAATTTCAGTGTTCTGAATTTGTAGAGTAATTTTTTCTAATTTGTCTTGCTTCAGTACAAGCAATTCATCTCTATATTTATTCAATTCTGATACTATGTTGTTATAATTTAAAAACAGGTTAAGCCTTTGTTCCTCAACAAATTCAAGATCTACACAAATATAATTCATGTAAGACTACCAATCAGAATCATCATCCATAGAAAGTAAAGTGTTTACCTTCTTCATGGTGATGTTTACCTACTCTCCATTCCTTGCATGGCTTTTCTCAACAGCCACCTGATCACCTTCAGAGTGTGCCATCAGTGCACTCACTCTAATTTCCTCATCTGAGGAGACCTCTTCTTCATCCCAGTCATAAGCTTCAGCTACTAAAACCTTGTTCTTTGCCTGAACAGGTTTGGATGTTTGAGCAGCCTGAGACATAGAGGGATTAGTTTCAAGAATTGCAAGTTTAGCCTTAGCTTTCCTATATTTTGCTTCAAAGTCTTTTTTACCCTTGTTTTGAAATTGTTGGGTCGACCGAAACATTCTAGGTTGAAACTTGCTAGTTCCTGAGGAACTATTTCCTGAAAATTTGTAAGAGGGTTCTGACATGGTTTTAGAATAACAGTCCCTAGCAAAATGACCCTTTTTACCACAATTAAAACATTCAGTGGTTTCATTTGCTTTTCCTTTAGAAAAGTTGGACTGGTTTCTTTTGATGAAACGTTTTGAACTAGCAAGGAGCGCCCTCTCTTGGAATTCCAAGTTTAAATCTTTTAGGTACTCATCACTAGTCCTTTCATTAATTTCATCCTCAGAATCCTCATGGAAATCCTGCATAACACCATTAGTATAAAAAGTAGTTGATATGGGTGTGGAGGTCAAGGCCTTTTTGGACTCAAGAGCTTTTGATTCAGGGTATCTCCTTGAGATTAAGTTGTCTTCATAGACAAACTTCCCATAGATCTCAGGGAGCTCAAGAGTCTGAATGTGATTAGCATTCCTCAGGCCTTGTGAGAAGTTTAGCCACTTCTAAGGGAGACTGTTGACAAAGCCAACATTTGTCTCATGCTTCGACAACACTACACCATCATTTGATAGTTCGTTTATCAAAGTCTTGTATCTGGTATAAGTCTGTGAGAGACTTTCAGAGTCTTTTGCCCTGAAAGTATTATACTCAAGTTTCAGGTCCATGACCCTGTTTTCCTTGGTATCTGAGGGACCCTCAAAGCTATATCATCCCAAGTTTGCTTGGCTGTTGAATAGTTGATGACTGATTCCATTATATCATCAGGAAGACATCATATAATGATGCTTTTTAGGCGTTGGTCTTGATTGACCACCCTCCTCTCATCAATGGTCCATTGAGCCTCAGGCTTGTTTAGCCCTTCAGCAGTCTTTGGGACATAGGGACCATATTTGACACAAGAGATGTAGTATGGTTCCATACCAGTCAAGTAGCAAAGCATTCACTTTTTCCACTTGCTAAATTTACCATCTTCAAGTCGTGGGGCAACAGCTGAAAAGCTTCCACCCTTTTTGTCGACTAGCTGGGGCACATTTGCATCAGTCATAGTAGGATCTTGGTTTTTAAAAACCTTGAGCACTATTGGTTAATTTTGAAAGATTTTATAAACCAGAGGCTCTGATACCACTTGTTGTTCCCTTAACATGCTTAGAGTTAACTAGAAAGTTAATCTATTTGTGTTTATGACTAATACAATGTATTGATTAATTCTAACAGTTAACGAAACGTAAATATAAAAACACACAAGTATTTTCAACGTTTAAATTCTTATTAGAAATGAATCAAAGAATCTATTACCCAATTGTTTTGCGGAACAAACACTTGGGATTGTATAGACAAGGTACGGTGTCTCCTGTCTAAACTCAAGCTATGCTTAAGTGGTAACAATTTGACCCACTGAACTATCTCAGGGATACGTTACTCTTTGTAGGAGAAAAGGGGTATTCATGAAAGTCTAAGCTTTAATTGCACAAGAATACCTTACCTCCTTTTCTCTTATCTGTATGCTATTTATAGGCAAACATGTTAAGAGTACTGAAGATTAAAACTAGATACGCAAATAGGAAGCGTGTCTGACAACTACAATAGTAGTTGTCATTTCCAAGAACCAATGGGATTGCGCCAAAAAGTCTTTGAGTGACAGACCTTACACTTCTTCGACTTTTAGCAACTTAAGGGATGGTTTGTCTGACCCCGATAAGACTTGTTCTTATCTTCTTAAAACCTTCCCTCATTATCCCGCCTTTTATTCAGGCTTTAGGTTCTTCAGACATTTGTCTTCAGTCTTCAGTTATTGTTGTTGAGGAGACTTGGGGTTCAGTGAGCTCTTGTCTAACACTCACTGATCCATTACCTTCTTCTTCTTCTCAAGTAACACTTCAGTGAGTACCGCCTCACTGTGTGGTGAATCTTTCTTCTTAGACTCGCCCTAAGTATCAAGAAGGTAACTCACTGAGTGACTATTCACTCAGTGACTTAGAATGTTTTCGGTTTAATTTACACTTAGCTTAATTTGTATTCAAATCTTGTTTTAACGACTCTTGGGTACTGAAGGACCCAACATTATCTTCTATATACTTACACACACTTATACCATCTTTGTCACAAACTATGCCTTCCTTTATGAAATCTTAATATTCAACTCTGAGTTTGACCACTCGTTTTATCCCTTTGAAATACTTATATTACTATCATGTAGAAAATTACCCATTTATCTGAACGCGACATTAACGTATCACTCTATAACATGTCTCCTCGAAACATTTACTCTTAGAGCCTATTTTCCCTATGACTCACTCTCCTTTACTTATTTTGAAGAAACATGTCACCTGAGAGGCAAGACCTAAACTTAGCAGCCCTGGAACAACTCATAGCCCAGCGAGTCGTAGAGGCTATCGAGGCGGGAATCCGCATGGCCTTGATGGGCTGGGAAATACGTCCGGAAACTAAGAGCATTAACAACAAAAGGAAGTTTGAGGACGGCTCAAAGTTTAACCACCTGCCAAACAAGCGACAAGAGGTCGCCAAGGTTTACTCTGCTGGACCCAGTGACCAGAAGGGCTATGCTGGCAAATCACCACTGTGCAATCATTGGAAGCTTTATCACAACGGGCCATGCACTGTGAAATGCCGAAATTGTCGAAAGATCAGACATATAACCAAGAACTGCAGAGCCCCCATTCATGCTACTGCTCAGAGGGCACCAACATCTAGTCAGGAAGCTCCTACCACCAACGACAAAGCCTATATTACCTGCTTCGGTTGTGGAAAGAAAGAGCACTATAAGAATGAGTGCCGAAAGAAGAAAAGCTCGCCAAGACTCGGACGTTAAGAGTGGAGGATGAGTATTTCCAACCCTACCAAATGAGACCTAAGTTTAGATTCTCTTAAGATTGTATCCCTGTGAGGTTACATTAGTACTATCCTACGAACCTTGTTGTATTGTATGAATCCCGTGTACGTTTATCTTGAGTTATAAGCTTATTTGACTCACAACTATCTGAAAACTCATATCAACTAAATGTATCAACCGTCGCTCATTGCACTCCATATGTTCCCACCTATTTTATAAACTATTATGATTTTCATTTTACAAACTATTTTATTACTATGTAATAAACTGAATTGATACCTTACTATTGTTTCATAAACGAACAAACGGTTCACTGACATCTTATAAAACTATATTTTGTTCCTCTGCGAATTACTTTAGCCACTGTTCTATAAAACAATAAACTGCGTTGCAATCAACCTACAAACCATTTTGCGGTTTCTTTACAAACATTTTACCGTCATCCTAAGAACTGTTTTATCACAACCAGTTGTGACTTTACTACTACCTTGAAAATAATGAATTGTTTCCTATTGTCCTACAAACTGTTTTGCAAAATCATTTGACAAACTAATCTGCTATCACCCTGTGAACTATTTTTACTCATGTGCAAACAAATTTGGCTACTACCTCATAAACAGAAATACCGGTATCCATCATTGCATCGTCGGACCTTGATTATACAAAGCCTGATCACCTATGTATAATCCAGGTAGGACCATACTATGCTAGGAATGGTTACCTTTAATTTTTATCAAAGGTCATGTTTTCTATTTCCACTTTTGAGAACTCAAAAACTCTCATGTGTGAGTACATAAAAGTAGTGCAACTTATGGGCATTCACACTAGTAAACACCGTAACCAAGTAGATTTCTACACAACCTTACCGCATAAATTCAGCTTCACCCCACATCACTTTCTTTAATCTGAGAAGACAAGCTACACCGCTAACCATTGTAGGGTAACTTATCAACAAACGTAACCACCAGAAATGATATCACTAACGAGTACAACCTTAAGACTATCTACGGAAACCAACCTCATAACATCATGTTTTCCATTATTTCTTGCGGCTCCGGAAAATCTTATCGTCAAATAGACAACCTCTAAATTCGATAGCTACCCAATTGACTCATAACCTCATGTGTAACTGAAATATACTCTCACTTTAAACAATCTCTGTAAATCGTTACGACGATCACATCTAGTTTCTTAACCAAAATCATACCTCCTGCGTTGGATACTAAGAACCGATACCCACTTCCTAGAATTGATGATCTATTCGATCAACTTCAAGGATCTAGTGTATATTCAAAGATCGACCTTCGATGTGGATACCATCAACTTCGAGTCCGAGGAGAAGACATCTCAGAAACGGCATTTAGAACTCGTTACGGACACTACGAGGAAACTCTTGCTATTCCTCTAGAAGAAATCAAGATTGACAACTGACTCACGTTATCGAAGAACCTGTTGAAGTCATGGACCGAGAGGGTCAAGAGATTGAAACATGTTCGAATCCCGATTATCAAAGTTCGTTGGAATTCCCGAAGAGGCCCTGAATTCACGTGGGAACGTGAAGACGAATTCAAGGCCAAATATCCCCATCTTTTCGTATCTTCATCTGATAACTAGAATTGAATGTCGGCACGACATTCAAATAAGGTTGGGAGACTGTGACAAATGGTAATTTTCCCATTTTAATAATAATTATTATGAATCAGAAAATGCACATTTTATTTTCTGCCACCTATTAATGAGAAGTTATCTCATTTAATGTTGTTATTACACTACGATAACTCAAACACGTTAATGCATGATTCACAATACATTGGAACAAGCTCACACACGGACCATGAAAATCAGTTACACTAATAATAAACCAAATGAACCCTTATCACTATTCCTAGCCCAATTCTTAAACTTTTTACTATTTAAGTCCAAACCAAATTTCTATATTTCATTCATTTCACTCGATTCAACTCACCATCACTTGACCCCGATAATTTGAGATTTCGACACATAACATATACAACATTTTACATGAATCGAATCTTCATACACCAAAGAATCAGGTTTGATCAACCTCACCTCTTAATTCGAACGTTTGATCTATAAATGAGACTCAAAGTGAATCCCATTCGACACAAGTACAAGTCATTCAAATATTAAACCAAACTCGACAAAACAAATTCTAACCTATGTCTTTTATTATTATTAGCCGAATAAGAGTTCATGAAGTCATTCCTAAACATTTCTAATCCATTGCTCACGTTAAACATTGTTTTGGATCTTAAAGTGTCGAATGAACATATGTATATACAAGTTACCTTGCAACTTCATCAAGCTAACCCACAAGCCCCCTCCTAATGTCTATGTACTCGAATGATATCTCATCTTATCCTCTAAAAATCCTGCAAAGAATCTAATCCCACAACTTGTGCAATATAAAACTATATACACTTCATATGCATGCATATATATCGACATACACATACATACTCTCTCATTCACTCTTAAGCACACTCACATATTTTTCTCTAGCCCTTTTACTCACTGCCGAGAGTCTCTAAAAGCCATGATCATTTCGCCACTTTGTTGAACAAATTCCAAGTCGAAAACATAGTTCTTGAAGCCTTTGTGACCATTCTTGCAATCCATACGTGTTCTAATCCATGTTAAACGTTTATCTTACCACCTCTTTGGTGTGGAGCTCCTAAAAACCCTTTTCCATTCGTTATTATAGTTTTTCCATATATCATGCATCGTACACTTCCATTCGATCATACATAGCTTTCTCTATTTATTTACGTATTCTTGTTATTTATTTTCTCATACATACGTATGACCTCCTTCATGGATGGCTAAAAATATGAGTATTACATTTATTCGACACGTTTATGATCATTATAATGCCAAACGAAACACCATTCTAACTCATGTTACATCTTATATATTATATCACATTTATTTGTTTTATTTTCTACTTTGAAACATGTATTATTGTCGATAAGAAATGGCCATATAAAATCTAATACATACACACAACATCTCATTTTTATTGCTCATACTATTTCCTTATAAGCTCAAAAAACAAGCTGATGAAATAAGCTCTATTTACAAGCTCTTAAAAGTCCCTTTTGAACTCCAAACCTTATCGCTATTAAAACATATCGAAATCCTTTATATATTAACGATTGGGCCTTAAAGCCTAATAAGCTGTTTTTAAGCCCTCACGATAAGCAGTCTGAATAAGCTATTTGGTTATGTTTTTAAGATCATTAAACAAGCCCAAAACCAGGCCCAATTCATTTTCAAACCCCTCAGATCAATAATTGTTAATGGGCTTTTGTTTTGCCATGTTAAGGCCCATTAAGCAGAAAATAAGCTCTTTTCGCTAATAAGCATTTCCATAGGACTCAAATAAACTTTTTAAAGCTACTGAAACTTTCGGAAAATTTATTACATCATTTTTGTGAAATTTGGACTTAATTTGCAAATATTGTTACTATTCGGGTTAATTTTGTCAATTTCGTATAATTGTGTTCCAAACTATAAATTTCATAACTTGAGAATAAATATTGTTCAAACAGTAAACTTAAGGTTTAAAATGTCATTTTAGAACTTTTTGGACCAAAAATGTAATAAGTTACTAACTGAGGACTAACGGTGCAAAACTAACTCTGTTAGGGTAGAAAGTGTAAAATTTGTATAAATACAGGGACCATATAGTAACATTAATTCATATTCATTTCCATTTCATATTTTGCACATTTTCGTTTAAACACGAGCATTTTACCATTTGTACCATATATTAAATACGTTGCGTTTATATTTTTATATAATAATTTCTAACGAATAACTTAACATTTCGTTCAACGACTTTCGGGGAAACGATAAATTATGAATTCAATAACATAAAAACAAGATAATATTATATTGTTGGGAATTAAAATTAAGCAGTTAGTACGGTTCTTTTTAGGTTAGTACGGTTGAACAGTTGCTGAAGAATACAAGAACAGTTAGTACTGCTGATGAAGAAAAGTTCGTACTGCTTACAAGATGAAGGTGAAACCGTGTGAAGATAAATATGAAATGGATATGACATATATCTTATTTATATAGATTGATACGAATATAGTTTACTTGTAAAGGACTCTTTGTTCTATAAAAAGAGATCCTTAGTTAGGGTTTTGATATATCCTATACATACATGCATTAGTAAGAGCTTCACGTTTTTCATTGTAATCGTTCAATATATTGAAGAAAAGTGTTTGGTTAAACATTTTTTTGTTACATCTATACAATCACTAAACAAGAATTCTTCTAAGTACTTAATAGTAAATTCCGCGTGCTGTTAAGTATATATTCAAAGTATCTCCAACACAACTCGTGTGTGTTTAGATCCGGTCAAGTGGTATCAGAGCCAGGTTTCTGATACTTTGATTTAGAAGATCCAAAAGTATTTATTAACTTGCTACCAAGAAGATGGACATGGAGACACCACAAACCTCAATCCTTGCTAAACTCCCCATGCTGAAACAGAATGAATACGATTTATGGCGGCTCAGAATAGAGCAATATTTCATGGTGCAAGACTATGCATTATGGGATATCATTATCAATGGTGATTCCTTCAAACCAATTCCTGTTGAAGAAACACGTGCTGATGGTTCCAAGACCACAAAGCTTAATACTGAGCCAGTCACAAACGAGGAGAGAATCAAAAAGAAGAATGATAGAAGGCTAGGAATTTGTTACTAATGGCAATTCCTAATGATCAAGTGCTGAATTTTAGCCATTACGAGACTGCTAAAACTCTTTTTGAAGCAGTGGTGGAAAGATTTGGTGGCAATGAAGCTACCAAGAAGGCACAGAAAACCCTACTTAAGCAAAGTTATGAGAACTTCACAGCATCAAGCAATGAAACTTTGGACCATATCTTTAATAGACTTCAAAAGATCATCAGTCAACTTACTGTGTTGAAGATTGTGATTCCACAGGAAGACCTCAACATGAAGTTTCTAAATAGTTTACCTGCTGAATGGAACACTTATGTTGTGGTTTGGAGTAATAAACCAGAGCTGGAGAAAATGACAATGAATGAGCTTTACAACAATCTTAAGATTGTTGAGCAGAAGGTGAAGAAGAGTGGTAGCACCAGTTCTAGTTCAGGGAATATGGCTTTCTTATCTTCTTCAAACAGTTCGAATCATGAAGATGAAGAAGCAGTTGGTACTGCTAAACCAACAGTTAGCACTGCTAGTGTAAAAACTAGTACTGCTGGCTTGACTGAAGAGACCATATATGCATTTGTGTCAGAACAGTCTGGTGGGTCTAAGATCTTTAATGAAGATCTTCTTCAAATTGCTGAAGATGATTTGGAGGCTATGGATTTAAAGTGGCAGTTGGCTTTGATAAGCATCAGGGCTAAGAAGTATTACCAAAGGACTAGGAATAAGATTACCTTTAATGGAAGAGATGTTGCTGGGTATGATAAGTCTAAGGTGGAGTGCTTTAATTGTCACAAGATGGGGCACTTTGCCAGGGAATGTAGAGGTCCTAGACAACAAAGCAACCAGGGTCAAGGGTTTAAGAATCAGCAAGGTACAAGGAGAACAGTTAATGTTGAAGAGCCTTCTTCCAAGGATATGGTAGCTGTAGATGGAGCTGGATTTGATTGGAGCTTCATGGAGGAAGAAGAGGAACCAGCTAACTTGGGTTTGATGGCTTTCTCAGACTCTGAGGTACATATTGTTAAAAAATGTTCAAATACTTGTTCTGCTTTAAAAGATTATGAATGTCTTAAGAAATAGTATGATGATCTTAGAGTAGAATTTAATCAAGTAAATTTTAGTCTGGCAAATCATAAAAGAGGACTAACTGTTTTGGAAGAACAAATTGTGTTTTATAGACAGAATGAGTCAAACTTCTCTGATGAGGTAGGTGTTTTAAAAAGGGATTTGCAAATAAAAGATGATAAAATGAGTGGACTTGTATATGAACTAGAAAAGCTTAAAAAGGAAAAAGAAAACATCCAGTTAAGTGTAGAAACTCTTGAACATACTTCAAAGGGAGTTCAAAAGATAGTAGAGAATCAAATACTTAACAAAGCTAAGTCTGGTTTAGGGTATAAGTCAGTTGCACCCCCTCTTAGAGGAATGTTTGTTCCACCAGGAATTGATTTAGCTCATACAGGTTTAGAAGAGTTTAAGGATATGGATTTTCCTGGATATGGTGTTAAGATTAGTGAGAATCCTGTTAAATTTGTTAAGGCAGAAGATTCTTTTGTGAGTGCTAGTGATAAATCTCTTTCTGAGGAAAGGATGTCCTCTGATAGAAACTCAGATGCACCAACTATTGAGGATTGGACATCTGATGATGAGGATGCAAAGGTTAAGGTCAAACCTAATGTTGTTAAGGTAGAAGTTAAACATGTTCCTAAAGTGGTTAAGACTGAAAACATAAAGCCAGTTAGGAAAATTGTTCAATATGCTGAGATGTATAGGACTAAGAACAGATCACCAATTTCTGAGGGTAGTCATAGGAACTGGAATCACTCAAAATCTAAGAAATTAGATGATAAGTTTTATTTACTGATACTGATTGTCTTATTCTTTCTCCTGATTTCAAGCTACCTGATGAAAGTCAAGTATTGCTTATAATCCCTAGAAAGGATAACACATACAGTGTTGAGATGAATAAACTAGTTCCTAAGGTTGGACTTACTTGTCTTGTTGCAAAAGCCACATTGGAAGAATCAATGGTGTGGCACTGAAGGCTTGGTCATGTTAATTTTAAAACCATTAACAAAATTGCAAAAAATGGGTTGGTAAGAGGTTTACCAAATAAAACTTTTCTCAATGAGCAAACCTGTGTTTCTTGCCTTAAAGGTAAGCAACACAGAGCCTCATGTAAGCCAAAGACTCGGAACTCTATTTCTCAAGCTTTATATATGTTGCATATGGACTTGTTTGGTCCTACTTCTGTGAATAGCTTGAATTTTAAGAGATACTGTCTTGTTATCACTGATGATTATAGTAGGTTTTCTTGGGTGTTCTTTATGAGAACTAAGGATGAAACTAGTGAAATCCTTAAGACCTTCATTGTTGAAGTAAAAAACCTAGTTGATAAGAAAGTTAAAATAATCAGGTGTGATAATGGAACTGAATTTAAGAATAGAGTGATGGATGATTTTTGCAGAGAAAAGGGTATTAAGAGGGAATTTAGTGTAGCTAAAACCCCACAGCAAAATGGTGTAGCTGAGAGAAAGAACAGGACTCTTATAGAGGCTGCTAGGACAATGTTAGTTGACTCTAAGCTACCAGTTTCATTTTGGGCTGAAGCAGTTAGCACTGCTTGTTATGTATTGAATAGGGTTTTAGTTGTACAACCTCACAATAAAACTGCTTATGAGCTTCCTAGAGGTAGAACCCCTACTTTAAGCTTCATGAGACCTTTTGGTTGTCATGTTACTATCCTTAATACCAAAGACCAACTAGGAAAGTTTGACGGAAAATCTGAGGAAGGTTTCTTTGTTGGTCTAACAAGCCTCGAGCAAACGTTATATGATGGGGTGGATTCTTTCAAACACTTATCTTTAATCTTGAAACACTTGGGAATTTTCTTCACATATCCATCTTTTGACCAATAATAATACATCAAATTCGGTCAACTCTTCAAAAGTCTCCATAATTAAACTTATTCCTGTAAGGAATTAATTCCTAATACCAACCCAAAGAATTTAATTCCTAATACCAACCCTGCATTTAATAGCTTTAAATCTCCATTGGTTCAATAAAAAGCCTTGAATTTTCAACACTAACCCATCATTCGTCAAACCACAACTATTAAACATAATGAGTTCATCCACTCCAAACATTGTTGAGATTTCATCAGATTCATCTTCGGATTCGAAAAGTGAAGGATGGAAGAATTACTTTCCACCGAACTACACTAATCTGACTATCAGAAACCCATCTCCAAAAGCCCAAAAAGTATCTTCTGATGATGACCTTCCAACTTCCTCTGATGATGATGATCAACAAGCACATCCACTATCAGTTGTATTGACAAAAGAGATAGAGAAAGCTATGGCAGGAATGAGTAAGATACAAGTGCCCAAAAGACATCAACCACTTCCAAGACCTGACAAACAAGTTTTGGGGCTTCCTAGTTGGAAAGTGTGGAACTCAATCGATGGCAAAGGAGTTCACAAATCCATGCCAGATTTCAAGGACAAAGGAAAGAGGAAGCTAGAGTAGTGGTTGTGTGTTAGGTTTGTTTAGGTTTGTGTGTTGGGAGTTGGTTGATTTGTGTTGATTGTAAGCTTGATCGTTGGTTATGTTGTTTTGAGTCCAGGATTGTAACAAAACTTCTTCTTATGTAATGAATGCACCACTTTAATGAATAAATTTTATGCACCTGTTTATAATCCATCTCTGACTCTTAATTCCTCCCCTGAATTTCATAATCATCTTTAACAGCAACTGAACAAACTTTTAATTCCTCCCCTGTTTGGAAGAATCTTCACCATCAGATGAACTAGAACATATGACATCCAAGCTCAGCTTCCAATATGACAATTTGTACAAGTTACCATCAATTCAGCCGTTTAGTGTCAAACTGCTATCAACACTCCCATTTGTGTGACCTTCTGAGAGAGGTGAATCATAGAGCATAAACTCAGTAGGGACCAATTTTGAACAATCAGTACGAACTGGTGAAGCCAGCAGTACAAACTGTTAACCCCAGCAGTACAAACTGTTAGCAAAAATTTTCAGAGATAAAATCAAGTTGTAATTTTAATGTTGATGTGAAAACATTTTTGTCCACTTATAGTTTTTAGCAAACTATCAGCTATGAACGGATTTGACATGTCTTTACCAATAGCCGTTGCTATGGACTAGCCAACTCTTCACACTTAGATTTGGTGAGTTGATAACCAACCATTTTTTGGTAAACTGTCAACCATAAACGGATTTGAGAAGTCTTTACCAGACCCCGTTTGATCTGGACTAGTTGGTTCTTATGTGGATTAGACATGGTGAATGATGAGTGGCCTTTTACTCAACATTTTATACCCGAAAAACCCCACAAAAATGACCAAAAACACCCAAATGGACCAAATATTGTCACAAATATCCTTGCATTGTGTTTTATGTGTTTTAGGTACAAAAGGATTGAAAACGGGGCAAATATGGACAAAACCGAGCTTGGAATGGAAAAGAGCCGAAAACCGAAGCTGGAAAAGACATTTTTCATGTGGATTTAATTCGAGCTCAAAAATCCCAAAATGGCCCTCGGATTATTTTTACTTGGCAAAATTGGTCCCCAGTTTAACTTTGAAGAATTGGCAGATATGGTCCCTGAAGTTTCCATATTTACACTTTGGTCCCTAGATTAAATCCTTATACTAACCTAAACCTATCCTATCTAAACAACCGGATCCAATATTCACCCAACCCATCCTAAATTAAACCCACAAGCCCATCACCACAAGGCCCAATCCCACCCTTTTTAGTTAAACTACGGGGTCAAAACAATGGTCAAACCCCTAACCACTATTCACCTTCTTCCTAAACACCATTATCCCGCCAAAACATCCCTAACCTCTTCCCTGTCACTTTCTGGCTTTCCACCTCACCACACCAGTCCAAACCCTTCACATGGATGTGTTCCCCCCTCCTCCTTGCCACCTCATCTATCCATGGGACAAGAAACCCATCTACGGCCAAGATTGGAAGTTGTGGAGAGCAAGAAAATCCAAGGGCTGAGAAAGTAGCTAAAGAAACACAACTAGGATTCATCTCACACAAGAAGCACAAGTGCAGAGAAACCCTAATTTTTATTTTATTATAAATAGGAGTAGTGCTACAGTAGTATAGTCAGGTTTTATTTAGCTTAAAATTTCTAGGTAATGTTAACTTTTAGCTTATTGTTATTCCAGTTTTTCAATTTTTAAATCTTGTAATTCAAATTTAGTTAATGAAATTTAAGTTTTTTTCATTGGTCAACAATAGTCAACTGCTTATTAACTGCTTATATTATTTGCTTATTTGCTTTTTCTCTGCTTACTTAGGCTTATTAGATGCTTTTGAATGTTAATCTCCACTTAGGTAGTGTGTATGTTAGTTCTGCCTTAAAAAAGTTAAAAAAGCCAAAAAACATCCTTTTGCTTATTGCTTATTTAAAGCATATTTTAAAACTCAAAATAGTTTATTAGGTTAGCATTAAGTTAGATTAGCAGTAGAGTATCAATTCTTAGGTTAATATAGCCTTTTCTAGTTCTAAAATAGCTATCTCAGTTTTTAAAGGTGTGTTTGGTTTAAGCTTATTTTTTGGTCAAATAGCTAGTTACTATTCATATGTCATTTCATTAAGTTTGCTTAAGCTTATTTAAGTACGTATAAGCTATTTTCAGTAGGAGTTTAAGTCCTTTTGAAGCTTTTTGTGGATTTGAGTAATATGGCTTAAAATTAGATCCTTGTACTGCCTTTATAAGCTCATAATAAGCTGAGCTTATTTGATCATATTTTTTAGCAAAAATAGGCTCACTATAGTTGTTAAAATAGGAATTCAAAGTTTGGTAGTAGGTCATTGAGTTTTGCAAGGTCTGAGATCTTAAAACCAAAGACTGCATAATTTTTGGCTTTTGTTCCCAAACAGCCCAACTTTTGGATTTTTAATTCCCTCATTTTAAGCACTATTTAGCTGAAAATTGGTGCAAAGTTAGTTTGGTAGCTTATCTATCTTTTACCATTTTTTTTAGATTTTTAGGATTTTCTTTGAATAGCTTTTTAAGGGCTTGAAAAAGCCCTTTTTGCCCTGCTCTTCATTGAATCAACAGACCCTTAGAACATTTTTGCTTATTTTGTGCTTGATTATTGCTTGTTTCTTGTTCTTATTGCTTATTATGATTTTGATTCTAGCATTTAGCTGTCTCAGCTTAATTCATGTTTCATTTAGCTTATTAAATTAGCTTATTCAGTCCTTGGCCAACAGTTTAGCTTGTTTCTCATTTTGTCCTAACTGATCAAATAAGCCAGAGCTTATTCTGAGCTTAAATTTGCTTTTCAAAAATCTTTTGGTTTTAGATAGTGCTTATTGTCAGTTGTTGGTTGAGTTTCAAAAAGAAAAACAACAAAAAAAATGTTAGCAAAAAAATGCCATAACTGGGAATCGAACCCTGGCCTTCTAGTTCACACCACACACATCTTAACCATTGCAACCTTGGGATTTTTCTGAAATCATTTGCACCCTCAATCCTTTTATCCCCTTTTTTTCTTTTTAAGTTTATCCAACTATTTAGCTTATTTTCAGCTTATTTCCAAAAGCTGTCTCACTTTTAGTATTTTTCCTAGCCTCAGTAGTACTTTTAGTAATTTCCAGAAAATTTTCAGATTTTTCTAAATAGTTTAAGTATTTTTAATCATTTATTTTCTTTTAAATAGTTTTTAATTCATATTTAATTATTTAAAAATCAAAAAAATATAATTCTTTTTTCTAAAATTTTCTTTTTACATTTAGGACTTAGGAAAATTAAATTTTGATCTGTAGGGTTAATTTTTAAAGATTTTTACGTTTAGGCTCGTTTTAGTTTACCGTTCGCGTTTCTTAATTTTTGTTTTATTAGATATTAAAAACTAAAAAGTGAAAATCCGTCTTTCAAGCATTTTAATACCAAACCAAAAACGATATCCTCAATTTCACACCTCTTTGGGACTACGACCCGGGTATTCACTTATCCGGTTTATTATAATCGATTTGCGTTGTTGTTGCTCGTTGACTTTTCTTAGTAAAAGGTTGACTTGTGATATACTAGACAACCAATCAATTTTTGGCGCCGCTGCCGGGGAGGTGTGTTGCGACAATATCATTACGGTTTGACGATTAGTGACTTGAAGAACCTTCCTCGTGAAGTTTCGTACTTATCTTGTGAATAATTTTTATCAAAAGTCCAAAAAAAATTGAAAAACCTTGAAAAATCCAAAAAGATTTTCCTTTCCATATTTATTTTTCTTTTCTTTTTAAACCTTATGTTCTTGGTGCTTGCACACACGTTCTTCTACTTCATCGAGTCCCTTTCTTGAACTCGTCGCAATTCCACGATGACGTAATCGAAGACGTGCTGCCTCATTAGTCGAACCCGAGATTCGTACTAATCCCGATCCTCCCATTGATATAATGGCGGATAATCACACCATGTTGGAGCTTCTCCAAGCACCCATCGAGGGTTATGGAGATGCCATTGTTGTTCCCCCGATCGTTGCCGATAATTTTGAACTTAAACCAGCGTTACTATCATTAGTAAGGTCAAATCAATTTTTCGGTTTCGAAAGGGATGACCCTCATTCCCACATTCGATGGTTTAACAAAATTTCATCTACCATCAAATGTAGGAATGTTCCCCAAGAAGCAATCAAATTACTTCTTTTCCCTTTCTCTCTCGAGGGGGCAGCCCGGACTTGGCTTGAAAAACAACCCCCTCATTCTATCTTAACTTGGGAAGATTTGGTGTCGAAATTTGTGAATGAATTCTTTCCCCCTTCAAAAACTACAAGTCTTAAAAATGAAATCACCAAATTCACTCAAAAATTTGATGAATCATTTAGTGAAGCGTGGGACCGTTTTAAAGAATTACTTCGTAAATGTCATCACCACGGTTTTTCTGAGTTAAATCAAATTGATACCTTTTATAACGGTCTGAACCAAACCGACCAAGATTCTCTAAACGCCGCCGCCGGTGGTAATCTATTGAATTGGACTCCGAGAGATGCCTTGTCTATCATCGAAAACAAGTCAAAGGTTCGCACTTCACGAAGCAAGCCGGTTGTTTCCCAAGTGAATGCTTCGCCTTCTACTTCGTATCCGGTGAATACATCTAGCACGGATGCTAAAATTGACAAGCTTACGAATATAGTTCAAGCTTTGGTTCTCTCCACTCAGAAAAATCTCTCTTCTACCACACAAGCTTCTCCACCAGCTCCAATCAAAGCGGTGGAAGAAAGCTGTGTCACTTGTGGTGGTCCTCATGCTAATTACAATTGTACCGCCACCGATGGCCGGCCTTTTAAAAGCAATGCCGTAGCCAGGTCTTTAAACCAAGGAGGTACTCAATACCGTCCTCAAGTTGACCTGAGCTATCATGCTACCTATCAAGCAGGACCACCCGGTTTTTCTCAACCGAACAATCAAACTAGGTTTAATCAAAACCAAGGAAGAGGGCAAAATGTTCCATTTCAAGCCCCAATTAATCAATACCCAACCCAAGGGGTCAATTTCAATCAAGGGTATCAAGCTCCGAATTACCCATCCCCGATTGTTCCCTCCAATGATCTTGCAAATTACATTAAGACAAATGAGGCGAACATGAGGTCTATGCAGAATCAAATCACAACTTTGAAAAATGATTTTACAAAACACGGTAATGAGCTTAAGAATGATTTGAGAGCTACAAACATCAAAATTGATCAATCACAGACCAAAATTGAGAACATGTTTGATACTCTCATCAATCAATTTCAGCAAGCTAATCAAGCTAATCAAGCTTCAACTTCAGGAACTCTCCCAGCTAATACAATTCTTAACCCAAAGGGAGAGTTGAAAGCAATAACCACCCGAAGTGGTTTAGCTTATGATGGACCCACGGTTCAAGCTACTACTTCTTCCTCTCCTCAAGTAGTTGACCGTGAGACCGAGGTGACCAAGGACACGGAACTTTCTACTAATAACGGAAGTACCGAATACGTCCTACCTCCGGTTGTCCAAAGTGCTCCGAAGTTTAAAAAGTCGTTACCTTATCCGACTAATCCAAAGCTCCATGAGAAGAACAATCAAAAAATGTTGAAATTCCTCCAACTCTTCCAAAAGCTTCATTTCGATTTGAGCTTTGCGGATGCTTTGCTTCATATGCCAAAGTTTGCTTCAACTTTCAAAAACTTATTGAATAATAAGGAAAAGTTGTTTGAACTAGCAAATACACCACTGAATGAGAATTGCTCGGCAGTTATCCTCAAGAAACTTCCAGAAAAATTAGGAGACCCCGGCAAATTTCTCATCCCTTGCTATTTCCCAGGAATGATTGAGTGCTTAGCCTTGGCCGATCTTGGTGCAAGCATCAATCTCATGCCTCTTTCTGTGTGGAAAAAACTTTCTCTACCAGAACTTACTCCTACACGAATGACTCTCGAGCTCGCGGACCGTTCGATTACTCGAACAAAAGGTATCGCTGAAGATGTCATCGTTAAAGTAGGAAAGTTCCATTTCCCAGTTGACTTCGTTGTGGTTGATTTCAATGTCGATCCTTGGGTTCCCCTCATCCTAGGGAGATCCTTCTTGAGGACGGGCCGTGCTTTGATTGATGTATATGCTGAAGAAATAACTCTTCGAGTTAATGATGAAGCCGTTACTTTTAATCTTGACCAAACTGCAAGCTTCTCCTCTAGCTATGAAAAAATTTTGGTAACCGAATTGATATCAAAGAAGTTGAGGAGTATGCTCAAAAATTTCTGGAATTTTCAAACGGTTCTCCGAGTGGCAATCCCACTCCAACTTCTGAACCAATCATTTCCGAGTCTTCCCCTTCTCTCACACCGGTTGAGGGAAGTGTTTTCACTATGGAAGAGCTCGAGGTTTTCTTTAATGATGGGCCAATTTCACCAGAAATTGATGACAGCATCTTTGATCCGGAGGGAGATATTCGTTTAATTGAAGAATTGCTATACAATGAGCCGTCACCTTCTCTCCCTCTGAAGGAAATTAAAATGTCTAATAGTGATCATCTTCTTGAGGAGTTCGCCGATGAACTCGTTCACATTGATCCAATCCCACCGGGGGATGAAGATGATGACTTTGATTTCGAATCAGATCTGAGAGAAATTGAATATCTTTTATATCGTGATCCATCACTCGATTCCTACCCTTATACCGAGTTTAGTGATTCACAAAGTGATGACGATCTTTTCGACTTTGGAGCTGATAAAAATGAATGGAAACACCTTTTATATGGGAAATCTTCTGATGATAAAACCTTTGAAGATAAAAGCCCAAAAATTAAAACCATGACTGAGGAACCTACGATTGTTTCAAATGACTTATCTCCTCAGTCACTCGAGGGTGATTTTCTTTTCTCTGTTGAGTCTTCCACCGAGTATCCTGTTTGTTTTTTTTGTGAAGACAAAGTGTTCAACCCAGGCATACTAGATGGCGGTGAAATTCATTCTATAATGAAATTGACTCCCGACAAGAATTTAAAGTTACATACCTCATTCGAGGAACTTTTAATTCTGGAGAAAAGTGATTCCCCTCTGTTCTATCTTAATGGTGAACTCCTATTCTGCATGGAGTTAAATCTGACTGAAACTTTACTATCATTTCCTTACAGAAATGAGGAAAAAGTTTTTGACCCCGGCATCTCCGCTTATAGTTTCTACTATTTAGAGCCGTGGGCATCTCATCGGAGTGGAACTTTCATGTACTTCAATGTTTATCCAAACATTTTGAATGAAAGTCCGATGGAGATTTTCTCTTCCACTTGCTCCCCCATGGACCAATGAATTCGGGGCCGAGTCAAGCTCGTGACTCGGTTATCAAAAACAAAGCGCTTCGTGGGTGGCAACCCATGCTTATCTTTCTATTTCTTTCTATTTTCTAACACTAAGTGTGGGGGAATTCCTCTACTTGTTGCTTTGTAGTTGTGTGTTTGCCTTTGTTTTCAGGATTCCCGTAGATCGTGATGATTGATGCGCCTGTTTTCAATCCAGCCGCCCAATATCCGATCTTTATGTTTATGTTTATCCAGGGATATCTTATTAATCCTTTTTGTGAAAAAGAATTCGTTTCCACACTTAGATAGTATTATTACCTTTTTACGTTCTATAGTGGCGGCATAATAGTTGGTACTTTGAATATTGAGGGCAATATTCAATTCTAAGTGTGGGGGGGGGGGGGGGAATTCTTGCGAATTTGACCAAAAATTTTAAAATTTTTCACATATTGTACCTACTAGTCCCCTAGTACCCCCGTTTTGGCCAAAATTTTAAAATTTTTATCTTCTTTTAATTAAAAATTGCATGAAAAAGAAGTGCTTTGCACATTAAAAAATAATTTGCTATACATTAACGCTTCGGTATTAGTGGAAGTTTAGACTTGATTAGGCTAGAACAAGGGGAATCCCGACTCTGCTAGAGTGTTGATCTAGCTGCTACCCTTAACTTTTAGGCTAAGTTTTTACGAATTGTGCAAATGAAAATGCTAAGCGTGGAGTAGTTGGTTCTCTTTAGAGCTTTGATGAGTGTCTAAATACTCATCATTTCTGTCACATTTTATCTACAAAATCATTTAAAAACATGCAGATATGCTTCAAAATACTGAAAATATCATAAAATGTGTTTTTATATGACTCAGGAACAAAAAGATTGAAAACAAGTGAAAAACGAACAAAGTTTGCATAATTGTCACTTTCAGTCCCTGAAGTTTCACAAATTGGCAGATTTAGTCCCTGAAGGTTTAAAATGAAAGAAAAGTCAACTTTAGTCCTTGGGATATCAAACATATTCATTTTTAATCCCTGGATGAAAGTTTTCTAAAAATGACAACTTTTACCCCTCAAGTTTCAAAATTGGCAAAACTAGTCCTCGGGTATTTAAAAATTGGAATTTATCAAATATTACCCTTGTGCTATTTATAATTGGCAAAATAAACTCTTTTGATAACTTTGGAAAATTGTCTACTCAACCCTTCAAGAATTCAGTAATTACAACTTTGGTCCTTGTGTTTAACTAAAACCAAAATCCGGACCCTATCTAAAAACTAAACCCAACTATAAAATAAACCCAACCCTTTATTAAATAACCCAACCCAGTTACATACCCCAAGCCCACAAGCCCAATCCTTAAATAACTATACCCGACCCAACCCTGGTATTTAATACCAGTTTGACTTATGTTAAACTTATCTCCTTCCTCACAACCCCGCCAAAACCAAAACCACCACCATAGCCCATGGTTTCACCATCCCATCACCCCCAGCTCACTACCTACTATCTCCTTTATCCCCTCCACCTCCACAATCACCCAAAATGCATTAATTGAGAAATACCTGCTCGAATCCACTACTACCACTTTTGGCGCCAAAATCAGTTTGAGTGGCTCAGATCAATTGAAGATAATTCAAGGGTGCAGATGTGATCAAGGATGTCGGCTAGGGTTTTCCCATTTCAATTTTGTATATATAGAACAATGTAATAGGAAATAAGAGAGTAGTTAATTTTTATTTAAATCGTCTTTACTTAATTGTCTTTCTTTATTGTAATTTTCATTTCCAGTCATCAATATAAGTCATTTACAGTCATTTTGATCTCATTTTAATACATCTTGCATTTAATTTCAGTTACTTTACAATTTCAAGCTTTACTTTAATTCGTATTAAGTTAAATGTTGTTTGGAAAAGCTTATTATCTGTTTACATAAGCTTATATAAGCTAATTATAGCTTACTGTGAGCTTATGTTAGTTTAATCCTGCTCTAATTCAAGAAAGAAGAAAAAGTCAATGAAAGTCAACTGAGGAGCTAATAAGCTATTCTGGGTGAAACAAGCTATTCAAGAGGATTTTCTGGGTTTTCTAGCTTGTTTCTGACAAGCTAGAGTGGTTCTGGTTCTTTGTTCCTCAGTACCATAGCAAATCAGTTGTAAGCCTTTTTGAATTCTAGGCTTAATTTTGCAATTTACTATTAATCGGCTTATTTATAGCTTATTGTTATTAGTTTATGCTTATTATTAGTTTATAAGTTAATTTCATCAGTTAAAAAAAGTTTTAATTAGCTTAGTCTTTATTTTCTTTAAAAACAGTCAAAAAGCTTAAAAAAGACCAAAACTAGCCAACAGCTTATTTATAAGCTGTGACCTAGTTTTTAATACTTCTTGATACTCAAATAAGTTAGTTAAGTTAATTTCATTAGAAAACCTAGCCTAAATTAATCATTCGCAGTTAAAATCCACAACAGACCCTATAAAGGGCTGTTTGGTTTTAGAAGTCAAAACAAGCCAAACTTGGTTTTACTGTACATTTACCACAATCCCAACTTTGAATCAGCTTATTTTGACCATTATAAGTTGTTTCTAGGTTTTAATAAGTCATTTCAATAGAAAATCCATATTTGAGTGCCCTGTGCACTTTTCAGACTTTGAAAAGCTCAAATAAGCCATAAAGAGCTATAAGCTCTTTTGACCCTTTTTCTTGACTTTTCTAAGTCACTTGTGATTCATTTGAAGTAAACAATTGAGTTGGATTAGTCCCTTTTGGCCTGTGCTCTTCTGATCAACTCTGTACATAAGCAATTCAGTATATACTGATTGATGTTGCTGCTGATCTTCATTGATTTCTGGCTTATCCACAGAAGCTCAGGCTCTGCTTTTTAGTTTTCTGAATAGCTCATACTACTAGCTTACTTTTTCCCCCATATTATACAACTTAAGAGCTTAATTGAACTGCTTTAATTGCCCTGCAAATTGGCAATTTTCTGAGTTTTCTGTTTGAGATTTGCAATTGCTCATCTTCTATTCAGCTTAATTTCTAGTGCTTATTGGTGTTATTAAGTTGTTTTGTGCTTCTAGTAGTGTATTAAGCCTGTCCTGATCATTTGGCTATTTTTCTAACTTTTTAGCTTATTTTGGGCTTATTTGCATACTGCTTATCTGCCCAAATCTGCTTATTGGGCTTAGATAACTTCTGCTTTTATTTTTAATAGCTTTTAAATATTAATTTAGACTTATCCTGAATTTTTCAGATTTTTTCTAAGTCATTTAATATTTTTAATTTTTTTTATTATTTTCTAATAGTAATTAAATCATGATAAATAGAATATTAATCAAAAAAATATAAATCTAATTTTCATAATTTTCTTTTATTAATTAGAATCCAGGAAAAATATAATCACATTTTTAGACCTTAAGAAAATCAAAAGTAGAAAAATAGTGATAGCTTCTATTTAATAGAATTTATCTTTTTAAATTTTAATAAAGTAATTTTCATTTTTATAATTTTCTTAGCTTCTATTTACTTAATAATATTTTTAGAAAAAGTTTTAGAATTTTCTTTGTTCATTTAGTATTTTTTATAAATTTAAATAGTTTAATAAGTAATTAAATAAATAAATAATTAATAATAATTAAATAAAAAGTATAAAAAATATAATTTAAGTTTTAAAATAAGTTTTAAGTCATTTTACATTTTTAGGTTTTAAATTTCATAAATTTCAGTTTTAGTCCCATTTTAGCTTTCCCGTTACGCGTTTTTAGCTTATTAATTCGCGTTTAATTTTCTTGTGCATATTTGTTTTAATTTGTTATTTAGAATTATTAAAAAAGCAAAATCAATATCTAATCATCAATCACTCTAATCCTAGCTTTTCACAGTTTGCCCATTCACACCTCGTTGGGAAACGATTCGGGTAATTACTTACCTGTCTTCACACTACACACGAACGTGAGTTTTTGCAAGTATCCTTTTTCACAAAGGGGTAATTTGTAATTATTCACGCGTATCCGCTGTCTGCATTTATTTAATAGTGCGTTCACGACGGATCAAGCTTATATAAGTAATCTATGGCTTTTCCTCCCAGAAGCTCCTAATCTGACTTAATAAGTGCTTATTTTCAAACGATTGAACACAAAAATTATTCTGTTTTTATAAGATTTTGACAAGTACTAGTTCAAAGTTTTATTTAAATTTTGGAACAAGCATACTTTCTCAAAAACATAAATGCAAAATGAAAGTGAGACGTTGCTTGAAAGTTGCAAAAATTAAAGTTTTGAGTATGAATAAATAAGTCCTAAGCTACTGTTCGAGATCGGTCCTTGGATCCTTATTTCCAAAAGGCGTTTAGGTCTTGGCTACCCTCTTACACCGGCCCTTGGATCTTTATTCAGGAAGGTATGAGGTCTTGGTCTAACACCCTTGGAACCTCATTTCCGGAATGTCTAGAGTCTTGGAACTCTCCGTTGTAACGGCCCTTGGATCCTTTATTCCTAAGGTACAAGGTATTGGAATTTCCTCGTGAAGCTCCATAGTTTATGGTACAATAAGAAGTTAAGTTGTGAAGAGAAAAAAAAATGATGAAAAATGAAAAAAAATGTATGTTTATGTTTGTTATGAATAAATGTGCGAAACTTGCTTCTTGCAAAATTTAAATCAACTTTTCAACTAGTATTCGTCAAAGTTTTATAAAAATGTTGATTTTTCCGGTCAAAATTTTGAAAACAAGCACACACACCTAACTTATGAATAATTGTGGGAGTGAAAGTTAAGTCTCGGCTTACATAGATTACTAATATAAGTAGTGTTGGCATTTTACAAAAACGTTTGCACAAGGGTTTTAAACTTAGTTGGGGAGTATAAAAAAGAGGATGACGATTACAATTTCCCGGAGTCACCCATTTTGTGTGATTCCCGTTCCATGATGCCATTTTTGAAAATCAAGCATGATATTTATGTTTGTTCTCGTTTAAATAACTTGCATTATATAATAAGTCAAAACGGGGTAATATTTTTGGAAACCTTGATATTATTTTGATCCTTTCATTACTTTATATGATCGGATTGCTAGGGACTAGCAATTGCTTAGTGTGGGGGGATTGATGAGTGGCCTTTTACTCATCATTTTATACCCGAAAAACCCCACAAAAATGACCAAAAACACCCAAATGGACCAAATATTGTCACAAATATCCTTGCATTGTGTTTTATGTGTTTTAGGTACAAAAGGATTGAAAACGGGGCAAATACGGACAAAACCGAGCTTGGAATGGAAAAGAGCAGAAAACCGAAGCCGGAAAAGACATTTTTCATGTGGATTTAATTCGAGCTCAAAAATCCCAAAATGGCCCTTGGATTATTTTTACTTGGCAAAATTGGTCCCCAGTTTAACTTTGAAGAATTGGCAGATATGGTCCCTGAAGTTTCCATATTTACACTTTGGTCCCTAGATTAAATCCTTATACTAACCTAAACCTATCCTATCTAAACAACCGGATCCAATATTCACCCAACCCATCCTAAATTAAACCCACAAGCCCATCACCACAAGGCCCAATCCCACCCTTTTTAGTTAAACTACGGGGTCAAAACAATGGTCAAACCCCTAACCACTATTCACCTTCTTCCTAAACACCATTATCCCGCCAAAACATCCCTAACCTCTTCCCTGTCACTTTATGGCTTTCCACCTCACCACACCAGTCCAAACCCTTCACATGGATGTGTTCCCCCCTCCTCCTTGCCACCTCATCTATCCATGGGACAAGAAACCCATCTACGGCCAAGATTGGAAGTTGTGGAGAGCAAGAAAATCCGAGGGCTAAGAAAGTAGCTAAAGAAACACAACTGGGATTCGTCTTACAAAAGAAGCACAAGTGCAGAGAAACCCTAATTTTTATTTTAGTATAAATAGGAGTAGTGCTACAGTAGTATAGTCAGGTTTTATTTAACTTAAAATTTCTAGGTAATGTTAACTTTTAGCTTATTGTTATTCCAGTTTTTCAATTTTTAAATCTTGTAATTCAAATTTAGTTAATGAAATTTAAGTTTTTTTCATTGGTCAACAATAGTCAACTGCTTATTAACTGCTTATATTATTTGCTTATTTGCTTTTTCTCTGCTTACTTAGGCTCATTAGATGCTTTTGAATGTTAATCTCCACTTAGGTAGTGTGTATGTTAGTTCTGCCTTAAAAAAGTTTAAAAAAGCCAAAAAACAGCCTTTTGCTTATTGCTTATTTAAAGCTTATTTTAAAACTCCAGATAGTTTATTAGGTTAGCATTAAGTTAGACTAGCAGTAGAGTATCAATTCTTAGGTTAATATAGCCTTTTCTAGTTCTAAAATAGCTATCTCAGTTTTTAAAGGTGTGTTTGGTTTAAGCTTATTTTTTGGTCAAATAGCTAGTTACTATTCATATGCCATTTCATTAAGTTTGCTTGAGCTTATTTAAGTACGTATAAGCTATTTTCAGTAGGAGTTTAAGTCCTTTTGAAGCTTTTTGTGGATTTGAGTAATATGGCTTAAAATTAGATCCTTGTACTGCCTTTATAAGCTCATAATAAGCTGAGCTTATTTGATCATATTTTTTGGCAAAAATAGGCTCACTATAGTTGTTAAAATAGGAATTCAAAGTTTGGTAGTGGGCATTGAGTTTTGCAACGTCTGAGATCTTAAAACAAAAGACTGCATAATTTTTGGCTCTTGTTCCCAAACAGCCCAACTTTTGGATTTTTAATTCCCTCATTTTAAGCACTATTTAGCTGAAAATTGGTGCAAAGTTAGTTTGGTAGCTTATCTATCTTTTACCATTTTTTTAGATTTTTAGGATTTTCTTTTAATAGCTTTTTAAGGGCTTGAAAAAGCCCTTTTTGCTGCCCTTCATTGAATCAGCAGACCCTTAGAACATTTTTTCTTATTTTGTGCTTGATTATTGCTTATTTCTTGTTATTATGGCTTATTATGATTTTGATTCTAGCATTTAGCTGTCTCAGCTTAATTCATGTTTCATTTAGCTTATTAAATTAGCTTATTCTGTCCTTGGCCAACAGTTTAGCTTGTTTCTCATTTTGTCCTAACTGATCAAATAAGCCAGAGCTTATTCTGAGCTTAAATTTGCTTTTCAAAAATCTTTTCAGTTTTAGATAGTGCTTATTGTCAGTTGTTGGTTGAGTTTCAAAAAGAAAAACAACAAAAAAAAATGTTAGCAAAAAAATGCCATAACTGGGAATCGAACCCTGGCCTTCTAGTTCACACCACACACACCTTAACCATTGCACCCTTGGGATTTTTCTGAAATCATTTGCACCCTCAATCCTATTATCCCCTTTTTTTCTTTCTAAGCTTATCCAACTGTTTAGCTTATTTTCAGCTTATTTCCAAAAGCTGTCTCACTTTTAGTATTTTTCCTAGCCTCAGTAGTACTTTTAGTAATTTCCAGAAAATTTTCAGATTTTTCTAAATAGTTTAAGTATTTTTAATCATTTATTTTCTTTTAAATAGTTTTTAATTCATATTTAATTATTTAAAAATCAAAAAAATATAATTCTTTTTTCTAAAATTTTCTTTTTACATTTAGGACTTAGGAAAATTAAATTTTGATCTGTAGGGTTAATTTTTAAAGATTTTTACGTTTAGGCTCGTTTTAGTTTACCGTTCGCGTTTCTTAATTTTTGTTTTATTAGATATTAAAAACTAAAAAGTGAAAATCCGACTTTCAAGCATTTTAATACCAAACCAAAAACGATATCCTCAATTTCACACCTCGTTGGGACTACGACCCGGGTATTCACTTATCCGGTTTATTATAATCGATTTGCGTTGTGATTTGCACGTTGACCTTTTTCCGTAGAAGGTTGACCACCAGTGTGAAAGCAACCAAATCAGTGAACCAATTACCATTTGTTGTGTGACAAGGATGCACACTTTATAGTCCAAACTACCATACTTCCAAAAAGCACAATCCAAAGCAAAAAGCTTTTCTTAACCTGAAATGTTCGTCCAAAACCAAAGAAAACGCAATACACAATATCCTCTTTTAACAGTTATCACAATTGACTAACAAATTCACAAACAGTACTAAAAATTTCCAAGCAGTACTAACTATACAAATAGCACAACTAGCAGTACAAAAACCAAAAACACTTAGACATTAATCTTTTGAAGGATTAAGCATTCCAATACCTGTTACCAAGTACTGAAATCTTCCTACATCAAAACCTTTTGTTAAGAGATCAGCAAAGTTGTCATCAGTATGTATTTTAACAACTTTTATTAACTTCTTTTCAGCACAGTCTCTTATAAAATGGTGTCTAATTTCAATGTGTTTTGTTTTTGAATGTTGAACTGGATTCTTAATGATACACATTGTACTGCTATTGTCTATATGTATAATTGTGTTTAAGAAATTGTACCCATAATCAAGCATCTGGTTTTGAATCCAAAGAACTTGAGCACAACAACTTGCTGTTGCCACATATTCTGCTTCAGTAGTAGAAGTGGCCACCATTGTCTGCTTCTTACACTGCCAAGAAATTAATCTACAACCCAAGAACTGACAACCACCTGTTGTAGACTTTCTATCCATGCTAGCACCAGCATAATCAGAATCAGAGAATGCCACTAGATCAAATGCAGACTCTTTAGGATACCATAGCCCCAAGTTAGGTTGACCTTTAAGGTATCTAAAGATTCTCTTTACTGCTGTGAGATGAGACACCTTAGGATTTACTTGGAATCTTGCACAAGCACAAACTGAGAACATAATGTCAGGCCTGGATGATGTGAGATACATCAAAGACCCAATCATAGATCTATACATGTGCACATCCACATCTTCACCACTGTGATCCTTTAATAGCAAATGTGTCTCCTTATCAACTGGTGTGCTAACAACCTTGGCATCTGTGAATTGGAATTTTCTCAATATTTCACCAACATATTTATCCTGAGAGATAAATATTCCATCAAACTTCTGCTATACTTGAAGCCCAAGAAAGAAAGTAAGCTCACCCATAGAGCTCATATCAAACTGATCTTTCATTAATTTCTCAAACTCTCTGCACATTTCTTTGTTTGTAGAACCAAAGATGATATCATCTACATAAACTTGAACCAGTAGAATATCACCTTTGTTCTTCTTGATAAACAGAGTTTGATCAATTTTACCCCTATTGAACCCATTCTTCAACAAATAAGTAGCAAGAGTCCCATACCAAGCTCTTGGAGCTTGATGCAATCCATAAAGAGCTTTAACCACCTTATAAACTTTGTCAGGATGGTCTGGGTCTATGAAACCAGGAGGTTGAGATACATATACCTCCTCATCAATAGTACCATACAAAAAGGCACTCTTCACATCCATTTGATAGACTAGAAAACCCATATAGACACTCTTCACATCCATTTTATGGGAATCTGCCCGCCCCTTCGGTGATACAGCCGTCAGTAAACCGATCTATGCACGATGATATTCCCTTGTACTTTTACAGAAGATGAAGGCATATGATGCGAAGTTCCAGGAACATGAGTTGAAGCTCAAACAAATTGCTGAGGAATTTGGGGGTAAATAGATTAAGTAAATTTATTGAGGTTTTGTATAAACATGAATTAATACTTGTTAATCGTTTGATTAAAAAAATTAATGCAGCAATTCCGATTTGGGAAGAAACCACCACTACATAAAAGATCAAGCTTTGTTGGTGGCGAAAATGTTGGTTTTAGTGACTTTAGTGTTATTCAAAACACGCAGGTATATTTACGTGCTTTTATGTTTCTTATATTTAGATTTGTTGGATACTAACTCTACGTTATAATTTTATATTTAGGGATTACAACAGCCCGGCCGTCCATTTGGTGCGCCACCGAATGACTCTTTCTTTGAAGGTGTTCCTGTACCTACACCGGCGGTGACGTCTACCTATCCATCCTGGTTTCCCTTCACCGAACATACTGCTACCCGTACGCCAATTGGGTTCGCCTCGTTTGCCACGCCTAGTGATCACCAGGTAGGTCCATCTCACGCCCCTGACGTTGGTGTTGACATCCGGGTAACCTATTCATTACATAAAATATTTAACGATTATTATTGTATACTAGTAATCATATTGACGTTAAAATTTTTATTGTTTATTCTTTTTTAAGGATGTGATCGAGCGACCAAGGAGGGATTGTCGTCCAGGTAAATATCAGCAATATCCTTATACCCAACAGGGAACAACCACTATCCTGCCTAAGAAACGTGCCGCTAAGAGTAAACAAAAAAAGAGTACCTCGAACATTCCACCATTTAATCTAGAAGAAGAAGCGGTTGATGGGGATGCAGAGGATGATGATATTGCCTTTGTTGGTTGTGGTATTACCGAACCTTTAGTAGTTGATAATGTTGACCCTAATAAGGTAATACTAAAAGTTGTTTTAAATTTATTAACAGGAAGTTTCTAATTAACAAAGTTGTAATGATATTGTATTTTATTTTTTGTATTCAGGTAAAGCGTGAGCATTATTTTAGTTTTGAGCATTTCCTCATAAACCCATGTCCAATATACCTTGACTGCCATCCAAAGGGTTGGGTAGCAGACCTTACGTTCTTTCAAGAACTAGTTCCAGGTTTATACAAGCAGGGTACTGATCCAGGACCAGTCGAAAAAATTGGTTGGCTGTCTAACGATGTAAGTTTATTGTTACATTTTTTTAATGGTTTAGATTATTTTAGTTTCAAGAACGTAAAATGATTTAATTTAGTTTCAAGAACGTAAAAAAAACCGAGGCACAATCACACGTATCAGGACAAACGAAGAAGGAGTTTTTGAGATGTTATTCGTTGCCATTGGTGTTTCAGTAAGTGATACTCATTTTTTTGAAATAAATAAATGTGATATGTTATTGTAAGTTTACTTATTAAAAGGTGTTTACAATATTTTTTTTTCAGATTCGAACTTTCATGCAAAATCTTCGCCCTCTGCTTATAGTCGATGGGGCACATTTAAAGGGTGTATACAAAGGTACAAACTTGTTAGCTGTAGGCATGGATGGAAACAACCAAATTGTGCCCATTGCTTACGGTATATGCAGAGGGGAGACTGGTGATTGTTGGTCATGGTGGTTTTCAGTACCTCAAGAATGCATAGGCAATAGTCAGGATTTGGTTATCATATCTGATAGGCATCCTGCTATTGTGTTAGCAGTACGCAATGAATACCCGTTGGCGTTTCATGGTATATCTTGTCGTCATCTAATGATGAACCTTTCTTTGAAAAATAAAAAACAAAGGGGCTATATTGGAGCATATGCAAAGCGTATATACCTGAAGAATTTGATAGTAAGATGCAAATACTGCAGGCTATTCAGCCTAAGGCGTACAACAAGCTAGTTGAAGCGGATGTGCAAAGATGGTCCAGAGCATATTCCCCACGCACTCGTTACAATTATTGTACATCTAACATCGTTGAGTCTGTTAATGCTTGTACTGTAAAATCAAGGAAGCTGCCAATCACAATGTTGACCGAGCAATATCGAAAAATGGTGCAAGATTAGTATTTTAAACGATGAGAAGTTGATGGTATTTATCTTTCAAAAGAAAATATATATTTTTAAATGGTTTTGTTTAATATAAATTCATTGTTTTATGTCTATGTGTTTATGTAGCGAAAATGAAGTATGAAATAACAGATTGGGTTGCCCATAAGGTGGAAAAGAGAAAAATCAAAAGCGCAACTTGGAGTGTATATTGGGTTAATCAAGATCGGTTCCAGGTTTATGATGGGCAATACAATCGTAAAGTGAACTTAGCAACCATGTCATGTGACTTCCGTAAATGGCAGCTTTCCGGGATACCTTGTGGTCACTTTATTGTTGTTACTAGGTTCTTAGGTCTAATAGATTGTGTGCAATTCGTACAAGACTGGTTTAATAAACCGAAATAACAAGCGACATACGCAGAGTCGGTTAATTTTGTTGGAGAGTTTCACGAATGGGAGTATCCAATGCATATATAACCCATCACTCCTCCACGAATGGACAACCCACAACCCGATCGGCCAAAAAATACTGATCGTATACGATCTCAGGGTGAGGAACCACGAGTAATACATTATAGTAGGTGCGGTGAAGCGGGCCACCAACGTGGGCAATGCAAAAAACCATTCATCCCTGATACACTATTAAACAAAAGAAAACAATACCCAAAAAAAACAGTTAATGAGCAACATGAAACTCCACCTTCGTTCAACTCATACCCGACTCAAACACATCATCACAACTTTCCTACTTATGACACATACCTATCGCACGTATTTGAACATAACACATACACAACGCAACCATATGACCAAGGTCAAACAAGTCATGAACAAAATGCTCATCATAACCCGTCTCAAGGCTATGAACAATACGACTCCCAACCATACGCCTCTCAACATTTAAATGATCAAAACACTCAGCAATCTAATAATAGTTGGTTTAATTTCTTTGGTTTGTAACAAGTTAGTTCTTTTTTGTATGTATTTTCCTGTAAGTGTAGTTAATTTGTAACATATGTTATGTATCTTGTAATAAATTCCATTTGTAATGCTAGTATGTATTTCCACAACAACCATGTTTAAATAGTAGAAATGACAACTAGGTGAAAAGGATGGTCATTTACACTGTTGATTTGATAACACAATCGTTGCAAGAGAAGAGTATGCACATCGTCATTTACACTGTTCATTGACACTATTGATTTGATAACACAATCAGTGTCCTTGATGAAAATAATAAAAACGTGATCAGGTCACACTATATAAACCACATTGTTGCACTTCAATTTCAGTAAAACATTGCATTCTTTTTTTAAATCTTTCTAAAGTTCAAGAAATGACATTCAAAGTCCTACTTCACCATTATGGAAAGTTCACTTCCCCACCTGGAAGAAAGTTTGTAGGTGGTTTAATTGCTTGCGTAGATCCAGTCAAGTTTGAAACTTTTTCGGCCGATCAATTGAAAATAATCTTAACCAATTATTTAGGTTACGATGAAAACTCCCCAACCTTTTTTATATAAAGAAACCAAATTGTAGTCTTGATTCAGGGCTCGTACCCTTGGCTGATGTTATTGAAGACCGTGAAAGTATATTAACGTATATCCAACTTCATCAAAACAAACTACATGTGTACGTATCACGGGTGGAGTTATCCCCACTCGTTGTGGCCGATCAATGCAATAATGAGGGTACCAAGAAGAATATACAAGATAAACCTTCATGTTCAAAAAAGTTATTTGACTAGTTAGTAAGTATGGGTTTGTTCTGCTTGTAATGTCGTATTATGCTTTCCATTTTCTATTATCCAAGCCACAATTTGACTAGTTACTAAGTCTAGGTCTGTCCTACTTGTAATGTCGTATTATGCTTTCCATTTTCTATTATCCAAGTATCGATTTTATCATCTTCTTTATATGTTTTTAGCTTTAATGATAAAAAACATTGAATTTATTACTCATTCACCAATTCTGACAACGAAATAACTGCTCACCTTTGTGGTATCAGATTTTACATGTATATATACCACTTTGTGGTTTCAATGAATCAAATTCAATTGTTCCTTCTTTCATTCACCAAATGTCAACATCTAATAACCTTACTTTCGAATTCACTATCAACTACAACGGAAAGTTTATACTTAACCCACTAACATATCAAGATGCTTCACACATGAATATTATTGTTCCAGAAATTGATTTTCAAGATATGCTTACCTATCTGAACAGAAAATTATCAACAAGGGTCCACAGTCTATATTACGCATTGCCACAAAACAACACGTTAGAGGGTATGAAAGCAATTAAAAATGATTATGATATTGATGCTATGTATGAGATCGCAAAAGTTGCTGGGAAGCTCCAAATTTTTGTTTCTGAGCATCCTATAGATCTAAGCAGAGTTTTGATTCCAGATGATGGTTCTTTGGAAGAATCATTTTCTGGTGTAATTTCAGAAGAAACAAAATTAAAACGTGAATAGTGTGTCCGGTATCTACATCAAATGGTTCAGAGAAAAAACAAACGTAAAGAGCGTGTCCGGTTAAAACTTGGGTGCAAGAAAAAAACTAAACCTACTACACCGTATACGCAAACCATTTTCAATTTTCTTGTTCACAATAATGGTCAATTGGTTTGCAATGGTGGAAAACCGAAGTATGTAAACAGTTGGAAGATGAACATCAATATTCCAAGAATGAAGCTGGAAGAGCTGAAGCAATATTTGTTTAACATTGTTGATAGGAAGATTCATGCTCTTTATTATGAAATACCACACACTAGGTTTTCAATCACCGTCAAACTAAGAAACAACTATAATATGCATGTGATGTTTGATATTTCAGCAGCACAAGGCCAGTTGGAAATTTACATTGACCATGGCGGTGTCGATTTTATTATTGCAAAACATATATGCCCAAATGCTACCTTGGCAGAAATAATGGATCATGTGATAACAGACTACACAAGTGACAACGTAGACTGAAAAAAGAATATAGCACAATCAGATTACACTTTTGATCAAATGGTTGAATGGGCAGAACAAGAACACTTTGAGAATGAGGATGCTAAAGCAGATGAACGTCATAAAGCGATATGGAAGAATCATTTCTATTATTAATTATATCACTCAATATGTGTCATGTATGCTTTAAGATTGTATTCTTTATATGATTTTCGTAATCAGTGTTTGAATACATGTTAGCCTATGCATCCAAATTACATTCATTCAAATAAAAGTAGAAACCTTCATTAATAAAAACCAAACCACATAAGATAAAGCAAGATAAACACAATCATCTTATTTGTTGGGTTGAACAACATACAATTGTGCCACTCCATCATAAGCACTACAAGCACATTCAACAAAAAACATTACCTCGTTATCTTCAGTAATGTCAATACGATAGTCAAATAAAGACAACTTACACGACAAATTAATCGGAACATTTGGATCTAAATTGAATTTCTTCACCACCAACCGAACTAACCCTGAGTACGTCATATCATTATACATAATGACACCTCGATGCTGATCATCAAAATGTAATACACATTTGAACTTCTTAATATTTGAATTCATGGCTACTCTAGAGAGAAGTAACAAATCTATGTATATTTCAATTCATAGCTAACTTATAAAGTGAATGACAATTCGTAGCAGGAAAAAAACATTTGTTCTGAAATTGATATGACAACTCACTGAAAATGTCGTGTTCGCTTAAAATTTTACACGAAATATGACACTGATATAACTATTCAATTTTTAAGTACTGGCATTGATATGACAACTCAATGACAATGTCGTGTTCGCTTAGACAACTTGGAAACTTGAGATCACTTGGATTAACTTTACTTGTTTTAAACTCTGTGTGTTTATTTTCTGTATCGCGGTTTTATTGCCTTTGCAATGTATTACTATGCTTTAATTATGTAATAAATAAAAGTTTGTCTTCTACTTGCGATCTTCATACTCGAAAATAAGTTTCCATTCATTTAAATACAAATTAATAGTTACAATAATATTTGTAGTTCACTTTATAACCAAATAGCATGTCAAACACAATCGTATCCCAATTTTCCACTTTGTTAAGCAACACTAAAATAATGTTCTAGTTAAGCAACACTAAGATCTTCTACTTAAGCAACACTAAAATCCTTTCACTTTCACCACTAGAACAAAGAACCAAAACCATAACATTTACTCTCCTATATACAAACGAAATTAATTCTACACACTTTCCCATGCCATTATTAAAAGAAAAATGTCAGGTACTGTCGTGTATATCCATACGCGACATTGCTCTAGGGTTTTTTTTTTTTTTTTTTTTTTCTTCCTCCAATCAGAAATAGCCACATAATGTTGGGTATATCCATACGCGACATTGCTCTAGAGTTTTTTTTTCTCTTCGTCCAATCAGAAATAGCCACGTAGTGTTGGGTAATGTCGGGTATGGAAATATACGACATCCTTGGGTAGATTTGTAAATGTGGAAAAAAGTTGGGCACTGCCGGACAATACTGTTGTGGCAGGGGTAGTACAGTAAGGGTTAATACCTACACATGTTACTAAAGTTAGCAAAAAATTTGATTTAGGTTACTATACTTTTTTTTTGTTGAATTAGGTTACCCATGTATACGGTTTGTTGAATTAGGTTACTCATGTATACGGGTTTGTTGAATTAGGTTACTTGCGTCAACATTCGTTAGATTTTAAGTACAAAATGGTCCTTGTCGTTAGTCGGGCGTCACGGAATTAGTCCCTAGACCACTATTTCAGTTAGTTTGACCGTTTTTCGTCACGGAATTAGTCCCTAGACCGTATTTCGGTTAATTTTTTTTTCGAAATTATTTTTTTTTTCGAAATTAATTTTTTTTCGAAATTATTTTTTTTTTCGAAATTAATTTTTTTATAAAAAATTATTTTTTTCGAAATTAATTTTTTTTTCGAAATTAATTTATTTCGAAATTATTTAAAAAAAAATTAATTTCGAAATAAATTAAATTTCGAAAAAAAATTAATTTTGAATTCGAAAAAAATTAATTTTGAAAAAAATTAATTTCGAAAAAAATTAATTTCGAAAAAAATTATTTTTTATAAAAAAAATTAATTTAGAAAAAATTATTTTTTATAAAAAAATTAATTTCGAAAAAAAAATTAATTTCGAAAAAAATTAATTTTGAAAAAAAAATTAATTTCGAAAAAAATTAATTTTGAAAAAAAATTAATTTCGAAAAAAATTATTTTTTATAAAAAAATTAATTTCGAAAAAAAAATTAATTTCGAAAAAAAATTAATTTTGAAAAAAAATTAATTTCGAAAAAAATTAATTTCAAAAAAAAATTAATTTAAAAAAAAATTAATTTCGAAAAAAATTATTTTTTATAAAAAAATTAATTTCGAAAAAAAAATAATTTCTAAAAAAAATTAATTTCTAAAAAAAATAATTTCTAAATAAATAGGCGAAAACGTAAGAAAACTAACGAAAACGTAAGAAAAATGGTCAAACTAACCGATATAGTGGTCTAGGGACTAATTCTGTGACGAAAAACGGTCAAACTAACCAAAATAGTGGTCTAGGGACTAATTCCGTGACGCCCGACTAACGACAAGGACCATTTTGTAACATGGGTAACCTAATTCAACAAACCTTATACATGGGTAACCTAATTCAACAAAAAAAAGTATAGTAACCTAAATCAAATTTTTTGCTAACTTTAGTAACATGTGTAGGTATTAACCCGTACAGTAATTTTCGCTTTATTTTTTGTTCTTTTGGTTACTTATTTCGAAGTGTACTTGGATAGTGTCTGTGATAATAATAATCGTTTATGATTATAACGTGATGGGAAAATTTGTTCTTTACACATAAAGGGTATAATTGTAAAAGAAGCACTTTCCTTTCCTTTTACTCCCCCCGTCTCAAAATTGTTGTCCACATTTTCTTTTTGGGATGTCTCAAAATAATTGTCCACTTTCTTTTTTAAGTAAAAACTAGAGAATATATTAGGGGAATATTCTCTTTGAGTGGTTGAGATTTATAGTGGTCCCATTTTTATTAAACTTTATGATTTCTCTCTCATGAAAATAATTTTGAGACGGAGGGAGTATATAAACTTGAGAATATAAAATATATCAAGTTTCTTTTTTTTTCTTTTTTTTTTTACGAGAATATAAATAAAATTTTGTATTTCACTTTCTTTCTTTTCTTAACTTTTCTTTTCTTTTCTTTTCTTCTTTTTAAAACTTGAGAACACAGAGTAAACCTTAACCTTTAAAAAACCCTAACCCCTAAACCCTACAAACCTAAACTCGAACAGTAAACCCGTTGAAGGGCTGTGGTTGTTACTGCTGTGGGCATCGTTTGATTGTGGTTGTTATCTCCAAAACTGTTGTGGTTACTGCTGTGATTGGTTTCCCCTTGTTACAGGTTTCTTTTGGGACTAGTTATTTCATACAGTTTATATATATTGGGTTTCGATGTTGCTACGGTTTCCCCGCTTCTTCAAAACAGTTGTGGGCTTCTTCTAAACTCTTTTGTGACTGGTTATTTCATACAGTTTATATATACTGTGGTTTGGTGCGCTTGTTTCAGTGGGGATCTGTTCCGGTTCTCTTGGTTCTAGATACTGTGTTGCATGGTTTTGGGGTTCAAAACTTGTGTATTAGTGTGCTTGCTGCTGTGTTCATTTTGCCTCTGCATTACGGTGTTGTTCCGTGGTTTTGTGGGCTGTAGTGTTGGTCTTTAGTGGTTGTTTTGTATTCACGGAACACACTATCTCTTCTATGATGATTGTGAGATTTCACTGTCCTTTCGTGGGGCTAAGTGGATGTCACGATGGTAGTGGAAATGGGCTTACCAAGACTTCATTGATCACACATCTTCGTGATAGACATTGTAATGGTGAGGCACAAGCTATCACTAAACACTCTCTTGTTTCTGATTTGGTTGTTTTTGAGAGGGCTGAGGTTACTCTTAAGCGTATGGGACTTTGGTTATGTGGTGTTTGTTTCAAGACGCATACTCTCCGGGCTAAGTGTCGCCATGGCTCTGATTTTGTGTCACTCCCTGATTGTGGTGATGGTGTTGTTAGGTTCGTGTTGTATGGTCTCACCAAACCACAGATTCCTTCTTCTGTGCATCTTACCCATGTTGAAGATTTGGTTTTGGACGAGCTTGTTGGCTTTGATTTGCCTCTTCTTGACACTTTGTTGTCTAAGGGGTTGCGCACCGTTAAATCCATCCCTCCCAAGTGTCGCTTAGGGTTCTCTCGGGTTTTGAAAGGAGCTCTTGATAAGGTGATTTGCGCACCTGATGACATTTCTTGCTGGGTTAGTTTATTAGTCTTGCCTACTTGTATCCTTAAAACCTTTTGCCCGAGGAGTAATCAAGAGTGTAGGTCTGCTATTAAGCGTCAACGCCAGGAAGAGTATATTGTTAATGCCATTCGATCTTGGGGCATGTCGGGTGGTAGTTTGCAGCTTGTGAGGGAGGCTTTGGCCGAACCCTCCCCATCATGGTCTAACATTGATGAGGATAACTTGGACTTGGGTGAGCGTAATGTCAAGCAGTGTAAGAGGAAGATTTATGATGGCCATTATACTGCTGCTGTCAGAGTTCTTTTTTCTTCTGGTGTTGCACCTTTTAATGATGCAACTCTTGATGACTTAAAGGTTAAGCACCCTTTCAAAGCTGCTCCCTCTTCGCCTCTTTTACCTATTGATCATCATCACCTCATTGCATCTTCTTCTGTGGTTCTTGATATGATTAAGAGTTTCCCTCGTGGTACGTCTTGTGGTCGGGATGGTTTGCGTGCCCAACACCTTTTGGATTGTTTTAGTGGTGCTGCAGTGGCTATTTCTGATGAGTTACTCGCTTCTATCACCCAAGTGGTGAATCTTTTTCTTGATGGTAAATGCCCTAGGGCGTTGGGTGAGTATATTGCTAGTGCTCCTCTCACACCGCTGGTTAAGCCAGGTGGTGGTATCCGTCTTATTGCTGTGGGGACCATTTGGAGGCGTTTAGTTTCCAAGGTTAGTGCTACTATGATTGGCCATTCTTTGGACGGTTATTTAAATGATCTACAGTTTGGTGTTGGGGTATCTAGAGGAGGAGAGGCTATTCTTCATGCCGTGAATCGGTTGATTGAAGACCGTGGAGATGATGTGGGTCTTTCGATGTTGTTGGTGGATTTCAAAAATGCCTTAAACTTGGTGGATCGTGAGGTTATGTTACATGAGGTTCTCCTTTGTTGTCCTGCTATTTCTCGTTGGGTGGAATTTTGCTACTCCAGCCCAGCTAGATTATATTATGGGGAACACATTTTATGGTCACATCAAGGTGTACAACAAGGTGATCCACTTGGACCTTTGCTTTTTTCTTTAGTGTTACATCCTTTGGTATGTAAGATTAGAGACTCCTTTAGCCTTTCCCTTTAAGCTTGGTACCTGGATGATGGCACTATTATTGGAGATACTTTGGTTGTGGGGGAGGTTTTAGAACTTATCATGGTGGATGGACCTCGTTGTGGTTTGCACCTCAATGTTGATAAAACTGAGGTTTTTTTGCCTAAGGAAGATCCCAGAAGCAGGCTTGTGGGTGTTTTCCCACCTAATATTGCCCGACCTTTGCACGGTGTTAAATTACTGGGTGGGCCCGTTAGTGTGGACTTTGATTTTAGTAGTGAGCTTGTTATGAAAAGAGTTGCCAAAACCATTGAGCTTATGGGTGCTGCTGCTAAGATTAATGACCCTCAGTGTGAATTATTGCTCCTTCGTGCTTGTGCTGGTATTTCTAAATTATATTTTTCCATGCGTACTTGCTCTCCCCGGGTCTTTGAGCATGCTCAGATTTCTTTTGATGTGGCTCTTCGTTCTACTCTAGAGCGTATTGTCACTGCTTCTGGACCTGGTTTTGGAGATTGGCAATGGAGGCTTGCTACTTTACCCTTTGCATTCAGGGGACTTGGTGTTTACTCTGCAGGTGACGTCTTGAACTATGCATTTCTTGCGTCTAGACTTCAATCTGCTAGCTTACAGACTAAGTTGCTTCGACATTCTGGTATCGTAACTTCTGGGCCTTCCTTTGAAAATGCCTTATGTGTTTTTAATGCGAAAATGGAGATTGACCTGTTGAGTAATCCATGTGAGATCGCTGCCCCCAAACTCATGAAGAAACTGGCAGATATATATTTCACACGTGTTACCCAAACTGCCGAATCTATATTTTATTTATCTACTCGACAGATGGCGTTATGGAAATCGCAAATGGAGGACTACACTTCAGACTGGCTTAGGGTGGTTCCGATATCTGGGTTGGGACAGACTATGAACTCCAGGACCTATCGTTACGTGTTATGTTATCGGCTTGGTGTCCCCCTATTTTCTGTTCAGATGTCGTGCTCAGCCTGTTCCAGGGTCTTTGCTGGGGATATTTATGGGGACCATGCTGTATCTTGTGCTGGTATTATTGGTATTAAACATCGGCATAACATGCTACGTGATGTTCTTGTTGACATATGTTCTAGCTCTGGGGTTTAGGCTCGTAAAGAGGTTAACATTGGGCTTTGTGGTGAAAGGGACAAATCTTTACGTCCTGCTGATGTGTTGCTCTACTCGTGGGATGGAGGACTTGATGTATGTGTTGATTTGACTGGATCATCGCCCTTGACGCAAACTGGTATGGTTGATTTCGTACCGGGTCGTGTGGTGATTGAGGCTGCACAACGTAAACGCGTCAAGTATGAGGCTAAGTGCGCAGGTATGGGGTATGGGTTTCTCCCCTTCTCTTTCTCTTCTTTTGGGGAACTTGAAAAGCACGTTGTGACTTTATTGAAGCGTATTTGAAAGTTTTCGATGATTCAAGACATTGGAGCACGTGCTGCTGCTCATATTTTTAGTAGGATTAGCTTTTCTATAGCTAGAGGAGTAGGAGCCCAATTAGTATCTCGGCTCCCTACTAACTTCTTGTAAATCCTATATGTTTCTAATAAAGTGATGTTTTATTAAAATAACTAAATAAATAAATAAATAAATAAATAATAAATAATAAATAATAATAATAATAATAATAATAATAATAATAATAATAATAATAATAATAATAATAATAATAATAATAATAATAATAATAATAATAATAATAATAATAATAAGTGTGTTTTTGTGTGGGCGATTTTGGGTGATGTCTCCATCACCTTCGTCCTCGATCCACCTTATGTATGTAAACCTTTGATTCAACACTACTTGTTGGATCGTGGTTTAGTGTTTGTCCGGTGCTTCATCTTCTTGTTTCTTATCAGTCCTGTAGCCAATTTTGCTCGTCGTGGGATTTTGTTTTGGTTCAACCAAACAGTTTCTGGTAAGGTTTCGCTTCATACGGGTTGGGATCCTTTCCTTCTTGGTGGAGCAGTCCTTTCCCTGGATATCTGTTTTGAGGTTTCTTGGCCGCGGTACTATTTTGTCCATGGGATAATACACAGGTCTGGTTTTGTTTTGCTTAAGGGCCCACTTGCTTTGGGTTGTTGTCCTTGGGAAAGAGAGTTACTTTTTCCTTGGGGGCCCCCTAGCTTTGGGTTGCGATTTGGTGTGGTTGTGTGTTGCAGTTGTATTGCTCAATGGGCCCCACTTCTATTGCTATTTGACTTATCTAATAATAATACTAATAAGTTTAAAGGATGATGGGGTTGGACCGTGGCTTTTGCGTTTTGGTTTAAGGTTGGTGGGTCCTACACAATGTTGCAAAAATCGTGAATCGGTAGCCGGGCGGTCGACCACCCTGCAGCGAGTAATCGGCCGAGGCGGGATTAATCGGTGATTAATCGGATTGGCATTTTTTGCATGTTTTGGGTATTTCTGGAGACCAAACTAAAGATCGTAACTGATTACAAGCCTACTATGTTTCCAAACCTCAATAAAAGGCTCCAATTCTGATTATGAGGCTCATTGTGCATTATAAGTGAAATAAACGATCCCCAAATTAAGTAAAATGCCTAAATTTTCATTTTTTTAAACCTGACCGATTTGGCCGATTCGGCCGATTTTTGGCCGATTCAGCCGATTTTTGGCCGAATCGGCCGATTTTTTGGCCGATTCGGCCGATTTTTGGCCGATTTTTTTGCCTGACCGATTTTTTGGCCGATTTTCACTATTCTACAAGGTACTGGGCCGATTAACGATTAATCGGCGATTAATCGGCCGATTCAGCCGATTTTTGCAACATTGGTCCTACACCCTTGCGATTTGGCTAGTTTACTGATTTTGTTTCTTTAGTTTTGGTTATAATATAGTGGTTAATATTTTATTTTTCTTACTATTAAATCGCACTCTTTATCATGGCTTTCCATGCTGCAACTTGGATATCTTGTCCTCTACAAGGTTTTGAAGGGTGTAAAAGTGGTAATGGTAAAGGGTTTACTAAGAAATATTTTATTGATCACTTGGGTACTCGACATTTTAAAACTGATGTTTTGAAGGCTTCGCATAAAGCGCGTGTGATGAGCGATTTTTCCTTATTTTCTGCATTTGACCAGGCACTTCATCAGGCGGGCATTTGGCTTTGTGGTGAGTGTTTATGCACCCACACTTTTAGTAAGAATTGTAAACATGCCGATGGTGATGTGGTTCTTGCACCTAGTTTTGATGATGTGGCGATCTATGGTATCCCTGTACCTCTTAGACCAGGTTTGAATGTGGTTGATGGTGTCGCTGCTGAGTCGGCTTGTACACTTGCTTCTGATGAGGTTGGCGTTGAGGGGGCCGCTTTGGTGTTGCCCTCACTCGGTGTTGAGCCCACTTGTTTTGACATTGACCTTCTTAGTTGTGTTTTCTCAAAGAAGTTGCGTACGGTTAAATGCATTCCTCCTAGGCTGCGGCTCGGGTTTGCTAAGATTTTTCGCAATGCACTGGACATGGTCCTTGCTAGTCCAGGGGATTTATCGGTGTGGGTGCAACTCCTTATCTTGCCATGTTGTGTTCTGACTACATTCGTGCCTATTAACAGAGCTCAGCGAAGATCTGGCGAGAGAGAACGGTGTCAGTTTGAATGTATTTCTCGGGCTATTCTTAGATGGAGGGATTCCGCAGATAGGTTTGCTTTGGTGATGGATCGTTTGGCTGGAGTAACTCCATCCTTCAGTGGGGTGAAGAAAACCAAAGACCATGATGGAGCCAACCTCGCTCAATGTAAACGTAAACTGGGAGATGGACATTTCACTGCAGCTATTAAGGTTCTCACGTCTTCTGGTGTCGCCCCATCTACTCCTGACACCCTGCTTGAGTTAGAGGCCAAACACCCGTATGCTCCACCTCCGATTTTATCTTCTTCCTTACTTGGCGAGGATGCCCTTTTTGTACATAAAGACTTGGTGTTGAACAGGATTCGTAGTTTTCCCAAGGGGACATCGTGCAGTCGTGATGGGCTTAGAGCACAACATTTAATGGATATTTTGGGAGGGGCTGCTTCTGCTATTGCTGATGATTTGCTAGGTTCTATTACCGGTGTTGTCAACCTGTTTCTTAGTGGAAAGTGCCCTATTCTATTGGGAGAGTACATAGCTAGTGCCCCCTTGACTCCCTTAGTCAAGCCTGGTGGTGGTATACGCCCTATTGCTGTTGGTACTGTATGGAGAAGGCTTGTTTCCAAGGTGGATTCTTCTTCTATTGGCAACTCGTTGAATACGTATTTTTAGGACTTTCAATTTGGTGTTGGTGTCCCTGGTGGCTGTGAGGCTGTTCTCCATTCTGTGAATAGGCTCATTGAGTCTAAGGGTAACGAGGTTGGGCTTTCTATGCTCTTGGTGGATTTTAAGAATGCTTTCAGTCTTGTCGATAGGAGTGTGCTACTTCAGGAAGCCAGGGTGCATTGCCCGTCCATTGCTCCTTGGGTTGAGTTTTGTTATGCCCGACCTGCTAGGCTTTATTATGATGACTTTATCCTTTGGTCTTGTCAAGGGGTTCAACAAAGGGATCCGTTAGGTCCTTTGTTGTTTGCCCTAGCTTTGCACCCTATGGTTCAGTCTATTAATCAGTCTTGTGAGTTTACCCTTCAGGCTTGGTATCTGGATGACGGCACTATCGTTGGAGATACCCTTATGGTTGCCAAGGCTCTTGACATCATCAGGACGGATGGTCCGGCTCGTGGTTTGTTTTTGAACGTTGATAAAACTGAACTCTTCTGGCCTGTGGAGGATCCTCGAAGTAGGGTAGAGGGTGTTTTTCCTATAAATATCTCTCGCCCGATCAATGGTGTCAAACTTCTTGGTGGTTCAGTCAGCTTAGATGATAGTTTTTGTCGGGATTTGGCTTTGAAACGGGTTTCTAAAACCATTACCCTAATTGAGGCAATCCACAAACTTCATGATCCCCAATGTGAGCTCCTTCTTCTTCGCAGTTGTGTCGGGGTTGCAAAATTATCTTATGCTTTGAGGACATGCTCCCCTTTGTATTTACAGGAGGCCCAGGTTTAGTTTGATCAGTCGTTACGTACCTCCTTGGAGAAGATTGTTACCGCCTCAGGGCCGGGGTTTGGTGATTGGCAGTGGCGGCTTGCCACTCTTCCAATCAAGTTGGTTGGTCTAGGAGTCCTCTCAGCGGGTGACATTATCCAGTATGCTTTTCTCGCCTCTCGTTTGCAAACGAGTGATCTACAAGACAAGATACTAACTAAATCTGGTAATGTCTCATATGGTCCTTCTTTTCAGCATGCTCTTGATACTTTCAATAATACTTGTAACATAGATGCTCTCGCTGTCACCAATGACGCTTCTGCCCCCCAAATGATGAAAACCTTGGCAAAATGTTACTTTGGTGTCATTGATAAAGACCTTATTTCTAAGTACTCGCTAAGTCCAAGACAGGTCACTGTTCTCAGTTGTATACGCGCCCCACATGCACAGGATTTTCTTTTCACCATCCCTATTGACGGCTTGGGTCAGAGGATGAACTACCGCCAATTCCGATCTGTGTTGTGCTATAGGCTTACCATACCTATGTTCTCTGAAGGTAGCCTTTGCCCGAGTTGTAATGTGCATCGTATGGACATATGGGGGGATCATGCGGTCCACTGCTCCAGTGAAGTGGGTGTGAAGTTCAGGCATAATCTGGTGCGTGACATTCTTGTGGATATTTGCTCTAAGGTTGGGATCATGGTGCGAAATGAGGCTCCTATGGGGTTCCTTTCGGAGGATGGGAATGAGCTACGGCCTGCAGACTTGTTATTATTTAATTGGCTTCAAGGTAAAGATGCATGCTTGGATGTGACTGGCATCTCTCCATTTGCTGGTAGTGGGGCGACTTCATGGGCTCCTGGGGTAGCCTTGCACAACGCTGTGGAGAAGAAAAAAAGAAAGTATGCATCCAAATGTGAGGACAATGGATACAAGTTCATACCTTTTGCCTTTTCTACGTTCGGGGAATTTGATACAGAGGCTTTGAACACACTTTCACGCATTAGCTATTGCCATAGCACTCAAATAATGCTAAAAGTGGTGTTTTTATCTTTCATAGAGTTAGCTTTTGTATTCAGAAAGGAGTAGGAGCACAACTTGTGTCTCGGCTCTCCTCCAATTTCTTGTAGACCCTTTGAGTTTCTAATAAAGTGTTGTTTATAATTAAATAATAAAAATAATAATAATAATAATAATAATAATAATAATAATAATAATAATAATAATAATAAATAATAATAATAATAATAATAATAATAATAATAATAATAATAATAATAATATAATAATAATAATAATAATAATAATAATAATAATAATAATAATAAATCATCGAAAGTCAAATAAAAGATAATTCTATGTGTGCCGTGATGGTATGATTATTTACGGCTAACGATCAACAAATTGCTAGATTTCTAAGTTTTAAAAATGAGGGTAAAAGTTAGATTTTTTTTTTATCAAGAAATGAATGGTCTAAATTGATTATTTGATTTTTGTTGTATAACAACAAGCCTAGTAGCACAATAAGAACAATAACCAAAGGAACATAAGAGAGTATGAGAAGGAAAGATAGAACTTATGATTGGTGTGTCTTCACATTACATTAGGTGCATCTATTTATAGGGACCTTAACATCAATGGTATTAAGTAGCATAGTGGATGTTACAAGACTAATCAATGCTATTAATAGAGGAGATTAATGTAATGATTAATGTGTACAATCAATATAATAAATATATTCATAACATTCCCCCTTGATTGTACATCATTAAAAATATGCTTTGGATACCGCCTCATTAAAAACCTTGCTAGGAAAAAACCCAGTGGGAGAAAAACCATAGCTAAGGGAAAAAGAGTGCAGTGCGTATTTTACCCCCTCATAACCACTTTACTTGAGCTCACTGAAACACCGCATTCCGATGCCATATATCAATTTCTTAAATGTTAAGGTAGCGAGTGTCTTGGTAAATAAATCTGCTAGATTGTCGCTTGAACGAATCTTTTGAACAATAATGTCGCCATTCTTTTGTAAGTCATGAGTAAAAAAGAACTTCGGTGAAATGTGCTTGGTTCTGTCACCTTTAATAAATCCTTCCTTCAATTGAGTAATGCATGTTGCGTTGTCCTCGTGTAAAATTGTTGGTCCCTCATTTCCAACATGAATACCACAAGATTCACCAATATGTAGTATAACATTTCTTAACCAAACACATTCTCGGCTTGCTTCATGGATCGCCAAAATTTCTGCATGATTAGATGAAGTAGTTGTGATTGTTTGCTTTACGGAACGCCATGAAATTGCAGTACCGCCATGTGTGAATACATAACCAGTTTGAGACCGGCCAATATGAGGGTCAGACCTGTATCCTGCATCTGCATATCCAACTAAATTTGTTTTGGATGAGTTAGTAAAATATAAGCCCGTGTCTTTTGTACCTTGAAGATATCGAAATATTTGCTTTATCCCATTCCAATGCCTCCTTGTAGGACATGAGCTATATCTTGCTAATAAATTTAAAGAAAATGATATATCCGGGCGTGTATGACTAGCGAGAAACATCAATGCTCCAATGGCACTTAAATAAGGTACTTCAGGACCAAGAATATCTTCGTCATCTTTCGGAGGCCGAAAATGGTCTTTTTCAACATCTAGTGACCTTACCACCATTGGAGTGCACATCGAGTGTGATTTATCCATGTAAAACCTTTTCAAAACCTTTTCCGTGTATGCTTCTTGGTGGAGTAAAATTCCATCATTAAGATGTTCAATTTGCAATCCAAGGCAAAACTTGGTTTTTCCAAGATCTTTCATCTCAAACTCTTTCTTTAAGCATTCCATCGCCTTTGGAAGCTCCCCAGGAGTTCCAATTATATTTAAGTCATCAACATACACAGCAATTATTACGTACTCCGACCCAGATCTCTTAGTAAAAATGCATGGGCAAATAGAATCATTTTTGTAGCCTTCTTTTAACAAATACTCACTAAGGCGATTGTACCACATGCGGCCAGATTGTTTTAATCCATACAAGGACTTATTCAATTTTATCCGAGAACTTTTCTCACTTGATTCGGGAAACTTAAATCCTTCCGGAAGTTTCATGTAAATTTCAGTGTCAAGTGAACCATATAAATAAGCAGTTACAACATCCATTAGACGCAAGTCAAGTCCTTCTTGTATTACCAGACTAATTAGATATCGAAAAGTAGTTGCATCCACCACAGGAGAGTATGTCTCCTCGTAATCAATTCCAGGTCTTTGAGAAAATCCTTGTGCCACTAATCTCGCTTTGTATCTCATAATTTCATTTTTCTCATTGCACTTTCACACGAAGACCCATTTATATCCTACAGGTTTTACGCCTTTAGGTGTACGGACTACTTGTCCAAAAACTTCTCTTTTTGAGAGAGAATTCAATTCTGTGTCAATTGCGTCTTTCCATTTTGGCCAATCGTTTCTGTTTCTGCATTCTTGAACAGACTTTGGCTCTTGATCCTCATCATTTTCCATCACTTCTAACGCTACATTATATGCAAATATCTCATCGACGTCGATTTCATTTCGGTTCCACACTTTTCTAGACATGCTATAATTTATTGAGATCTCATCATTTTTAGGTACCAGCGGCTATTTCATAACCGTCATGTCTAGTGTCTCTTCTGGAGACCCTTCTGGTGTTTCTTTTACCTCAAGTTTGCCATCTTTATTATTTGCTCCTTTTTTCTTTCGATGATTTTTATCTTTGGAACCGACTGGTCTACCACGCTTCAAACGTGCTTTAGAATCACTACCAATTGTTGGTTTTCCTTCATGGACACATATTTTAACAGGAGCATTAACAGCTGGTATATGTGACTTAGTCACTCTCTTTGGGTCAGTAAATGCGTCTGGTAATTTATTTGCTAAGTCTTGTAAATGAATTATCTTTTGAACTTCAAGTTCACATTGTTTAGTTCAAGGATCAAGATGAGACAATGATAATTCATTCCAGCTTAGTTCACTTTCCAGCTATTTTTTCTCTCCCCCCAATGTTGGGAATACTGACTCGTCAAAATGACAGTCAGCAAATCGAGCCATAAATACGTCCCCCGTTGATGGTTCTAAATACTTAATTATAGACGGCGAATCATACCCAACATATATTCCCAACCTCCTTTGAGGTCCCATCTTTGTGCGTTGTGGTGGAGCAATTGGAACATAGACCGCACAACCAAAAATCCTTAAATGGGATATATTTGGTTCCTGACCAAAAACCAATTGTAATGGGGAAGAAGTATGATAACTTTTTGGCCTGATGCGAATTAGTGTTGCTGCATGTAAAATTGCATGGCCCCAGGCAGAAACTGGTAGGTTTGCTTTCATTATCATTAGCCTTGCAATCATCTGAATTCATTTGATAAACGATTCAGCAAGCCCATTTTGTGTATGCACATGAGCTACTGGATGTTCAACACTTATACCAATCGACATACAAAATTCGTTGAATGTTTGAGACGTAAATTCACCAGCATTGTCCAAACGTATTTTCTCTATTGGATAATCCGGAAAATGTGCTCTAAGTCTAATTAACTGGGCAAGTAGTCGCGCAAACGCCAGATTGCGACTTGATAGTAAGCACACATGTGACCATCTAGTTGATGCATCAATCAAAACCATAAAATACCTAAATGGTCCACAAGGCGGATGTATGGGCCCACATATATCCCCTTGTATCCTTTCAAGAAAATTAAGGGACTCATTCCCAACTTTAGCCGGTGATGGACGTGTAATCAACTTTCCTTGTGAGCATGCAACACATGTAATATCCTTAGTTTGAAAAATTTTATTGTTCCTTAAAGGATGCCCACATGAGTTTTCTGTAATTTTTCGTATCATTGTTGACCCGGGATGGCCCAACCGGTCATGCCAAACAATAAAATTCTCTCGGTCTATAAACTTCTCATTTATGACTGCATTTGATTCAATTACATTAATCTTAGTGTAGTACAAACCGGAAGAAAATGCGGGTAATTTCTCTAATACACGCTTTTTACCCATAATCATATTTGTAACGTGAAGGTACTCTATTTGGCCTTCACTTGTTGTCTCAATATGGTATCCATTTCTACGGATATCTTTAAAACTCAACAAGTTCCTTTGAGACACGGGGGAAAATAATGCATTATCAATTTTAAACAGTGTTCCTCCCGGTAATAATATATTTGCTTTTCCCAATCCTTCGATCAATTTTGCACTACCAGATATAGTGTTAACATTCAATTTTTGTATATTTATTTGAGAGAAATATTTTCTCTTCTTAAGAATTGTGTGTGTAGTTGCACTATCCACTAGACACACATCTCCATCATCAGTAGTCAAAGTAGCTAGTTGATCCATGTTCTTCAAAAAAATACAAATTTATTATAAGAAAATAACTCAGGTATAGTAAAATAGTGAAATTTTACGATTACTTTCGTTAAATTATGGAAATTAATCATGATCTATATCGCAACATATAAGAGTTGTGCTATCCATATAGATGGTCACAATATAGGTACATTATATATTGATAGCAATCAACCCAAATATAACTCACATGCGTATGCATCAAGATCTATCTATAACGGCCTTTTAGCAATCATCTTCAATTTTCTATAATTTCTTTCATGATATTATGGAAAATCAATTCACTAGAGAAAACACTGAGAGTTATTCGTGCTAAGAATTAATATTGTAATAACTAAGGTTTAGGTTACATAACAATCTCAAGATATCTAATGCACCTTAATACTAGAACATAATTAATTCCACACCTATATGTGTTTATAAGATGCATATCTTCACTTGCTACGCACATAGTCGAAATTCGAAATGTTATTTGACTCATAAAATGCAGATTTAAGCATATAGACAATCTTAGGGGCCTCATTACTTGTAAAGCTATAAATATCCATTAACACTGATAATTTATATATATGTTTTGACGATTAACAACTATTCAAGAAATACATTTATACGAATAATAACGTATGGTTATATATCATAACTGTAATTGTCTTATGTTCAATAATGTTATTATATCTAAGAGCGTAAAAAACTTATAGTTCAACTTCTAAGATAGCAAACAGGGGCATGTTATAGCCACAAATTAGAATAAAAAAAAATGTCACAAACGAGATATATAATTTTAAAGCAAAACTAAGACTAATAAGGGATAAACATCAAGTAAACACAAATATTGTATATCTAAATGCCCCAGTAACAATGAGTTTGCAAACCTTAAAGACGATATATATTAGATACCAATAATGTACGTGACCTAAGTAACAATAAGAGTTATCATATATAGCTTTTACCATAATGATCGCTAATCAAATGTGCATGCAACTGTTTCAATTTACATCAGTTATGATAAAATAATAAGCAACTTTAATCCAACAATGACGACAGTAAAGCAGATTTCCAACAGACTAACATACAAATTTTCAACAGATCAACTCACTGGTAATATTACGCTCCTAAATTATATTTACATGGATATTAACTATTTCAATTTGTGTGATATGCGGTATGAATTCTAGATTTACTATCAATTTCATTGATGCACGTTTCTAATTTTTATATTATAGATTAATAACTAGTCATGTATACATAACGAATGTTACAGAGATCTAATAACAACATACAAATACAAATATACTTTTCCTTTCAAACAATAATAAAGTTCAAATAGGAGACATAATTGATTGTACGTAGAACAAAAGTAAAGTCACATAATCAAAATAATAGTCTCATAGCGTAAACAGTTAAGTCGCAAACAATTTAAAACATAAACGCAATCAATCATTATCAAATTCATATAGCATATAGATACCAGTAGAAGCATCAAGCATTATCAAAGATATAATAAAACATTAAACAAAATGTGGTGTTATGATAAGATATTATAATACATGTGGGATCTCAACAAAACAGGCCAACATAAAAATAAATGTCGAGTGCTCAAAATAAAAATTTATAATGATGATTTTCATATGTAGGCATAAAACATATGTATTTTAACATGTATTAATCATAACAAAAGGAATTAAAAATTACATGATGAAAACAGTATTAGATCCAAAACAAATAATTCGAAACATTAAACTACTACATCATATGATACGATGATAAATTAATATTTAAAACGCATACATGAATGATAATACAAAAGGCCTTATGATCAACACATTTATACGTCAGAATGTCAGATCTAATTCTCTATTTAGCAATAATGGGTAGAAAATAATAATAATTAAAAATAGATCACTTATCCTTTTTATGAGTTATATTCGGTTATACAGTAATAATTTATTTGGTTTATCATTATCAACATCATGAATATTCAATCAGACATAGAGATATATATTAACTTATGGTCTATCAAAACAATCATGCACAGGATAAATAACATTTAACTGATGCGCATAAAAAAAAACATGATTCGGAGCGAAGACATACCAGTGATAATCGAGACAAAGAAAAAAAACTTTAGAGCGTGCTGATAACGTGTTGTATAACAACGAGCCTAGTAGCACAATAAGAACAATAACCAAAGGAACATAAGAGAGTATGAGAAGGAAAGATAGAACTTATGATTGGTGTGTCTTCACATTACATTAGGTGCCTCTATTTATAGGGACCTTAACATCAATGGTATTAAGTAGCATAGTGGATGTTACAAGACTAATCAATGGTATTAATAGAGGAGATTAATGTAATGATTAATATGTACAATCAATATAATAAATATATTCATAACAATTTTCAATTTTTTTTTATCTATATTGAACCAAACTCATATAAAGTATATCATACAAATGTGAGAGTGTGAAACTTAATTATTATTGGACTAATGACTTGAAAATGTATCCAACTTGTCATTTTTTGTTGTTCTGTGTAGCCTTCTTTCTTTTTCTTATTAAAACACAAACCTTTTGAATTTCGTCTATTGTGTGTATTTTGTGACCGTTTTACCCTTACTTTTTTCAAAATTTGAAGGGTAAAATGGTCATTTTACATGAACAAACGGTCACAAAATACACACAATAGACGAAATTCAAAAGGTTTGTGTTTTAATAAGAAAAAAAAATGCTACACGGAACAACAAAAATTGATAAGTTGAATACATTTTCAAGTCATTAGCCCATTATTATTATATAATGTTTAAGGTGATTAACCTCTTGTTTTTCAAAATCTATTAAACTTAATTTATAATTTGTTTGTGGTTTAAACAAAGTAAAATCGAATCAGATAAAAGTATTACGATCTTATATATAGTTAATATTGGGATCTTATTAATGCTTACAAAAGTCTTTATGTAAAATCAAAAGTCTTTATAACTGTTTTGTTAATCTAGTCAATTTTAGATTGAAGGACACGAAAAAGATAAGATTTGAACATATAATTTAAGATTGAAGTAGAAGTTGAAATATTTTACTATGGACATACTATAGATACCCCTTGTGATGTGACATAATGGGGGGTTGAGTTGAGATCCATAAAAAACCCACACTTGCCATAGAACCAATCAACCAATCCTAACCATACAATCCAATTTGATCTAAAGGCTGAGATCAAATCTGCTATTTACACTTGAAGGGCAAAAAAGACAATTATATATAAAAAAATTAAAAAAAAAATATATATATATATATATATATATATATATATATATATATATATATATATATATATATATCTTCATTCTTTCCCAAAAAAACACGCACACACAAAACCCCTTTCTCTCACTCTCTCTAGCCGACACCACCACCACCTCACCTCCGGCCACCACTAGTGCACCACCATTAACAGCACACCGCCACCACACAATCCTTGTGATCCAACTAGTTTAACATGACCTAGATCGATCAATTTATCTTATGACCTTTGGATCTGATCAAGACCACCATTTTTTGCAAAGATGAGTTTATATCCGTCGCTCCGCCACCACCATCATCATCTGAGATCGTTATGGACGAAGAAAATATAGCTGAGATAATGGTGGATGCTGAGGCTATGGAAGAAGAAAATATAGCTGTTAATGAAGGTAAATCACATGTTTTTCTGTTTTTCTGTTTTAGTTTTCTGTAACAAAGAAGAAAAGAATTACATGTGATTCTAGTAGAATCACATGTGATTCTGTTCTGAAATAAATAGTGTTTGATCAGATCGTTATGATGGATGAAGATGAGATAAATAGTGTTTGATTCTAGTAGAATCACATGTGATTTTGTAAAAAAAAAAAAAAAAAATATGTTATCTTTATGATGGATGATGAGGTTATGGATAAAGATGAGATATTGGTGGATGCTGAGGTAGAAGAAGAAAATATCGCTGTTATTCAAGGTAAATCACATGTGATTCAGCTAATTTTTTTGCTTTTCCAGCTTATTTTGTATATGAGTAGATTCTGTTTTATCTATGATTCTGATGGAAATCACAAAGAAGAAAAGAATCATATGTGATTCTTGTAGAATCACATATGATTCTGATGGAAATCACTCTATTTTTTGTTAAAAAAACAGCATCTGTGATGACACCAAGACCAACTTTATATGCACATGAAGAAACTCCTGGAGGATCAGTTTATTGGGAACCTGTTGTTGATGATATTTATTTACCTGTTGAGGGGAAAAAGTTTAATACGATAGAGGAATGTATTGAAATGTACAACAAATATGCTGAAATAGCAGGCTTTGAAGTTAAAAAATCAGCACAAAAAAATACAAGAAGTGGTTTGGTAAAAAGTAAGTACCTTATGTGTAATAGGCAAGGGCTTCCAAAAGAGATAAATATAAACACATTGGATCTTGAAAAGAGTGATAAACAAGTCAGAAATACAAGACAACGGTTAACAGGTTGTATGGCGCGAATATTCATAACTTTGGATGATGTTTCTGGACAATATGAAGTAACTAAATTCATTGCTAAGCACAATCATTTAATGAATCCGAAAGAGTATGAGCATCTAAGAAAGAAACAAAGGAAGATGACTCAAGCGGAAAAGATGTTCGTTGTGAAAGCTTCAAATATGAAACTTGGTGCGACAAAGGCGCACCATTAGTTATGTAGCATTAAAGGTGGTTCTCAATATGTTCATGGCACAAGCAATGATTTCAAGAATCATCAAAGAGATATAAATGTATGCGTAGGTGAAAGTGACGCGCAAATGCTTATAAACAAAATGGAAAACCGAAAGAAATATGTGCCGAACTTTACATTTCATTATAAGGTTGAAAAAAGTGAGTTGGTTGCAATGTTTTGGGAGGATGAAGTTGCCAAATGCAACTATAAGGAATTTGGAGAAATAGTATCATTTGATGCAACATTCAGAACTAACAAGTAAGTAACTTTTCAAAGCTGTTAACAAATTCATGAATAACATGTGATTTAGATGAAGCACTTGTCATTCAATCTGAATCACATATGATTATGTGAGAATCACATGTGATTCTCACAGAATAACATGTGAAAACTTTTTATTCTATTTTGAAATTTTTGTGTGAAACTTTTGATATTCAGGTACGACATGGTGTTTGTTCCATTCACCGGGATAGATAATCACAAAAAGTGTGTGACACTTGGTGCAGGAATGCTTCTAAGAGAAGATGCAGAAGCTTACACATGGCTACTGAAATCATTCATGACGGCACATGAGAAACAACCAAAAATGATTGTAACGGATCAAGATGGAGCCATGAAGTTAGCAATTGAAGCAGTTCTTACTGAATCCAAACACAGACTATGCATGTGGCATATCACCCAAAAAAATTCCAGCAAAGGTATTTTAATTCATACTATTTTAAAATTGCAAAATACGATTTATCACATAGAATCACATGTGATTCTGTTGTAATCATATATGATTCTATGTGAATCACTATATCTATTTCATGAATAACATAATTTTTTTTTTTTTACAGATTTGTAAAAAAATCTATAATGAAACTGATTTCAAAAAGCGCTTAAACAAGATTGTGTGGAATATGTTCATGGAACCATTGGAGTTTGAAGAAAAATGGACAAAATTGATTGAAGATTTTGGATTGAAAGACCACAAATGGATGAAAAAGATGTTTAGACTTCGAGAAATGTGGCTACCAGCGTATTTTATTGACTCACCACTGTTTGGATTGATGAGAACTACTTCAAGGTCTGAGAGTGAAAACGCTTTCTTCAAAAATTTCACAAATCACGGGTCAACATTGGTTAATTTCATGATGTGCTTCGAATCAGCAATGGAGAGGCAAAGGTATAGGCAAGAACAATTGGACTTTAACACATTTGACTCAGCTCCCAAACTTTCTACACAGTTCAATATGGAACACCATGCATCTAAAGTATATACAAGAACAATATTTCTGCATGTTCAAAAGGAATTAAAAGAAGCTTGTTGGTCTTGCACAATAGAAGAGTTTAAAACGGAAGAGGGTTGTGAGATGCTTAGGGTTAGAGATAAGAATGATGCTTCTTATAGGACACTTTATAAAGAAAAAGGAGAAGAAGAGGTGCATGAATGTGAAAAAGTAGCCGAATACAAGGTAAATTTACTTGCATATTATTAAATGTTTTTTAGCTGTTATCATTGAATATAAAAAATCACATGTAATTCTACTAGAATCACATGTGATTTCCAGAAGAATCACATGTGATTCCAGAATTAAAAAAGTTCTAATTTTCTTCCCTTTCATTTCTATAATAAGGTTCTGCGTTCTCTTGAAGACGGGTCAGTGGAATGCACTTGTAGGCATTTTCTTCGATTCGGGTTCTTATGGCGACACGCATTCTGTGCTTTGAAGAACCGTGATGTTCAAAAGATCCCGGAAAAGTACATTTTAAGGCGTTGGAGGAGAGATATAATACCACCTGCACTGAGAAGAAACACAAACAGGTATGGAGAAAAAAATGAACCAATTGAGAAATTAACAAATGAGGCTACTTTCGTGGTAGACGAGTGTTTATTTTTGTTGGGTAAAGATGAAGGCAAGTTAGGAAAGTTTGTGGAAGAATTGAAATCAATCAAGAAAGGAATTGAGGCTGAAGTGCCTATACCTCCTTACCGCAAAACAAAAGATGTAATTGAGGATATATATATATGCAGTTGAGAAACCTGAAAAACATGTGGTCAACAATCCATCCAAACCTTCAAACAAAGGTTGGTCTAAAGAAGCACGTAGAAAGAGTGGAAGAGAAATAGCACTTGACGAGACATCTAAGCGGAAAAGGAAATGTGGATTCTGTGGAGAAAAGACTAACAATCACACCAAGTCGACATGTCCGTTGAATCCAAAGTATATTGAAAAACTGGCAAGAATTGCTGTTGCACAAGAGCCTAGAACTTATGCAGGTGAACAACAAACAAGAAATGTCGCAGCTGAAAAAGCGACTAACGCTTCTTGAACAACTATTTCTTTAAATTTGCGTTTTACATATCATACTTTGATTAGGTTATTTATTTATTTTTGTTAAACTGTTGGAAAAGTGTTATGAGGATCTTAATTGAATACTTTTTGTTTGATGTTGCAGCAGATTAGATATTTTTGTTTGCTTAGACATGGTTTTTTCTTAAGAATCACATATGATTCCCAAGAATCACATGTGATTCTAGATAAATCACATGTGATTCATTAAGAATCATATGTGATTCATTAAGAATCATATGTGATTATTTATGAATCATATATGATTTGTATATAGAATCACATGTGATTCATAGAGAATCATATGTGATTTTTGTTTATTGTTCTAGCAGATTTTCTATTTTTAACTAAACATAAATGCAAGATGTTAAATTACAATAAAAACTTTAAAACATACAATAGAAATAGTAAAGTAAACTACCATCAGATTTTATAATACCATCAGAAATTGTTCAATACTACATCAGATTTTACCAAAAGACTACCCATCAGAAATTTTTCAATACTACATCAGATTTTACCAAAAGACTACCCATCAGAAATTTTTCTATACTACATCAGATTTTACCAAAAGACTACCCATCAGAAATTTTTCTACACTACATCAGATTTTACCAAAAGACTACACATCAATTTACCACATATACTACCATTAGATTTTACCAAAAGACCATCTATTTACTTTTTCACGATCGGCCCTGTTCTCAACGCCATCTTTTTCTTAACCATCACTTTTGGAACCTCTTGATTCTCAACGCCATCTTTTTCTTTTTCACGGTCGGCCCTCTTCTTGATTGCATTCACAATAATTGAGATCTTTGTTTGTTCAGGTAAGTGACAAACCGTATTTTCATGTCAAAATTTTAACTTTGAAATTTTTACTATTCATTCCCGAAAAAATTACTATTCATTATCGTAGTTTTTACTATTCATTATTTTTCAAAAATTTGATTTTTCGAGTATTAATTTCAAGAAACTTTCAGAATTTAATCGCATAACCTAGAAACATCATTTGGTGCACAAAATATAGACTAGAGTTAGTCTACATATTGCCAGTGTCATCATATTCATTTTAGGTCTTGCATGTGTTTGCATTATTTTTCATTCACATTTATTTATTTAAATAAACGCTTTTACACGATTTTCGTGCATGAACAATATCCCCGATACTCCCAAAAACGGTCCTAATATATTTTTATACTCATTACAATGTAACAAAAATTCTAATATTATTTTACCCGGTATTTTAAATTCATTTAGTATATATATATTCTTAAATATATATATTTACGATAACTTAAGTATTTGCGAAACAATAATTATTTAAACACCCGATACTTATACAAAATGCATTTTCATAATTTTTATTGCTTTATTACACTTTATTTTGTTCCGCTAAAATTTATTTCTAGTTAACTTAATACCTAAATAATAAATATCTAACTTTTAATTATCCTAAATTAAATATTTTAAAGACAAAAAGACATGAACATTTATGAGCCTCCAAGCCCCCCCCCCCCCCTTTTCCCCCAAAATTCGGCTAACATGCCCCACATATCCCTCCTTTTTTACTTTTGACCAAAAGTTTGAAATTACCATTTTACCCTTTCATTAAAATTACCAAAATACCCTTTTTTGCACTATAAATAGAAAAGTAAACTAAGCCATTTTCTTACCAAATTTTTCACTAAACTCTCTCAAAAACACTTCATATATTTTGGCCATAAGCAAGAAATATTTGGTTTTGCTAGTTTCAAGTGTTTTACGATCGTTTACGGGTTTTATATTAACTACAAACTGATTTGGAGTAACCGTTGGGGATCTATTGTTCTAAATCCTTCAAAAACCTTCTAATATCAAGTAAGTATGAAATAAATTTTTATACTTTTCATTTGGTGTATCATGTGTTCATTATGCTTAATTGTGCATTTCTTAAGTTTAAATCACATTTAAACTCATTATTTCACATATATCACCTATGAGCATGTTTGTGAATTTTTATGGTTAAATCAAGTATATACAAGTTCTATAAAATTATTGGATGAGAAAAATGAGTATTTACAAGTCTTGGATCATTTTTTTGATTGATTTACAAAGTTTATTGTTATATACAAGTTTATAAAAGTCTATAATTGTTTTAATGCATTTTTAGTCATTTTTACTAGATCTACACATTTATTATGTTAATATGGTCATTTTGAATATATTAAAAATATGGAAGAAGTTGGTAGAGGAATATAGATTAGTTTAGTGTTGTTATTACAAGCGGATTAGTTTAGAAAATAGATTTATGAAAAGTGCACGAAAGCGCTGCCAAAATTTCTAATTTTCAAAAAAATATATTATTTTACAAGATTTTCTCATCGAAATAGAAAATAGATTTTATAACAAGAACGTGCCCGTTTGAATGAGTATAAACGGGTTTATAACGAAAGAGATATGAATATTTCTAAATCTATTAGCGATAACTATTTTCAGAAAATAATAGCGCGCTGTCCAGATTTTTACCATAGTAAAACCAAGCTATAAGAGATAAACCGAGTCCCCGAGACTTCAAAATATGTCAGTATACTTAAATACCTTCACGAGGATAGGTAGAACTTTAAAAACCGAGCTATAATGAATAAGTTGTGTCTTAATAAAGTTAACGGCGAAAACTATTATTTTGACAGCTTTTCTAATAGAGAATAATAACCAGATTTTATTCTTAGAAATGGATTTTAGGCACTTTGGGTGCGGTTTTGGATAAAATATCATACACGGAAGTTGTAGGATTTTGATTACATACTTTAGTCGATTCGAAGACTTTTCAAAATATATTTCTGAATCATTCATATCATGGTTACGATACACACTTGCTAAAAGTCCAAAAATGTTATATTTCAGAACCTTGTTAAAGAATATCTAGTAACGTATTTTCATTTCAAACTCACAAGCAAACATGAACGGGTGATATAACTTTCACAAATTGCATTCACGATAGCATTTCATGACCTATATCATATCATTCATATTAGGTCGCGGTTAGAGTCCGAGCCTTATTTCAGTGTACCCATTTTTGCCATTTTCATAACAGTTGTATCAGGTGAGTTCATGGCCCCTACTTTTACTTGTTTTATAACTGTTTTGGGGGAGAATACATGCTCATTTTTACTTAAACTCCATGCTTGTTTTACTTGAAACGTGATTTTTCCTTTTTTTTCAAACATTACTGATTGGCTGAAATACTTGATTGATTACTCGAATGTATTATGTGTTTACCTGTTACACACTTGATTATTTTCTTATGGACACAAGTGCACTAAAATATTACAGATTCCTTATGTTATGAACCGTTAAACGAAAAATTTGTTAATAGATCTATTGGGACTGAACTCCCCGTCCGAGTGGTTTCCCCACTTGGCTGGTATGTCAAACGGACGCATAATCATTTGAGGAACCTTGGGTGTCCTAGGTGGACATCTACCTGAAACTTTAGGTGTCCGGGTGGTTCCCCCACTTGACTGGTATGTCAAACGGATGCTCAAACCAGAAATATTACGGCTTCGGTGTCATGAGCTTAATACAACAGTAACTCTTTCTATATTTGGAATACATTGGTCGTTGAAATCTTGTGGTCCATACATAAATTGTTGTTTACTTAAACCTATGAACTCACCAGCTTTATGCTGACCCTTTTAGCATGTATTCTCAGGTGTTGATCTTTACTATAGCACAATCTATTGTTGGAGGCGCTTGGCATTGGCACGGTCATAGGCTACTCTGATATATTTGGGACCACTTGTTTACTTATATGGGCCTTATTTCCGCATCAAATTAAATGTTGTAAACTTATTTACTATGATAGTGTAACTATTTTTCTAAATGTATAAGGTAAATCCGTTCTCTTTACTTTGTGTTGTGATCCAATTTAGTAGCACCCCAGCGACATCATCTTCCGCTACGACCCATTTTTGGGGGTGTTACAGATTGGTACCAGAGCCTTGGTTATAGAGAACTGGGTATTTTTAAAACCTAGACTATAACTACTTTTACGAAAACTTAACCCTATGACCACCACGTGCCTGCCTACCAAGCCTATTGCCTCACACTTTTCAAAAATTCATGTGACATCTAGGCATTTTATACTACATAAACATATCAGTATAATGATATATACACACTTGGAATTTTTTAATCACTTTATATAAACACTTGATTTATTTTGACATCATATACCTCTTTGTAGATGTTATGTCAGTACCCGTATTTTCCAATCACGTATCTAACCGTACTACCTTCTGTGCAATGGGTTGTGAAAACATAGGTTACAAGTCTTGTATGGGCGGGACTTGCAACTGAATGGTTTGACATCGCGTTTGCTTTGTGGATATTTTCTCAAGAATTTTTGGACTTATTACAAGTATAACTAAGCTGAGTATTTCAAAATTCATTAAACCTTGGTTAAATATAGTCTGATCAACTATGTTTAACTTAGGGACAGTGGGACATAGCCTGATCACTTATGTTCGACTAAGAGATGAATTTTGCGATACCGGGAGTAGTTATATTAGAATTATGTTCAGGATAATTTCCTACTCAAAAATCCAATAAGCACAAATACTTTTGTGTGAGTAAAGAAGCATTGCATAACATAAACATTCACATCTATGCACAATACACTTGCATCACATTATTTTTTTCATCACAGTCTTATTATTTCATGGTCACCCTCGCCTCAAACCTTGTACTCGATCGATGAGTCGACTAGTCTTTCTAAGAATGACCCTCCATAGCATATACTGGGAAGATCCCTTGATATAAGTAAACGATGATAGAACCACTAAACTTTTAAAGGTCTAGAATCATACCATAAAGTTGAATTACAACTCAACAGAAGCCTTAAGACTCTACGGGGTAATTCGAACCACTATCTTTAGAATAATCACCTAAACCCTTACTATTTCTTTGGAAGTACTAGATTGTTTAGGTTATAAGGTTTATTGAAATATCATTACTCACTAATCAAAACCATAGAAGAGAATCAAGCAACATTGTCGTAGACCATAGCTAACGACATACCATGCCTTGACACTGTATCACCACTGTATAAGTTACCTCATTCGTTTTATACAATAAGATTCCCTTGTTGGTAGTAAATGCACTAAGCTAGACTATTGATACACCATTTCCTTCACAACACTGTGCTTTTTTTAGAAGTTCTAAATAACTCGTCATCATAAATCCATTTTATGTGACCTCACTTCCACACCGAGATGCCAAGAAATCTTAACATACCGAACGACCATTGATACACAGTTTCCACTCGTAAATCAGAAAACGTAGGATCCAGTTGATTTATTTCAAACCACTAGAACAACAATTTAAGTCATAACACATCTTAAAACATGTTTGAATTTTCATAAATTCTTTTTATACCATTTTTACGATCTTGAGGTTAAAACCATTTTCTCCTGTTTTGAACTCTTTGAACCTTTTGATACTTGAACGTTTTGCTATATGATGAACTCTTTTGACTTATTTTAAAACTTTTGGTAAAAATTTATACTTGAAACATTTAAAGTACTTGAACTTTGGAACTATGTAAACTGCCTAAATTATGGAATTATTTAAACCTTTTAAACTAATTTCTTTTTAAAGTACTAAGTCTTTTGAGCTGTATTTGGGACCAAAAGCTGTATGGTCTTAATTCCTTAATATACTGGATCATTTTAAATCATTTTGGTTAAAATTGTATACACATCTATTCAAATAAAGAGTGTGAGCAAAACGCACAATCCTGAAAGCAATTCTGAAAAAAGAAAATAAATAAATAAATAAAACCAAACACCATGTCATTATGTTATTTTACTCCAAAGCAGTTAGGATCTTGTATTAGTAGAACCTAGACCGCGGATTTGACTAAGATCGAGGAAATTAAGAAAGGTCTGCACTATCAAGTTATCATCATTAAGATAGATATAGCAACATAGACGAAGTAAGAATTCTGATTATAAAGTTTCATTAAAACCCAAAACGTAAAAAATCAAATTCGACAAAAGTATCCACACCTTTTTACCAACATCACCTCAGAAACCAACATGAACTGAATTCAGGGACTGAATTCCTTTAAGGGTGGAAGACTGTGACAAACCGTATTTTCAGGTCAAAAAATTTAACTTTGAAATCTTTACTATTCACTCCCGAAAAAGTAGCTATTCATTATCATAGTTTTTACTATTCATTATTTTCTGAAAATTTGATTTTTCGAGTATTAATTTCAAGAAACTTTCATAATTTAATCGCATACCCTAGAAACATCATTTGGTGCACAAAATATAGATTAGAGTTAGTCTACATATTGCCAGTGTCATCATATTCATTATAGGTCTTGCATGTGTTTGCATTATTTTTCATTCACATTTATTTATTTAAATAAACGCTTTTACACGATTTTCGTGCATGAACAATATCCCCGATACTCCCAACAATGGTCCTAATATATTTTATACTCATTACAATGTTACAAAAATTCTAATATTATTTTACCCGGTATTTAAATTCATTTAGTATATATATATTCTTAAATATATATTTACAATAACTTAAGTATTTGCGAAACAATAATTATTTAAACACCCGATACTTATATGATGAAGCGAAAAGTGTACCGCTTTTAAGGGGTCATTTAAGCCCTAAATCGTATTTATTTGATCAAATATTGCCCTAAATCGTTCCTTTTGTCATTTTAGGTACTTTTGAGGAGAAATCTGGAAAAGGAGGCATTTTGGACGTTTTTGGAGCATAAAAGTGAAGAAAACGACAAAGTCTCAAAAATCGGCTGAAAGTTACCTTTGACGGCGTCATATTTAACCCTGGACAGCGTCATGCCTTGGCAAAAGTGGTGGATGTGAAATTTACTCATGATAAGCCAGAGAAATTGCATGGAAATTCTGACGGCGTCACGCTTTAATCTGATCAAGGTCGTCACGTTATAATTCAAAGAGGGACGGCGTCACGTTCATAGTCTGACGGCGTCAAGCCTTGATAAGCCAGAACGGATTTTGGAGAGCTAAAGAGGGACGGCGTCAAGAAGGTCATCCGAGAACCCTAAAAGCGGCGAGGTGACGGCGTCACACTCCATAACGTGACGCCGTCAGATCCAAAAGTCTATATATAGTTTTCTAATTTTTTGTCATTAGGGTGGAACTTATTGGGGAACTTTGTGTGTGAAAACCCTAGGACGAATTTGGCAGCTCTTTCAAGGCTTTTTGCCTTGAGATCTTCCATGTTACATTGAAGATAAGTTATCAATTAATCATTCAATATGTCTATGTGTTGTTTGATTCTATCTTATTCTTGTCTTTTGTTTAACATGTTAGGCTAGATTTATCTTGTGTTTGCTTAGATCTAATGAAACCTAGCTATTGATTATTGGTTATTAGTGTGTTGTTAGTTGTATTGGATGATTGTTCATCTATGTTAGGCTTAAGAAAACTGGCTAACTTCCTATTCGGTAACTTGCTTGAACGTCTTAAGAAACATGAACCAATGCGTACTAAAGGTTTTTATGGTTGTATTTAATGCACAAGCGAATTCTAGTGATCCCATGTTAGGAGCTTCCTAGCCGGCTCGACATAGGAGTGAAGTAGGAGCTTGTAGAGTTGGGGAAGTACGTACGCCACCCCACGAATGGTATTAAGGAATACACCCGTCATCCACGCGACTAATACACACTAATCAACTGGTAAAAGATAGTTAGGGAGTAAGGAAATCTAAGTAAACACATTTCCCTCCACATAAGTTTTCACCAACATTTTCATTTTCTGTTATTTTATTTAATTTGTATTCGTAGTAATTTGGGTTAGTTGACTAGCAACTAATTCCGCCCACTCTTTCAAACCCGAGATTTTACTTGCTTTCATAAAATTATAAAAACATAAAAAGAATCTTCTCTCACCCTTAGACCTATTAGAGTAATTTTTCATACCTAACGAACACTATTCCCTATGGAGAACGATCAATCCCCCGTACTTACCACTACACTATACTACATCGGTCAGGTACACTGCCTGGTGGGGTTGTAAGCCTCTTGAGATCCCTTGAGAGGTAAAACCTGCTGTAAGGTTGCAAAACCACGCATCAAGTTTTTGGCGCCGCTGCCGGGGAATAGTTATTGTTTAGGTTGAATTTTTATTTTATAGGTCTACTCACTAGATTCCTTTCTAGTGAGATTTTTATTTTCTTTTTCTAGGTTTTCTTTAGTCTATCTATTTTCTTTGTGCTTTTGTTCGTAACAGATTTTCATTGACTATTCAGTTTGCCATTATGGAAAACGCGAATCCACCCCTTACACCTGGCGAAGTGGCTTTGTTGCGTAGCCAACTTGAGAATGAGATTAGTGAGCTCAGGGAGCTCAGTAGAATGATTGATATAGAGCTTGATTATGCCTTGAACAACTTAGGGACCGCCATATACTCAGATAATTACTTAGAACGTAATAATCTTACGGTTGATAAGTTGATTGAGAAAATTGATGAAATGAAGGCAGATCCTAGGTTGGATGATTGTTTCAATGAATACCCCACTAAGGAGGAGATTGCTTACTATAACAACCTAGTTGATAACCCTCGACCACCTTTTGTTAGAATTGACCCAAAGATTAAGAGAGGTGATCCCGGGAATGTGAAGATACCATGTATGATTGGGTACCAATACGTTGAGCATGCTTACATTGACTGTGAATCCCCAATCAACGTTATGTCCTCAGGCCTTTATAGCCAGATCATAAACACACCACTTGAGCCTAGGATGGACCCCAAGTGTCCAGGCGGAGTTTGCAACTTCGTTGGAAGGATTAAGGATATGCATATCCTTATTGGGAATTTTACCTTTGTCACCAACTTTATGATCTTAGAAGATTTGGCAAGTGTTGTTGACTGCCGCCTATCTCGCGTGGTGTTAGGTAAGCCATTTATTGAAGCATCCAATTTAAGGTATGATCGTTTGAAAGGCACGGTTCAGTTTTCTAATCACATAGATAGGATCACATATAGGATGCCTTATCGGGTAAATGAATTTCGTTTTGTGCCTCGATTTGACATGGACAACATTGGTGCGATTGAGGACATCAATGAAGAGGATAAAGAAAAAGGCATGGACTATGTTTGGAATAAGAGAAGCCTTTATTATAAAGATTGCTTAAACCTTGGACCTAAATACAAAATTGATATGGAGGTTGTTAGGATGATTAGAGGGGCAATTGAGAAGCAAAACGGAAAAACGTAGAACACGTGACTTTGAGTCTAGCTACAAGACTCGTTAATAAAGAAAAGCGCTTCTTGGGAGGCAACCCAAGCTTTATTTGCTTTGTGTGTTTAATTATTTGTTTGTTTGATTTTATTTGTTTCCGTATGTATGTTTAATTTTTATTTTTATTGATTCATGTTCAAAAGTAAATTGTGAAAATGCTTTATCTTGTTTTTAACTTCGTCTTAACTACATATAAAGGTATTTTGCAAAAGTTAAGTGTAAGGGAAATCCAAATCGGTTTATTAGAACACATATGAACATGAATCGTAATAATAATAAATTAACATACATATTAGTATTTTTTTGAGTCAAATGCTTGTATCGAGTCATAATGATGTTTTGCAGGATTTCCAGGAAGTAAGGTATAGGTTTTTCCAAAAATTTTCCGGAAACGTAACATGAGAATTCTGTCAGATCATTTCTGACGGCGTCAGGAGTTACAACCTGACGGCGTCAGGTTTAATTTTCTGAAAATTTTTGAAAGTTTTGTTTTCATAAAAAGTTTTTATTAAATCTATAACTTATAATCTCCAGGAATCTGCAAAATTATCATTCCACAAGCATTATATCCTTATATATAGATTTATCCCGCCGATGTTATGCAGGTTTTCGTGTTTGTTTTCTCAAGTTTAACAGGTTATTTTGGACAAGTAAATGTTTTTTTGGATCAAGCTTATGGCGATGCATTAGTCATGGAGCTTCAACATTACTTTGGAAGAAGATTTAACCGTGTAACTTCATTATCCACCGAGCGAATCAGGGGAGTATTTGATTTCATTCTTTTACTTTATGCTTTTACATCTTATTATTTGAACATTGGGGACAATGTTCATCTTAAGTGTAAGGGGGGGTAAAAGTACGATTAGAGAATGCAATTGCGCTTGATTTTTGTTTGTTTAATAGTGGATGTGTAATAAAACTGAGATAAATACCTGTTAGGGTAATTTTAGTGCCAAATTTAAAATTTTTACAACATATAGGAGTGAAACTTTGATCTTAATGAGCGTCTCATGGATAGGAGTTATATGACTAGCACAAAAACCGTACCACTAAAAAAATTTTCCACCCCCAAATATGTGAGGTTCGCCCCTAGAATTGGTAGGAAAAGCATTTATGCTATGATGTGTGTACCGATAGCACTTAGATTCTAGAACTTGCGTTAGGACCATTCCGAGGCCACAAGTGAGACTACATTCGTGTAGTTAGATTTACTACATGATAAGAGGCATTAGGATTAACCCATTGTTTTACACCTGTGTTTTTGTTATAATTACATTGGCTACATTGGTCAAGTAATTCTCCCACACCCTTTGCGTTGTACTCATTTTTAGTACACGATACCCTAGTACACCCCTCAGAGCCTATCTTTTCGTTTCGACCTTTAAGCATTTTACTTAAAGGAAGAATTTGTTACACCCCACTAAAATGTACACCCAAATCGCCTTAGCCTACCTTGTATGCACTCATTTTTAGTGCATTATTGTTACAACATTTGTTTAAACCCAAGTTAATTATCTAATTGATTACATGGTTGCTAAGTCGAGTCATATCCTTGTACATATTATTTTGGGACGATTGGGACTCATGGGTAAAGTACTAGTGTAATGGAGTAATGGGGAAGATCATCATTTATTACCCCCATATGTGCTAAATGTTTTAAAAGTACTCCAAGTTTTTCAATTATCTTAATTCGAGTCATTAGAATAGTTATTTGTAAAGTTATGTAAAAGTTCAAGTGTAAGGGGAATGCAATGCCCCTATGATGTATTATTTTGGATGGTAGGGCAAAAGTGTATGCAAAAAAAAAAAAAAAAAAAAAAAAAAAAAAAAAATCGAAAAAAAAATCAAGATAAATACAAAAAAAATGAGAAAAAGAAAAAGTAAAAAAAAAAAAAACATACGGACTACCATCCCGTTTTATTTTATGTTTATTTTATGTTTTTGTTATTTTCTTTCATTAGCTTAAGATTGAGTCGAGTCTTGGCTTAGCAACATTGTATAGTACATGTAATTGATCAAGATCTTTAACTCGCCACCAGTAAAATATCCTTTATCCAACAAAACCGTGTTTTCCTTTTCCCTACACCTAACATTATAACCCATTTAAAAGCCCTCTTTGATAGTTTATCTTAGGTGCTTACGCCTAGTGGAGGAGGTTTTTGATCCTTTCCCAAGCCTATGGTAATCTATTTGCTATGACAGGTAGTGAGAGATATTATCCGTTTTCATTTATGAGATTTATTTTGATGACACTTGAGAGATGTGAGTATCTAAACACTACTTGTGAGGTGCTAGTTTGTAATCTCCGTGCTTATTATGATTAAAGTGGAACGAATATTTGTTGTAATTACTTTTATGTTAGCATTAAATGACCCCTAACTTGTATTTTGATTAGAATAAAAGCGCATTTGCTTGAGGACAAGCAAATCTCAAGTGTAAGGGTATTTGATGAAGCGAAAAGTGTACCGCTTTTAAGGGGTCATTTAAGCCCTAAATCGTATTTATTTGATCAAATATTGCCCTAAATCGTTCCTTTTGTCATTTTAGGTACTTTTGAGGAGAAATCTAGAAAAGGAGGCATTTTGGACGTTTTTGGAGCATAAAAGTGAAGAAAACGACAAAGTCTCAAAAATCGGCTGAAAGTTACCTTTGACGGCGTCATATTTAACCCTGGACGGCGTCATGCCTTGGCAAAAGTGGTGGATGTGAAATTTACTCATGATAAGCCAGAGAAATTGCATGGAAATTCTGACGGCGTCACGCTTTAATCTGATCAAGGTCGTCACATTATAATTCAAAGAGGGACGGCGTCACGTTCATAGTCTGACGGCGTCAAGCCTTGATAAGCCAGAACGGATTTTGGAGAGCTAAAGAGGGACGGCGTCAAGAAGGTCATCCGAGAACCCTAAAAGCGGCGAGGTGACGGCGTCACACTCCATAACGTGACGCCGTCAGATCCAAAAGTCTATATATAGTTTTCTAATTTTTTGTCATTAGGGTGGAACTTATTAGGGAACTTTGTGTGTGAAAACCCTAGGACGAATTTGGCAGCTCTTTCAAGGCTTTTTGCCTTGAGATCTTCCATGTTACATTGAAGATAAGTTATCAATTAATCATTCAATATGTCTATGTGTTGTTTGATTCTATCTTATTCTTGTCTTTTGTTTAACATGTTAGGCTAGATTTATCTTGTGTTTGCTTAGATCTAATGAAACCTAGCTATTGATTATTGGTTATTAGTGTGTTGTTAGTTGTATTGGATGATTGTTCATCTATGTTAGGCTTAAGAAAACTGGCTAACTTCCTATTCGGTAACTTGCTTGAACGTCTTAAGAAACATGAACCAATGCGTACTAAAGGTTTTTATGGTTGTATTTAATGCACAAGCGAATTCTAGTGATCCCATGTTAGGAGCTTCCTAGCCGGCTCGACATAGGAGTGAAGTAGGAGCTTGTAGAGTTGGGGAAGTACGTACGCCACCCCACGAATGGTATTAAGGAATACACCCGTCATCTACGCGACTAATACACACTAATCAACAGGTTTAAGATAGTTAGGGAGTAAGGAAATCTAAGTAAACACATTTCCCTCCACATAAGTTTTCACCAACATTTTCATTTTCTGTTATTTTATTTAATTTGTATTCGTAGTAATTTGGGTTAGTTGACTAGCAACTAATTCCGCCCACTCTTTCAAACCCGAGATTTTACTTGCTTTCATAAAATTATAAAAACATAAAAAGAATCTTCTCTCACCCTTAGACCTATTAGAGTAATTTTTCATACCTAACGAACACTATTCCCTGTGGAGAACGATCAATCCCCCGTACTTACCACTACACTATACTACATCGGTCAGGTACACTGCCTGGTGGGGTTGTAAGCCTCTTGAGATCCCTTGAGAGGTAAAACCTGCTGTAAGGTTGCAAAACCACGCATCATTATACAAAATGCATTTTCATAATTTTTATTGCTTTATTACACTTTATTTTGTTCCGCTAAAATTTATTTCTAGTTAACTTAATACCTAAATAATAAATATCTAACTTTTAATTATCCTAAATTAAATATTTTAAAGACAAAAAGACATGAACATTTATGAGCCTCCAAGCCCCCCTCCCCTTTTTCCCCTAAAATCTGGCCAACATGCCCCCCGTATCCCTCCTTTTTTACTTTTGACCAAAAGTTTGAAATTACCATTTTACCCTTTCATTAAAATTACCAAAATACCCTTTTTTTTTGCACTATAAATAGAAAAGTAAACTTAGCCATTTTCTTACCAAATTTTTCACTAGACTCTTTCAAAAGCACTTCATATATTTCGACTATAAGCAAGAAAAGAGAAGAAAATATTTGGTTTTGCTAGTTTCAAGTGTTTTACGATCGTTTACGGGTTTTATATTAACTACAAACTGATTTGGAGTAACCGTTGGGGATCTATTGTTCTAAATCCTTCAAAAACCTTCTAATATCAAGTAAGTATGAAATAAATTTTTATACTTTTCATTTGGTGTATCATGTGTTCATTATGCTTAATTGTGCATTTCTTAAGTTTAAATCACATTTAAACTCATTATTTCACATATATCACCTATGAGCATGTTTATGAATTTTTATGGTTAAATCAAGTATATACAAGTTCTATAAAATTATTGGATGAGAAAAATGAGTATTTACAAGTCTTGGATCATTTTTTTGATTGATTTACAAAGTTTATTGTTATATACAAGTTTATAAAAGTCTATAATTGTTTTAATGCATTTTTAGTCATTTTTACTAGATCTACACTTTTATTATGTTAATATGGTCATTTTGAATATATAAAAATTATGGAAGATGTTGGTGGAGGAATATAGATTAGTTTAGTGTTGTTATTACAAGCGGATTAGTTTAGAAAATGGATTTCTGAAAAGTGCACGAAAGCACTGCCAAAATTTCTAATTTTAAGAAAAATATATTATTTTACAAGATTTTCTCAAAGAAATAGAAAATAGATTTTATAATAAGAACGTGGTCATTTGAATGAGTATAAACGGGTTTATAACGAAAGAGATATGAATATTTCTAAATCTATTAGCGATAACTATTTTCAGAAAATAATAGCGCGCTGTCCAGATTTTTACCATAGTAAAACCAAGCTATAAGAGATAAACCGAGTCCCCGAGACTTCAAAATATGTCAGTATACTTAAATACCTTCACGAGGATAGGTAGAACTTTAAAAACCGAGCTATAACGAATAAGTTGTGTCTTAATAAAGTTAACGGTGAAAACTATTATTTTGACAGCTTTTCTAATAGAGAATAATAACCAGATTTTATTCTTAGAAATGGATTTTAGGCACTTTGGGTGCGGTTTTGGATAAAATATCATACACGGAAGTTGTAAGATTTTGATTACATACTTTAGTCGAGTCGAAGACTTTTCAAAATATATTACTGAATCATTCATATCGTGGTTACGATACACACTTGCTAAAAGTCCAAAAATGTTATATTTCAAAACATTGTTAAAGAATATCTAGTAACGTATTTTCATTTCAAACTCACAAGCAAACATGTACGGGTGATATAACTTTCACAAATTGCATTCACAACAGCATTTCATGACCTAAATTATATCATTCATATTAGGTCGCGGTTAGAGTCCGAGCCTTATTTCAGTGTACCCATTTTTGCCATTTTCATAACAGTTGTATCAGGTGAGTTCATGGCCCCTACTTTTACTTGTTTTATAACTGTTTTGGGGGAGAATACATGCTCGTTTTTACTTAAACTCCATGCTTGTTTTACTTGAAACGTGATTTGTCCTTTTTTTCAAACATTACTGATTGGCTGAAATACTTGATTGATTACTCGAATGTATTATGTGTTTACCTGTTACACACTTGATTATTTTCTTATGGACACAAGTGCACTAAACTATTACAGATTCCCTATGTTATGAACCGTTAAACGAGAAATTTGTTAATAGATCTATTGGGACTGAACTCCCCGTCCGAGTGGTTTCCCCACTTGGCTGGTATGTCAAACAGACGCATAATCATTTGAGGAACCTTGGGTGTCCTAGGTGGACATATACCTGAAACTTTGGGTGTCCGGGTGGTTCCCCCACTTGACTGGTATGTCAAACGGATGCTCAAACCAGAAATCTTAAGGCTTCGGTGTCATGAGCTTAATACAACGGTAATTCTTTCTATATTTGGAATACATTGGTCGTTGAAATCTTGTGGTCCATACATAAATTGTTGTTTACTTAAACCTATGAACTCACCAGCTTTATGCTGACCCCTTTAGCATGTATTCTCAGGTGTTGATCTTTACTACAGCACAATCTATTGTTAGAGGCGCTTGGCATCGGCACGGTCATAGGCTACTCTGATATATTTGGGACCACTTGTTTACTTATATGGGCCTTATTTCCGCATCAAATTAAATGTTGTAAACTTATTTACTATGATAGTATAACTATTTTTCTAAATGTATAAGGTAAATCCGTTCTCTTTACTTTGTGTTGTGATCCAATTTAGTAGCACCCCAGCGACATCATCTTCCGCTGCGACCCATTTTTGGGGGTGTTACAGATGGGTATCTCAGTCTGGAACTTGTAAGCCAAACCAAACATCTTTTGCGAATGCACATTCAACTCATGCAAGAAAATCTTGGTAGCAATTTTGAACCTCATTCGCATCAACAACGAAACCTGCTTCTCTGATTCTGGACACAGACCAACATCCCATTTTGCGACAGGTTCACCGACATAACACTCCATATGAATCATAGCGAAAACTCCACAGTCTGCATGGTTGTCGTTAGTCTTCCATTTCAAATTTGGAATGCGTCGTCTAACATTTAAAACGGCATCATGTTTTGGATGTTGATGTTGTAACAGAAACCTGGAAAAAAAATTTTCTACAAAAAAGAAAAACAAAGTAAAAATCGCATATAACCGGTATAAAAATCACATATGATTTTTAAAAAACACTTACCAGAAGTTCACAAGCACCCTTGTACTTTGTGACGTAGGACTGTGGAGAATTATCAAAGATGATCATCGATGTTACACTCTTCTTAATGTTGAAAACAACCACATAAAAATGATCGGAGACGTGAATCGGGAAAAACGCCTATAAAAACAAAAAAATGAAACTTAAAATACCAATTCAGATTTCTGCAAAAATTATATTTCTAAATGAAATGAGAAATTTCCAATTCTATTTCTGCAAGAGACTTAGAGGCATTGACATTTTTAAAATGAGCCGAAATCTCTGCTGAAAAGATATTCCACTGCTCATCTTCATTAATAATTCCTAGAACCATAGCATCTGTCTGTATTAAACAAGAAATGTAAAAATAAATACACTTATCAATAAAAATAAATATACTTATCAATAAAAGTTAATACACTTACAATACAACCGGTTGGAAAAAAAATGCCTTTTTGGTGATGTATCATTTTTAGCAGATTCTTCATAATTCAATATTGCTGCCCAACAGTCAAGAACATTGGCATCTATCCACAACCTTGGTGCCAACGTCTCCATGTTCAAACGTACAGCTGATACCTCATGGTTACCAGAACGAGTTTGAAAAACCGTTTCCCTAAATTACAAAACAAAACAAAAAAGTGAATTAGAAAAATTACATATGATGGTAGTTTTAAAATCTGATGGTAGTTTTAAGAATCACATATGATTCTCAAGAATCACATATGATTCTAGATAAATCACATGTGATTCATTACGAATCATATGTGATTATTTCCGAATCGTATATGATTCTCACCACCTATTTATCTTTTTATCCCAACTCCTGTCCCAAACACTCCCATAAATACACCAACACCTGAGTCCACCATGCCAAACTCACCAACTTCTACTACAACCTCACCAACATCTGTACCTATTACCACACCTTCTAATGCTCACACAACTTCACCAAACCACTCACCACATCAGAACCTATCCCTGATCCACCCATTACCTCAAACACCACTGATCCACCTGTTATCCCAAACACACTTGAACCTAGTTCACATAAACTTGCAGACACACTTAACAATAACAACTACTTATTTCGGAATCATATATGATTATAGGAAAATCACATGTGATTCTACAACTTTTAATTATAGGACCAAAAAAAAAAATTGAATTTGAAAAAAGTTAACTTACATCTTATCGCCCTGCATTGAGAACAAACTATTCCCCAACTCAAACTCAACCCTCTTAAGGAGAGCGATAACTTTCGTTGGCTTATTCATGTATGGAGATGACAGATAAGAAGACGGCTTAACAGTTCTTTTCTTAGGAGATGAACGAGTAACCACTCGATCAGGAGTCCGAGGACACTCATTGTTAATCGGTTGAACAACTCGAGGCCAGTTGAAAAAATCATCCTGAATAATAACAAATATTTAGTTACGATTAATAAAATGAACAAATTAGAAAAATTAAAAAAGCGCAGTATGCATACATCATAGTATGCATCGCAAAGACAATCAATCACCTCTCCGAGCCAGTCAATGTTTGCTTCGATCCACTGCGTATAAGTTTCTTTACTCAACAATGGTGCTTCCTCTTCATTTTCAGGAACAATCTCAAAAGCAACACCTTCCTGAACCTTCTCTCCATCCACATTATTACCACCAACATCTTTACTTGCAACATCAACGTTCGCACCATCCACATGATCTCCACAGCCATCTTTCCCAGCACCATCAACATTCTCGACATCCACATGATCTCCACCAACATCTTTCCCAGCAGCAGCATCAACGTTCTCGCCATCCACATGATCTCCCACAACATTTTTCCCAGAACCATCATCATTCTCGTCATCTCCTGGATGAAAATCATCAACATGAACATCTTCAAGCCATACAATTTCCTTGAAAACTCCTACATATTTCTGGTATAATTCAAAAACAACTTCATCATTTGGAAACTGTGAATTAGCCTTTCTCAGAAGATCTTCAAGTTTAACTTCTCACGAGATATAGATGAAAGCTTTTCTTTAATCATCTTGCAAAAATTCTACAAAAAATAAACACAAAAACAGATGAGACATTTCACATAAAATCACATTTGATTCTTCTATGTGATTCTACCATAATCATATGTGATTCTATAAGAATCACATGTGATTCTACAAGAATCACATGTGATTCTACCAGAATCACATATGATTCTATAAGAATCACATGTGATTCTATAAGAATCATATGTGATTCTTATAGAATCACATGTTAGATATTAAACTTACAGAAAAGAAAGGAAAATAGTCAAGCCTGTTTGTCGGTAGGAGGCACGCAGGAAGTACGAGCCTGGCTCACATTGACACGACCATCATAAAAACCTTCAGTTCCATGTACTTCAGATTCACTCCACTCCCCATGCAATTCCAATTTACCTATGACCTCTTCTTCAATCTCAAGCTTCTGTCGTAGATTCATCGAAGTTGTGCTCCAGTTTTGGATAGCAGGACGGTAACGAATAACAGGATAATGCTCAAGTTTTGTGGAATCGAAGTACAAGAGCTGTTAAAAGTAAAATAAAACACAGTTAGACCATAAAAAAGTATTCACAAAAACTGAAAACATAAAAAGGATAAACTTACAATCAAGAAACACAATGGACCAATGTAGTAGCCTGTAGGAGTGTTTGGGAGTTCACTGAATTGAAGACAGTGGTAAATAAAACCGCACCAATCAATTTTTGCGATGTTAGTATCTTCGCTAATACGTCTAACCACAGTCAAATTAACAATCGCCTTCATTGTATCAGCTTTACCCATAACATTCGCAAATAGCATAAGGAAGTTGACTTTAAACATAAAGTCAACTTGCTTTGCGACGACCAGTTTGTTTTTCAGCAATATCACTAGCACGGATATCCTTCAACTTCTTTGGAAACTGCTTAAGCCACAGTTTCACAAAATCGTCATCAAGAGGTCTCTCGGGTAAATCAAATAAAGAATTTTCACCAAGAGGAACTCCTAAGATCTCGTAGATTTTCTCACGAGTCATAAGAATCTTCCCCTTTTCCAACACAAGCTCGTAAGTTTCCTTATTAAAATTTGACACCACAAACCTTGCCATACGAGAAGGTAGTGTATCAATAGAAACTGAGTACAATGAAGAAAACCCAATATCCGCCAAGAAAGATCTCATATCAACTTTTGCATCACGGATTGTAGAAAACAAGCTAGAAGGAACTGTCGTAGAAAGGAGAACTGGAAAATCACTCAGATACGCATTCCTCTTAATCTGGTCGGGGCTAAGAGGTTTCTTCTTCAATACACGCTCCTTCTTCAAAACTTTCTTAGGCTTCGAAACCTTCTCTTCTGTCTTTAATACACGCTTCTTCTTCAAAACTTCCTTAGGCTTCGAAACTTTCTTTTCTGTCTTCTCCTTCTTCAAAACTTTCTTAGGCTTCGAAACCTTACCTTCTGACTTTAATACACGCTCCTTCTTAGCCTTCGATACAACTATAGCCTTCTTCAAAGATTTCTTACGCTTCAAGACCTCTTCTTCTTCAGACAAAAAATCAGACTCAGAAACACGCTTACGTTTCTTCGTCTTGGGAACACTATTAATCTTCTTGACACGTTTTTTAGCCCTATATTCTTTGGAGTCGCTATCAGACTCAGAAATGTCTTTCTTAACCTTTCTACGCTTTCCCCTAACAATCTTTGATTTTACATTCTTAACTAACTCCTCTTCACTCTCCTCTTCACTTTCCTCACCCTCGCTACTTTCATCATCCTCATTAGCTTCCTCATCACTTTCACTTTCCTTATCCTCTTCACTTTCCTCATCACTTTCACCCTCGCTACTTTCATCATCCTCATTAGTTTCCTCATCACTTTCACTTTCCTTATCCTCTTCACTTTCCTCACCCTTGCTACTTTCATTAGACTCACCCTCCTCATCATCATTGCCTTTTAGCTGATTGCTTTGTAAAATTCTCTTAGCTGATTGCTTTGTATAATTCTCTTTAGGCTTATGTGCAACAGATTTTGATCGACCTGTATCAAAATTTTAAATGTTAATAACCCTAAAATAATATGATTCTGGTAGAATCATATGTGATTCTGGTAGAATCACATATGATTCTGGTAGAATCACATATGATTCTGGTAGAATCACATATGATTCTGGTAGAATCACATATGATTCTGGTAGAATCACAAAGACTCCAGATAAGCAAAAGAAGGTAGCATCAACAAAAACCTTAAAATTACAACTGTTAGCTCATATTCTTACTACAAATATGAATCAAACACAACTATTAATACCAATAAAACAGAGTGATTTAGAACGAATCAAACCAGTAAGTTTAACATCGGAATATTGTAGCAACAAAAGTGAATTAACTTCTGCAACTCGTTCCATTTTTCCTGATTGTTCAACCACAAATAAGATTGTGGCCGTACTTTAATTCTAACAATTATAACATAATATTGATGGTGGACAATTTTAGTATCGATGGGGACAATTTTAAGGACCGCACAAATGAAGGCACAAATTATGACATAGGCTAGATGGTGACAGGGATGATTTTAACTTGGTATGTTAATTGCAGGGCTGCGCGAACGCCGACCCCACTAGTCATAAGTACGACTTATTTGATAAATGGTTGTTTAATATGATGATTCATCTGATATAATTATCATGTGACTTCCATCCACTAACACAATCTCTGTCACGAACAATATTAAAGTGGATAAATGAAGAATATGTGTGGTGTGCAATGATTTGTGCAAAGCTCGCCAATTCCATATTTGGTGTTAGTTTTGTCAAACTGTTATGCAACTCACTCACTAGACAGATGTCCATCGTTGTTAGATTCCGTCTCAAGGACAGAATAACATTTGACACACCAAGCATGATATTGGATAGGAACTCTAAATTAGTCTTTTACAAAACTAAATCTCAGGTTGACCTAACATAGGTCAGTTTCTAGCCGACATTCTTTACATAATAGCTACATATCTAGAACAACACAAATCTACAAACACTCAAGAATATCAATAAAACGTCTCACGAAGTTTGAATGCTACAATGATGATATATTGTGTAAGAAGAGAAATGAACATGTATTTAGCTTAATTTAGCCGTTATAAGTCCTTCGAGTGACCCAATGAATGCCACAGCCGATACAAGAAAGCAAGCAACAAGTCACTAAACCGAAAAAAAGGCCTAACAAACACTTCGCCTAATTCAACAACAATCACACATAATTAGTTCATATCATCACACTTCGCCTAATTCAACAACAAACACTTCGCCTAATTCAACAATAATTTGGTTATGTCAAATATTATTACAAACTGCAGTAAAACACAGCTTAATAGTCATATCATCATCTTATTCAGATACATTAAGTTCTAATCTATAATCAGGTTAACCATCAGATTATCATGTTATTCAAAGGCACGCCATAATCTATACATGTTAATAAAACGTTTATTTCGAGTTCCTCTTTAACCAATTCAAACACAAATAAAAAAAAATAAAAATAAAAATTACCAGCTGAAGAGACTTTACTTGCTGCTATTTCTTCCCGTATGTCCATTATTCATAAGATTTAGGGGTAAAATTAGGGTTAGGTTTCTAGTTATTGAGATTGATGAGAGGAAGTTATGAGATTATGGTTATGAGAGTGAAGTGAGAGTGAATTGAATTGGATGAGAGGATTATGAGAGGAAGTTATACGGTTATGAGAGTGAATTGAGAATGAGAGGATTATGAGAGGAAGTTATGAGGTGGTGGGTGTGGAGCGGGAATGACGACGTTACCCTCACAATAAATGAAAAAAGAAAAAAAAAATTAAAAAAATAAATTAAAAAAAAAAAAACTGATTAATCTCAATCGTGGATGCTGAGGTGGATGGACGGACGAGATGAAATAATGGGATCTATGACAATTTTTGGTTCTATACGGAACTTTTGTCATTGGGGGTTTTGGTCAAAGATGACTTTTGTCTCCTCTTTATTATTAGTATAACATAGTTTTTTGTCAGTTTTTGTTTCATATTTCTGACACTTTTAAGCATTTGACTTATTAAACTTTATATTTTCTGTTCCGTACTTTCATGTTTATAGTTTTTGGATATAAACAAAATTATAAAAATAAAAAATAAATAAATAAAACACGAAAACTAAAAGGGTCCTTTGTCTAATAACTTGTCCCTTTTACTATGGCTTTGTGGGTTTATACCCATCAATTTAGGAGGGCTACCCACCATCACCCAATATAGACTAATGATTACAAATCATTAGCAAAACAATTATTAGTATTTACTCTATTGGTAGCATTAAATCACTACATTAATACTTAATTATTTTTACAACCGTATTTTTTTTTACAACCGTATTTAATACTTAATTAAATCACTCCATGAATTGTTACAACCGTTTTTTTTATAGTTTTTGTTATTAATACTTAATCATTTTGTTTTTACTTTTAGTTTAATTTCTAATTATATGTTTTTTTCGGTGTGTTATACTAATGAAAATACATTTAAAACTCAATCCATTCATATATTTTGTATCAAGTATTATGTAATATAAACAAAAATACTTAAGGTTAAAGTTGAAAAGTAAAGACCGAAAAAGTCAAAAGAAGATTTTTTACATGTATTCGGGATTGGGATTGTTTTAATCGAGACAACAAGACCACAACTTCGAAGATTTTGTTTTATTTTATTTATTTTTTATTTTTTACTTATTTATTTTTTTTCTAAAAGAAAATCTTAGGTAGTTTCGTTTATCAAACGGTAAGTAAGTGTATTTTACATGTATTCGGGATTGGGATTGTTTTAATCGGGGGTTTATTGTACCTCATCAGTAAAAAAAAAAGTGATGTCCATGTAGAAAATTGAGCTTTTCCCGTTCCATAAAAATAGTGAGCGTCGTCACCACCTGAATTTGAGTTGTCTTCGTAAAAAAATGACATTTTTTTAATCAAAACAAAGCAATTTCCTGCATTAAAAAAAAAAAAAAAAAAAAAAAAAAAAAAAAAAAAAAAAAAGATCATCATAATTATAAATAATAAACGAAAACCAAATTTATTCTCTATATAAAAGCAACTACGATTTGCTATATTATACTATTCAATTAACGTATATTATATGTATAGCAAATATTTACGGTATATATCTTATTATCCAAAATGCTAGAAGCTAAGAAGCATATGTCTAAAACATAAGTTAGGAAAAGCACTAATCAATTTTTTTTTTATTATTATTTTTAATTTTATTTTATTTATCTTTTTCAGAAAATCATTTCATTCGCTAAGTAAGCACTAATCAATTTCCTGCATTTAATAACCTGGTTGAAAAAACATTGGTATTTGCATAGGGACATGATATCCTAGAACCCCCAGAAGGGGGTGTTTCAATCATTAGTTGCTATCGTCGCTTGTACTGTCTGCTTTGTCAGATTGTACATTTGACCAAAAATAGGGAGGTCCCACACAGTGGCGGAACTAGGATTAAAGTTCAGGGGTAGCGGAATACGAAAATTTATTTAGGGGTAGCAAAAATTTGTTTCAGGGGTAGCGAAATACGAAAGATAGTACAAAAAACTTTAAAAAAAGCTAAAAATTCCACTACCGGGTAAAAGTTCAGGGGTAACGACCGCTAACCATAGGATACACATAGCTCCGCCAGTGGTCCCACATGTAGGGGGTGTTACCCTATCACATCTCGCATTGCATATTATAGGCTCACAAAATTTAAGCAAAAATTTGTCAAAAGTTAGTCAAATTTACTATTTGTGAAAGAGTGTGTAACAAGAATTGTCTTGTTAAACTAGTCAACGCACGTGAAAATAATACCAAACATCTCATCCAAAAACTCCTCTAAACACTTTTTATCATTAAAAAAAAACATTGAATTTCACACACACAAATTTATAAAACAGAAATTTAGCTCATTCATGTTAACAAAAAAAAATAACACTCCTCAACAAAATCAACAAAATGTCAACCAACAATCATAAACACAAACCAAAACTTGATCGAACAAAAGCACACAAAAACATTAATTACGACGCTTCCACTTCATCATCATCAGCTCTACGAACTCAGTCAGCTGACAGCTATTTACTCCTCCGTGAAAACCAAACTAGTTTTCGGATTAAAGGGATTGACGATGGTGAGATTGACTTTGTTTGTCAGACGTTGGGGCTCTCTGGACCTGATGATTTCGCTATTCCTACAGATGTGTATACGAATTCTATGTTTACACGTCATCAAGTTAGGGCTGATCATGATCATCGTTCTGATGACGTCAGCATGACGAATGCTTGTCTCAAGCGAAAAGAAGATTTTGATGACGTCAGCGTGAATGATGGGATAGGAAGTAGTGGGAAAGGTGGTGAGCATGATGACGTCATCACGAGTCTCAGCTTTGAGCAAGATGCTTGTGATGACGTCATAAATCGTGACAAAAGTGAAGAAGCCAAGTATGATGACGTCATCAAAAGTGAAGAAGCCAAGTCTGATGACGTCATTAATCGGGAAATAAATGAAGTAGCAGAAGCTAGTGTTTATGATGACGTCATCGTGAGTGAACAGATGGAGGTTGTTGTTTTAGGTGAAAGTGATGACGTCATCAATCCTGGGACTGAAGAGGAAGCTAGTGTTTGTGATGACGTCAGTTTAAGTGTAAGAAGTGAGGTTACTAAGTTAGGTGAAAGTGGGATTAAAGGTGTACGGCCGTCATTACTTGCGCCTCCACCGGGTAGGTTAAGAGTGGTCACGGAGGATAATTTGGGTTCGAATTGGGAACTGATTCGCGGTTTTAGTATTATGGATGGCGAAGATCAGGTTTCTTCAGCATTGGATAAAACAGTTGATGGAATTGTTGTTGAGGAAGACGGGGATGAGGTTTTATCAAATGGAGATGCGATTGAGAGTGAAGATTCGAGTGTTTCGCCTAATGGACCGTTGAAGTATAATAGTATTAAGAATTGGCAGAAGGGTGACTTTCTTGGAAAGGGGTCTTACGGAACTGTTTATGAAGCCATTACCGAGTAAGTACACTCAAATTCCACAACACCTATACTATAGCTTCTGTCATATGGTGCTTTTTAGATACAGGTTTATAGTTTGCAGATGGTGTTTTTTTCTGTAGACGAAACGATATAACCTTTTGTGCAACTTATATCTTATCCCAAATTAAGACCTAGTATAAGTTTAGTTAGTAGATAAGATAACAAATTATGATCGGGCTAATATTGGGTAAGTAAGCGTTTGGTTATTAAGAGTGGAAAGAGGTCACAGTGTTTGTCATAAGACTGGCGTGAACCCGTTTGGGATCTGGTGCTCTCTTATTAAGTGAGGAGGTGTTTGCAATCATTTAATGGAAAAGTAAGGCATTTAGGGGGTGTTTTTTAATCTTAGGGTATTGTTATCCTAGCACCCTCTAAAAAATAGGACCTACCTATATTAGTAAAAATGTACAAACTGTAAAGCAGACAGTACAAATGTCCGATGCACCCAATCATTGCAAACACCTCCTATCGGGTGTCAGGATATCACCACCCTATTTATGAGCTTATGAGCTTATCTGTTTTCGGCTTATATATCATAAGCTTATTTTGTTGGGCTTATTTTGAAACTTGTGGCTTCTTATGACATACGTAATAAACTGATATAAGTCCAAAAATAAGCCAAAAAACTCCTAAACTTAATTGGTAGATATCTTTTATTAGAGTCGCATCATATTATATTAACATGGCTTAGACTTGTTCGTTGACGGTCATTTTCAAGTCAATTTCTTAATCTAGTTAGAAAATGATTGCTTTTTTATTTCTTAATCTAGTTAGAAAATAATTTCTTTAGCATTAAATTAAATTTGTATTTCATTCGATTAAGTGCAACTTCATTATATGCGAAAACAGATATAATATTGTGAGGATATTGTAATATTAATACAATGGTCATCACCTCAATTGTTCTCAAAGAAAGTAAAGCAGAAGAAGAAAGTAGAATATTATTGGGATTTTTTTGAGGTAATATTATAATGAGTTTGTCTCCATACAAGTGGGTTGTCCTTTTACTGATATATCAATGTCACACTGGCATTTGATTGAGGTAATATTGATGGTAATATTGACATCACACTTTTTGACTGTTGACGTTATATTCTTCCATATCATAGGTAAGTAATTAAAACCGAGAGCACACTTTTTGACTGTTGACCTTATATTCCGAGAGCACACTTTTTGACTGTTGACCTTATATTCTTCCATATCATAGGTAACTAATTAATCATGTCTTTTTTTTTTTTTTTTGAACGGTAGACTTTCATTTTTTGGATTAGAGTCGCACCCGTCATCTTGGCAGGCCCTCATCTTTCACATACCCAGACTATGTTGTCTTAACCGGGTTCACGCTGGCGTAGTGAGGATTTTTAACGACGTCCGCCCGGAAACCGTACCGCCTCCACACGAGTATAATTCGCTGGAGTAACGGCCGGATGAAAATCGGGGCCGGCTCGGATTCGAACCTGCGCAACTATTGGCTTACAGGCTCTCTTCTTCATTGCCTAATATCAACAGAGCTTGTGGTCCACAAGTGAGGACTTCCCGGTAGGCATCGGCGGAACCAGGGGGGGTCCGGAGGGTCCGTTGACCCTCCGGCCGGCTAAATTTCTAGAAGCCCGGTATACTCGACGGAATTATTTTTTTGAGTTGGACCCTCTCGATATGGGCGTAGCTCATTCTTGAAGCCCCAACTTGCGTTAGTGCAGCCGCCCTCCCTAACCTGTTACGAACAATTCAAGTTGATGGATGTGATGGATGTTTGATAAGTTTGAAGAAGTAGTCATTGTGGTCTGATCTTTTGGTTGGTGGTGGCAATTGGTTGGTGGTCTTTCAATACTAAGCGTATTTAGTTGTTGACTACATGCCTTTTTGGTTGGTGGTGGCAATTGGTTGAGGAAGAAGTAGTTATTGATAAGGTTGAAAAATAAATGGTCTTTCAATAATTACCAAACTGCCACTATTATTTTTAGCCCAATAAGGGGCATCAAATGCACTTGTTTTCTTGATTTCATCCTAAAAACGAATACGAATAGCAGTTCTAATCCAATCCAACAAGGGGCACTTTTTTTTTTCCGTGCCGGGCCCAAATTTTTTTTGACGTTCTCAGCACCGCCCCTGATTATACCCAGTAGAGTACTTAAATTTTTTTTCTAACTTTTAAAGTGATCTACGTTGTTTCAGTACTAGATATCATGTTTTTACTATTATTCTGATCTTTCTTTTATTATTCATAATTGTCTTATTAATAGTGGCGGAGCTAGGAGCCAAGTTGAGGGGTAGCGAAATACGAAAATTTGTTTAGGGGTAGCGAAAATTTGTTTCAGGGGTAGCGAAATCGCCAAAAAACGTAAAAAAATGGCCAAAAATTCCACTACCGGGTAAAAGTTCAGGGTAGCGACCGCTACCCCTGGCTTGTACATTTATGCTACGACCCTCTAGTTTCAAATTCCTGGTTCCGCCACTGAGGACTTCCCGGTAGGTCACCCATACCGGTACTACTCTCACCCGGGCACGCTTAACTGAATAAGCTTTACCTAGTGGACCACAACCACTTTGATAATTAATCATGTCATTTAGTTAACGGTATTATAACGTTGAATCTATGAGATACATAAAAATACCGTGGAAGCTGTGTTTCACGTTTTTTTAGGTTCCTGTGTTCTGCATGACAGAGAATGGGAATGGAAATAGTAGATGATGTTTGGTTTAGGGTATGTGTTCAATAATTGGGAATCATATCCTCAAAATTGGGGATCCTTCATGACTTTGGGAGGGGGTGGGTTCTGAAATTGATTCCCACTCCCATTTCACCATACTATTAAACCCATACCTATAATGATTCCTGACTTCAACCAAACGCCACCTAAAGCAAAACCTCACTGGTTAAAGGGAAGATGCATCATTATGTAGATATAAGTCTTTTATTTTTTTTTGAAAGGAAGATGCATCATTATGTAGATATAAGTCTTTTATAGCCTTTTGCTAGTACTCATCCTTAGAACATAAGACCTTACTTAATCATTTGTGTGGCTCATGCATAGTGGTGGCTGCTTATCAAGTAATAATAACTAAAATGATGCTTTTGCTCTTATCTTTTGTGCTTAAGCCAGTGATATGGCAAGCGGTTTGTATAGTATACGAGAAGAATCATCATATTGATTTGTATCTCTTTCTTCTCATATCTAGGCTCCTCACAAATTCATAACTCCAATGCACTGACATTTTTATGAACTGGCCCCTCTCAGTGTAAGAGGGTATATTCCAGTTACTTCCATCAACACATTTCTTCACCTTGACTAGCAAAAGAAAATCAGTAGGTTAGATAGTTACATAGAGCATGGAAGATTTAGAAACGAGGTGCATAAATTTCATTTTGCTAGAATATTGAAGTGACGTTTTTTTTTTTTTTTACAAACTGGTCCAAGTATACTTTTACAGTTCTACCTCACTGTAAAAGGATATTAAATGATGATTTTATCTGACCACAACAAGGTGGGAAGCTTCTTAGTTGAGCGATATGTTGTGAGTGTCAGATCACATGATAGTGGTAAATACATTTGGCTGGTTTTTATGGGGGGTGAAGCATCAACTTCACACCACCCATCGCACGCCATGCACCATAAAAGAGGCCCCCCACCACGCGCGGTGGGGGTGTTTTTGCTAGCGTAAAGGTGGTCTTCACCACCTCTTGAGAACCGGGAAAAAAGTAACGGATCTTTTTTGGTGGGCCCCAATGTTAACCATTCACATTTATAAAAATATAAATTAAACTTTACCATTTTATTTACCTATAAATAACCCCATACCCCATCATTTTTATACACAAGTTCAAACGTCATCTTTCTCAATATATACACAACTCGAAAAATATGTTTATCATTCCTCATTATCCAAATGAATTCTAAAACATTCATGTTCATAGACACATCGGAAGAAGAAGTTACTAATAGGAACCGTCTTTAAAAAAATAATAATAATAATAATTAAAAAAAAAAAATTAAATAAAAAAACGGTTTTGTTTATTAAGAATAGACGACAAGGTAAAAAAAAAAAACTGAAAAAAAAAAAAAAAAAAAAATGGTTTTGTTTATTAAGAATAGACGACAAGGTGAAACTTCGCGACTGACGAGAAACATCGTAAATAGAGATCTTTATGGTGCTCACGATCGTTTAGTCACCGCCTATTTTAGTGCGCATCCAATGTATGATGCATATCATTTTCGGAAGAGGTTCTGAATGAGTCGAAAGCTATTCACAAGCATAGTTGAGGAAGTTACAAATCATTGTGCATTCTTTCGAAATAATATTGATTGTACCGGAAGAGAAGGCATTTCGGCATTGATGAAGTGCACCTTCACAATTCGTCAATTGACATATAACACCGTTCCTGATGAATATTAGCAAATGGGTGCATCAACATCTCGTGATTCTTGATTATTTTTGTAAGTCTGTTAGAGTATTTGCGAAAACCTACTCACACTAATGTTGAAAAGCTTTATCGGTTTCACGAAGAAAAGCACGGGTTTCTGGGAATGTTATGAAGCCTTAGTTGTATAGATTGGGAGTGGTTTGGTTGTCCGAATGCATACAAAGGGCAATAATGTAGACGTGATCATGGTCCGAATCAATTCATTTTGCTAGAAGTTGTTGCGTCACAAGACTTATGGATATGACATGTTTTCTTTGGTGTTTCTGGGGTGAACAATGACATCAACGTTATACATCAATCTCCTCTATTCAACGATCTCAAAGTCGGAAAAGCACGAGAGGTTCCGTTTGTGGTTAACGACGTAAGTTATAGATGGGAATATTATCTTGTTGACGAGATATATCCGGAATGGGTGACACTTGTTAAGTCGATTTCATATCTAGGAGACGATGACCAAAAGCGAGTACGGTATAAGTGAATGCATGAAGTGGCAAGGAAAGATGTGGAACGAGCGATTGGTTTTCTCAAGAAAAAATGGGCTATATTAGCCAATCCCGCATGACCGACGATGTAAAAATAAGGAATATGATGTATACATGCATCATAATAGAGCAAGGCCTGTATCAAGTGGTTAATACCCTTGCCTCTGGAGACAGAGGTCAAGGGTTTGATCCTTACTCCTTGTAAGGTCGGAGGTCCTTTTCTACCTTTGGTAGAACCGCCTCTCTACCTTAGGTAAGGGTAAGGCTGTCTACATCTCAACCTCTCCCATACACCGTGGAAGACGGTATTAGGACCCATAACCTGTGGAAGACGGTATTGGGAGTTACTTTACTTTACTTTTATGTATACATGCATCATATTACAATATTTTTTTGAACGGCTAGTTAGTGGTTCGAGTCGTGCAGGGCAGTATGCCTTCCTCCAACCTTCGCCTTTGGGGAATAAACCCCACTCCTTTTTTCCGCTTGAGGAAAACCCCATTGGCAAGCCTTAATCATGTTAGTAGTTTTAACATGCTCAGTTGAGTACTGTTACTCAGGCTAACCTAAACTCTATAAGATCAAATGTGCTATTGTGCAATTTCTGCTAGAGTGGTTAGGCTACAGGCACATGATACTTTTTTGATATAGAAGAGATATGTGGAGCCTAAAGATGAGCCAGTCACTAGGTCAAGTGCTGATCCTATGCCAACTTTATGCATTAAATCCTTTTTCTTAATTTTGTTTAAGAGTATGACATAGTTGTTTGTTTGCAGATATGGGTATTTTTTTGCTGTTAAAGAGGTTTCTTTGCTTGATGAAGGAAGCAAAGGAAAACAAAGCATTGTTCAACTTGAACAGGTATTCATAAGTTGGTTTTTTTCTAATTAGACGTATATATATATATATATATTTTGAACGGCAATCTAATTAGACGTATATCTTCGATCATGAGTTATCGCATATACTAATTTCTTCTTGTTTTATGTTTCAGGAAATTTCTTTACTAAGCCAATTCCAACACGAGAACATAGTTCGGTATCTTGGGACTGATACGGTAGGCATTCTTCTCTAAGATTTTTTTCTTAACTTTGGAGTAGATTAGATTTTCGTTTTTAGAGAGATGCGTACAAAAATGCCATCATCTAGATATGAGGGATAAGGCTTCAAGAAGTTATAAGTTTAGAAACTGTAACATATGTAAGTGTGATAGATCTTGTTTATCATCCTACTGTCATCTTACGTGGGGCCGAGCATTAGTAAATGTATAAAGATTATGGTCAAAAGCCAGTTTCATCTTTTTGAAAGTAGACGTTACTAATCTTTGATATGTGTCAACTGTTGTTGTTTATTATCTGGTGTTTCAGAGTGATGGCAAACTATACATTTTCCTTGAGCTTGTAACTAAAGGTTCGCTAGCAAGTCTTTATCGTAAGTATCACCTAGGAGATTCCCAAGTTTCTGCTTACACCAGGCAGATTTTGAGTGGTCTGAACTATCTCCATGAGCGGAATGTCGTTCATAGGTACAAGCTGTTACGTTTAGTTAAATCTTGGTAATCGTCGTCAGTCTATTAGTTTTCTCCCAATCTAAGCATTTCATATATCTTCTAGGGATATCAAATGTGCTAATATATTGGTTGATGCAAGTGGATCTGTGAAGCTTGCAGATTTCGGGTTGGCAAAGGTAAAGATGGGACATTGTTTTCTTCCTTTTTTTAACCGATTATTGTCTTCTATGTTGATTATATGTAACATTGTTTTTCAACACAGGCAACCAAATTGAACGACATTAAATCTTGTAAAGGGACCCCATATTGGATGGCACCAGAGGTTTTTCTAATCTTCTGAATTCTAATATTAGTCTTTCTCATAACTTATCATAAGCCATGGTCTATAATCACTAATATTGCCTTGTCTCAGGTTGTTAATCGAAAGAATAACGGGTATGGACTTGCAGCTGATATATGGAGCCTCGGTTGCACTGTGTTGGAGATGTTAACAAGAAATATTCCTTACTCCCACTTGGAAGGGGTATGTTGCTGACTTTTGTCCTTGAAAGCTTGTGTGTCACTTGGTCTGTAAATCTACGAACTATAAAAAGAATTTAAAAAAAAAAAAAAAAAAAAAATTGAATCTTTGAAGAAGTTATGGGCTAAGTAGATGTAATCTAGGTTAGCATAGGGTAACAAGTCATTTTTACTTAGGGTTGAAATGGCCGAGTTGAGTTGTACTGATCTACAAACAATTTTTGGATCAGTTACTATAAACAAATAAAGAGTTCATTATGATTACAAAAATGTATGGTTACAATGATAATCTAAATCATTGAGTAAAATAATTAAGAACTTTGGATGTTGTATTCATTGAAAAATAGACTTTGGGTGATGGTCCACCTGTTTGACCCATTCTCTTTTAGCTGAATTTTAAGATTTGACCCATTTCAGATAAAACACAACCCAAATCGACCACTGATTAGTAAATGGTTGTAATTGCCACCTATTGCCATGTGTACAAGGCCCTTATTTTTTTTCCATAACGGCCCCTATATTTGTTTGCGATTGCACATACTGCTTATAAAGATCAAATTCTTTCATCACTCTTTGCTTGATAGTTAAAAGATATTAATTGTTTTATTTTGCTATTGTTTATAATTGTGATGGGTTATATTGTGCTAACAAGGACATGTGTTTTGGTATGACAGATGCAAGCATTGTTTAGAATAGGCAGGGGTGAACCCCCTCCTATTCCCGAGACATTGTCTGTAGAAGCCCAGGATTTCATCGCCAAATGCTTACAAGTTAACCAAAATGATCGACCAACTGCCGCTCAACTTTTAATGCACCCGTTTGTCAAGAACCGTTGTCTATAACCATTCTCTCCATGCTATGGTGCCATTTGTTCATAACAGCTACAATTAAGCTTCTAACAGTTAAAACACTTGGCAAGTTCGTCTCTAAGTGCTTGTTTGACAACTAGATGCTTACATTCATGAAGAATTGCACAAAAAAAATATATATAAAAAAAAATAAAAAAAGGAGAAACTTTTGCAGGACTAAAGATTGAACATCTTCAGATGTAACAGTTGATTTATGAACGAGCACAAGATCATGGAATTGGAGGCAAGATTCTTTTTAGGTTGTAGTTAGCTGGGTGAGAAATATGAAGACGCGTATTGCTACTCTAGTGAGAATTGATACTTACAAAGATGTCAAATTTGGTTTGCGATTTCTGCTGTTCTTATTTGCAGAGGTGTTAGAAAATGTATGTTGTAGGTTAGAAACTGTAAATGTCTCTGTTTCTAGAGTGGGGTTGTATATAAGTTTGACGAAAACTGAAAAAATGTCATTCATTGGAACAAGTCTCGGTGTATTCTTTATTGTAGTTAAAGGTTGTGTATTCTTCAAGTATCAAAGTTTGAGGTAAAACTGTACAAGTTGACTTATGTATTAAGGCTTCATGTTAAACTGTTAAAGTACGAAGGAGAGTTTAAATGTGTGTATCTGCATTACAAATAACCAACCAATTGGGATTCTAAACCTGTAAAGAATAACACCTTGAATATATTAGATACCAATATTTCCAAGAAAAAAGAACTTGAAACTTTTTGACAAAACACGTTCTTGTGTGACACAATTAACCAACTCTACAAACCACATGTTTTTGTTGAATAGTGATTGACCTGCCCACAACCGAACTTAAGCCAACCAACCTAATCTTGTTTACTTTCTAATAGTTCATCTTTCACCAGGCGCGGATATTAACCTGTGCGGGCTGCCCAACCACACAGGGCCAAAAATGTTTTGGGGGCCTCAAATTTTAAATGAAGCCCAATAACAAGAGTAAACTACGAGTAGTAATAAGCCCACAATATCTGTTGTCGGAAGCATTCGGTCGTATTATGTCATGCTGAGGTCGATCCACAATATTGAGCTGGAACATAATCCCCATTAAAGTTGATCATTGTCGTTTTCCATACGATAGTGGTCTTGATGCAACTGAAACACATAAGAAACCAGACGACATAACAAAAACTTAATTTAGCCATTGATGCTAAATGTTACTCGTATAACTCGTATATTCTTAAATTGACACAACTAACCAAGAGTAAACCTACGATATAAAATTTGTCACAAATATCTGTTGTTCGGATAGATTAGGTACTGTTATTATGTCTTGTGAGGTGATCCAAACCAATATGAGCTGGTAACATAATCCCCATTAAAAGTTGATCATTGTCGTTTTCCATTCTGTTGGTCTTGATGCAACTGAAACACATAAGAATTACCAGACTGAATAAACTAAACTTAATTTAGCATGATGCTAAATGTTACTCAGTATATTCTATAATTGAACAAAATAACAAATGGCCAAAAAATAAAAAAAAATTGGTCACATTAATAGATAGTTGTTAATAGGTATTAATATAATCATTAATGAGTTGTTAGGGAATGCAATGGCCATTTATCTTTATATGGTAGGCATTACCTAAATTTGTGGGAAAGGACCAGCATTGATTCTTGCAATTCTCAACATTGAACCAAGCGCTCCCTTAGTTAGTTTACGATATTAGTTAAATAATACTGTTCTTTTAAGAATGGTACATAATACATACAAACGTCCATCGAAATGAGAATAAAATATGCAGCACAAAAAATATAGAAAAAGAAACGTGACCACTTCAGTGATATGTATTCAAGTTTATTATTATTTAAGTCAGATTAATCGTTGTTTTTTATACATTAAATATGTTGTTAATGACACGACATATGCAATAACTATCATGTTGGGTCAAAATCGGTTAAACTTTTCGGTTTGGGAAAACCGTTATAAAAAACGGTTTTCTAAAAACGTTTGGTTTTTCGAAATCGGTTTTTTGGTTATAAATGTTCGGATCGGTTTTTTTTTTGTTATAAATTTTCGGACGTTTTTACCGTTCGGTTTTTTCGTTATAATGTTCGGATCGTTTTATCGGTTATTTAGCGGTTCTTTTTTTTTTCGGAATTTTACATACATGTTCGAACATTTATTTAATAAACTTGTTAATTATCAAACATTTAATTAAATAATACACCGGAAACATACTAAACAAATACAATCATAACTTTTTATTTGCACCGGAAACATACTAAAAAAATACAATCATAACTTTTATTTAAACAATACAATTATACAACTAAAAATATATAAATACTAATACATTTCGAGCTTCGGCATAGCCATCACCCGAAAACATATTAGTGTACTCAAGTATATCGAGCTTCGGCATTGCCATCACCCGTTATACTCAAGTCATTAAATCTTCCAAAAACTCTTCTACATCTACGTCTTCAACATCAAATTCTTCAAACTCACCTTCATCTAATTCGGTAGTCGGAGGTGATATCCCTAATTCAACTTCTTCTCTTTCTATAGTTTCTTCAACGTCTTGTAATATCGGACCTTCCAACGATGATTCATGTCCAAATAATCTTTCAAACATACACATACTTCCACGGATTCGGGGGTTAGTCTTGACCTTCTTTCTGATATAATTCTACCGCTAGTAGAAAAGGCCGATTCGGAAGCTACCGACGAAGCTTGGACCGCTAATAAGTCACGAGCCATAGCGGATAAAATTGGAAATTGGATTTCCCTTTCTTTCCACCAAGCCAAAATGTCAAAGTTTGCAAACTCTTCGGGACTTAAAGTTATTAAAAAGTTTGTAGCCATATATTGTCCCAATTCGCTTGTTGGGGCCGATGTTCGTTGACGCTTTGTAGCGTCTTCACATAAACTATTATAAAGGTTTATATTAATGTCTCTTGCTATTCGAGACGATCCGGCCCGCATTTGGTCAACAATTGGGTTTTGTTGTTGACCATATTTTGTTGCATAAATTTCAAATAATTTTTTAAAATTATCGTTAAATTTAAAAATTTGGGTTCTTATATAGTCGGGGTCGTCATCGTTTAACCCAAAGGTTAAGTCTAAATTTTCCATTATTCTTGTTATTAAAAGTTCTACGCCTCCAACATTTAAACATGGATTAAGTGTGACGAAATAAGTAAAAACCAAAGGTAAACTACCAAAATATTTTATAAATTTCTTTTTTATAACTTTAACCATTCTTCTAAACATTTGACTAGGTGAGTTTTTTAATTCGTCTAATTTTTCCGTCATAGCATAAATTTGCTTTAAAACTAGTGAGCTAGTTGGGTAATAAACACCCGATAATATAGTTGTTGCCTCTTTAAAAACTTGTAAAAAATAGTTAAATCATTTAGTCGATCCCAATCTTGGTCGTCTATCGAAACTTACTTATTTCTACTAACAAGTATATCATTAAAAGCGGTTAAAGTTCCACGTTGTCGTAATATATTTTCAAACATCATGCAAGTAGAATTCCACCTAGTATTATTATCAAAGCAAGGTCCTAGGGGTGTTTCACTACATTGTCTATGAAAACGGTGATAGTTCATTTGTCTTTCGTTGCTCGCACTATATATAGTTGTTAATAAACCCCTGAATTTCATCTTTAAACTACCACATATTTTTAATGCCGCTTGCACGGATAAATTTATAACATGAGCAACACAACGAGAATGAAAAAAAGCATCATCTAAAACGGGTTTTATACGTAATTTTAACAATTCCATAGCTCTAGTATTATTGGATGCATTATCGAGTGAAATCGTAAAAACTTTATCATCTAAATTATATTCAATTAAAGTGTGATGTAAAATTTTTCTTAAATTAGATCCAGTATGAAGATAACCAAATAGTTTAAAAGCAACTGTCAGTTTCATTAATAACCAAGATTAGGGATTAAACCAATGAGCCGTAACGGCGAGATAAGAATTTGCCGTACCATGTGGTGCGGTCCAAGTATCCGTAGTTATAGAAACACCATATTTATATTCACGAAAACCATCAATAATATCTTTTTTAGCCGTTTCCCATAATTTAAAAGCATCACTTCTAAGAGTAGTACGACTTACATGTTGATACCGCGGTTGTAGCCTCCTTTTGATGATCTCCGTAAGCTTGACGTTGTCGAAGTGGTTGAATGGAAGCGCTTGTTGAATGACAAACTTCGTAAAATCAAGTCGAAGCGCATCATTATCATATATAAAAACTTGACCATCCGCACCAATAGTACCTTGTGACGTATCATTTTGGACCGCATTACAACCATTCTTATGAACCCCAAGTGTAGTGTTAGACGTTGGGTTATAAAATTTCCCACATTTCTTGCAACGCGCCCTTTCCAAATTATCAATCATAATACACAAATCGTAATTAGACCAAACATCACCTTTTCGGTTAGTTGGTTTAATTTTCACAACATCTTCATTTGTGTAAACTTTTCGTGCATTGCTAGTAGAAACGGAGGGAGTAGTGGAAGCTTGTTGTGATTGTGAGTTTTCCATTATTTGAGAGATTGATTAGAGAGATTAAAGAGAGATATAAGAGTGTTTTTGATGTGTTTTCAACAACAACTCATTACATGTATTTATACTACCAAATCCATGGCTTAAAATCATCAAAAACACATAAAAAAAATCAAAAAAACGGCTACAAACGTTCATGTTACCGTTTGCTCGATTAAAAAAAAAAAAAAAAAAAGGGGAAATAACCGGTTAAAACGTTTTTTTTTAACAACGGCTAGTTTGACGCTTGGGTTGACCGGTTTTTTAACCGGTTAAAACCGGTTTTTTTCTTCAACGGCTAGTAAAAAAAATAAAAAAATAATAAATAAAATAAATAAAACCCGTTAAAACCGGTTATTTGAAAAAACCGGTTAAAACCGGATATAAAACCGGTAAAAAATAGGTCCACTTATAAAATCGAAAACCGGTCTAACCGGTTCGGTTAAAAAAACCGGTTTTTTAAAAAATTGGTTTCGGTTTTTTCGGCCGGTTAAAAAAAAACGGGTTATATGTTGCACCTCTATCAATGTCTTCACACATATTGCAAAAGATCATAAAAAAAGTAAATGACATCAGGTTAGAATCCAATATTTCAAAAAATATACGGAGTATATATATAAGAGCACCCGGTGCAAGCTCTTCGTAGCTCGCCGTTGGCCTACGTGGCCCCTCGTCTTGCCTCGCCGCTGCACACTCACCGCTCACCGTAGCTCGCCGTTGTGGGCTTGCTCGTCTGCACGACGAACATAGAATCTGACAAGTGGGGTATTTGTTATATATCAAATGTTTTTTTTTTTTTTTCAGTTTTCTTGCTTTTAAAAATTTTTTTTTTTTTTTTTTTTTTTTTTTTTTTTTTCAATTGTGTTATGTGTGTAATGTGTGCAGTCAATGAAGAAGACGACATTTTTTTTTCCTTCTTTTTCTTTGTTAAATTTGGGCCAAAGGTTGATTTTTCTTTTTCTTTATTATAACAATTAGAACTCTTTTTTTTTTTAATGTTATTTGTATATGTTTAAATTTAATGTATTGTATTTTTATTTTAATGAAATGAATTTAGTTTATTTGGGTATTTGAATAAAAGAAATAAAAATAGATAGTGGTTGGGCCCAAATGAGTTAGTTGTGGTATGTTATTGGGGAGAGGGGTTTTAAAGGGAGGTATGTCATGGTGACGTGGCACCCCGTAAGGCCCGAATGAGTAAGTTAACCTTGTTATTGCACCTGGTGCTCTAAGTGATTTATTTTAACTTTTGATAGAATTGGGTATGATTAATTTGATTGCTACAAATCAGGAAGAACTGATGGGATTGATATCTCATTATATCACTTGTACACAAAATTTGAAAATAGTTATTTAGGTAGCGGCTCAAATATAAAGTCACCTCCAATTAAAAAGTAGGGTGATTATAGTCAAACACCCTGTAGGGGGTGTGTTGACTTTGACCATGTTGTCGCTGCTTGTACTACCTGCTTTGTCGGATTATACATTCTCTAAAAGTAGACGGACCTCATTCTATAGGGGGTGTGGGTACCCTAAAAAGTATATAAAGCCTACTAGTCATATTGCAATCTTTTTTCCCTTGTTTTTCCCTCAATCTTTCTTCATTTTCTTAAGAAATCACGTATCATTTTTTTTTTTCATTTTAATTGTTTCAATCACGTTCTAATACTTTAATTTAAGATTTAATCACTTCAATTCGTAATTAATTATATTAATTCATGATCTTATTTTTTCAACTCAGGATCTAATATCTTCAATTTGAGGTAGGTTTCTTTATTTTTTTCTCAATTTTTTATTACAAATTAAGATAAATAAAACTAAAACTTGTGGCTAGTTTTTCATCTTTTGTGGTTTCTCATTTTTTTTCCTTTCAAAAAATTCAAACAAATGAAGTGTTCGTGAAAATGCCTACACGGTGTTTGATGAAATGTCTTAATTAGTTTTTTCTTTAATTTAGGACTTTTAAAGTGTATCACCAAAAGTAAATACTTATTCTTTTTAGGGAAAAAAATTAGTTCTTGATGTATAATCTCACAGATAATTTTTTTTTTTTTATCACAATGTCCATCAGCTTTCTTTGATGAACTCACAATGTTCATCAGTTAGATTACGTTGTTTATTAGTTTTCTTTTAAAAAATTTTTTTCTTTTTTTGTTATCACAATGTTCTATCAGTTTTTTTATAAAAAATAACGTTTTCACCCGTTTTCTTTTTGAAGAGCCTTTTCTTTTTTTATTATTACAAAGTTCATCAGTTTTCTTTAAAAAAAAATGTTACAGTTAGATCACAATGTTCATCAGTTAATAGTAAAAATAACAAGAAATGAGCTAATAAAAGTAAATGAGACACTTGTCACCGTGTGATGACTTTTTATGCCTTTTTAACTTTCTTCATTTCTATAAGGCTAAAGACCAAGGTCACTTTTTTAATATCCATTATCACGTTACATATTAGCGCTACTTCAGCTTTCTCTCTCATTTCACTTTCCCTCACTCTCACTCACTTTTTTGTGGACATGATCACCTTATGGTCACCATAACTCCCATTTTTTTAATTACTTACAAAATTAAAAACGTAATCGTGCAAATATAAAACCGTAAACGTACGAAATTAAAAAGCAAACGTACAAAATTAAAACATTACATGAACTTCGAATATTAAAAATAGTACATAAACTTCGAATATTAAAAACGCAAACGTACGAAATTAAAACATTACATAAACTTCGAAATTAAAACTAAAAGTCCAAACCCCACTTCGCTTTGATCCCCGCCCTTATCTCGTCTGTGACTCTGCGTGCTTCCCCAGTTAAGTGTTCATATGGCTGCATATAGAACATTAAGTCTTTTTGCCTTACTTTATATTCCTGCACTTCCACCTCATTCTTTTTTATCGCCATATATTCAGCCCGTTCTTTCATCTTCAATTCCATGGCCCGTCCATTTCACTGTGCCAACTCCGATATGATCATCCTAGCCAATGATTCGTCATTCATAGTTGTCGATGATCCCGACGATCTCACACCTTTCTTCTTCAAAGCTTTCTATGTGTCCCTGCCCATTGGTCGTCGAACTTCATGCACCTCATCTTCATCGTCATCTCCAGCATCATCATTAAGGTTAATACTAGCATCCCCAGTCTCTGGGTTGAACGAACTAGACCTAGATGACTTGTATCTCCTAGACCTTTCTTTTTTTCCTTTGCTAAAATATTTGGAACTTCAATATCATTCCATTTCTGACTATCTTTTAACTCCTCCCAACAATGACGAAGTGTGAACTTTACCCCGTATTCAACTTCATAGTTAAGAGTTGCCGTATTGTATGTCTCCGGATCCACTCATCGGATTCATACGCTTGACGTTATTGAACACTCCACAAAATCGAGCCACGTTCGAGCGCACTGTCTTCCATTCCCCACAAACCATATCATATGTTCGGCGATCCATTTTTGTTTTGCTCTCTATGTACGCAATAACCTCATTCCAAAATCCGTTCTCTCTCCTCGCGTTACCAATGGCACTATCTTCGGATACATGAATTCAACCTTTGCACAACGCAGTTTCTTCCTCTTGGGTCCATGGAATGATCCGGGGTGGCTCCTCGGTTTGAGCCACCCTCTTTTGGCATCTTTTCGGCTTCACTGTGACCGGTGGCGGTTCCGGGGTCGTGACTTTGAAGGGAGAATCTTCACGAGTGGTGTTTTGATATAAAGAGTCTGAAAAATGAGGTTCGTGCAAATCTTCATTTCGAAAGAAGAAACGGGAGACATGGGTTGGTGCGTATGATGTTGTGATGACGAACCACCCATTTGGGTTTGTGACATATCAAATGGGAACGTGTTTTGTTGTGATGAGAATTGGATAAACGCGTTTTGTTGGTGTTGTTGTCAGAATTGGTTAAAAGTTTGTTGTTGTGGGTATGGATTATGGTATGGTTGGTTTGGGTAAGGTTGGTTAAAATAGAATGATTGTGGTCGTAAGTTGATTTGTTGGTTTGACGAGGGAGTATTTTCTAGATTAAACGTTCCTTCGGGGTGTAGGGGGATTGCTTCAGGCATTTCTTCGTTGGGTACGTTTGTTGAATTACTTAATTATCACACAAGCTACACTAATTAATCACTAATTAAACCCTAGATCTAGAGAGAGAAAGCTAGAGAGAGAAAGAGAGAGTGGAAGGTCATTAAGATTATAAGAAATGATTAAGCTTCAACCAACTAACCCTCTCCCTTGAATGGGAGGGGGTATTTATAGTTTTTACAAGTGCATGGGCTTGTAGCCCTAATTAACATACTTAAACATAATTAATTAAATAAACGACACAGCCCATGGGCCTTCTACATAGGCTGGGCCATAAAACAAACATAAAGGCCTAAGCAACCTAATTACAAAATGATCAATACTTGATAATACAAAACGTGTTCCCAACAATCTCCCCCTAAGTATTGGTCATCAAGGTTGCTTGACGTCGTCTTTGCTTCTTTTGGCTTTGACGTCTTCGTAATCTTTTTTCTTTGTTCTTGATCATGATGTGATATGATAGGGTAGAGATCTGCCGTTCTCCAATGGTCTTTGCTTCTGGTGTCTTCACGTCTTTTCCACCATGCTCATATGTCTTTTGACTTTTGTTCTTCAACTTGTTCTCACTTCTTCAATCTTTAACTTATGAAAGGTTGTAGTGCTTGAACTTTGACTTTTCTTTGACATATTCTGAACTTTTGATATCTCTGAGTCTTTATGAGAACTTATCTTCAGGATATGAGCATGATGGAGTCTTGAAGGTGGTGAAACTCCAGGTCTTCTCGATCATCCGCAGGTACAAAGTAACCAACCAGCACTTACAGGTTCAGACTTCAAGATCGTCAACAGCATAGTGTGAAGACTTTCTCTAATCTTTACCCAGGCCGTTCTGAATCGGATACCCCCGAAAGGGCTTACACGGACACACCGAAGTGCACCCACGATTCAGTGAGTCGCTGGAGATCACCCCACGACTGTAGACCATTTTGGAGCAAACACTAAGCGTAACCCACAAGGAGTTACCGAAGTGACCTGCTGTCAGGGTTGTTTGATGTTACCCTGGCAGGATTTCCATTCTATCACTGAGAACCACAATTGTGAATTCTCTCAAGAATGTTCTCGGCAGATTGCTAAGATCTTCGAAGGACTCTTCTTAATTTTACAACTGCTGCCCATGATGTAGAACAAAAGTGTAATACTAAGTGTTCTTAAGAGATCTTTGATGAATCTCATGGCTCTAGACTCGATTAGTGCACATTTTTTTGGTCATCGGAGGCGTGGAGCAGAGTGCCTCCTTTTCAATATCAACACATCTCGTAGTGAGAGGTTGATAGATGATGAAGGGTTCTCTGTGTGAAATGAAACAAGTGTCTTTTGAGAGACACCTGAGTGGCTAGAAGGTTAGTGCAGTGCGTCACTGGGTCCATGACGTCTTTTATCTTCAATACCGGTGATGCCCATCAACCAGTAGATTAAGAATTGAACCCGGTGTCTGCCCTAAGGTTGAACAAATGGAGGGCTATTTCTTTTCACCCTTTTCTTTACTTTTCTTTCTAATTCTTCAACCCCTTCTTTCTCCGTTCATTTCATTTCTCCTTTTTCAATCATACCTAGGACTTTCTAGTTCTAAACTATTTGTATTGTCCTTGGGTAGATCACTCCGGCTCTGGCGGATCATAGGACGGTTATTCCTAACCTTAGTCACCTTATAACTCCATGACTATCCTCTTGATGCCATAAACCAAACCTTTTGAAAATCTCTCAAAGTGTTTATGATTATGAAAACATATTATGTTAACACTTTGAGAGTTTTGGGATTTTCAGAAAGACTCCCCCTTAACATGTGCTCATATATAGTTAAAGTAAATTTGCACATGCCGGGTAGAGTTGGCACTTTTTGAATTGATTGATTTTCAATGAACATGATCATTGCGAGACACGCTTACATCACCAGATGAACTGGCTTGAAATTATTACCCGTCCAGATCACATTCAAGGAAAATCGCTCGAAATCGGTACATTCTACTCAGACACGTCCTTTGCGAGACATGTTTACATCACCAGATGAACTGGCTTGAAATTATTACCCGTCCGAGACATGTCTTTTCGACTACTAAATTTTTCCTATCGTCAATTCGAGGGTCAATTCTGAGTCGAGCACTCGTGAGATCACAACTTTTCTTTACCATATTTTAATCATATCTTTATTCTCCCCCTCAAAAATAGCATACTCATGATGTTTTTGAAAAACTTTATGATTAAAATATGCTGTTTTTGAGTTTTGTGGGAAGAATTTCAAGAACTTTTGTATGAACAAAGATTAGTTTTCAAATACTCCCCCTTGACGAGGGAATACTTGTCCTTATGAGCAGAATTTTTGAAAACTTAGAAAAAATTCTGATTTTATTCTACTCATAAGAAAGAAGCTTGCGCTCCTTTGATCAGGATTGAGGCACTGAAACGTACCTCAGGGTCCTTTCTTTACAGGTACGGGTTGTGCACTGTTATGCGTACACAAGCCATAGTGAATGACAATATATGATGAAAAATGATGAGATGATGACAAAATGTGACAAATGATACCATTGAGTTTACTCAGGAAGACGGAAAGTGAGAATGTTTTGAATTCTGGCTCGTCCTCCCACGCAACTCTCTAGTCTTCTCATCTGCACTCGAAACTTAAGTCGGTGTTCAATTCGAGCCACGAACTTGACTGTTAATCTAGTTCATGCTGCATGTCTTTAGCAGCTTCTTCGTACACTTCCTTTTGGCGAAGTTTCTGAATCAGCTTCCCCCCAAACTGAAAACCGTATTCAACAGACTCGTAACTTTGATGTAGATACCATGTCCTCTAACTTTTGAAGTTTTAAGTACACAGCGGAATTTATAGATGACATCGTAAACCATACCAAGTAAATCTGACTAGTACTCAATAACGATTATACTCAATGAGGAAACTTCGTTCGGGGGTAACATGCAATAAATCAGCAAGATCTTCTCACATAAGTAGGTTACTTCGCACATCACAACCTGCGAAAGTTGAAACGGGTACACCAAAATCACAAAACTGAACCACTGATCATCTATGCGGATGTCTCTCCGGTAGTAGTAAAATTGTAAGCTCGATCACGTGAATCTGTTATGCATCCCTGATGTGCACATTTCTTCCCCCTGAGTGCAGATACTTCTGGAAAAAGAGTGTTTTCACAAAGAACTCAAGAAAGTCAACGAACATCTACTCTCTCTTCCCCCACGATGTCTTCGCGGAATCGAAAGCATATACACTATGTTTACGATGGAAACGAAGGCAGCATAAACCCTGTATGTCCAATTAGTCGAAGATGTGTGAAGTACCATAACTAGCCCGTGAGAATCAACAGCTGATAAACATCTCAACTCTTTAATACTCTTCACCGCTTACTCTTTACCGACCCCATTATCATTTTGACGGCTCTGTAATATCGGAAACGGTTGGAGCCGAAGCAAATGGATTAAAGAATGCATTTTCTTCATAATTTGATGTGTGGATGCTTTAGGAGGTAAGAGGGGATCTTCAGCTGCAGACGCAGAAGTAGAAGATGTTTGATCTACTGATGATGATGTTTCTGGTTGAGGTGCATCGTCAGCAACTGTTGTGGTTGTAGTCACTGGTGTATCAAGTACTTGATTATCGACGAGTGGTTGTGCAGCGGAACTTGTGAATACATCAGGAGCACGATTAACCATAGTGACATCAAACAATGGAGCAAACAAGTCTTCTAAATCTTTGTGGTTAAGAGAGAAAGATGCAGCTGAAGGATCAGGGAAGTTAAGACGGTTAGAAGCGGGTCCTAAGCTGTTTTACTCAGGAGCCATAACATTAGGCTCAGGTCCGAAACTGAGTTGTTCCGAAGCCATTGTCATATATCTGAAAAGAAAGAAGAGACAACCAGAGAACATGGATCCCCAAGTGAAACTGGGTTCCAGATGTTAGAAGCATAAAGTTGTAGTGTCAGTTATCCTCTTGACACCCGAGCACACGATTTATTCTATGGTATTCTTTCTAGCCTCAGGGATAGATGTTGTGGATTTCACATTCGTTTTGGTGCAAATGCCTAAAATCTTTTCTGTAGGAATCCACCTGAGACCAATCGTTTTGAAAATTCTACCCGTGGGCACCCACCTAAGGTTAGATCTAGGAGATGTTTTCCTTCTAGATGCAGTGGAATGAAATGTGGGAGCATCACTTAGTTGAGAAAACCTACGTCCTATATTGATCCACTTTTTAGGTTTCTGAATCTTTTCTTTTGGTTCAATGGGTTTGTTTGGTTTGATTATCTTAGTCGATTGTGCCTTTGCACGTGAATTCACTTCTTGAAGATCTTTTGACACACAGACATTGCAACTACTCTTAGATGCTAGCCAATTCCTATTTGTTTGTTGAGTGCTCCTAGGATTTGGTTTGCTACTAATAGCAGTGTTCTGTAAAACAGTGGAAGGCATCACACAAGGTTTTGAACCTAGAATTCCGTCCTTTTGAAGTAGTGCCTTTTTCCTAGCTTTTTCTAGATCATAGTTCTTGTACATGTCATTAATGACATAAGACTCTTTACTTTTAATGCTCGTTTTAGACACTGTTTTTGAACTAATCCTAGATGAGCCAGGAATAATCACGTGTTGAGCTTTTGCAGAAATAGATGCATTTTCCTTAGGCCAAAAATGTGGAGTGACTGGTTTTGTCAAATTATTTTTCTCAACAACTGGGGAGGCAAACCGAGATTTTGAAAATTTTGGTCGTTCAGATTTAAATGCAGTTGGTTGTCTAACCACTGATTGTTTTCTGATAGGTTGTAGAAGCGGTTTCCCCAAGATTGATGGTTTTGCAAACTTAGTATCCACACTCTGGCCAGTCAATCTTCTTAATTTGTTTTGCAATGCAGCATGTGCAAACACCTTTGCTTGAATTTGACCTTTTAAAAGTTCATTTTCCTTAACTAATGTATCCATACGTCTACTTTGTTCATTCAAAAATTGACAATTGTTGCCCGAAGTTAGAGATTCGTTTTGCAGTTTAAGTTCAAGTGAGATGCAATGTGCCTCTAGTTTTAAAAAATCCTTTTGAAACTGGGCAATGGTCTTTTTGAGACAAGTATTCTCAAACTCGAGAGTTTGGTTTGATGGTACATTTGTTTTGTTTTCATTTAATGAATCAGGCAAAGGTTGTTTGACAAGATGTTCGTCAACAATCTAATCAACCCCTCCCTCATTTCTGAATTCAGGTTGTTCAGTAAGTTGGCGATCATGAGCAGATATATTATTATTGACAACTGATTGTACCTCAGCCATTGGCTCTTTGTCAAATATGGGCTCTGTGTCATATGTGGGTCTGACATATGCACAATCAGCATCTGTATCATTCATTGATCTGTTGTGTCATCCTTAGCCATTGTCTCTTTGTCAAATATAGGCTCTGTGTCATATGTGGGTCTGACATCTGCACAATCAGCATCTGTATCATTCTTTGATCTGCTGCTATCATCCTACTTTTCTGATTCTATCCCACTGCTTTCTGTTTCTATCCCATTGCTTTCTGTAACACCCAAATTAGGTTCCAATGCTTTAACCGTAGTAGCTTGCACTTCTTGAATCCGCAATTTCTTTTCATTCACTCTTTTGTCATACTCTCTTCTGTGAAGTACTCTTTCAGCAATTGACTTCTCAACAGAATCCATTTGTTGAATCAATATGTATTTGAAAGTTTGAACCTCGATTCGAGTGTATTCTAAAAAATACTTGCGTGCCATTACACTGTCGTAATCCGAAGAGAACCGCGAATTGATGAACTGCTGAAATTGTTCCTTGAGCACTCTAAAGGCGACCGCGGATCCATTTTTTTGAAATTCTTCTTTTTCAAGTTGCTTCTCCAGTTGATCCACGTTGAGAAACATGGTTTTTGTGAACACCTCAATGTCTTCTCCAAAGAGTGATGGAAATGCCCGTTTAAATCCATACTCGGTACGAGTTTCTGCTAAGTCTTTGTTTGAGAGGACTTTAAGGTGTGAATGAAGTAATCTAAAACATTCCATGCATTTCTCTTTCGTTTCTCTCTCTTTTTCTTGCATTAATAGCTCTTGCGTATCGCTCTCTTGAGAAACAAGGTTTGGTGGTAAAGAATTAGAGAAAGGTGACATCTGTTCATTAATTTGTGACCTTGATTGATGCATTTTCTCTCCCCTTGATTGTTGCGATGAAATGGGAAGAATCAAACTAAAATGCGTAAAGTTGATGTGTCACACACAAGGTCGAATAACGGTTGTTGAAGTAACTTGTGAAATGAGGAAAGATTAACTTGAAGTAACTTGTGGATGTAGGATCTTTAAAGGATAATAACGGTTGTTGTTTGTAGATTAGATTTTTGAACGGTGAATAACTTGAAGAAACTCTGAGGATTTTACTCTAGAAACTCAGAGGATTCAATCGTTTAACCTCGGATGATTTTACACTAGAAACTCGAAATATTCTTATAAAACTTGATAGATCTCACAAACTTGATAAAAGTTAAGAAATTCGACTAAGGTTCACAAACTCGATAAATAGTCCAGAAAAATCATCCTTGTGTTATCAATTCCAAAAGCCCAACAATGATTTTTAAAAGTTTCGGCCCAATGTTATAAAAAATGATCCTTGTGATAACAGTCCGATTTTCAACCCGCTTAATTTCAACCCAAGTCCAATAGAGACTTAACCCTAAACTTCTGATATAAAAGACACTAACTACTCACAAAATCAAACCCCTAATCTCATTCCACTTAAGAAAAAGAAGAAAAAACATCAGCTAACAAGAAGTACTGATAAGAGATATAATTAGAACAACAATCTCCAAACTACATCGGTCTCAAACCATCTCAAACGAAAGTCAAGATCTTAGTTGGGTGCACTTCTAATTCAAATCGTTAACGATTTTTTAAGAGTGACCTTAACCATCTCAAACTGATGTAGTTGTTGTTTAGAGTTGTTGTTTAGAGTGGTTTATCGTTATCATGTACTGAACTAGTGAGAATAAGAAACTCGATTATGTAAGCAACTCGAGTAAAGGTGAACTTGGTGAATATACCCAACTCGAGTATATGCCTAACTCGACTAAAATTTATCAAACTTGATAAATTAGTCACCAACTCGGCTATGTTCAACTCGACTATGTGAAGTTGAGCAAATGTGAAGTTGAGCAAACTTTCAAACCCAACACGATGAAATTCCAACTAGATCAATCTCAACTCGAGCAAAGTTGAACTCGACTTAGTCCAACTCGAGCAAAACCAACTTGATGAATTCCAACTCGAGCAAAACCAACTTGATGAATTCCAACTCGAGCAAAACCAACTTGATGAATTCCAACTCGAGCAAAACCTTCAACTTGAGAAAAACCCAACTCGACTATGTTCAACTCGAGTAATCTTTCAAGTACACCCAACTCGACTATGTTTATGAAACCTAATTCGAGCACAAATCTGAGAACTAGTCTAGCTCGACTAATGCCCAACACTTCAACTCGAGCAAAACCACTAATTAAGCCCTAGATCTAGAGAGAGAAAGCTAGAGAGAGAAAGAGAGAGTGGAAGGTTAAACTTGGTTAAGGTGAACTTGGTTAAAATTGAACTCGAGTAAATCCAACTCGAGTAAATGCCAACTCGAGCAATTTAACTCGATAAAGTGAAGTAGATTAATTGAACTCGACTAAATAAACCAACTGAGCAAATTGTCCAACTCGAGCAATTCAACTCGACTAAGTGAAGTAGATTAATTGAACTCGACAAAATAAACCAACTCGAGCAAATTGTCCAACTCGAGTAAATTGTCCAACTTGAGCAATTCAACTCGACTAATTTGATCAAACTTGATAAATTAGTCCAACTCGAGCAATTCTACACTTAACTCGAGCAAAGTCACAACTCGAGCAATATAAGCCAACTCGAGCAAATCTCAACTCGACTAATTTCACCTAACTCAGTGAAATAGTCACAACTCGGGCAATGAACAGTAGCATATCGAATGAACAGTGATAAATCGGATGAACAGTAATTTTTGGATTTTTGTAGTTTTTTCACTTAGATCTAATCTCTAACAACCTAAATTACCCCTAGGCGAATGATACCACTTGATGAATTACTTAATTATCACACAAGCTACACAATTAATCACTAATTAAACCCTAGATCTAGAGAGAGAAAGCTAGAGAGAGAAAGAGAGAGTGGAAGGTCATTAAGATAATAAGAAATGATTAAGCTTCAACCAACTAACCCTCTCCCTGGAATGGGAGGGGGTATTTATAGTTTTTACAAGTGCATGGGCTTATAGCCCTAATTAACATACTTAAACATAATTAATTAAATAAACGACACAGGCCATGGGCCTTCTACACAGGCTGGGCCATAAAACAAACACAAAGGCCTAAGCAACCTAATTACAAAATGATCAATACTTGATAATACAAAACGTGTTCCCAACAATGTTTGGTGTTTCGGAGAGTGTTTTCTTAAGACATATATATATATATATATATATATATATATATATATATATATATATATATATATGTGTGTGTGTGTGTGTGTGTGTGTGTGTGTGTGTGTGTGTGTGTGTGTGTGTGTGTGTGTGTGTGTGGGTGATGAACTCAAATAAGTACATTTTATTATCATCATTTATCCTATTTATTTGACTTGCTTTATTATATTATCTATGAGAATCGATACATTAATGTTTACTTTAGTAATTCTCAGGTAAAAACAAGCATTATGTGAAACTTGGCGATTTTGGACTAATTATGGAGCAAAACAAGCGAGATGTTAAAAGTCTACTGAAATCCAGAAGATGCGTCATATCTCACTCAACAGATACGACGAAATATCATACTTAGATGAATTCGAAGACCATTGTCTGACTTTGAAGAATGCGCCGCATGAAATTCTATCATGCGCCGCATATGAAACTTTGGTCAAAGAAGAAGATCAAGCTCGCTCTACTCCAGATACGCCGCAATATACTTATAACATACGGCGTATCACTATCAAGATTTCACCAGTTACAATCCAAGACAGCTAAAGTACATGCGCCGCATACAAAGATCAAGATACGCCGCATCTGAAGACGGTGTTCGAATATTCCAGAATATATTAATCTTGAACCCCACGCGAAGTTAAGTCAATGCGCCGCATCTATCAACTCAATGCGCCGCATCGATCCCTCAGACAGAAACTATAAATACCCCAAGGTCAGACGAATTTAAGAGTCGGGGACAGAGGAAAGATATAACCCTAGAGCCGAATTCAGACGACCAAGCAGCACAAGACACACCTCAAACAAAGATACAAGAGCTGTAAGAAGGTCCTGCATGTATTTAATTCATTAAGTAGTTTTGTTTTATTGTTTTAGTACACTTTAATTCATCAGGATTGATGGGCTTGTGTCATGTGACTACGGAAGATCATGCACTCCCCTTAATATTGCTTTCCCATTAATTAAAGTTTATATGTTGATGTCTTTGGTGACTTTTATTAGTGCATTGATAACCTCTGTGTCTAGCTGAGTCTTGCTTGGGTCGCCATGCCCCTTCCTCGCCTATTTGTTTTAGCGTCTCTTGAATAAATAGGATAGACAAAAGTAATCATTAAGGGTTTACTCGCCGATAAGATTAGAGCCAACGAGAAAGGTTTAATTATATACACTTCATATAAAACTAGCAATAAAACAAGTGACAAGCTACTTAATTATCAGGACAGGTCTTCTTATTGTCTCGAGTATCTATCTGTGTACGTGTGTGCTAATCGCTGATTCGTGCTCATTAGTTTAGTTTTCAATTTAATTATAACCAAACCGTGCCAGTCTCTCAGGCTGAAACCCCCTTGCGTTAGATTAGGTTGTATAGCTAACTTAGGATATTAAAATACTAATTAGAATAACTAGATAATACGTTCCACTCTTAGTGATCGACACTGAACTTACCATTATATTCATACTGACCGGGTACACTGCTCGTTAAGTGTGTGTGTTATTGATAGGTCGGCTAAATATAAATTTAAAACTTGAGTAGGCATTAATACTGCTAAACCGCAATGACACGCACGCGCATCAAGTTTTTGGTGCCGCTGCCGGGGAGTGAATTGTTATTATCTGTTGATTTGATTAGTATTTTGATGAACTCAAATAAGTACATTTTATTACTATCATTTATCCTATTAATTTGACTTGTTTTATTATATTATGTATGAGGATTGATACTTAATCGTTTAATTTTGTAATTCTCAGGTAAAAACAAGCATTTGGTGAAACTTGGCGATTTTGGACTAATTATGGAGCAAAACAAGCAAGAAGTTAAGAGTCTACCGAAATGCACAAGATCAAGACTATTCTACTCCAGATGCGCCGCATCTTGCTTATTACATACGGCGCATCGCTATCAAGATTTCACAAGATATTATCCAAGACGGCAAAGGACATGCGCCGCATCCAAGAATGAAGATACGCCGCATCTTCTGGCGGTGTACGAATATTCCTGAATATATTAATCTTGGACCCCACGCGAAGTTAGTCAATGCGCCGCATCTTACCCTCAGACAGAAACTATAAATACCCCAAGACCAGACGAATTTCAGAGAGCATAATATTATATACGAGGTTCGAAGACCAGAAACCTAGGACGAATTCAGACGAATAGGCAGCACAAGACACACCCGAACGAAGATACAAGAGCTGTAAGAAGGTGCTGCATGTGTTTAATTCATTAAGTAGTTTTGTTTTATTGTGTTAGTAAACTTTAATTCATCAGGATTGATGGCTTGTGTAATGTGACAACGGAAAGATTGCACTCCCTTAAAACTGCTTTCCCATCAATTAAAGTTTATATGTTGATGTCTTTGGTTACTACTTATTAGTGCATTGATAACCTCTGTGTTTATTAGTGGCCTGCGCATTTGACTGCGGAAAATAATGTGGCTCCCACGGTTGTTACTAAATTGATCACTTAGGAATAACTTTTAGACATAAGTAATTATTAAGGGTTTACTCGCCGATAAGAATAGGACCAACGAGAAAGGATTAACTACATACACTTCATATAAAACAATCAATAAAACAAGTGACAATCTACTTAATTCATAAGGACAGATCTTCTTATTGTCTCAAGTATTTATCTGTGTACGTGTGTGCTATTCGCTGATTCGTGCCTATTGGTTTAGTTTATTATTTAATTGCAACCAAATCGTGCCAGTCTCTCAGGCTGAACCCCCTTGCGTTAGATTAGGTTGTATAGCTAACTTAATATATTAAAATACTGATTAGAATAACTAGATAATACGTTCCACTCTTAGTGATCGACACTCTACTTACCATTATATTCATACTGACCGGGTACACTGCTCGTTAAGTGTGTGTGTTATTGATAAGTCGGCTAAATATAAATTTAAAACTTGAGTAGGCATTAATACTGCTAAACCGCAACGACACATCGCACCCATCAAGTTTTTGGCGCCGTTGCCGGGGAGTGAATTGTTATTATCTGTTAATTTGATTAATATTTTAATTAGGCTTTTAATTTTTTTATCTAACCGCTAATTCTGTTGTGTATTAGATTAATTTGCATTCATTGTATTATTTTGCATATTTTCTGTTTTTGTGTGCTATTTGTTTTCTTTGTGTTTATTTTCGTTTGTGTTTTTATTTGTTTTTATTTTTCGTATTTTTTGTATTCTGCTATCGTTGTACTGAGCTAAGTCGAACGATACGGCGCATCTGATCTCTCAGATACGGCGTATTGCGTTTAATTTTTTTTATAAAATACAACGCGTTTAATTAATTCGATACGACGCATCTTTTCCCCAAGATACGGCGTATCTGTTTTTGATAAAAAAAATTTCTAAACGTTAACGCGATACGACGCATCTGCCTTTGGCAGATACGGCGTATCTATTATTTTAATTAAAAACAGTTTTCGAATTATTAAACAGATACGGCGCATCGATCTCTGTCGATACGGCGTATCTTCTGAATCAAAAATCTTATATTTTAAAACGTAACGAAAATACGGCGCATTAACTTTTGTTAATACGACGCATTTAATTTTAATAAGTATATCGATTTTTGATAATTAAAACAGATACGGCGCATTCTAATTTAAAAGCGGCGTATCTATTTTCTGAATAAAGTCTAATTTAATTTTAACGATTATAAGATACGGCGTATCCAACTTTCTGGATACGGCGCATCGTCTACAGATATCAGCAACTTTTATTTTTCTTATCTCCGAACGGAAAATACTCTGACTCTTATACTTGGAAACTTTTACTTTGAAATCTACCTCTCTTTAATTTTCAGGAACAATGTTCGATATTTTTCCCAACTTGTTCGGAAGACCCCGAAGAAATCTTACCATGGAAGAGTTTGCACTACAAATCGCTCAAGCCAATGAAATAGAACATCATGAAGCAAGAAACTTTATTAATGAATTGAAAGGCAGTCATGAGCTGTTACTAAAGGAACAAAATAACATGATTTATGGATTGGCAATTGAAGTGCACCAATTGTCAACGGTGATTAACAGGGTTCTTTTGGTAAAGCAAGACTTGAAAGGGATTACAACTAGAGGCGGAAAGTCAACCTTTCAAATCGGAGAGACACCCGAGGATGACGATACAAACAAGATTTCCCCTGAATCTTTATCACCTGAGCAAGAGCAACCAAAAGAGACTAATCCAGAACCTGTAATCAGAGAAAAACCTTCTGTTGAACCTAAACGATCAACACTACCTTTCCTACATAGGGTAAGGAAAGAGAAAGAAGATGCCTATCAAAAGAAATTCCTGGAGAATCTCGAGCAGCTGCAGCTAAGCATACCATTTATGGAAGCCCTGGTGCAAATGCCAAAATATGCTAAATATCTGAAGAGCTTGCTTACAAACAAGTCTAAACTTGAAGAGGCTTGCACCATAACTATGGGAAAAAGAAGCTCAGCATCATTGCTCAACAAACTTCCGTCTAAAGAAAAAGATCCAGGGAGTTTCACTATTCCTTGTCAAATTAAAAATTTGCATATTGAAAATGCTTTAGCCGACCTAGGAGCTAGTATAAGTCTTATGCCCTCTTCTATGTATGATAAATTAGGCCTTGGTGAACCAAAACCTACTAGGATGTGCTTAGAACTAGCTGATAGGTCCATACAATACCCATTAGGAATAGCTGAAAATATATTAATAAAAGTTGATAAATTTGAATTACCTATCGACTTTGTTATCCTCGATATGCCTGAAAATTCTAGAACTCCTATAATATTAGGACGACCATTTTTAGCCACTGCTAGGGCCATAATTGATGTTTTTAATAAAAAGATAACTCTTACCATAGGAAAAGATGAGGTTGAGTTTAACATGGAACAATCTATGAGTAAAGATAATTCCGATGACGATGAATGCTATAATATCGATGTTTCTGATGACACGATTAATCAATTTACTCAGAAATTGTTAAAAAGTAATTTACTTGATTCTTTTCTGCTTAAAAATCTAGAAAACACAATTGCTATAGAAGATCAAGTTGAAGAGAATACTATTGATAATGATTTAGCTACTGACTCTGCTGTATTTAACGACATACGCCGCATCGAAAATATCGATGCGGCGCATCTATCTAATGACAACAGCGATATAGTTAAAGAACAAGTTTATTACGCTAGTGCTACTGAAATTGATAATGTTAAACATGTGCTTAAGGATCTCCCTTCTACTTTGGAGTATGCCTATTTAAATGGAAATACTAATTCGCCCTTATTATTGCATCTGATTTAACGCCAAAAGAAAAAGAATCCCTTTTGCAGGTACTATATAAACGAAGAGGAGCATTAGCGTGGAGTATGTCTGATATTAAGGGAATTAGCCCGTCATTTTGTACGCATAAAATCCTTATGGAGGATGAATTCAAGCCAACTATCCAACCTCAAAGGCGTTTGAATCCAAAAGTCCAAGATGTGGTGAAAAATGAAATTGTTAAATTACTTGACTCCGGACTTATCTACCCAATTTCCGACAGCTCGTGGGTCAGTCCTATCCATGTTGTACCAAAAAAGGGAGGAATGACGGTGGTACTCAATGACGATAATGAACTAATCCCTTCAAGAACCGTTACTGGATGGAGAGTTTGCATCGACTATCACAAACTCAATGATGCTACGCGAAAAGATCACTTCCCTCTTCCATTTATTGATCAAATGTTAGAAAGACTATCAGGGCATGATTATTATTGTTTTTTAGATGGTTTTTTAGGTTTCTTCCAAATACCCATTGCCCCCGAAGATCAAGAGAAGACGACTTTCACCTGCCCTTATGGAACCTTCGCCTATAGGAGAATGCCGTTCGGACTATGCAACGCCCCTGCTACTTTCCAACGTTGTATGACGGCTATCTTCCATGATATGGTAGAAGACTTTATGGAAGTCTTCATGGACGACTTCTCGGTGTTCGGTAACTCATTTAGTGATTGTCTATTTAAACTTGATAAAATGTTGCTAGGTGTGAAGAAACTAACCTTGTTCTTAATTGGGAAAAATGTCATTTTATGGTTAGAGAGGGAATTGTGTTAGGACATAAGATTTCTGGGAAAGGTATAGAAGTCGATAAAGCTAAAATTGATGTAATTGCCAAACTACCTTACCCCACTAATGTAAAAGGTGTTAGAAGTTTTTTAGGGCATGCTGGATTCTATCGTAGGTTCATAAAGGATTTTTCAATGATATCTAGGCCTATGACCCAATTATTGCTAAAAGATGCGAAGTTTGACTTTTCTAAAGATTGCAAAAAGGCATTTAACATACTTAAAGAAAAACTAACTTCTGCACCAATTATAATTTCACCGGATTGGAATCTGCCTTTTGAACTAATGTGTGATGCTAGTGATTTTGCTGTTGGAGCTGTACTTGGTCAAAAGATTGATAAGAAATTTAAGCCAATTTATTATGCTAGCAAAACACTGAATAATGCCCAAGAACATTACACCACCACGGAAAAAGAACTTTTAGCAGTAGTTTTTGCATTCGTTAAATTTAGATCATACCTTATATTGTCAAAAACTATGGTTTACACTGACCATTCTGCTTTGAAGTATTTGTTCAATAAACAGGATGCCAAGCCACGGCTTATTAGGTGGGTTTTATTGCTCCAGGGATTCGATATTGAAATTAAAGATAAAAAGGGTGCCGAGAATCTAGCTGCTGACCACTTATCTAGACTTGAAAACCCTAATATGGAGGTGCTTGACGAAAGGGAAATAGCTGATGACTTTCCTGATGAACACCTTATGATGGTAGGAATTAAGAGCAATAATAATGGACCATGGTATGCCGACTTTATAAACTTTATTGTTGCAAATGAAATTCCAAAAGGGCTAACATCTGAAGAGAAAAGAAGGTTTCTAACTCGCGCTGGCGAGTATATTTGGGATGAACCTTATGCCTTTAAATTATGTCCTGACAATATTATACGAAGATGCGTAGATGGTGATGACATCCCAGCAATATTGGCACATTGCCATTCAGGCCAACGGGGGGACATCACGGTGCAGTCATAACAAGAAGAAAGATCCTTGATGCAGGATTTTATTGGCCCACTATGTTGGATGATGCAAAAGACTATATAAAAGGATGTGATGCGTGTCAACGATCCGGGAATATAACATCAAGAAACGAAATGCCGCAAAACTATATCCATGTATGTGAAGTTTTCGACATATGGGGATTGGACTTCATGGGACCGTTTCCTGAATCTAAAGGTAATAAATATATTTTGGTTGCCGTTGATTACGTATCAAAATGGGTCGAAGCGCAAGCATTACAACAAAACGACAGCAAGGTAGTACTTAAATTTTTGCAAAGTTTGTTCTCTAGGTTTGGAATTCCTAAAGCATTGATTAGTGATAGGGGAACACACTTTTGTAATCACCATCTGGGAAGAGCCTTGCAAAAATATGGAGTATATCATAGGGTTTCCACCGCGTACCATCCTCAATCCAATGGGCAAACTGAAGTAACCAATAGGGCTATAAAGCGAATTCTTGAAAAAAACGACTGGATATAATCCAAAAGGGTGGTCTGACAAGTTAAATGATGCTTTATGGGCATTCCGTACAGCTATAAGACACCAACGGGATGCACTCCATTTCGTCTTGTATACGGAAAAGCATGCCACCTACCGGTCGAAATTGAACAAAGTGCATATTGGGCTTTGACGAATTGTAATATGGATATGGAAGCTGCAACGAAGAACCGTTTCATGGAACTTAATGAACTCTATGAACTAAGAGATGAGGCCTACAAAAATACTAAGATCTACAAAGAAAGAACTAAAAGATGGCATGACTCGAGGTTACGTGGGGATAAAACGTTTACTATTGGAGAGAAAGTGCTATTATTTAATTCCAGATTAAAGATGTATCCTGGTAAACTTAAATCAAGATGGACGGGTCCGTTCATTGTCAAGAAAGTGTATCCATATGGAACTATTGAAATATGCGATAAAAATGGTTATATATTCAAAGTAAATGGGCAACGTGTGAAGAAATACTTTGATAATAAAATTGAGGATAATGAGAACGAGGTGGTGGAGTTTGAACCTGAAGTATTGGAATAAAGAGCTGAACGTGAGTCTAACTTGAAGACTCTGGAATAAAGACAAGTGCTGGCCGGGAGACAACCCGGAGAAATTTTTATTATTCTGTTTTTGTGTCGAGTCAGTCAGGCCGCATAGGATACGGCGCATCTCAATCCTGAGATGCGACGCATCTCCTGCAATGGTCATATCTTTATTTTTTCTGCATTTTTTATTTTCGACTTTAAAACTTTTTATCAGTTTATTTTAATGCGGCGCATCCCTGGTTAAGGATGCGGCGCATCTTCTATTCTGATCCGTATTTATTCCAGGCTCGATACGGCGTATCTTCTTCCATAAGATACGGCGCATCGACTGACCTGATGATTTTCATTTTTAATTTTTATGTTTTATTTTAACTAACTACTAATGTATTATGCAAGGTTGAACCTTTCTTAACTTAGGTGTGTTTTAAAGTCTTGGTGGTATTATAGATTCCTGCATTTCCTGTGGATACATCTATTATGAAGCTTAAACGTTCTCATCCACAAGAAAGATGATTTTTGCTCTTATACAAATGGAGGATCATACCGAGCAAATCTCAGGGGAGTTTTTCTGTTCTAATTCTTTTATTTTCCAGTTTTTAACCTTTTATACAAACAACGAGGACGTTGTTTAACTTAAGTGGGGGGATTGGAGAATTAGAACACTTAACACTTACTTGTCCTAAACTTTTCAAAATATGCTTAAAATGTGCTTAATATATAAAATTTTAAAATTTTTAGCATGTTTTTGTTTAAAGTCTAAGTTGCATTGCTGCACACATGACGTTATTTTCAAAAATTTGATTTTTCAAAATTCACAAATCTATGAGTGTGCCGGTGACTTGTAAACTTTAGAACTTGGCTTGTATACTATTCGAGACCACCATAATAAGTATTATTTATATAATTGGAATGACTTGTCTAAATTGGTAAATTTCTAGGATTACACCCAAAAGCCTTTATATGTTATGTGTTATTAGCTAACTACACTGGTTAGTTAACCCCCGTATAAACCCTTTTGTTACTCTCACTTTTAGAGTAAGATACCCCTAGAAAAACATTCAGAGCCATTCCTTTCGTTTCTTACACCTTTGTTAAAATGTTTCGTTACACCCTTACACCTTAGCCTACCCTGTAGATTAAAATCCGTGGTTGGTTAATTGCTTTAGGCAAAGTGTGTTTCCTTACATTACCTGTGTTCGCGTGCGTAATTCATTATCTATGGTTAGGTCGGGAAATTGCACAATGCAATTGGAGTGAAAGTAAATATTGTATTTCTTTGAGTTTATTTTTCGTGTGTTTACTACTTTCGCTATTACCGTTATTTCTGAAGTCATGAAAAGTATGGAAAAATTATCCAGAATTATCATTATAGTGATGTGGTGAAATTTTACACATCTATGTTTATGTTATTATTAAAAAAAAAAAAAAAAAAAAAAAAAAAAAAAAAAAAAAAAAAAAAAAAACTGAAAAAAAAAAATAGAAAAGAAAAAGAAAAAGAGAAAAGTTGGATGTTTGATTTAACCAACTTATGTAAAGTTTTGTATTAAGTGGTCGATATCACCACTATTTGTTGTATACTATATCTATGGATTGAATGGGAGTTGGCAGTTATGGGAACGCCAACTAAGGTTTATTCTTTGATTGAGATCTTGTTGAGTATAATTCGTGTCTACCTAAAGCGTGTGTTTCAAGTGTTAAAGCGTGAGTTATTCTATGATATGAGTCTTATTCATGGGATGGTTGAGATAGTGATTAACCACACTTAGGATTTTAATTTATTTGTTTTGTTTATTTTTCATTTTACACCAATTTATATCCCAAATATTATCCATACCCTGTATTATTCTTTATCCAACCGAACCTTTGATTTATTGAGATTAGGGATTTGAGCAATCTTAAGTATCGTAGTCGTGGATTCGGCTATGTATTTATGATTTTGTCGCCCTTTTTGATATATTATTATTGGTGAAGTTTGGACCTATCTTTAGCCTGTTCGAGTTAAGGATTTGAGCAATTGCAAGTATCGTGTTCGTGGATTCGATCATGTATTTGTGATTTTGTCGCCTTTTCTGGAATTTGAGATCGATAGAGATTAAGGAGAATAATTAACCCTTAACCTCAAAACCCTTTTTACCGCTTTAGACTTGTTATTCCTTGGCTTTAGTGGGGGAGATGTGTATACTTGCCAAGCTTATGATAGAATATTCGTCACGACTGGACAGTTAAACGATTAGATTTGCTTTTATCAGAATATTTTATTTTACTTCTAATTCGTTAAGTGTTTAGTTGTGTGATTATGACAAAAATGAATACATGCTTAAATATAAAAATAAATCCTAATATCTTTTAGGATGCATTTTCATAAGATTAATTCTAAGGTTTACTTGGGGACAAGTAAAGTTCAAGTGGGGGGATATTTGATGAACTCAAATAAGTACATTTTATTACTATCATTTATCCTATTAATTTGACTTGTTTTATTATATTATGTATGAGGATTGATACTTAATCGTTTACTTTTGTAATTCTCAGGTAAAAACAAGCATTTGGTGAAACTTGACGATTTTGGACTAATTATGGAGCAAAACAAGCAAGAAGTTAAGAGTCTACCGAAATGCACAAGATCAAGACTATTCTGCTCCAGATGCGCCGCATCTTGCTTATTACATACGGCGCATCGCTATCAAGATTTCACAAGATATTATCCAAGACGGCAAAGGACATGCGCCGCATCCAAGAATGAAGATACGCCGCATCTTCTGGCGGTGTACGAATATTCCTGAATATATTAATCTTGGACCCCACGCGAAGTTAAGTCAATGCGCCGCATCTACTTACTAGATGCGCCGCATCTTACCCTCAGACAGAAACTATAAATACCCCAAGACCAGACGAATTTCAGAGAGCATAATATTATATACGAGGTTCGAAGACCAGAAACCTAGGACGAATTCAGACGAATAGGCAGCACAAGACACACCCGAACGAAGATACAAGAGCTGTAAGAAGGTGCTGCATGTGTTTAATTCATTAAGTAGTTTTGTTTTATTGTGTTAGTAAACTTTAATTCATCAGGATTGATGGCTTGTGTAATGTGACAACGGAAAGATTGCACTCCCTTAAAACTGTTTTCCCATCAATTAAAGTTTATATGTTGATGTCTTTGGTTACTACTTATTAGTGCATTGATAACCTCTGTGTTTATTAGTGGCCTTCGCATTTGACTGCGGAAAATAATGTGGCTCCCACGGTTGTTACTAAATTGATCACTTAGGAATAACTTTTAGACATAAGTAATCATTAAGGGTTTACTCGCCGATAAGAATAGGACCAACGAGAAAGGATTAACTACATACACTTCATATAAAACTATCAATAAAACAAGTGACAATCTACTTAATCATAAGGACAGATCTTCTTATTGTCTCAAGTATTAGATAGATTGCTATTCGCTGATTCGTGCCTATTGGTTTAGTTTATTATTTAATTGCAACCAAATCGTGCCAGTCTCTCAGGCTTGCTTTAGATTAGGTTGTATAGCTAACTTAGGATATTAAAATACTGATTAGAATAACTAGATAATACGTTCCACTCTTAGTGATCGACACTCTACTTACCATTATATTCATACTGACCGGGTACACTGCTCGTTAAGTGTGTGTGTTATTGATAAGTCGGCTAAATATAAATTTAAAACTTGAGTAGGCATTAATACTGCTACACCGCAACGACACATCGCACCCATCATATTTTAATTAGGTTTTTCTTTTTAATTTTTTTTTTTTTTTTTTTTTTTAGATTCTAACCACTAACCCTGTTATATATTAGATAGATTGCATTCATTGTATAATTTGCATATTTTCTGTTTTTGTTTGTTTTCTGTAATTTTTGTTTCTTTTTGTTTGTTTTTATTTTTGTTTTTCTTTTTCTGTATTTTTCTGCATTCTGCTGTCGTTGTATTGTGCTGATACAAACGATACGGCGCATCTGTTTTCACAGATACGGCGTATTGCGTTTAATTTTTATAAAATACAACGCGTTTAATAAATTCGAGTACGACGCATCTTTCCCAAGATACGGCGTATTCTGTTTTTAATAATAAATTTTTCTAAACCCTAACGCCATACGACGCATCTGTTTTAACAGATACGGCGTATTTTCTATTTAAATTAAAAACAGTTTTTCAAATTATTAAACAGAAGCGACGCATCGATCTTTATCGATACGGAGCATCTACTAAATCAAAAATCTTGTATTTTGAAACGTAACGAAAATACGGCGCATTAGCTTTTGTTAATACGACGCATTTAATTTAATTTAATAAATATAGTTGATTTTTGATATTCACTTTGATCGTTTCACTACTCTCGTGCACAAGTTGGTTTACTTTCAGAATAAATGATGGCTTAAGCATCACTATGGAAGATTACATTCTGAACCTAACTAAGAGATGCTAGCTGGAGTGATCAACCTTCGATGACTGGAAGGCTATAATAGGACGAGCAAGGAGTGTTCAATATTACTGGACTGGCGATGAGGGAGCGCGATGCTTCCGACTCTTTCAGTGATCGGTATTAAGGAGCTGAACATGAGTCTAACTTGAAGACTCTGGAATAAAGAAAAGTGCTGACCGGGAGACAACCCGAAGGAAAAATTTTTACTTTTCTGTTCTGTGTCGAGTCTGTCAGACCTGCAGAAGATGCGGCGCATCTCCATCATAAGATGCGACGCATCACCTGCACTGGTCATATCTTATTTTATTTTCTGCATTTTTATTTTTGACTTTAAAACTTTTTGTCAGTTTATTTAATGCAGCGCATCCCTGGTTAAGGATGCGACGCATCTTTTATTCTGATTCGTATTTATTCCAGGCTCGATACGGCGTATCTTCTTCCATAAGATACGGCATATCGACTGACCTGATGATTTACAGTTTAATTTTTTAGGTTTTATTTTTACTAACTACTAATGTATTATGCAAGTTTGAACCTTCTTAACTCAGGTGTGTTAAAGTCTAAATGGTATTATAGATTCCTGCATTTTTTGTGGATACATCATCTATGAAGCTTAAACGTTCTAATCCACAAGAAAGTTGATTTTTGCTCTTATACAAATAATGGAGGATCATACCGAGCAAATCTCAGGGGAGTTTTACTGTTCTAATTCTTTTATTTTCCAGTTTTTAACCTTTGACACAAACAACGAGGACGTTGTTTAACTTAAGTGGGGGGATGGAGAATTAGAACACTTACTTGTCCTAAACTTTTTCAAAATATGCTTAAAATGCGCTTAATATATCAAAATTTAAAATTTTTTTAGCATGTTTTTGTTTAAAGTCTAAATTACATAACCGCACACATAACTCTATTCTTTTAAAAATATTAAAACTTTAGTGTGCCGGTAACTTGTAAACTTTAGAACTTGGCTTGTATACTATTCGAGACCACCATAATGAGTATTATCTATATAATTGGAGTGACTTGTCTAAATTGGTAAATTTCTAGGATTACACCCAAATAGCCTTTACATGTTATGTGATATTAACTAACTACACTGGTTAGTTAACCCCCGTATAAACCCTTTGTTTACTCTCACTTTTTGAGTAAGATACCCCTAGAAAAACCCTCAGAGCCATTCCTTTCGTTTCTTACACCTTTGTTATAATGTTTCGATACACCCTTACACCTTAGCCTACCCTGTAGATTAAAATCCGTGGTTAATTGCTTTAGGCAAAGTGTGTTTCCTTACATTACCTATGTTTGCGTGCGTAATTCATTATCTTTGGTTAGGTCGGGAAATTGCACAATGCAATTGGTATGAAAGTAAATATTGTACAACTTTTAGTTTATTTTTCGTGTGTTTACTACTTTCACTATTACAGTTATTTCTGAAAGTATGAAGAGTATGGAAAAATTATCCGGAAAAATAGTGATAGAAAAGTTGTGAAATTTTACACATATATGTTGATGTCAAAAAAAAAAAAAAAAAAAAAAAAAAAAAAAAAAAAAAAAATGAAAAGAAAAAGAAAAAGGAAAAGTTGGAAGTTTGTTTTAACCAACTTATGTAAAGTTTTGTATTAAGTGGGAGATATCACCACTATTTGTTGTTGTATATTATATTTATGGATTGAATGGGAGTTGGCCGTTATGGGAACGCTAACTAAGGTTATTCTTTGATTGAGATTTTGTTGAGTATAATTCGTGTCTACCTAAAGTGTGTGTTTCAAGTGTTAAAGCGTGAGTTATTCAATGATATGAGTCTTATTCATGGGATGGTTGGGAAAGTGATTAACCACACTTAGGATTTTAATTTATCTGTTTTGTTTATTTTTTATTCTACACCAATTTGTATCCCAAATATTATCCATACCCTATATCATTCTTCATCCAAACCTTTGATTTATTGAGATTAGGGATTTGAGCAATCTTAAGTATCGTAGTCGTGGATTCGGCTATGTATTTATGATTTTGTCGCCCTTTTTGATATAATATTATTGGTGAAGATTACTTAGTCCTATCTTTAGCCTATTCGAGTTAAGGATTTGAGCAATTGCAAGTATCGTGGTCGTGGATTCGATCATGTATTTGTAATTTTGTCACCTTTTCTGGAATATGAGATCAATAGAGATTAAAAAGGATGATCAACCCTTAACCAACAAACCCTTTTTACCGCTTTAGACTTGTTACTCCTTGGCTTTAGTGGGGGAGATGTGTATACTTGCCAAGCCTATGATAGAATATTCGTCACGACTAAGCAACTAAACGATTTAGAATTGTTTTACATTAAAAATTATTTTGGTTTCAAGTTCGTTAAGTGTTTGGTTGTGTGATTATGACAAAACGAATACGTGATTAAATATAAAAATAAATCCTAATATCTTTTAGGATACATTTTCATATGATTAATTCTAATGTTTACTTAGGGACAAGTAAAGTTCAAGTGGAGGGATATTTGATGAACTCAAATAAGTACATTTTATTATCATCATTTATCCTATTTATTTGACTTGTTTTATTATATTATCTATGAGAATCGATACATTAATGTTTACTTTAGTAATTCTCAGGTAAAAACAAGCATTATGTGAAACTTGGCGATTTTGGACTAATTATGGAGCAAAACAAGCGAGATGTTAAAAATCTACTGAAATCCAGAAGATGCGCCATATCTCACTCAACATATACGACGAAATATCATACTTAGATGAATTCGAAGACCATTGCCTGACTTTGAAGAATGCGCCGCATGAAATTCTATCATGCGCCGCATATGAAACTTTGGTCAAAGAAGAAGATCAAGCTCGCTCTACTCCAGATACGCCGCAATATACTTATAACATACGACGTATCACTATCAAGATTTCACCAGTTACAATCCAAGACAGCTAAAGTACATGCGCCGCATACAAAGATCAAGATACGCCGCATCTGAAGACGGTGTACGAATATTCCAGAATATATTAATCTTGGACCCCACGCGAAGTTAAGTCAATGCGCCGCATCTATCAACTCAATGCGCCGCATCGATCCCTCAGACAGAAACTATAAATACCCCAAGGTCAGACGAATTTGAGAGTCGGGGACAGTGGAAAGATATAACCCTAGAGCCGAATTCAGACGACCAAGCAGCACAAGACACACCTCAAACAAAGATACAAGAGCTGTAAGAAGGTCCTGCATGTATTTAATTCATTAAGTAGTTTTGTTTTATTGTTTTAGTACACTTTAATTCATCAGGATTGATGGGCTTGTGTCATGTGACTACGGAAGATCATGCACTCCCCTTAATATTGCTTTCCCATTAATTAAAGTTTATATGTTGATGTCTTTGGTGACTTTTATTAGTGCATTGATAACCTCTGTGTCTAGCTGAGTCTTGCTTGGGTCGCCATGCCCCTTCCTCGCCTATTTGTTTTAGCGTCTCTTGAATAAATAGGATAGACATAAGTAATCATTAAGGGTTTACTCGCCGGTAAGATTAGAGCCAACGAGAAAGGTTTAATTATATACACTTCATATAAAACTAGCAATAAAACAAGTGACAAGCTACTTAATTATCAGGACAGGTCTTCTTATTGTCTCGAGTATCTATCTGTATACGTGTGTGCTAATCGTTGATTCGTGCTCATTAGTTTAGTTTTCAATTTAATTATAACCAAACCGTGCCAGTCTCTCAGGCTGAAACCCCCTTGCGTTAGATTAGGTTGTATAGCTAACTTAGGATATTAAAATACTAATTAGAATAACTAGATAATACGTTCCACTCTTAGTGATCGACACTCTACTTACCATTATATTCATACTGACCGGGTACACTGCTCGTTAAGTGTGTGTGTTATTGATAAGTCGGCTAAATATAAATTTAAAACTTGAGTAGGCATTAATACTGCTAAACCGCAACGACATGCACGCGCATCAGTGGGATAGCTTGGCTACAATTTTTGTAGCCAATTGGCTACAATCCTTTACAAAAAATACACAAGCAATAAATCAGGGACCTACAGAAAAGAATCAGGACCCACAAAAAAATCAGGAGCCCACATTTATAGCACAAAATTGTAGCCAATTGGCTACAATTAATTGTAGCTAATATATTCCCATATATATATATATATATATATATATATATATATATATATATATATATATATATATATATATATATATATATATATATATATACTAGCTTCATAACCCGCCCATCGGGCGGGTTCGCTTCATAATAATATTAATAATAATACGCCTACATAAACAAATATTGTAAATAACAAAGCATAATAAAAACTTACAGTCAGACCAAAAATTTTAAAAAAAACATTGAAACATTTATAAAGTGACATAAAAAAATTTAGAAAATTATTTAAATATGAAATTACATTTCAATTATGAATTTTAAACAAATTGAGATAATTTATGAGTATAATTGAAACTATGATGGAATCATTTGAATTTTAATCAAATTGATACATATATTGAGGTTTAAAACATAATCCGTTTTGAAAATAATTTGCATACAAAATTTGGATCCATTATATTTGATTGCATATATAGCACAGGATCATTAATTGGGTCAAGTTTAAAAAACAATCTTGATTAACTTTGATCATTCATACATAAAATTAAAAATTGATAAATGGTTATGATTTCCCTATTATTAGTGCATATATTCCTAACTTATAATTTCCAAACAGTATATATAACATCTACAAACATCTCAAAACAAAACACACAAATACCACATAAATAAAAAATACTCTCAAAACATGTCGAGTACTACAAAAAAAATGTGAATCCATTCAATCAAGTTCATCAAACTCAGAAGCGCAAAATGATCTTGATAAGAATATTAGTGTTGTAGAAACACCAGCAGAAACTGATACATCAGATCATGAGCATGGCACCAATAAGGAAATCATTAAGGAAGAACCTTCAACAAAACCTTAAGGTAGTGTAAATGTAAAAATATATTACAAAGTATTTCGATTTTTATATTTTCATTATGTTATTTAACTTTATTACGATTACCATTTCTTTTTTTTTTTTTTTTTTTTTTTTTTGATGTATTGAAACAGATGAAGCATGGTTAAATTATAAAGGCATTTGGCACAAGATTAATAAGAATGAAAACGGCAGTTGGAATAACATAATGACTAAGGTAAAGAAGGCTGATGAAATGATCAAAGCCCTTCGTGAAGCCGGACATGACATAACAGATGATGTTGTTGTTGACCACAACGTTAGCGACGATGAAGACTAAGCTTCGTTGTTATGTTTTATTATTTAAGTTTAGTCTGTTAAATCATTCTCACTTTGAATATGTTATTTTGGTGCTTTGGGAATTAGTTTTGTGTTTCATTCGTGTCATAAATTGGATTTTATGCAATTTTGCATGTCATTGTTATCTTTACTTTAATTCACACATTTAGTAAAGGGAAATGTTTATACAAAGCTTTGTAAATGGAATCACATATCATTGTTATAGTTAAACAAAAGACACATAATATGAAATGTCTCTAAGCTTTAAAATAAGACATAAAAAAACAACTTAACCAAATAAAACATCAAATAAAAGATTAACAATTAAACTTGGGTGATTTTTCTGGATCAAATGTTAAATGAACATTTTCATATCCTAAATCATCCAGATGTTCTTCGTCGGTGAAGTGTTCTTCTTCATCAACTTCCAGTTCTTCGTTGCTGAAGTGTTCTTGTTCATCACCTTCCAAAGCTTTCAATCTTCTTTTGATTGCAGCATTCAGCTTATTTACCTTTTTCATTTTCATTTGTTTCATGTTGCTCTTTATCCACGCTCTCAACTTTTTCTTTCTTGCTTTAGCCTGCATGTTCAAATACAACTGGGCAGGATGCAACAGATAGCTTGTTGCATCATCTTTTACTTCCACGTTGATTCCATCTAACAAACATTTATATATTTATAAGATTAGCGCATAAAAAGAACATCTATTTAACTGTAAATAAGTAAATTTATTATTATTATTATATATACATACGCATGTTTTTAAAAAAATGTGGATGATAAATTCAAATGTATAAACAATCAGAAACTAATCTGTCGACCCAACAGATTCTTTATTAACGGATTCATTTAAGGGCTCGACTCGTTGCTTCCTGTTCCGTGAAGTAGTATTTCCAATGTATAAATTAACATTTGTGGAAAAGCAAAAACAATGCATAATGAAACTGTTATACTTATTTGGGTGGGTTTGCTTCATCTTTACCATTGATAGCAGATCGTTTTTCTATCTTCATTAGAGGAAACATGATGAACAGTTGGGTAATTATATTTTGTTTGTGAATTTTGACGTGTTAAATGGTGAAATATAAGGAATTTTATAAGGCATTAGAAGTAAAATGAATCGACATTAGTATTAAATAAGGAAGTGATAAGGTTAGTTTTCCAATTTAAATCATTAAATGTGTACATATTAATCCTTGATGTGTTGAAGTTTGTTATGTTTTGATTGTAAGAAGGTAATCATTTCCTAAATAATGGTATGATTTGTTGCAAAACATCCTGTATTTGTTTAGTACTACTATCTTTTAATCCATATTATGAGTATCATTTCTTTAATTAAATATGTTGAGTAAATATGTTTAAGTAATATGATCAAGTAAATTAACCGAATATAAAAAATAAATTGTTAAGTATTTTAAATAAAAATGAAAGTGATAAGTATAACTAAAACTTTGTTACATGATGGCTATTCATATACGATACAAAACTTCTTTGAAAAAAAAAAAAAAAGTGATAAGTATAACTAAAACTTTGTTACATGATGGTTATTCATATACGATACAAAACTTGTTTGAACATGACGTTTGTTGTGGAGTTTGTGTATTCGCTGTCTTTGTCACAACAAAGAACCTTAAAACCTTTTTTCGCCTTTACTCTCGAAACAGCAACATACAGTTGTCCGTGTGAGAATACCGCCTTTGTTGAAATTAGGTTTCATTATAATTCTTATATGATGCACTTGTGTCGGTTTAAACAATGGTTATGTTTAGTAGTGAAATACGGAGTATGTTTTTTGACTAATAATATTAGTAGATACATTTATTTTATAAGGGTTACTACTACTATAATTTTTACCTTTTGTATTACTCTTAATAAAATGTTTATACATATCCAAAAAAAAAGGTATTAAATGGGTTCAAGTTAATTATTACTCAACATTATGTTTTAAATTCTCGAGGTGTTAATATATGGCTAGGGATTAGCCATTGTGTTTATAGACTGTTTATACTCTCACATTACTTTATTTTAGGGAAATTGTATTCAAAAAAAATATCTTCAAAATCATGGCTTCTAGGTTTCCAATCTATGATACGTTGGCAAAGGAAGCTCCTTCTCGCCGTTTTGAGGATGTTCTTGCAGTTCTTTTTGAACGGGAGAGAAAGGCAAACAGGGCTGATGAGATAGCATATGAAAATATTAGGGAGGAAATTGAAAGTCGTCTTAAGCATAGGTATGCTGTTATAAAGGAGCTGGAGAAGTTTGGTAACCCAGTGGTGCTTCAGGAACCATTGGAACGTCTGAGGTTGGCACAGCAAGAGGATTTGGAGGAAGTTGGCTTGTTGAATGTGAGGCGCCAGGTAAGTGGCCGTCGTGCTTATGAAAAGTTTCAGATTACAAAAAAATTGTTGAAAGTTGATTAAGTCTTAAGGTCTTTGTGATGTGTTGAAGTAGCTGTCTTTTGTAAGTTTATGTATTTAACTATGACAACCAAATTATGGGTAAGTGGTGGAACTGTGTTACCTGGTTTATGTAAATAGTCATGGTTCATAGTGAAGATGTTGAAGGTTTTTGTAGTAGTTGTTTCGGGTGATAATGTTTGGGTAAGTGCTACTTCAAGGTAGCAGTTTTGTTGATGACTCTCTTAAGTGTTTGGTTATTTAAACTAAAATAGTTGTAATATGGTTATCATATTAATGAAATGTCTATTACTATGAATATGCTTATGATATGTTTATTGTGGGAATGAATGTTAGTACTTTTTGTGCTTAATTATTGCAGGAAACAGATTCACAAGTTCAAGCAAATGTTATTGATATTATGGGAATGTTGTTTTTTTAGTTAATAGTTGAATTTGGATTAATATGTTAATTTATTGTTGATGAATGAGGTTAATTCATATTAACTGTGAATTTGTGATGGTATTAAATTTGAATCGAGATCGGATAGAAATGTTTTGTCAGTGGTTGAGTTTATTATTGCTAAGCAGGTTTATTTAGACGTTGACGGTTTCTCGATAGTTTTGATCAAGAACTTAACATCTTATGGAGAATGTGTCTTTATAATGTCTAAGGGTCAATGCTTTTGGTTATGCTTGTTTGTTGAAAAACATTATATTATGAATATGTATTAGGAGTAACTTATGGTATAAGTCATGGTACTGGTTTAATTTAGAACAAATTATGGTTTTGTTTAATGTATCAAATGGTATGAATGTAGTTTTCCATTTGAACCTTTATTTATATTGGTTTGTGTAAATAAAATATGCGTTGAATCATTGTTAATAGGTATAGTTTTAAAAACAACCGAGAATTGCATTTACAACTGCCCACAGGCTTTTGGTGGTGATGGTGTAAATGTTACATACACTTCCGGTTTGTTATTTTTCACGATCAAACGTTACAATGAATCTTAAAAAACCAAAAATTTTATGTACCAATAGTATAAGTTTGCCTACGAATTCTGAGAACAAATTTTATCAAGTATACTCAAATAAAACCATAAATTAAAAGAATCAAAAACATCGACATAAGAATTTAAGATTGTTTGTAACATATTTTATTAATTAGAAAGCATCATGCTATTTGAATAAGATTATAGAGCTTCAAAAATCATGATCGGTATCATCACTATCGTCGGTACGAACATAAAACTTAGTTTCGTCATCAATGAAACCGTCTAGATCATCTCCATCATCAATTGATCGCTGACTATAGAGGTTAGAACTTTTTAAATCCTCTTCGGCTTGTTCATCAATGTATTTGTTAGCATTCTCTAAACCATCAAAACCATGCAGAAGATCATTGATATCTACCCACACACCATCTTCACTTACTTTACTTTGTTTATCAATGTTAGGAATATAAATATTCAGATGAAGGCTCGGTCACCTCGAGTATCTATTTAGCATTTACATAGCTCGTAGGCTTATTTATATTAGCTTAGCAATATTAGTATTAGTATTATTAGTTTAGTCGTATTTATATTTGTGGAGTGGGTCGGGGCTTTCCCCACTGTCAGCTCACTCCACAGCCCACTAGGGGCATAATATTAGTAAGTATAAATACCCCTTCCCACACTTGGGAAGGGTTGGAACTCTTGTCATATTTTACACACTCAAGCTAATATACACATAGTATTTCTCTCTCTAGAAGTTACCACTTTCTCTCTCTAGTTCTTGTCTATTCGATCCATACTAAGGCCTCAAACAAGTGTTTCTTGCATTGTGAATACCCTACAATTGGTATCAAGAGCCATGGTTAGGTCCATGAGAGTTGGTATTCACGGATTTGTCTAGTTTTTGAGGATTTTTAGGTCGAATTGATAAGTTACATAAATTTCATTTTGTGCCTTGTTTAGTGATTAGAAGTTGTTATACCTTGTACTTTCTAGCTTAGGAACAGTATAAGAGTAGTATTTGGTGCTTGAATTCACAGATTTAAGATTTGTGTGGTGTTTTTGGGTGATTCGAGAGTGTTTTATCCAAGTGTTCTTGGCTGCGGTTTGTGTACTTTGGAAGAGTTCTTGAACGCGGTTTGTGTCACTTCGAGGACGCGGTTTGTCTTATTACTAGTTTAGGCAAAAGGACAAAAAGCATTGAAAGCGACGTGGTTGGCAGTTTGTGTCTACGCGGTTTGTCTTTGCAGCGTGTACTCGGTTTGTGTCAACGCGGTTTGTCTCTCCAGCGTGAACTCGGTTTGTGTCTACGCGGTTTGTCTCTGCAGCGTGAACTCGGTTTGTGTCTACGCGGTTTGTCTCTGAGGTGTGTATGCGGTTTGTGTCTACACGGTTTGTCTCTGAAACGTGCATGCGGTTTGTGTCTACACGGTTTGTCTCTAAGACGTGCATGCGGTTTGTGTCTACGCGGTTTGTCTAGGCGGTTTGTATCCACAGAGGTGCTATTTTTACGTCAAAACTTCAAACGGCCATAACTTTTGAACCGTAACTCCGTTTTCAGCGAAACACCTGTCAAAACGACCGTGAGACCGAGGAGAAGGACACGTTGAATAAATTTATTTATTCAACCCAACTTTCGAAGCCTGAAATCGCTCCAGAATGAAGTTATTGAGTTTCTAAGTTTTCAGACCAAAATTTCGCTGTAACAACTTGCATCAACCAAACCAAATCACAACTTAACAATAGTGCAACAATCCAACAGTCATCATAACACATATCAAGCATCATTTCACGGTTTATTCTTGATTTTGTAAAACCCCGCGAAAGAATCTATTTCTCGGTTTAAATCTTAGAATTGTAAAATCCCGTGCACGTTAATATCATGTCAAATACTTCAGATTCTGCTATATCAGAGATACTCAAATTGTACAACATGATTGACAAGCAAAAGATTCCCAAAGATGTTCGACAGATAAACGTGTTTGACTATGTTGGTGCCAATAGAGACTTTGTGTGCCCGAATTCTCAAGAAAACAAGCTTCATCAGCCACAGACAAACGTTGTTGAGTCAGATACTGCTAGGAACAACGTGCAACATGAGAAACACAACGAAGCGTCGGCTGAACCTAATGGGGTATCTTCTGTCATTAATAATGATAATGTGTTGCATGAACAAAAGATTCCCGTCAAAGTACAACAGACAAACGTTGTTGAGTCAGATATTGCTAATATGGGAAATAGCGATGTTATCCCATATGAACAATATGTGAATCACAACGAAGCGTCTGTTGTACCTAGTTGTGCATCTTCTGTTCTAAATGATGATTATGTGCTGCATGAGAACAAATTGCCTGTCCCTGATGATAACTTGATCACTAGACTAAACATTTATAAAGAACAAGTGGCTATGTATGAACAGCGTGCTAAGTTTGAGCTTAATGAACGTGAGCAGAAATTAGAAGGTCAAATGAGTACACTTATTAAAGAGTCTAGAGTAAGAGAAGAAACATTAAAATTAGAGTTGAGTTCTTTGAAAAGTCAGCTAGAACAGTCTGTCAAACAGAAACAGAAAGTACAAAAGTGTATAACTACACTTAAGCTAGAATTCAAAGAAAAAGAAACAACACTTTTAAATGATTTCTCTAGACTCAAGTCGTTAAAAAATAAGCTTGAAGATAAGTTGTACACACAAGACCAAACCAGACAAACTGCTCAAATGATTCATAAGCACAAAAAGTTGAGTGATAAGCATAGTAAAATAATGATAGGTGAACCCAAGTCAACCATCCTTAGGGACATGAAAGCAGCTCAACCTGCCCTATATGATGGTAATGTGATGCTTATGCCTATTCATGACCCGCCTGAGCATATCTACACTAAAGAGGAGGATGAGATAAGTGAGAGAACTAGGGAAAGAATGAATGAGAAAATGAAGGATCCCAAATGCATAGCCAAACGAATAATAGTCAAGCCCCATGATTATTATGAGGAGAATCGTTTGACTGTGTTTGCCCCTCAAAAGAAGTTAACACCTGAACAAATATTTTGGTCTCAAGATATTGAAAAACTTAAGGTAGAAAAACTTAAGGCCAACACCCCCCTCATTAGAAAAGTTGCGTCCATAACGGTGTATCCTCCCAATACACCTAGGAATTTTGTGCCTTTGTCTCTTCCCACTGAATGCAAAACCTTTATTAGCTTATATGTGCTTTGGCAACTGTTTGCTGATTTCGATAAAACATGTAAGAAGAGAATCACACCCACCGGCATTACTGAGGGGGAAAGGTGTTTTGAACATGCTAAAAGGTGTTACTTAACTGAGGTCATGCCATTCTTTAAACTACTTAAAGAACATTTTGAAGGGTTGCAAACTGCCCTTAAAGCCGAAATAAAAGAAATGGAAGTAGTGTTTAAAGACATGGAAAATGAGGTGAATGAATATGCAATAGAACTTAAGAGTCGTGAGATTGAAAGAAAAAACATACTCATCACTAATGACAACTTGATTGCTAAATGTATTGCACAAGATGTATTTTACACCGCTACTGATTCTGCATTGTCTGCTTGTCAATTTAATGAGTATGCTATTGCGTTAAATGTCACCCAGAATCGTGTTGTTGAGCTTGAGGGGGAGAATTTGAAATTGCTTGAAAAAATTCAAAATGATGACCATGATAACATGGTTAAACGTTTTTCAAAACTAGAAGTTGATTATCTGAATTTGCAACTCAAACATCAACACTAGAAGAAAAATGCAAAATATCAAATGTCAAGACATCCTCGGATGCTCCTGAGTTTGATACATATTTTGAATTAAGCAAACGTGATGAAAAAATTCAAGCTCACACAAACACGATTCGACTGTTGAGGGCCCAAGTTGCCCAATTGAAATCCAACAAGTGTGATGTGTATGGTTCCAATAAACCTTCGCCTTTAGATTCTCAGAATATTCAATATCAAAACACCATAAATAAGTTACATCATGAAAATGAGTGTTATCGAGAAGAAAATTCTAAGATTAAACAACATTACAAAGAGTTATATGATTCCATTAAAGTTACAAGAAACAATCATAATGATCAGATAACCTCTTTGTCAAATGAAATTGAGAATCTTAAGGCGCAGGTGAAAGGAAAAATGCCAAGTACCACTTGTCACTGTGATGCACCAAAGGTTTATGCTATTAAAAAGTATGATGTTGATGTACCACGAGTTATTCCGTTTCCCCTTAGGAATAATAGTCTTGCCCATCAAACATATATCGATCACCTTAGGGATGGCCTTGATATACTTCGTAAGGTTGTTGAAGATATCAGAATAGAAAAGCCACGCGATAGGGCAACTGGGTATGCCTGCGTCCTCACAAAAAGGATTCAGGAACAGTTAGAATATGCCATTGGCACGTGTCCTAAGTCTCACAACCTAAGAGATAGGGTAGTTACATCATCATCCACTATTAAGAACAAGCATGTAACCTTTGAGGTATCTTTGGAAACTTCAGATCCCAGCACATCAAAACATGTTCAGCAACTAGAAGTGAAGAAGACTAAGATTCCCATCAGTCCTTCTACAGGAGTTAATAGTGACACTAAAGCTAGCGAGTCAAAACCTAGGAGAAACATAAAGAATTCTAGGATTTCACCAGCTAAAAGTGTTCCTAAAAGGAAAGTAGAAGACCACATGAGAAACAACAAGTCAGATTTGAACAAAAGGAATCATAATTCGAATCCTAATTCACTTTGCAAAACATGTAATGAATGCATAATTTCGTGTAATCATGATAAATGTGTTAAGAAATTTCTGAAGTCGTCCAACAAACCCCCAGTTAGGAAAGTTTGGAGAGCTAGACAAATTAAGCAATCTTGGAAACCTACAGGGAAAATGTTTACCAATGTGGGCTTTCAGTGGAAGCCCACGGGCCGAACATTCACACTAGGGGAACATTGCCCTTTAACAAGGATTACAATTCCTAGAGTAGTGCCTGTTAAGGAATGGAAGCCTACTGGTAGAGTTATCCCTTTAGATACACAATGTCCCTTAACTAGGTCCATTGCATCTACTAGTGTTGCCCCTATTGTTAAAATCAAGGCACCTATGGTTTCAGCAGCCCCAAAGATTGTTTGCACTAACCAACTGGAACCCAACCTAAATTGGGGATCCGGCACTCCAAACTCTCTTCTTTCGTCTGTTTTCAAATGCAGGTCATACGGATCGTCCTTTGACATTTGGACACAGACTGCTCACAACATATGAGGGGAAATGATAATGACGTCTGCACACATCAGTGCAGGCCTCAGTCTTCATCATTATGACGTCTGTACACATAAGTGCAGGCCTCGTTCTTCAATGACTATGACGTTTGAACAATGCATTTCAAGCCTCGGGTCTCAATGTTTTCATAATGGCGTCTGCAGATATCACTTCAGGCCCCGTTCTTCAAAGAAAAGAAAAGTGCACGCTTGAGTGCACTTTATCTTCAAAAGAAGAGGAGTCTTCTTATTCATGGCCATTCTCATCATCAAGCTTCATGTTCTTCTCATGCTCATTCAGTCATCAAGTGAATCTACTTACCGCCGATGGTATTCTTATTCACCCAGTCTATCAAAAATGGCAGTTGACCGTCATATGCAATTTTTGAGGGGGAGAAAGGTGAATAATCTACATGGTGATTGAGAGTTAAGAAATGGTCATACGACCCTCCTTGTTTATGACCATTCTCATCAAGCTTCATTGTTTTCTCATGCTCATTCAGTCATCAAGTGAATCTACTTACCGCCGATGGTATTCTTATTCACCCGGTCTATCAAAAATGGCAGTTGACCGTCATATGCAATTTTTGAGGGGGAGAAAGGTGAATAATCTACATGGTGATTGAGAGTTGAGAAATGGTCATACGACCCTCCTTGTTTATGACCATTCTCATCAAGCTTCATGGTTTTCTCATACTAATTCAGTCATCAAGGGGATAAAAGTACATTGGAGTTTATTCTTATTCACCTGCTCTATCAAAAATGGCAGTTAGTCGTCATGTGCAATTTTTGAGGGGGAGAAAGGTGAATAAACTACATGGTGATTGAGATTTGAGAAGTGGTCATACGACTCTCCATGTTTCTGACTTTTCTCATACAAAGGCTTCATACTTGCTCCATGCTCATTCAGATATCAAGTGGATCTACTTCCATCCGATTGGACGTTTATTCACTCAATCAAAAATAGCATCCTCGTATGCAATCTTTGAGGGGGAGAAGTGTGAATAGTGGACCAACCTCATATGCACTTGTTCAATCAAAGATGGCATCCTCGTATGCAATCTTTAAGGGGGAGATGTGTGAACAAGTGATTCGATGTACATTTGGTTGTTGGTTCACTCACTTGAGCTGGGCATCTAATTGTGACCATGGAGTTGATTAGGTATCACTTATTCGAGATTGAAGTTGACTTCCTCAAAGGCGTGATCTTATCCTATCTTGAAGTCGGGGTTGGTTGGATGCATGACTTTCTATGATAAATTGCTCGTGCTTAAGATTTAAGTTGAAGACTTAGGTTATCTAGTTACCAGCAGTCGGGGTAACTATCACTTAAAGGAGTTACGTTGTAGTACTCAGTGTCACACGCCGATGTCGTTGTGGATAATCGTAAGAGGTGTTAATGTCTCATACCTTGGTTGGGTATTGAGTACTTAGAGATTTGCTTGGAGCACTAATTCTCTACACCGTTCTTCCAACATTAGTGCAAGCGTAAGTCACAAGAATGAGGAATTCTATCTTCAGGCTCAAGTTTGGTATATCGGGTTTGCTCCATCAGTTATCTCATCATAAGGCCTACTTGAGGGTTGATAAAGATAGTCAGAGACGGTTTCCGCAGCGGTTAATTCTCACTTGATCTACTTGAGCCTAAGTTGTTCTTCTCACAAGATTTCAAGAATATGTTCGTAAAATGTGTTGCTGATTCTGAGGTATCAAAACCAGCAAGGGGGAAGGAGACATACATCTGAATGCACAATGAGTACACATGATGGGCTTTATACTTCTTCTCAATTGAAGATTATTCCGGGAAGACAAATGTCATAACCGCAGAGAAAATCAGTGTTCTAACTCGTTCTTTCTGGTGTGTCATTCCAACTAAGTGTGGGAAGAGAATGTCAGTTTCTGATGATAAAAGAGGTACACAATTGTATGATGGTTCCTATGGTTAGTCGGTATCCTACTGAAGGAAATGTGTACATCCGGTACTCAGTAGCTATTATGGTACTGTCTTGGTATTATCATGTCGACTACATACGGGATAAATTGCTTACACTCGGGACTTAGCTGAATTTGGTGTAACAATTCTCATCTGCAATGTCCTGAAAGGAGATAAGGGGATTTTCGGGTCTTAATTGATCTTGATGATGCATTGTCGACTTCATTAATGGGATTGAGTGTGTACTTCGGGTTTTTGGGCTTCATATATCGAGACTGGCTGCATCTCTTCAACTACTTGGGGGAAAGTGGTCTCTGGATACTTTTGGTAGGCATATCTTCAGTCTTCAGCGGGAAGAAATGTGAGAAGAATTATTCAAATGTGAAATGATTCATTGCTGATCTATTTGAGGATCCCCGAACGGAGAATCACGATGATTATTCTTAAAAGGGAGCAGCAATACTTAATGTGGTTTGCTACGGTTTCCGCTGTACGCTTACATTATGTAAGCTTGAAAGAGAGCTTAGAATCTGCTCAGTATGAAGATTGTTGGTTTGGGGGAAGCTATCAAAGCTGTACATTGGGAAGGCTCAAGTTCCGTCGTCTGTTCAGGAGCCTCGAAAGCTTTGGTGGTGAAAGTTTAAGAGATGATTGACCACAGATTTCTACAACATACTGAACGTATCCTCATTTTGGTATTCATTTCATCATCGTCTTAAACCGAATAATATAGTTTGTACATATCTTAAAACATACTGTAAATAGAAAATTATAGAACCAGAAAATTGTATATAGAAAAATATTAAAACCAAGAAAAACCATAAAAATTAAAAAATAGAAAATACCAAAAATAGTTTCACCTAGGCATGTCTTCTGTTTATCGATAACATTTACGGACTTAGAAATGTCATTCAATAATGGCACGGGTCTTTAAATGAAGCTCGAGCAGAAGTTATACTAATTGTTAAAACATGTCTAATTGGCTTGCTATTACTTTAGATAGCAACCCGCGCTTCATATTGGGGAAAGCACGTCGCCAAAAAGACGGCTGTTCCTCCAACTGGGTGATGTTCACCTGGGCATGGATTACTTCATATCCATGTTTCCTGATTTGATGTACGTTTCAGTGCATCATTTCTTGTAAAAGAAGAGAAATCTTCTTAGTATAACAAATAGTTTTCATTCTATGATTCTTCTGAAAATTATTTGTGAGACACTTGGTGAATATGTGTTGTTTGAAATTTGTTTATACTTGGATTATGCATAAAAATTTGTCACTCAATCAACGACCACAAATCTTTAACTTTAATATGGGTCATTGATTGAGGGGGAGAGTGAATTCAAATTTTATATCATCAAACGGGTTTCTTGATTAATTCATGACTCTTAGAAAAGGTTTTGTAGTTAATGGGGTATTAGTTGAAGAGGATATTGCTTAAATATATCAAATGACCAAGTGTGTTAGTTGCTAGAAAGTTTAGGACATTATGTGCAATTTGCTTATAGTTTCCTAGCTTCATATAACTAGAAGGTTCATTTGTATCACTTTGGAATCCTCGTTTAACCCCCTAGATACATTAAGACTCAAAACCTAAAAGAAGTTAGAAAACCAGTTGTGTTTGATGTTCTTGAATACTCCACTGGCATTTGTATGATCTAAGTGAATGAGTTTCAAATGTTGTTTGTCTCTGCTGCTTAATTGTTGTTGATATTGTACATATGTTCTCAGGATTCGCTTAGGTATATTGCAATCATGTTAGAATCATGTTCCCAAGATCCTGAGTTGAATATTGATATCTGTGTGAATTGCCATGTGCATGATTGGTATTTGCTTTTCTTGCTAGATAGTGGTTTGACGTAGTTCCTGATTGTGGTTTGAGTATAAGATGAACTTGGTATTATAATGTGGCAAGCTGCTGAAGGGTAGCTATTTAGGAATAGTGTATCTGTATGTATGTATATCTGTGTTGATATTCTTATGCAGATTCCATAGCCTAAATGAATGTACCAGTTCCCATTCTAACCATTTGATCAGACATTCAAACTCTATTGATTGCCTCGGAATTCACCACGACAACAACATCGGCAACAACAACAACAACAACAACACCTTCACCTCCACCACCATCATTTCAACAAAGAAGTACTTACTCGGATCTCGCCAAGAGGGGATCGACAATACTTGAGAAGATTTGTTGGTGGATGGATGATTGATGTTGACCACTGACTCACTCAGAAAAGCGGGTGATTATATCGTCTGCGCAAAAAGGTCAAACTCATATGTGTCATAATAATCAAATGTGCAAAATAAGCAGTGAATCTCCCTCTTAGATTAAGGGGGAGCATAGTATGTTCTCATCATCAGAATATATTAAATCGGACACATTTTCTCCCACATTTTCTAACTTATTTAAATCAATTGGGATCACAAATCTCAAAAGGTTTGAAATTTTTGATCGGGGGAGAGAATGTGATTTAAATATGAAACCTGATGAAAATGTGATGTTTTGGACTTAAACGTTAGGCTCTCCCATATGTGCTAAACTCTTTCGTATATCGATGCACATATTGAGGGGGAGCGAATTGACAAAAAGGATTTGGCATGCATCTTATGTGAGATCGTGACTCAGACTTAACAAATGAATTGACGAAACATATACTGTCATGAATCGAAAGGACATATCCTGGCCGGGTAATAATTTCAAGCTAGTCTAACTAGTGATGTAAGCGTGTCTCGAAAAGGATGTGTCTGAGTAGAGTGTACCGTTTCGAGAAACTTTCTATGGACTTGACCAGGACGGGTAATAATTTCAAGCTGGTCTAACCAGTGATGTAAGCGTGTCTCGAATCGGTCATGTTCACTCAAAGTTGATCAATTCAAAAAGTGCGAGCTCTACCTAACATGTGCAAATTTATAAAACAATCTACCGAGCACATGTTAAGGGGGAGCATTTGAAAAATATAAAACTCTCAAGTGTTTGCAAAAATGTGTTTCAGAATCATGAACACTTTGAGAGATTTTTCAAAGATTTGTGTTGGCAATCGTGGATGAATACCAAAGACCGACCATTTTAATTAATGCATGGAGTTATAAGGATGGTTAGGTTAGGCTCAAGTTCCCACGATCCCGCCAGAGCCGGAGGGATCTACCCAGGGACAATCCACTAGTTAGTGTAGAAGTCCTTAGGTATGATTAAAAAGGAGAAAAGTGGATAAGGGAAGAGTGCCGACTGAGATGGAGCTAGTACTAGAACAAACCCAACAAGGTACTAGTAAGGAAGTCTCGGTAAGCACTGAAGGGGTTGAAGAATGAAAAAGAATTGTAAAGATAAAGGGTGAAAAGAAAGAAGCCCTCCTTACAACTTAGGCAGAAACCGGGTCAATTCATATGCTGTCAGAATCACTTAGTTGATTGCTGACATTGAAGACAAAGTATCATGGACCCAGTGATACGCTGCACAACCCTCCCTAGCCACTCAAGGTCCCTCAAAGGATTCTTGTTTCATTTGTCACGGAGTTCAATACATTTCTATCGTCTCTCTCACTCCGAGTTAGATGATATTGAAAAGGTGGCAGTCCTCTCCAGCCTCCGATCACCAAATCAAAACGCACAATAGAGTCTTGAGCCACGAGATTCATAATAAGATCTCATAGGAACACGGATTATTTCTACACTGGTTGTTCATCATTAAGGACACCAGTTGTAAACTTATGAGTCCTACGCAGATCTTAGCAATCTGCCAGAACATTCATGAGAGAATTTACAAATGTAATTCTCAATGATTGAATGGAAATTCCTGCCAGGGTCAACATCAAGCAGCCCTGAAAGCAGGTCACTTCGGTAATTCCTCGTGGATTACGCTTAGTGGTCGCGGCGGTTTCAACCGGTCTACAGTCGTGGAGTGATCTCCAGTGACTCACCTAATCGTTGAAATGCTACGGCCTTAAAAGACCCTCTGTGGGTTTTCGATTAGGAACGGTCTTGGTAAGGATTAGAGAGAGTTTCCACACTATGCTGTTAACAATCTCGAAGTCCAAACCTGTAAGTACCGGTCGATTTGTTGCTAACTGTCTTATGCAGGAACTTCTGGCGGTTGTAGCTGTGGAATGCTGTAGCTGGTTGCTGTTGTAGCTGTTGCAGTTGTAGCTGGTTGCAGAAAAGATGCCAATCCTTTACCACATGTTCACACTACACCATCATTGTAATTCTACAAAGTCATGATCAACCAAAAGACCTTCAACACGGCTTCTGCTAACTCTGATGCTAAAGATCATGACACCAAATAGTGTGAGCATGTCGGCTCGAAGAATATCACATCACAAGGATACATACTGCTGTAAGATGACTTGGAAACAAATGTTGGATGATAAAGTCGAAGAATACTCAAAGATCATCCAAGACGATCAAACGGTCATCAAACTAACACTGCTGAATGCACAAAGTTTCAAGACAATGAAGAATCAAAGACTACGAGCTATGAAGACTACTTCAGAAGATAAATGCTAGAATTTAAGTTATTATTTCCGGGGTGACCTCCCTTAGGGGGAGATTGTTAGGAATATAAATATTCAGATGAAGGCTCGGTCACCCCGAGTATCTATTTAGCATTTACATAGCTCGTAGGCTTATTTATATTAGCTTAGCAATATTAGTATTAGTATTATTAGTTTAGTCGTATTTATATTTGTGGAGTGGGTCGGGGCTTTCCCCACTGTCAGCTCATTCCACAGCCCACTAGGGGCATAATATTAGTAAGTATAAATACCCCTTCCCACACTTGGGAAGGGTTGGAACTCTTGTCATATTTTACACACTCAAGCTAATATACACATAGTATTTCTCTCTCTAGAAGTTCCCACTTTCTCTCTCTAGTTCTTGTCTATTCGATCCATACTAAGGCCTCAAACAAGTGTTTCTTGCATTGTGAATACCCTACAATCAAGATCTTCATCAGTTTCCTCATCAATTAAAGAATAGTTGTGGTGCGTATTTTTGGTAGGAGTAGGATCTTCATCATCAAGAACCTACGTTTCAAAATAAAAACATATTTACAAAACTATTACGTCGTATATAGTTTTCAGTAAACAAACAAAAAAATTGATTGTATATAGTTCATACCACTTTTCCAATCTTTTGAGGTTAATCTTCAAATGTTGTTGCATACGCAACATTCGCTAGCTTGTCATAATCTGAGGAACTAAGATCGACCACATCGTTGTTTACAATGTTTCCATTTTTAGTTAATCTTCTACGTTTAGTTGTTTTTTTAATAGTATGCAAATGATAAAAAAGATAAAACACAACAATATTGTAACTATAATTGACATATTTTTTGTAACACAAATATTCTTTTGGTAATCATACCATTTCGTCATCCGATGATATATCAATAACGGAAATTTCATTTTTAACCACATCATTAGTAGTGGATGCACAATGAATGTCATCTTCATTGGATTGCTGAAATATTCAATAGATGGCACCTTTTAACATATATGTATAACAAATCTAACAAACTGTAACACCCCAACCCGATAAGGGTAAAGATATCACAATAATGGTTTCATATCAGATCAAAACAAAGCATACATCTATAGTAATACAAGAATTTTCAAAGGTTACAAATGAAATACAGAAACTACAAGGCTACAAAGAGAATTCCAATAAACTCTAATTCTAACATAATAATAATAACTTCTAATCATTTCTAATCCAGAATGGCTATCAAGTCTTCTAAGTCCAAGGCACTCTCCAATCATTCCCAGCTTCCCACTAAAACCTGCCGCAGGAAAAGAAATGCGGCTGAGCTACGAGAGCTCAGTGAATAGATATAACGGAAACAAAGCAGTAATACAGAATAATGAATAGTAATTGAAGTACGAAATCAGTCAGAGATAAGGTATAAGTAAATGGTAACAGTAATGAAGAGTACAAGTGTATAAGGTGTAGGAAAACAGCAATCCACTACGAGCCCAGTAACAGTAACAGTAACAGTATCAGTATAATCATGTAACCATATAATCATATAGAGGGGAGACCTCTCAGTAAACCAGTAATTATGAGGGGAGTCCTCAATCAGTAAATGGAAGTGATCAGCTCCCAGTATGTGAAATACGTGTATCGCACACACCATCAGTCACCAGTAATACAGTAATCAGTAATCAGTAACAGTAACAGTTCTAGGATGCATCCATGCGCCCCAGGTGGCCATAAACCTCCCAACACACCAAATAAAATACAGTCAGGGACGGAACAGGTCATCACTCTCCTGCCCTAGAGTCATGCCATCGGTGCATCAATGACATGGGCATGAAACCCTCATGACTAGTTATGGCTCGTAGTATCAAACTGTGGGTCAGTGGTCAAGTATCAGTATTCAGTATTCAGTTTAGTTTCATAGGTCAATATCCATTTCAGTATATCCGAAAGTTCATATCAGATGGTTCAGTAACAGAAGGGTCGATATCAGTAGGTTCAGTATAAGAAAGGTTCAGTAACAGTAGGTCAATGTCAAAGGTTCACAGAAACAAAGAACATGGCAGTGAATCAGAAATCAGAAATGAGACGAAGGCACCTTACTAAAGAAGGGCAGAATATCTGTACCTTACAAGCAACCCGACGTACACTCGGAAACATAAATCACTTCTTCTTCGGATGATTTTCCTGAATTTAAGAATTGTTTATTAATTTGTGACTTGACTGATTACCGTACTCGATACTTTACGACAACTTATTATATTCTTATTGTCAATTGTCATTTACGTAAATTATCCTTTAAACTTTATGTAAGATTTACCTTGTTGTCATATGTAATAAACACTATGCCATATTTGTAGCCTTTTATTATGTTTCTATATTCCATTTTAAAATTTATAAAACCAAGCAACCTAATAAGCTAATTGCAAGTTCAATAACCAAACAAAAGTAGTCGCCGACATTATAAAAGCTTATTGACACTAGACATATTCCTTATCTCTGTTCTCTTCAAATTTCATCAACCACACATATAGTAAACACCATTTCGCCACACACACATCACATCTTATACGAATATACGAACCAAAGTATCATGAAGCACCCATAAATTAAGTCTCAACACTACGTATATATAACATGTATCTCCCATCTTTATTGTGTACATCAAATATAAGGACCAATATTTGTTCGCATGATTTCACCTATACAGATTTAATACTCATGTGCATTTTCGAAATCCTAACATGTTTTAGACTCGCGACTTATCGATTCACCATTAAACCTTACACAAGTACTCACTCGACAACAAAACTTAACAAGCGATCGCGAGGCAAAATAATCACTATCATTTGCCCAGTTCAGATTCGAATTTATCACACACTTTAACTTCAGACCCAGACTTGTTTATACACCAACAACATACACATCAGGTTATAAACACAAACCTAGACCAGACTTACAAGACCACATGCATACATGCATCAACATCCCAACAGCCCACGCCATAACTTTTATACGCCTAGGTTTCCAGTTTAAGTACTCATTAAATGTGTCATTAAGATGTTGTTTAAAGCTCATATTAGTTGGGTTAAAGGTCGACACATGGGCTGCCAAACACGACTCCAAAACAGACCTATAAACACACGATGCAAACAATTTTTTTTTTTTTTTAGGCGTATACTTGTTATATCATGTACGGATTCATGCGATACGATAACGAGACAGACAGAAGCATTATAACAGGATTCAAACGGTTTCATAGCACGTTTATTATTCTTGGTTCGCCAAGCATGTGTGTCGAGTGAAATAAAACAGATAGAGGGTAAAATACCTTGAGTCGACTTGAATAAGAAACCGTATGGGACACGGCTAGGGTTCGAATCAAATCTCCAAGAATACTCCAACGACTAGGGCTTCTTCTTGGTCAACAGCCGTCTTCTCCTTCTTCTTTTTGGCAACAAAAGGAAACAAGTGTGTGTATTCTTCTGGTGTCTTGGTTCGGTGTAGAAGGAGAGCACACAAGTAGGACACATATGGATATATGAGAAGGGAGGGCAAGGCGTATTTAGGATTTTAGGAAGGTAATAAATGTGATGCAATTTGACCCTGATTTGGCGTGACACAAGTTCTTATCTTTTGTCTTTAATGGTCACGTATGAAGCAATTAAGAACAATCAAATCTTTTATTTTTGTCGAATGAATGAGAAAAGGTGGAAAATAGGACCGGATTTTAGGGATCCCTGAAAAGAGCGTATATTTGGTTTAGAAAGAATTAATGGAAAATAAATTTAATTGATCATGTCTGATTTGCTTTGAGGAAATCATGGGCCACTTTTTCTCCATTAATTTGTCCAAATCGTGTGATACTAGGCATTATGGAGCGTGTAAATTTTAAAAGGGTTATGGAGGATTTGTGTCTTGTGACAACATTATTATAGTGTAAGCCTTAGGCTATTAACATATAGTTTTAAGCCTTAAATTAAAATATGTAATTTAATTATAGGGTAATGATATATGGTTAAATTTTATACTTAGGTTAAAATGTATAATGTTCTCGTTTTATTTTTGTATGCTCTTATAAGTTCAAAATTTTAGAGGGCAAAATCGAAATTTTACGTGAATGAAAATTTAGGGTTTTACAACTCTTCCCCTCTAAAAGAAAATTTCGTCCTCGAAATTTGAAGTCGCAAGGTGAAGCGAAGTCGTAGCAATTCGCAACAGATCATCATAATATTCTCACGCCCGAGGAGGTTCTTCCAAAAGATCTTCAGACCAAAAGTTTCTCATGACGCAGATCAAAATGAGGTGGGATCAAATTTCTCAGAAGGAGACAAATTAAGTTGATTTTGATCAGAAAGTTCATGGATCATAAAATGGACGATAGGTGAATCTTCAGGAAACTTAATGGAATACGAACAAGATTTCCAATCAAATTGACTGTGTCAACAGTAGAGAGCTCTTCACAGAGTTTTCCAGATTTATAACTGAGGTCAATAGAATGCAAAACGAGAGTCCAAACTCATCCAGATATCTAATGAACGAAAACAGAGTATACGCATAGATAGGATGGACCTAACGTCTCACTAATCACGGATAATCCAACGGAGATTCAAACTCTAAACTCCTTAGGTACTCCCAAAGATATCCTATGCCCACAACAAGTGCACGTCATATGATATAAGTATTATCACGTTCGCCAGACGTCATAATACTGGCATCATATAAATATGCCCTCATGATGGTCATACTTTATCTCAAGTCATAATCAAAACCACCTATCTTAATCCACCTAGTACTTCTACTATCTCAGAGGTCAACCAAAATTGAATGCCATAGTCATTAGGGAAAACAAAACGATTTGCAAGAGTATCAGAATCCCCGATTGCCTAGCAGAAGTGGGGTACATCGTCACAAGCATCATATCTTCCACAATTCGCCAAAATCTCTCAAAACAAAGTCATCACCGAACATACGAAAGATAAACACGAACTGAATTGCTTCTAGGGAACTTAAATCATAAGAGGAACTTATTACTATATAACGAAACTTAAGAGGGTCAACGGAAATGAAAGTTAGTCGCCAAAACTTCTGCCTCCATAGAATCAATTCTTTTAAGTCTAAAGGGTCTGTTTCAAATATAATCCTTTCAAGTCTAGTTAATTTGTCTTCGTCTGTCCATCACTCGGGAAGTGAAACCAAAATCGTGTACTTGTGTCTAGTTCATCAAACCTCCTGCAGTTCTTCTTGGAATGTGATGGAGTATTGTGGATTTCTGGCACGATCTTTGAATCTCTTCATCATCCAGTCTGCTTCCGCTCTCAATTCATCTTAGTACAACCAAGATGAATAAGGAAGTGAGACTGCATGTCTTCATCAGCTCCAGGTTCGCCATCTTGACTAGAATTTCTTCCTCCGCATCGCCAACACTTCTGCCTTGTAAGGAATGTCTTCACTCTTCAGGGTAGTCTTCATTGTCGTCAACTCCAGGTCAGGCAAAGAACACCATTGTCTCAACAAATGTCCATCTCCCTTCTCAGAAGTTCTTGTGGTTGCTTCTTCAGTCCTTCAAACATTTTATGAGGTCGTCTGGTACGGAATTTACAAAGATAGAACGAATCAATCATTGGCACGCGGAAATGGAAAAATGATTACGGGTAGTGATACGGTTAGGTTTACGATAGTTGATACGCTGACGCAGAATTTTCTCTTTCTTCTTCATAAACTAATAGGGGTATTCAAAGTAATCACTGAGGTGAACAAGGTCATATTCCATCCGCTTCTTCAATCTCTCAACTTCTATAGCATCATGGTTCGTCAACTGAGATCGGTTCGAATTCAATTTCACTTCTTAAACAGGAGGGAAACCCAAGAGTTTCATCAGAACCCCTAGAATATTTGTACAACAAAACTTCCAATGCCAAAGTTTCCAGGGTGGGTATTAATAGGTGTCAGGAGGCAACCAACAATCAAATGAGATCGAGGTAGATGTTTCCACATCGGCGTTAAGCTTAACAGATTTGAGCGGTGAAAGGTTATCATAACGAAAGTGGGATGAAACATATCACTAAAGGTCACAAATAAGATACGGTAGTCCCTGGCAGCTTATGATGACCAGCCAATCCATAACTTAAAGACCTCAAAATCGAATATGTCAAAAGTAAACGGATTCGTAGGATGAGTACGGTCGCCAAGCCAGACGGATAGTTCATATATCAAGGTCAAGTACATGGTTCATCAAAGTGTGGAAATAGATAAGCGAACAATTCAAGGTGTTGGATTCTTGTTTGGCTAAATAGCATAAGTGGCAGGTAGGTTGTGAATCATCGGTAATACAAAGATCGTATAACTGTCAAAAGTGAGGCATATAGAATATCAGTAATCAGCATCATCATGCTCAGCTAACAATTTCACATCGAGACAAAATTATCGCCGTATCCCTGGCTAATAATCACTAGAGTTCTCATAGGAGTAGTAATGGGCTTTGAAAGGACAGAGTAATATCAGATGATACATTTATATCCAGCACAGAAATGAATTTATAAAATGTGTCAAACACATTAGGATTAAATGACCGTCGGGATGGTCAGAGGAGTACCAAACTGTTTATCCAACAGGTCGGAAGTGAAGAACAAAATCAGGTGGTGATGGCAAAAGTTTAACAATCAGAAATCATGGTAGGGAGTTCAAAATGGTTTCAAACACCGAAGGTGAAACATAGGAGGGTAATCGTCAATGATCAATCAACCTATCCTTTATCAGAATACAAATCAAAGCTAACTATTCAATGAAAACATATCGGCAACGCAAGTCTTATCGTTCAAAAGTGAGAGGAAAGCATTCTTACACTCATGGGAATAGAGATGTTTGAGACGAACTCAGATAGGGTCAGAAGATTCATAGATTATCAAAAGCATATAACAGAATGCATCAAGTAAGTCATCGTCATAGAGATTCTCAGAATACCCGAAAAGACATCAAAATGATTAACAAAAGAATCAGAGCTCGGAGTCGGAATCTTAGGTGGAGCAAAGCGTGAGCTTAACAAGCAGGGCATAAATCAGAGTGATGCGGAAGCAATGCTACTTAAACAAAAGCCTTATAGTCTACCCATTCCTCACTGGTCAAAACTTAAGTTCCTATAGGGAAATCCTAAAGCAATTCTTAAAGGTTATCTTATGAGCGCATACAGTGGAAACTTAGTGGTCTAACTTACACAGGTCAAGGGTAAATGTATTACGAGTCGCAACCTGGCTCTGATACCATAAATTGTAACACCCCAACCCGATAAGGGTAAAGATATCACAATAATGGTTTCATATCAGATCAAAACAAAGCATACATCTATAGTAATACAAGAATTTTCAAAGGTTACAAATGAAATACAGAAACTACAAGGCTACAAAGCGAATTCCAATAAACTCTAATTCTAACATAATAATAATAACTTCTAATCATTTCTAATCCAGAATGGCTATCAAGTCTTCTAAGTCCAAGGTACTCTCCAATCATTCCCAGCTTCCCACTAAAACCTGCCGTAGGAAAAGAAATGCGGCTGAGCTACGAGAGCTCAGTGAACAGATATAACAGAAACAAAGCAGTAATATAGAATAATGAACAGTAATTGAAGTACGAAATCAGTCAGAGATAAGGTATAAGTAAATGGTAACAGTAATGAAGAGTACAAGTGTATAAGGTGTAGGAAAAAAGCAATCCACTACGAGCCCAGTAACAGTAACAGTATTAGTATAATCATGTAACCATATAATCATATAGAGGGGAGACCTCTCAGTAAACCAGTAATTATGAGGGGAGTCCTCAATCAGTAAATGGAGTGATCAGCTCCCAGTATGTGAAAGACGTGTATCGCACACACCATCAGTCACCAGTAATACAGTAATCAGTAATAGTAACAGTAACAGTTCTAGGATGCATCCATGCGCCCCAGGTAGCCATAAACCTCCCAACACACCAAATAAAATACAGTCAGGGACGGAACAGGTCATCACTCTCCTGCCCTAGAGTCATGCCATCGGTGCATCAATGACATGGTCATGAAACCCTCATGACTAGTTATGGCTCGTAGTATCAAACTGTGGGTCAGTGGTCAAGTATCAGTATTCAGTATTCAGTTTAGTTTCATAGGCCAATATCCATTTCAGTATATCCGAAATTTCATATCAGATGGTTCAATAACAGAAGGGTCGATATCAGTAGGTTCAGTATAAGAAAGGTTCAGTAACAGTAGGTCAATGTCAAAGGTTCACAGAAACAAAGAACATGGCAGTGAATCAGAAATCAGAAATGAGACGAAGGCACCTTACTAAAGAAGGGCAGAATATTTGTACCTTACAAGCAACCCGACGTACACTCAGAAACATAAATCACTTCTTCTTCGGATGATTTTCCTGAATTTAAGAATTGTTTATTAATTTGTGACTTGACTGATTACCGTACTCGATACTTTACGACAACTTATTATATTCTTATTGTCAATTGTCATTTACGTAAATTATCCTTTAAACTTTATGTAAGATTTACCTTGTTGTCATATGTAATAAACACTATGCCATATTTGTAGCCTTTTATTATGTTTCTATATTCCATTTTAAAATTTATAAAACCAAGCAACCTAATAAGCTAATTGCAAGTTCAATAACCAAACAAAAGTAGTCGCCGACATTATAAAAGCTTATTGACACTAGACATATTCCTTATCTCTGTTCTCTTCAAATTTCATCAACCACACATATAGTAAACACCATTTCGCCACACACACATCACATCTTATACGAATATACGAACCAAAGTATCATGAAGCACCCATAAATTAAGTCTCAACACTAGTATATATAACATGTATCTCCCATCTTTATTGTGTACATCAAATATAAGGACCAATATTTGTTCGCATGATTTCACCTATACAGATTTAATACTCATGTGAATTTTCGAAATCCTAACATGTTTTAGACTCGCGACTTATCGATTCACCATTAAACCTTACACAAGTACTCACTCGACAACAAAACTTAACAAGCGATCGCGAGGCAAAATAATCACTATCATTTGCCCAGTTCAGATTCGAATTTATCACACACTTTAACTTCAGACCCAGACTTGTTTATACACCAACAACATACACATCAGGTTATAAACACAAACCTAGACCAGACTTACAAGACCACATGCATACATGCATCAACATCCCAACAGCCCACGCCATAACTTTTATACGCCTAGGTTTCCAGTTTAAGTACTCATTAAATGTGTCATTAAGATGTTGTTTAAAGCTCGTATTAGTTGGGTTAAAGGTCGACACATGGGATGCCAAACACGACTCCAAAACAGACCTATAAACACACGATGCAAACAAAATTTTTTTTTTTTTTTTTTAGGCGTATACTTGTTATATCATGTACGGATTCATGCGATACGATAACGAGACAGACAGAAGCATTATAACAGGATTCAAACGGTTTCATAGCACGTTTATTATTCTTGGTTCGCCAAGCATGTGTGTCGAGTGAAATAAAACAGATAGAGGGTAAAATACCTTGAGTCGACTTGAATAAGAAACCGTATGGGACACGGGCTAGGGTTCGAATCAAATCTCCAAGAATACTCCAACGACTAGGGCTTCTTCTTGGTCAACAGCCGTCTTCTCCTTCTTCTTTTTGGCAACAAAAGGAAACAAGTGTGTGTATTCTTCTGGTGTCTTGGTTCGGTGTAGAAGGAGAGCACACAAGTAGGACACATATAGATATATGAGAAGGGAGGGCAAGGCGTATTTAGGTTTTTAGGAAGGTAATAAATGTGATGCAATTTGACCCTGATTTGGCGTGACACAAGTTCTTATCTTTTGTCTTTAATGGTCACGTATGAAGCAATTAAGAACAATCAAATCTTTTATTTTTGTCGAATGAATGAGAAAAGGTGGAAAATAGGACCGGATTTTAGGGATCCCTGAAAAGAGCGTATATTTGGTTTAGAAAGAATTAATGGAAAATAAATTTAATTGATCATGTCTGATTTGCTTTGAGGAGATCATGGGCCACTTTTTCTCCATTAATTTGTCCAAATCGTGTGATACTAGGCATTATGGAGCGTGTAAATTTTAAAAGGGTTATGGAGGATTTGTGTCTTGTGACAACATTATTATAGTGTAAGCCTTAGGCTATTAACATATAGTTTTAAGCCTTAAATAAAAATATGTAATTTAATTATAGGGTAATGTTATATGGTTAAATTTTATACTTAGGTTAAAATGTATAATGTTCTCGTTTTATTTTTGTATGCTCTTATAAGTTCAAAATTTTAGAGGGCAAAATCGAAATTTTACGTGAATGAAAATTTAGGGTTTTACACAAACAACAAAAACAACTAATGGAATAAACAAAAAGCCAAAAAAAATGTATACCTTTGGGGATCCTGTTTTTGCCATTTCTAAACAATTTTTTAAGAAACGTATACTTTGATAATGTTAAAAATTAGAAAGAGTTTATATAGAGTTTATTGCTGAAGATATCTTTGTATTGTATTTTGAAAATATTTTTATATTAATGACTAATAATTTATGCCAAAATGATGGAGTATCTTGTTATTTGAATTTGAATACATCTTACACTAATATTGGGATCATTACCTAAAATATATGAACTAACTATAGATAATTATTAACAAATCAAAATTTAATTAATACGTTTTTAATTTTTTTTTTTTTTTTTTTAACTTTTATGGTGAAAAAATAAACATAGATGTTGAAGGTTTGGTTTGTTAAGCCCATAATTGTCATATACTTAACCTATCTTTGCACATAAAGCCCAAGATCATTTTACCAATTTGAGTACTTAAAAAAAATACAAAAAATATTAATAATTTACAACTGTTCTTAATAAACAAATTGGATACAATTGTCTTGAATACAATGATTGCATTTGAAAGTTGTATCTTGGTTAGAGTGAGTTACTGAGAATACGGCTACATCATTTGCTGCTATCACTTCACAAAGACTTTCCATCTAAAATATCCCACTCATCTTCTTCAACTCTCTCAACTAAAAACAGGTTACTATCATTGACGCAAGGCTTTTTTTTTTTTTTTTTTTTTTCTTTTTTATTTATTTAATTATGTTGCTTAATCTACCGATTGCAAATGCATGTTCGTCATTTGTATGATAATGTTTATTGTTAGAACAAATATAACTGCCAAACACGTTTCGGTTACCATCAAATAGACGATTCAAGATGCATGTGTAGTAGTAGTATTGTACTGATGTTAAGTTAGTTATGATATTGCATCCTCTGATAATAAGAAAACATGGGTTTTAGTATTAATATGCAAGACTAATATATTAGTTTTGATGTTTTATGTTTAACCGAAAATGTATGATGATTTTAGTTACAAAAGGGAAACTTATTTTGATTGATGTTAGGAATGTTTTATAAAAAACATGTTTAATGAAAGATGTAATAGTAGTTAATCGTAATGAAAGATATCCTAAAGTAAGATCAGTATTTCTAAAGGCATGTATGAATTAATTGTTAGTTGTGATGTAATACGACTTGGTTAAGTAGTTGAGCAACATCGGCTTATGCAGCTGCGTATATGTATCAACATTGTATGAATGTATGGCGGAAATGTAAGTTAGGTAGATTACATATAAGTTATTAATTATTCAAAAACAGGTCATATGGTATAAAAATGTAGAACAGTAATGCATACATAAGTAAGTCGTTCAAAGTTTGTTTATCATTTGTAGGCCAAAAATTTATCAAAAGTAAACAAATATTTTCATTGTTAATACGCTTGCAAAAAACAGAGCTTTTAGATACTGTGGAAGAATGACATAAACGTGTGAGGTAGATTATAGAGACCTATTTCGTACGTTTTTAAGAATGTGTTTCAGTGTTTTCATCCATGGTAATAGCGTCGGTGTCATTCTTGGCTTGACACTTTAAACATAATATGTGCTGATGTTCTAAGAATGTCAATATATAAGTATAAATGTGAAAAACTTATTTACGATTTACACGTTTCTGGTTTTATTAAATAGGATGAACACGATTTACACGTTTCTGGTTGTTAATAAACTGAAAACCATGAATCGTCTTATGCTTTCCATTATAATTTATATAAGTGTATAGGTAAGTTATACTTTTTTTTTAATGTTTGGATGAATCTTGTTATTGTGCTTAGCCTTATTGAAAATAATTATGTAATTGATTATGTTAGGTATTTGTGTTTTCGAATCTAGGATATTTATGCTCACAAACATTAATGGAGATGAGGTGGAGGAGTATCCAGTATTTCACCTGTGTTAAAGAACTATAACGTAATAGTTTACTACTCTTTAAGGTTTCTTGGAATGGTAACCAGACATGTTTTAGTACTTATTTTGTGGTGTTATGTTTGGATATTTGCTATTTTGTGGTATGTAAAATAACTAATCAGTACGTCACTATTTCGTAAAGTAGGATATTAGGATTATGTAGTGTTCACTTTCAGACTGAAAGGATGGTTGTAAAACTATAACAGTGTGTGTTGATGCCAAATTTTGTTCCTTTTGTGAATGGTATAAACACTTTATAACTGATACATATCCATTTGGAAATTATGGTTTTATTAGTATAATGCTAAATGACACAATAAAGTCGCACTATAAATCTTGGACACTTGCAAACGTGTAAGCGATTTAACTAAAGTTGATAGTTTTTTAGTAGTAACCTGCAATTTTGGAAATGATTTGGTTAAATTCAGAAGTGTAACAAAGTATATGGTCAATAATAAAATACTTTCTACAGGTCTCATGTCAAGTTAATGTTGTTAGAAAGTTTTTAGTTGTTATAAATATAAACTTAGTACTGATGTTGGTAAAAATATGTTTCGAAGGTAATTATAACTTGTATATTTAAGTAAACATGTAACACTGAAAAAGCATTGATCATGTGGGATAGTGTTGAATGCAGACACTTAGGAGTAACACATCATAGTTAATGTTCAAATTAAATATAGAGTTTAACCAAACATTGTCACATTGTGTACTGTTATTTAGTGTTTTCATACTGGAAACACCTTGGTAACTGCAAATTTATATATATATAACTGTTCTAAAATCAGAGTTATACTCACAAAACAAAGGATAGACAAAGAGCAAATCAATATAAAGCCAAAATATGCCTTAATTATTCAACACATACCATCTCCATGATATGTAAAATGTAGCAAATACTTTCAAAAGGAAGCAAACAAAATTGTCAAACAAAAAATAATAAAAGAAAAAAACATTGTTCTTTGCAAACACATTTGCAAAATTAAAAATAAAAACGATAAACAAAGTAGTTGTTGCAAGTGATCTAATCTGTTGGTTCAATCTTGACTTGGACCATATCTTGCTGAGTGTCGTTGACAGATTCATCCTCGGGTTCGCTCTCAACCTGTTCGAGATCAACAACAACACGTTGCTTCTTTCCTGCACTTCCCGATGATTCACCTGATATAGGAGGTGGCGAGAGACAACGGCTCTTCTTTGAACCGGAACTTGAGGAACATCCGGGAGCTTCACATGATGCAGTAGGTGACTGCAAATCCAAAAACACGGCTCAAACTGGGATCAGAAATGCTTACTTGTTTGATTAAAGTAGCAGGTGTGCGGAACTCATGTGTCGAAGGTGCACTAAACTCCTCATTTGGAACCTGATTAACAAAAAAAAATTACTCGACTGTACAATACTATAAATTTTGAATATATGTAATATCTGAAAAATGTTACTTGATAGTTTACCTCATCAGGAACATCGTCTACTACATCGTCATCTAAAAAGTCTTTCTTAAAATGGTTGATGAAATCAGCGTTTTCAGAAAAACTATCACACCGATACGTATGGTTGTTCCTGTTGACGTTGTACTCCGAGTAGTATATCTTAAAGAGACATTTCTTCCCGACTATGTTGTCAACCTCCTGTGGCCAGTATTCGTCTGGGTCCATACCATGGGTTTCCATCAATTCCCAGGCAGTATGACCAGAAAGCTTGGAAAACTGGGAGTTAAAAAATACAACAGGGGCGGAACCCGACTCATCAATCAGCCGTAAAATTACCTTAAACCTGTAACTACAAAATAAAGGTGCATGTAAAACTTGGAAATCTAAAAATTGCTAATAAAATAAAACAAATAAAAACTGTGGACTCAAATGTTTGTTACCTGGATACAGGCTGTACAGAGCCATGATCCTCACAAACAAAAACGGATTTGCGATTCCTTCCCTCAACAACATCGACTCGTTTGTTACACTCTTTACATGCTGTGTACGCCCACCCATGCTCTTTGTGGATCCTGTGTATTGTTGCTAACACAATACAATGTGAATCCTGCAATTTATAATTGAAAATGTTAGAATTCAAATAATGAAAATATCTTCATGATAATTCGTGTAAAGTTTATAATAGGGAAGAATAACTCACGGTTCACAGTCACGGATCCCACCAACCATCCTTTGCACACAGCCTCGAAAAAACTCAGTCATCGTTTGAACCTTGACTTCCGGTGAAAACACCTCAATCTTGAGCTGATCACGCTGAAACCCTTCACGCTGTTGAACCCTAAAATAAAATTACAAAACAATATAAATTAATAATATTAATAACAATGAAATATTAAATTCTTGCATTAATTTATACACAAACAAATATAACAACCTTGTTTTGAAATCATTGATCTCTGGTATGTCACGGTTGACAAATATCTTTGAACCGAAAAGGGCATTGTGAACCGCCGCTATTCCTGATTAGTGAAACATTGAATAAATAAAGTTAATAAATAAAAAATAACTGAATGTATTAGAAATGAGATAATAAAACAATGCACGTACCGTCCCAGTACTTGACTTTTCCAAGTTGAAGTATAACCACCAAATGATCAATGGCGTCACGCTTTTTAGCATACTGATCCCACATGGTCGCCCTTTTGTCCCAGAAAGTAAGATTCAAACGGTTTGCCCTGTGTAACATGCATACAATAAGTTATAAGTAAATATTAAAATCATTAGCATGGTTTGGGTAAAAATGTATATTATAGACAATTAGTTTATTTATACTTACTCCACATCCTCAACGACCACTGTCCTACGGAACTTTTTCCCACCTGCAGAAGAAACGGGAACAATTTCCTCAATACCCACCACTGAGCCAATGACATCTGTGTACAAACAACATTGGTTGCATATAAGTCACATAACATAATAATGTTATTGAAACGTTATTAATCAAAATGGATCGAGTACGTACCAACTGAGTCGTTATCATAGTATTCGTAATGTTCAGGATCACCCAAATGACTAAATGGTTCAAAAATGAAACCATGTGTGTTGTTGTCAAAAGGTGGAATACGTGTCACAATGGTTGTCTTGTAAAAGCTTATTTTGAACCTATGCGGCAACAAAGGAAGCTTTCCCCCATTCTCAGCAATACCAAAGTTGGATATTAGGTAACATTGTCCCTCCTCAAACAGTGGCTCGAACCGAAACATGAATTCTTTCTTTATGTACACCTGGATCCTAGTGTTCTGCATTGGACATATTATGGGTTCCATAAAAAGTGTGTTATTAAGGTATTGTATACCTAGTAAAAAGGTTAGTGAAGATACCTCGACATCTTGCAACACAAGATCAAGGCTGTATGGATCATTTTCATGATTCAATTTATGCGAATGCCAAATTGATATACATCTGGCTCGAACTGCTATGTCATCCAACATAGGATTGACTTCTTTAAGAGGAGTTATTTTTTTATCCTCGCCAGTACCAGATATGTAAAAATTATTCTACAATTATAATCGCATAACAATGAACACAACACATGTGCATAATTGCAGCCGTAAAAAAACATATTTAAAGATCATTGAGTATTTAATACATTGAGAATGAAATTTAAATAATACAACACACCATATAAGGATCTGAAAGTAATTGTATAAGGATTTAGAAACAAATAAATAACATTCATAAACAGATTGTATTATCATCAAGTGCAACCAACACAAAACATCAATCAACAATTAATATTGGTAAGAAGAAATATATATCATACGAATTTGCAACCAAAAAAACACAATAGGAATTACCTCCTGATAAACGAAATATCATAATAGTATAACAATTGCATACACAAACATACATCATATTAGTATAACAACATTATTAACAATGTATAAACGAAATGTTTTACCTCCTGATCCACCGTAACCACCAGCACCACCAAAAGCCTTTGAACCTCCAAAACCTCCAGAACCTTATCATCAAGTGGAACCAACAAACCAAAAAACAAACAACAAATAAGATTGGTAAAAACAGAAAACTATCATACGAAACACAAATAAGCCTAAAAAAAAGTATTTAAAAAAATAATTGCATACACAAACATCATATCATTATAACAACATTATTAACAATGTATCAATGAAATGATTTACCTCCTGATCCACCGAATCCACCAGCACCACCAAAAGCCTTTGAACCTCCAGAACCTTATCATCACGTGCAACCAACAGGAAAAATGAAACAACAAATAAGATTGGTAAGAACAAATAAGTATCATACGAAACACAAATCAGCCTAAAAAAAAGTATTTAAAAAAGCAATTGCATACACAAACATCATATCATTATAAAAACATTATTAACAATGTATCAACGAAATGATTTACCTCCAGAACCTCCAAAACCTCCACCCTTTCTCAAATTGCTACCTGATGCTGATGGTGATTTCTGGTATCCCATGTTACCATTTTTTTTGCCTGGAAACCTATTCATGACTGATTTGTGTGTGATATGAAAGGATATATGTCGATTGATAAATGTGATGCTAAGAAACCGTGAACATACTGCCTTTATAGATAAACATTAGGGTTTTGGAAAAGATTTTTAGTTTAAAATGATCCGTGATTTTTGTGATATGATTTTCAAATTCAAAACAAATCATAATGAAAATTTTAAAATCAGAAGGTTTAATTTTGGAAGGCAATATGCAGTTACAGAGATTTTAGGGAAATAATTAAGGGAGTGAGTTATGATTTGTGTGTTGATAAGAATTTGAAATCCGGATTATAAGTGAAATTGAATTGAAGCATGACATCTTTGTTTTGAAATGCCTAACACAAAAAAACACTTGCTCCAGTGGTAGGAGCGTTGGATGTGTGCATGAGGTCATGGGTTCGAAACCAGGAATGTCCAATTTTTTTTAAATAAGTGCCGCAAATATAGAAAATGCCAAGTGGCATTGAGGTGGCATTTACGTGGCATGAGGTGGCATTGACGTGTCATTTTCTAGCTGCATGCTTAGCCTCATATATTATGTATAGATGGTAAAGTTAAAATAAAAAGACAAATATCCGTACATTACGTAAAAAGATTTTTTTTTATTAAAAAAAATTCGCGAAAAAATCCAAAAAAATTCCACAAGATCGGGTATGTTGGTGCATAAAACTTTTGTGAAAGAAGTTTTTCTAATTTTGGGTTTTTATACGTTTTTTTTAATGCACAAAAAATGAATTTTGATGCACAAAATTTTCAACTTGTTTTAGTTTGATGCGCAATGTTATTTTGATGAAAAAATTCAAAAGAAGTTGGGTACAAAAACGAATTTTTGATGCAAAAAAACAGTGATTTAAATCGCAAAAGTTATTTTTCATAATTTTTTTTCAGAAAAAATATCCTCTTTTCAAAAAGCTTCCTTTACAACTTTTTCATGCACCAACATACCCGATCTTGTGGAATTGTTTTGGAATTTTTCGAGAAATTTTTTAAAAAAAAAATTCTTTTTACGTAATGTACGGATATTTGTCTTTTTATTTTATGTTTATCCTATATATATATATATATATATATATAATATATATATATATATATATATATATATATATATATATATATATATATATACCAACTGTTAGAAAAACACATGAGGCCCATGATTTTTTCAAAAACAATTAAGTGAACCGTTCACCTTAACTTTCTTGAAGTATTATATACCAACGGTTAGAAAAACACATGGGGCCCATGATTTTTTCAAAAACAATTAAGTGAACCGTTCACCTTAACCTTCTTCAAGTGTGTGAGTCATGTGTGAGATTGAAGATCGGACAAGGAGTCGCGCATGAGTTTGGAAGTCACCGAAGGCATTTTGCCCCCCCTGCCGTTCAGTCTAAGATCATAACCCTAGATGTCTAATATACGACATTGTGGAAACCGTAGAGGGGGGGTGAATACGTTTCCATTTAAAAACTTAAACCTTTTGTATCAAACACCCGATCAAGTGTGACATAATATGAAAAGTGTAAACACTAGTCTTACAAGAACTAGAGATAATATAAAGCAACAAGTAAGGCAAGTCACAATAACACAAGGTTAGACATATTATAAATAACATGACATGACACAAACACAACACAATATATGCAACAAACCACACAAATATAAATGCAATGCAAAGTATAAATGTAAAGCGGTAAATGCAAAAATAAACATAAAGAGATAAGTAAAGAAAGCGCAAACTGGACACGGTGATTTATAGTGGTTCGGTCATGAAGCTCCTCTTCGCCCTACTCCACTCCCTGACTACCTAACTCGAGAGTTACTTCACTAATTAACAAGCTCCCTTCTTGGCGGAGAAAACCATACAACGTCGCTTACAATATTTTCCGACACTAAGCTAGATGTCGGGTTCTTCTTCGGGTACAACCAAACCCGTTATGTTTTATGGCCCAACATAACAAACCTTGTGTTTTGAGGCCTAAACACATAAACCGCGTCGCTTACATTATTTTCCGACATTAAGCTAAATTTCGAGTACTAATCTAGCTAATACAAATCTCACTCACGATCTACCCAATCTTCACAAATCACACAATCTACAAGATCCACATGATCTACACTCGATCTACCCAATCTACTTACGATCTACCCGATCTACCTTATCTTCACACGATCTACCCTATCTACTCACTATCAACACAAGCTACACAAGATCTCTCCGATCTCTACAAGATCACAATGATCCACACGAACTAACTAAACAAGATGATAGAACTTGATGCATATCAAGATACAACAAGTACGTAACGAATGTTACGAGTGCACTACACTAACACTATAACACTTTGTATCTTTGTGATACGATGTGTTCTTCTCTTGCATTAATAGAGGAATGAAGGTGATCACTTGAATGGATGATTGGATCACTCTAAAACTCACTAAATGATCAAAGAAGGTGATCTAAATAAGAGAGGATTAGACCAGAGAAAACTAACTGGAAAAATCAAGTTGGAAGTGTAAAATGGTCCACTATTTATAGGCAAAGAAAAAACTAGCCGTTACAGACAGACGGTGCCACTAATTGTCAGACAGCACCACTAAATTTATTGGTACCGTCGGTCCTTTAGTGGTACCGTGGGGGACAAAAACGCTCCTCCGTTTGTTTTTAGTGGGGAAGGTTTATTTGAGAATGTTTGGAGCTGTTTTGGGGGGGAAAATAGCTGTTACTATTTTTGAAATAATTTTCCCAAATAAAACATTTCTTTCTAATTCAAAAATAATTTGTAAAATGTATTTTTGAAAAATGTTTTGTCACATTCATAGAAATGTGAAGTTTAAAACAAAAAATTTATTTCTTTGATCATCCGTCAAGTTTAAATTTGTTTGTTCATACCTTGAGTGATTTATGTCGGAATGAAAATCTTTGACTTTGTTGAAACACACTTGAGACGTCGAGAGATGTTGATGTAAGTATGCATCGATGATTAGTGTTTACAAGTAACTTGCACATTTTACGTTATGCATTACAAGTTACATGTTTGTCATTATTAAAACCGAAGAAACCGTTTAGTTTAAATATCGTAATATTTGCACTCACAATCTCCCCTTTTTTGATGATGACAAATATGTAAACCGTAACACACAGTAAAATATAGAAGTTACTTGTTTACACTCCCTTCTCCCCTTTTTGTCGAAGCAAAAAGGCAATTGCCCCGAGATCTCTACTTCTATCATTCAACTTCTCCCCCTTATTACAACACCTTCCTGTCTCCCCAGAAAGTGGAGCTTGCATCATTCCAGTGAAGTCTTCTATCACCACTTGTTAAGACGACTCCATGCTATGTATTCAAATCCCCCCGAGCTCCCCCTAGCTCAATGCTCCCCTATGGTGATTGAATCCCCTTGTTTATTTACCTTAGTATCTAGCGGATCCATGGATTAAATTCTTATAAAGGCTTTTCCTACATCAAGGGTTAGCTTCGTGCAACATAATATACAAAAGAATATGAGCAACATTATAGGGATAGAATACACATAGCAAGACATGCAAGGGTTAAGCTATGTTAAAATGTAGCTACTAAAAAAATGAGTTTTGATGAGGTATATGAGCATATCAAAGTATGCTAGAGGTTAGACACGTGATGAAAGTGTGCCAAAAGGATAAACACGAAGAAGAAAGCCCAAGAAAGTTGAGCGACACAAAGATATGAATGCGTAATGCAATTCAATGACACTAGAGGGTCACAACTTGACCGACAACCTATGGTGTAATTGTTCAACCAATCATGGGAATGTGATGAACTCAAATAAGTACATTTTATTACCGTCATTTATCCTATTTATTTGACTTGTTTTATTATATTATCTGTGAGAATTGATACGTTAATGTTTACTTTTGTAATTCTCAGGTAAAAACAAGTATTATGTGAAACTTGGCGATTTTGGACTAATTATGAAGCAAAACAAGCAAGAAGTTAAGAGTCTACTGAAATGTACAAGATCAAGACATTCTGCTCCAGATACGCCGCATCTTGCTTATTACATACGGCGCATCACTATCAAGATTTCACAAGATATTATCCAAGACAGCAAGGACATGCGCCGCATCTGAGAATGGAGTTACGCCGCATCTTCTGGCGGTGTACGAATATTCCTGAATATATTAATCTTGGACCCCACGCGAAGTTAAGTCAATACGCCGCATCTACTTATTCAATGCGCCGCATCTTACCCTCAGACAGAAACTATAAATACCCCAAGACCAGACGAATTTCGAGAACCTAATACCGAAGAAGACCGAAGACCACAGAAACCCTAGGCCGAATTCAGTCGAAGTAGCAGCACAAGACACACCTTGAACGAAGATACAAGAGCTGTAAGAAGGTCCTGCATGTATTCAATTCATTAAGTAGTTTTGTTTTATTGTATTAGTACACTTTAATTGGTCAGGATTGATGGGCTTGTGTTATGTTATCATTCACTTCAACTCCCCTTAAAATTGCTTTCCCATTAATTAAAGTTTATATGTTGATGTCTTTGGTGACTTTTATTAGTGCATTGATAACCTCTGTGTCTAGCTGAGCATTGCTTGGGTCGCCATGCCCCTTCCTCGCCTATTTATTAGATCGCCTATGTATTCTATCGTCTGTAGAAAAGTAGGAAGAAAGATAAATAGGATAGTCATAAGTAATCATTAAGGGTTTACTCGCCGATAAGATTAGAACCAACGAGAAAGGACTTAATCTCGGTGCGTTGCATCGAACTATACACTTCATATAAAACTAGCAATAAAACAAGTGACAAGCTACTTAACTATCAGGACAGGTCTTCTTATTGTCTCAAGTATCTATCTGTGTACGTGTGTGCTACTCGCTGATTCGTGCTTATTAGTTTAGTTTATTATTTAATCACAACCAAACCGTGCCAGTCTCTCAGGCTGAAACCCCCTTGCGTTAGATTAGGTTGTATAGCTAACTTAAGATATTAAAATACTGATTAGGATAACTAGATAATACGTTCCACTCTTAGTGATCGGCACTCTACTTACCATTATATTCATACTGACCGGGTACACTGCTCGTTAAAGTGTGTGTTATTGATAAGTCGGCTAAATATAAATTTAAAACTTGAATACTGCTAAAACCACAACGACATATCGTGGATATAAAATTAGAGCAATACCACGCACACATCAAGTTTTTGGCGCCGTTGCCGGGGAGTGAATTGTTATTATCTGTTAATTTGATTAGTATTTTAATTAGGTTTTTCTTTTTAATTTTTATTCTAACCGCTAACTCTGTTGTATATTAGTTAAATTGCATTCATTGTATTATTTGCATATTTTCTGTTTTGTGTGTTATTTGTTTTCTTTTATTTTTGTTTATTTTCGTTTGCGTTTATTTTTGTTTTTATTTTTCTGTTTTTCTGCATACTGCTATCGTTGTACTGAGCTTATTCAAATCATACGGCGCATCTATTTTCATAGATACGGCGTATTGCGTTTAATTTTTATAAAATACAACGCGTTTAATTAATTCGATACGACGCATCTTTCCCCAAGATACGGCGTATCTGTTTTTAATAAGAAATTTTTTCTAAGCGATAACGCCATACGACGCATCTGCTTTAGCAGATACGGCGTATCTATTATTTTAATTAAAAACAGTTTTCGAATTATTAAACAGATACGACGTATCGGTCTTTATCGATACAGCGCATCTTTCTGAATCAAAAATCTTGTATTTTGAAACGTAACGAAAATACGGCGCATTAACTTTTGTTAATACGATGCATTTAATTTTAATAAACATAATCGGTTTTTGATAATTAAACTGATACAGCGCATTCTAAATTATAAGCGGCGTATCTACTTTCTGAATAAAAGTCTGATTAAATTTTAACGATTATAAGATACGGCGTATCCAACTTTTTGGATACGGCGCATCGACCACTGATATCAGCAAATTTTATTTTACTTTGATTGTTTCACTCTTATTTTGCACGAGTAAGTTTTATTTCAGGAAGATGGACGATCCGGATATTACGATGGAAGAATACTTGTTACTGGAAATGGTTAAGTCAAAGAAAGAAAGAAATAGGTTGCCGTTTCAACACACTTGGTGTATGTCAAATGATGATGAAGAAGATTCATATACCGTGAAACCAATTCCGGCAATTGTTCTTGATAGTACTTTTTCTCCGGAGATTGCACAAGATGATGTGTATACGGAACCTTACATCGAAGAATATTCTGCAATCGTATTACCACTATTAGTCAATCCATCGGATGAAGATGAAAAGTATTCTAATTTTGATTTCGAACCATTTGACGCCATAGTTTATGATGACATACCTCAACCAGATTTTGACCCAACGAGGGATTTTGAAGAAATCTGGGATTACTTATTTAAAAATGAAATTCGGGACGATGCTGAAATTGCAAAACCACTAGTTGAAGATGGAGATTCACAAGATGAATTGGAGTCACTTACAACACAAAGTGGTACAAATTTATTTAATATTATTAATCCCGTTACTAATAATCTTGTTAGTTTTCCTAAACAGGTTGCTAAACAAAAGAATGATGAGGTCAAATTCATTACAATACCTATTGAATCACATGAAGCACCTGTGATCAACCCGTATTTGGTGGAGCTCGAGGAAGAATTTGGTGATGAGCTCTTAAACATTGCTATGATTGATGAAGATGATGATTTCGACCCTATGAAGTATATAGAGGAACTCAAACTTTTACTTGCCAAAGACCCTTTCTCATCTTCTGCGGAAGTCAAGGGACGCCTTACTACCAAAGAGACTAACCAAGAAGATTGGAGACTCATTTTTCATCAACACACTACTCTTTCAGATGGAATGGTCAAGTCATCCAATTTATCAACCAAACCGGGTAAGAATTGGGAAGATGTACATATATTGCCGAGGTATGATCTTTATGTATTTCTTCCATCTTTAATAGCAAATTTACACTCTTTTCGTGTTTATTGCTACTATCACCCACACTTGATCCCAAGTGGGGGGAACAACACCCTATTACACAGTAAATAAGGGTGGAGTCAGGCTCGTGACTCGAACAAAAACAAGCGCTTCGTGGGAGGCAACCCATGCTTATCTTTTATTTTATTTTACGTTCTGTGTCGAGTCAGTCAGGCCCGCAGAAGATACGGCGCATCTCAATCCTTAGATGCGACACATCTCCTACACTGGTCATATCTTACTTTATTTTTCTGCATTTTTACTTTTGAATTTAAAACTTTTTGTCAGTTTATTTTAATGCGGCGCATCCCTGGTTAAGGATGCGACGCATCTTTTATTCTGATTCGTATTTATTCCAGGCTCGATACGGCGTATCTTCTTCCATAAGATACGGCGCATCGACTGACCTGATGATTTTCAGTTTTAATTTTTACATTTTATTTTTTACTAACTACTAATGTATTATGCAAGTTTGAACTTTCTTAACTCAGGTGTGTTTAAAGTCTTGGTGGTATTATAGATTCCTGCATTTCCTGTGGATACATCAATTATGAAGCTTAAACGTTCTCATCCACAAGAATGATGATTTTTGCTCTTATACTAATGGAGGATCATACCGAGCAAATCTCAGGGGAGTTTTTCTGTTCTAATTCTTTTATTTTCCAGTTTTTAATCTTTGATACAAACAACGAGGACGTTGTTTAACTTAAGTGGGGGGATTGGAGAATTAGAACACTTACTTGTCCTAAACTTTTCAAAATATGCTTAAAATGTGCTTAATATATCAAAATTTAAAATTTTTAGCATGTTTTTTGTTTGAGATCTAAGTTGCATAGCTGCACACATGACGTTATTTTCAAAAATTGTGATTTTTCAAAATTCACAAATCTATGAGTGTGCCGGTGACTTGTAAACTTTAGAACTTGGCTTGTATACTATTCGAGACCACCATAATAAGTATTATTTTTATAATTGGAATGACTTGTCTAAATTGGTAAATTTCTAGGATTACACCCAAATAGCCTTTATATGTTATGTGTTATTAGCTAACTACACTGGTTAGTTAACCCCCGTATAAACCCTTTTGTTACTCTCACTTTTAGAGTAAGATACCCCTAGAAAAAACACTCAGAGCCATTCCTTTCGTTTCTTACACCTTTGTTATAATGTTTCGTTACACCCTTACACCTTAGCCTACCCTGTAGATTAAAATCCGTGGTTGGTTAATTGCTTTAGGCAAAGTGTGTTTCCTTACATTACCTGTGTTCGCATGCGTAATTCATTATCTATGGTTAGGTCGGGAAATTGCACGATGCAATTGGAGTGAAAGTAAATATTGTATATCTTGAGTTTATTTTTCGTGTGTTTACTACTTTCGCTATTACCGTTATTTCTGAAGTCATGAAAAGTATGGAAAAATTATCCGGAAAGAAAGTGATAGAAAAGTTGTGAAATTTTACACATCTATGTTTATGTTTGATGTCAAAAAAAAAAAAAAAAAAAAAAAAAAAAAAAAAAGGAGGAGTTGGATGTTTGTTTTAACCAACTTATGTAAAGTTTTGTATTAAGTGGTTGATATCACCACTATTTGTTATATATTATATTTATGGATTGAATGGGAGTTGAACGTTATGGGAACGCCAACTAAAGGTTATTCTTTGATTGAGATCTTGTTGAGTATAATTCGTGTCTACCTAAAAGCGTGTGTTTCAAGTGTTAAAGCGTGAGTTATTCTATGATATGAGTCTTATTCATGGGATGGTTGGGATAGTGATTAACCACACTTATGATTTTAATTTATCTGTTTTGTTTATTTTTCATTTTACACCAATTTATATCCCAAATATTATCCATACCCTATATTATTCATTATCCAAACCTTTGATTTATTGAGATTAGGGATTTGAGCAATCTTAAGTATCGTAGTCGTGGATTCGGCTATGTATTTATGATTTTGTCGCCCTTTTTGATGTAATATTATTGGTAAAGATTACTTGGTCCTATCTTTAGCCTATTCGAGTTAAGGATTTGAGCAATTGCAAGTATCGTGTTCGTGGATTCGATCATGTATTTGTGATTTTGTCGCCTTTTTTGGAATTTAAGATCGATAGAGACTAAGAAGAATAATTAACCCTTAAACCTCAAAACCCTATTTACCGCTTTAGACTTGTTATTCCTTGGCTTTAGTGGGGGAGATGTGTATACTTGCCAAGCTTATGATAGAATATTCGTCACGACTGGACAGTTAAACGATTAGATTTGCTTTTATCGAAATACTTTATTTTATTCCTAATTCGTTAAGTGTTTGGTTGTGTGATTATGACAAAAATGAATACATGCTTAAATATAAAAATAAATCCTAATATCTTTTAGGATACATTTTCATAAGATTAATTCTAAGGTTTACTTGGGGACAAGTAAAGTTCAAGTGGGGGGATATTTGATGAACTCAAATAAGTACATTTTATTACCGTCATTTATCCTATTTATTTGACTTGTTTTATTATATTATCTGTGAGAATTGATACGTTAATGTTTACTTTTGTAATTCTCAGGTAAAAACAAGTATTATGTGAAACTTGGCGATTTTGGACTAATTATGGAGCAAAACAAGCAAGAAGTTAAGAGTCTACTAAAATGTACAAGATCAAGACATTCTGCTCCAGATACGCCGCATCTTGCTTATTACATACGGCGCATCACTATCAAGATTTCACAAGATATTATCCAAGACAGCAAAGACATGCGCCGCATCTGAGAATGGAGTTACGCCGCATCTTCTGGCGGTGTACGAATATTCCTGAATATATTAATCTTGGACCCCACGCGAAGTTAAGTCAATGCGCCGCATCTACTTATTCAATGCGCCGCATCTTACCCTCAGACAGAAACTATAAATACCCCAAGACCAGACGAATTTCGAGAGCCTAATACCGAAGAAGACCGAAGACCACAGAAACCCTAGGCCGAATTCAGTCGAAGTAGCAGCACAAGACACACCTTGAACGAAGATACAAGAGCTGTAAGAAGGTCCTGCATGTATTCAATTCATTAAGTAGTTTTGTTTTATTGTATTAGTACACTTTAATTGGTCAGGATTGATGGGCTTGTGTTATGTTATCATTCACTTCAACTCCCCTTAAAATTGCTTTCCCATTAATTAAAGTTTATATGTTGATGTCTTTGGTGACTTTAATTAGTGCATTGATAACCTCTGTGTCTAGCTGAGCATTGCTTGGGTCGCCATGCCCCTTCCTCGCCTATTTATTAGATCGCCTATGTATTCTATCGTCTGTAGAAAAGTAGGAAGAAAGATAAATAGGATAGTCATAAGTAATCATTAAGGGTTTACTCGCCGATAAGATTAGAACCAACGAGAAAGGACTTAATCTCGGTGCGTTGCATCGAACTATACACTTCATATAAAACTAGCAATAAAACAAGTGACAAGCTACTTAACTATCAGGATAGGTCTTCTTATTGTCTCAAGTATCTATCTGTGTACGTGTGTGCTACTCGCTGATTCGTGCTTATTAGTTTAGTTTATTATTTAATCACAACCAAACTGTGCCAGTCTCTCAGGCTGAAACCCCCTTGCGTTAGATTAGGTTGTATAGCTAACTTAAGATATTAAAATACTGATTAGGATAACTAGATAATACGTTCCACTCTTAGTGATCGACACTCTACTTACCATTATATTCATACTGACCGGGTACACTACTCGTTAAAGTGTGTGGTATTGATAAGTCGGCTAAATATAAATTTAAAACTTGAATACTGCTAAAACCACAACGACATATCGTGGATATAAAATTAGAGCAATACCACGCACACTTCAGAATGACACATGAAATTATGGGAATAACTTCTTCCAAGTTGTCATTGGGAAGGTGAGTTCCAACAAACATTTTGAACGACATAATCATCTACCTAAGATGATTAGTGTTGAGGATAGTTTGTTGAAAAGACATACTCTAAATTAGGTAGATATATGTCAACATTATTATGACGAATCATGTCACAATAGAGACTCGACAGAAGATATACTTCAAAGAAAAATGAAAATGAGAACGGAAATGATTCCATAAGATGGGAGAGTGTTGGTTTTGACCTTCGATAAAAGGTGGGTAAGGACGGTTTAGATTAATATATCGTTTGCACTGACAATGAGATGCATGATATATTTCAAAGGAGAAAAAAATGTGTATGTGATCCTATTAAGGGTGAATTTCTCTAACGGGGTTGAGGTAACGGTGTTCTAGAGTTCTAGTTTTGGATGATCCTAGTTGTGTGTTAGAGATAATTTGGTGCATGAAAGATGTCGTGTAATTGTGTAGTTGTACAATTTGGGTTGTGAGGATTGACGGTTATTGAACTAATTATCACTATCAAGAGTGAAGAATAGTTACAAGGTTTAGTTATAAGGGTTGAATGTGATCATGAAAGATACTATTGTGAGGTTTGATGTGAGGGTTGAGGGTGCTTGTATAGAACAAATATCAAGGCGGTTACAAAGAGTAGAGGTTAGGAAGTTAGAACCGATTGTGGTTTTATGACTGAGGTTTTGCTAAGTAGCGTGTACTTAAGAAATGAGTGTTTTAGTAAAGAATTCTAGGGAATAAGAACCACATTTGTGTGTTCTTGAGAGTGTTTGGTGAAAGACTACATGTGTGTGAGTGTGTTTTCTCTCCCCTTTAATCGATGGTTGATGAGTGCCTATTTACTCATCATTTTATGCCCATATAAGACACAAAAATGACCAAAAACACCCAAATAGATCAAATATTGTTGCAAATATTCTTGGTTTGTGTTTTTATGTGTTTCAGGTACAAAAGGATTGAAAACGGAGCAAAACGGACAAAACCGAGCACAAGATTGGAAAGTTGTGAAAAGCCGAAGCCGGGGAAGGAAATTCAAGTTAGGATCACTTTTATGATCAAAAAGCCAAATTCAACCATTATGAATGTCAAAATACCAAAAATGGTCCTCAGAGATAATTTTTAGAATTTGGCAAATTTGGTCCCTCGATTTTCAGAATTGGAAAACTTGGTCCTTTAACTTAACACCAATCCTAAATTTAATCCTAAATAAACCCAAAAATAAACTAAACCACAACCCTTCCAGCCCATTCACTAAACCCAGCCCAATCAATATCCACAACCCAATCCATTAAACTATCCAACCGACCCATTCCCTTAGCTAATACCAGTCAACACCAAAATTCAAAACCTTCTTCCTAAAACCACTAACCCGCCAAACCACTCCTCCATTTCCCCAGACCAAAAGCCACTTCCAGACATCATTGTCCCCCATGCTTCTTTTTCTGCCACACTTAACCTTTCCCCCCTCTAGCTCCAGACTAGTACAGCTTCACGTGATTCCCATCTCCACGTGGGAAATCCACCCAAACCCGTTTTCCCGCCAAAACCACAATCAACGACTGAGATTGATTCAACCCAAACCAATGGATGGGATTCACTCAGAGTGACTCAAGGAAGCTTTTGAGTGATATAAAACTCACTTGATGAACACAGAAGAGATTTAACTAGGAGTAGATTAATTTAAAATGTCGTTTTAGTAATTATAGTAAATTTCAGTTTTAATTTCAGTTCTAAAATGTAATTCAAGTCCTTTTAAGCTTATTCGTTCTTAAAATTAATCAGCATTGTTCTCATTTCCATGTTTAATGAAATTTTAAATTTCCAGTCAATTCAGTGATTCCAATTTGTTGTTATTCAAACCTTAAAAGCTTTCATTCTTGTTTCATTAAGTGCATATGAGCTTATTCTAGCTTCTGTTATAGCTATTTTGATTCTAACTCAGTCTCTATTTCAGATATGTCAAATGGTCAACAAAAGTCAAACGGGTACTGTTCCTCAGCTTATTAAGTGCTTATTGCTTTTTCTTGCTTATTTGTCTCATTTGAAGTAAATTTAAGTTATTTTGATAGTATGTACTAGCTTGATCCCTAGTTTTTTAATTAAAAGCTCAAAACAGTCATATAAGCTTAAATTTAGTAATATCTTAATTATTGCTTAATCCTAGGTAAAAGTCACTTGTGTCAGCTTAATTAAGTCAATTAATCATTAATAAGTTAGTATCATAGGTCATTTTGGTGTTTTCTAGTTCAAAATCCCAAAACAGCCTCTTAAAGGACTGTTTGGGTTAGTAGCTTAATTGGGTCAAAATGGGTTAATATGGGAGTTTCACTGTTCATTTGCTCTTTTTGAAACTTTGATCTTGATTTATTTCACCAATAGAAGTTGTTTCCAGAAGAGATTTAGCTTGATAGAAGTGTTTTGAGGTTTTGAGCAATTTAGCTTAATTTTAGACTTGTTACTGATCTTTTGAGCTTATTATAGAATAAGCTCTTTTGGCCCTTGTTTCTGGCATCATTAGGTCTTATTCAGTCCCTAGTTGATAATTGATAAGTATTCCAAAGCCTTGGTTCTTAGAATGCCTCAAATCAGTCTCTAACTAGTATAGCAGATGTAACACCCCCCAAATTTCGAATAGCAACAGCGGAAGACTTTACCGGGTGTTACGTAGTGGATCACAGTCATAAACATAGAAAACGACTTAAGAAGGCGTTTTAAGTTATCATTCAAAACACAAGAGTTTTTATAATACAAAGATGTTTCATAGTGAACATGTTTATTTAAATTTGAATGATAAACATTTATTTAGAACCCGTGCCGTGTTTAATGCCCACTCCGTGCCTTGAGCTTCAGCTTCTAGTTACCTGAGAATACATGCTAAAAGTCAACAAAAGTTGAGTGATGTTCATAGGTTTGAGTTTAACAGTTTGAACACAAGTATAAATGTTAATTGCTTCGAATACAATTAACTAGTTAAAATCAAGTTGTTATTGCATTAAGCTCATGACACGCAACGCTTAACAGGCATCAAAAGAATGATGTAAAGTATATAGGCCCTCAAGGTAGGTATTTGCCAATAACCTAGAGTTTGTTTAAATAAAGTGCGTTTGAGTGGCTCATCCTAGCAGACTCAAACGGGGATTGTCAGTCCCAAATAGATCTATTCACAACTATTTACGTTCACTCGTAAGTGATTAAGGTTCATGATAGAGGGACTTTTGGCAATAGCTACTTAAGCAATAATAACATCAGGCATAGCATACAAAAAGTTTGTGTTCATGTTTTGTAGCATGTATCTCCCCACAAAAGAGTTTAAAAGTTGAAAAGTGGGCTATGAACTCACCTTGGTAGTATCGTAGTGGTAGTAGTATCGTAACTCAAACGATGAAAGAAACGGCTTCTACACACGACCTAAATAATATATGGCAAGTTTTAGTGGTTTGATAGTCTAAATTTGGTTCATCGCGAATCATAACGTTTTAGGTTTTATTGATTTGTTCGTCACGTTAAAATGTGCGCGTTTAAATGATTCAAGGTTATATATAAATTGTAATGTTATATGTAAAAAGGTTATAAAGTTATAAAATATGAGTTTTGTATATAAAAATATACATATAGAGTTATATATATGGATATATAACATGATGCGAGCTCGTTCGTTGAGGTGTAGTAGTTGACTAAAGAGATCGTTGTTAGACGAATCAAGTTGGCTGACGATAAGTTAGCTTTAATGATTTCGTTAAGTGATTATAAAACTTACGTATATAGATTTATTAGAAAACGTGACATTGAATGTCGACTACACATATTCGATTCGGGTTTTTGGGTTTGTAAAATATTTCCACAAGTATAAAATTTAGAAATATTCCTTAGGTTTTTACAAGTTACACTTTTGACCCTAACAGCATAACATTTGCACCGTTAATCCTTGGTTAAGTTTTATGTTTTAAATCTAAAACTTTTGATATTTACATATTATACCCAAATGTTCAAATAATTGGAAATGCTAGCGACTGGACCTTATAACTCAAAGGGCCCAATGTGTAATTTTGTAAAAAGGTAATTTTCAAAAAAAAGACAAGGACAGGTTTCGAACCCCTGACCTCAGGTTCAACAGCCTAGCGCCCTAACCAACAGGCCAAACATGGTTGTTGTGTTTTGTTTCTCACAGTTTGCTTAAATAGTACTTTAGTTATGTGTTACCTTTTTGTATATATATACTCAGAGTTTTGCATGTAATCCGTTTGTGTTGTGTGTCTTGGTTTTCAATTCATACTGTTTTCAACGAACTAAACTAAGCATTTGATGCTTACGAATGAGCAAAAGGGTGATGAAGGAGACCAAAATGAGCACAACTACATTTCGACTCCTTTGGTTTCTACGACCCAAAATCCAAAGGGAAGCCAAAAGTTGTAAACTGTTTTCATGTGGACCTCCAAAAGTTTTAAGTCGCGATAGTGATAAGCTTATAAGCTTTAAAATACGCCTTATGTAATTATAATAAGAAGAGTAGCACATGTTTAAATGCCAAAACTTGCTTGTATGTATGTAGTCCTCGTTTATGTTTTAGGTTTCAAAAGAGAAGTAACTCGTTAAGTTTGAGATGAAAAGCATGTACGTCGATTAGCAGCAAATGGCATATGTCTTTCAAGCTAGTTTTACGGTATCACACAAGCTTGGACATTATGAAATCAGCTTTTAAAATCATTTGCATGTTTATACGAATGCGTATATATATGGGCGTGTGTTGTCAGTGGGTTTGCATGCACATATGTATATAGGGGTGTCGACAGTGGGCACACATTCTTATTTTGTTTGCTCAACCCTACATATGCATGAATCTAAAGCTTTAGTAAAGAAAATGTTTGAACTTAACGTGGCCTTACAGTGGTTATGAAGAAAGTGATGTCGAGTGAATGAGAGCCAGAGAGACTAGGATGTGTCTTAACCCGCGAACCGAATATAACTCAACTCCAGGCTACCAAGACTTGTTTCAAGCTTCTTTTGAAGGTGCTAGTAACTTGTATGTTTGAAAGATTTTTGAAAGTGTATTGTAGAGGGTGCATTGAACCGAGTTGCATGCATGTGTTTATATAGGGCAAATGAAGGTGACGAGGGTGATTTAGGAGTGAGGAATAGGAGATCACTAGTAGTGCATCGTCCTTGTGCTTAGTTCGAACAAGAAGAAAACAACACAAGTTCCATAATCTACGTTGTTATTTCATGTGGGAATATGAAGGGTCACATATGAGTTGTTGTTGTATGTCAAATGAAAAGAGAGGCTTTGCGTATGAATCTCGTGGTTTTGGGGTCTAGCCAAGAGCAAGAAAACAAAAGGTGTGTTGTTTGTGTTTCATCTATAGTAAACTAAGAAGATATTTTATAATCTCACATGGTGGTTGAGTGTGACAGTAAATTTGCAAGAGTAGAATCATGCTTCATTTTTGGTGGTATTGTCAACATCATGGGGCCAAATGAAAAGAGGCAAGATGAATTTTTGAGGGTTGGTCTTGTGGTTTGGTCGTGCATTTCATGCACTTTTCACATTTAGACGTGTTATAAAAATAATGTAGAGCTTCGTTTAATACTTTGTAGATTTGATAAGGGTGTGTTCGAATTCATTTGGTTGGTCAAAGTATATGTTAAACCGAGTTGGGGAGTGATACAGAAATTGACTAGGCCATAAGATAAAATTTGGGTGGTGTTTAACATATGACGAGTGCGTTGAGTTTGGACTTATTTTAGGCGAGTATATGTTCGAGTTAGTGTGTGATGTTTGTTTCCCTTGATTCTTAGCTAATTCGAGTATTGGGTTGTGTAAAAATTATTGTATTGTTGTTAAGTTAATTCGTTCGTATAATAGCCAAAGTGTTGGGTAGTTGAGTAGCTAACCGAACGTTCTAAATTATAAACTTGGGCTTTAGTTTGGTCTCGTTGGTGGGTTGGGTCAACAAGGAAAAGAAAATAAATTATGAGCTCGTTTGGTGTGTATTTGGTTTGCCGAGAATTTGGGCTGAGGCCCAATGGTTTTTAGCAGTTTGTTTAGGCATTGGGTCGAGGCCCACTGGAGTTACTGAGTATTCGTGAAAATTTTTGTGAACTCGGGGATGTTTTTGATCACGTTGGGTTATTTGACGAAACGTGTAAACGTTAACTATTAACGTTAATAGTTTTAAATGATTCGCGATTTTTGATTATCCAGGTTCGTGTGTAAGCATCGTTTCTGGGTAAATGGTAATCACAAGTATCATTATAATTTATACAGTCTAGTAAAAAAAATTTGTTACCAGTAAAAGCGGTTATTAGATAACGTATGATTTATTAATCACTTATTATTCAAGGGAAAATTACGGGAGGTTACAGTACCTACCACTTACACTGAATTCCGTCCCGGAATTCCAGTCTAAGATGGTGGTTAGTGGTGTTTATGGAAATAGGTGTGGGTATTTGGCTCGAATTTGGTCTTCGCGTTCCCAAGTATATTCCGGTCCTCGTTTAGAGTTCCATCGGACTTTGACAATAGGGATGCGGTTCTGTTTTAGTTGTTTGACCTCTCTGTCCATGATTTCCACGGGTTCTTCCGTAAAGACAAGTTTGTCATCGAGCCGAATCTCTTTCAAAGGAATTACAAGAGATTCATCTGACAAGCACTTCTTAAGATTCGATACATGAAAAGTGTTGTGAACTTGGCTAAGTTCCTCTGGTAGCTCGAGTTTGTAAGCCACTGGTCCAATCCTTGCTAGGATCTTGAATGGACCAATGTATCTAGGGTTGAGTTTTCCACGTTTTCCGAAACGTACTTTCCCTTTCCAGGGGGACACTTTTAGCATGACCTTGTCTCCAATTTGAAATTCCATAGGTTTCCGCCTCACATCGGCGTAGCTCTTCTGTCTATCTCTTGCTGCTTGTAGTCGTTGTTTAATCTTGATTATTTTCTCTGTTGTCTCATGAATGAGATCGGGTCCGGTGAGTTGTACATCTCCAACTTCGGTCCAACAAACAGGCGATCTGCACTTCCGTCCGTAGAGTGCTTCAAATGGTGCTGCCTTAATACTAGCATGGTAGCTGTTGTTGTAAGAGAACTCAGCTAAAGGTAAGTGTCTGTCCCAACCTTTACCGAAATCAATAACACAGGCTCGGAGCATGTCTTCTAGGGTTTGAATTGTCCTTTCACTTTGTCCATCGGTTTGTGGGTGATATGCCGTACTCATGTCTAATTTGGTTCCCAAGGCTTTTTGCAAAGACTTCCAAAAATGAGATGTGAAACGACTGTCACGATCTGAGATGATTGAGATCGGCACTCCATGTCGTGAAACTATTTCCTTTAGATATAGTTTTGCGAGTGTCTCCATCTCGTCAGTTTCTTTGATGGCTATGAAGTGAGCGGATTTGGTGAGACGATCAACGATGACCCAGATGGTGTCCAATCCAGCTGATGTTTTAGGTAGCTTGGTGATGAAGTCCATTGTAATGCGCTCCCACTTCCATACAGGAATCTCAGGTTGTATGAGTAATCCTGACGGCTTTTGATACTCTGCCTTTACTCTTGCGCACGTCAAACATTTCCCGACATACTCTGCTATGTCTGCCTTCATGTTTGGCCACCAGTAAAGTTTCTTGAGGTCTTGATACATTTTATCAGAACCTGGGTGAATGGAGTACTTGGACTTGTGAGATTCATGCATAATGAGATCACGTATTCCTCCGTATAAAGGAATCCAACTTCTTTCTTTGAAACAGAGCACTCCATCTCCTCTTTGTACAAAGCCATTCTCATTCTCTGGCATACCGTGAATCCTTTCACTAGGTCGGTTTTCCTCCTTAAGAGCCTCGGATTGAGCGGCGAGTATTTGTGAGGGTAGGGGTGAACAAATGGTCATTCCTAATGATCTGACTCTAAGAGGTTTCGGTCGTTCTTTTCGACTTAAGGCATCAGCCACGACGTTAGCTTTTCCTGGGTGATAACGGATTTCACAATCGTAATCACTAAGTAGTTCTAACCAGGGCGTTGTCTCATGTTCAGCTCTTTTTGATCTAAGATATGCTAAAGACTTTTGTGGTCGGTGAATACGGTGCACTTGGTGCCGTACAGGTAATGTCTCCACATCTTAAGAGCAAATACTACTGCTCCCAACTCCAAATCATGAGTCGTGTAATTTACTTCATGTGGTTTGAGTTGTCGTGAGGCATAAGCTATCACTTTGTTTCGTTGCATCAGCACAGCTCCTAAACCGTGATATGAAGCATCACAATATACTACAAAATCTTCACTTCCCTCAGGTAGTGCTAATATTGGTGCTTCACATAGCTTTTGTTTTAACAGTTGGAAAGCTGATTCCTCTTCCTTTCCCCAAACATACTTCGTGTTTTTCTGAGTTAACTCGGTCAAAGGCTTCGAGATCTTTGAAAATCCTTCGATAAATCTTCTGTAGTAACCGGCAAGACCTAAAAATTGGCGTATCTCTGTGGGGTTTGTGGGAGATGTCCAACTTTTGACGGCTTCAATCTTTGCGGGGTCTACATGGATACCTTGACTGTCGATAACGTGCCCGAGAAATTGTACAGTTCGAATCCAAAAGTCACATTTGGAGAACTTGGCATACAATTGTTCCTTTTTGAGTAATTCTAAGATAATTCTCAAATGTTCGGCATGTTCCTTTTCGTCGCGGGAATATATCAGAATGTCGTCTATGAAAACTATCACGAATTTATCCAGGTAAGGTTTGCAAACTCGGTTCATCAAGTCCATGAATACCGCAGGTGCGTTAGTTAAACCAAATGGCATTACTTGAAATTCGTAATGTCCGTAACGCGTTCTGAAGGCGGTCTTGGGAATATCCTCCTCTCGAACTCTTAACTGATGATATCCGGACCTCAGATCGATTTTTGAGTATACACTCGATCCTTGTAATTGGTCAAACAAGTCATCGATCCTGGGTAGTGGATAACGATTCTTTACAGTGAGTTTGTTCAATTCCCGGTAATCGATACACATTCGGAAAGATCCGTCTTTCTTCTTAACGAATAGGATTGGGGCTCCCCAAGGTGATGAGCTGGGTCGGATAAAACCTTTATCAGACAACTCTCTCAATTGCTCTGCCAATTCCTTCATCTCCGATGGCGCTAACCTATAAGGTGCTTTCGCCACAGGTGCCGCTCCAGGTACTAGTTCAATCTGGAATTCTACTTGACGGGGTGGTGGAAGACCGGGTAGATCTTCGGGGAATACTTCTGGAAATTCTTTAACGATTGGAACGTCCTCTATTCGCTTTTCTTTGGATTTGTCTTCCGTTACATGAACCATGAATGCTTGACATCCTTCATTCATGTATTTCACCAATCGCGTGCATGATAGAATACCGTACCGCGTCTTATTTTTGTCTCCGTGGACAATAAATGTTTCACCATTACAAGGGATACACACGGCTTTCTCGTCACATAGTATTCTAGCGTGGTGTTTGGATAGCCAATCCATTCCAATGACTACGTCAAAACTACCGAGCTGAATGGGCATAAGATCGATGGAAAAAGGTTTATCTTGTAGGGTTAGGGTGCAACCACGAATTATGGTGTTGGTGCCAATTAGGTTTCCGTCCGCCATTTCGATTTCAAAGGTAGTGTTTAGTTTGGAAGGGGTAATGTTAAGTAAAGGAGTAAATGTAGTTGACACAAAACTTTTGTCTGCTCCAGTATCAAATAATACTTTAGCACTATGTTGATTGAGTAAAAACGTACCCGTGACAACATCAGGGTTTTGTGGTGCACCTTCTTCCTTTAACACATACGCTCTTCCTCGCGCATTGTTTTGCTGACCGTTTCCTTTCGGACAGCGGTTCTTGAAGTGACCTACTTCTCCGCAGGAGTAGCAAGTTGGAGTTATAGGCTGTAAGTTGCTACCAGTAGCGGGATTTCGGCAATCCTTTGTCTGATGACCCACTTTTTGGCATTTCGTACATTTGGTTGTGCATGGCCCATTGTGGTGTAGCTTGCACCTGTTACACTGGGGTTTCTGACCTTGGTATTCTCTGCCTTCAGTAGCAGCATAGGCCTTAACGGTTTCCTGACGTTTGTTTTGTTGGTGGTGACGATTGTTTCGGTTCTGATGATACGAGTTATTGTTCCTAGGATTGTTGTTGAAGTTACCGTTGCGGTGGTTGTTATTATTGTTGAGATGAGTGGTTCTCTTATCATCGAGCTTTCTCTTGAGTTCGTTGTTGTATTTGACCTCTCGGTCTAGCAGTTTTTGAGCAAGCTCCATAGCTGCCTCTAGAGTTGACGGATTCGATGAAGTGACATTTCCCTCAATACTACGGGGAAGTCCTTCGATATACTTCTCCAGTTCTTTTTCGAAAGTTGGTACAACAGTAGGGCATAATACCTTAAGCTCTTGGAATCTCCTGTTGTATGTTTTAAGATCAATTCCCTTTATTACTAGTAGATGGAATTCATCCTCCAATTTTCTTAGTTCCGAACGGGGACAGTATTTCTTCAGCATCTTGGTTTTAAACTCAGTCCAAGGGAGCTGGTAGGCTGCCGTCATTCCCATGGCTTTGACTGTAGCATTCCACCATGACAAAGCATCTTGTATGAGAGTTCCAGTAGCGAAAGTGACCTTGTTTTCTTCGGTACAACCGCTTCTCTGAAAAACAGTTTCAGATCGTTCGAACCAGTGAGCAAGTTCAGTTACTCCTTCAGTACCTTTGTAAGAAGTTGGTTGACAACTTATGAAATCCTTGTAGGTACACTTGCGGTTTGCAGTAGTCACACTTTCTCCTGTTGGTAAACTAGTGCCACTGTTGTGTGCATTTGCTGCTGCCTGTTCTGCTATGACTGCATTTACACCGTCAGCGATTGCTTTTCGGATAGCCTCTGGAGTCATTGTAGGCGTAGCAGTTGCAGTTTCATGATTTGCGGTGGAGGTTGCTTTCCTTGTACGTACCATTGTTCTATCAATATTGCAAAAGCATATTTTTAGAAATCTCATAATGATCACGTTAAGTTAGATTATATTTAATATGAATCATAATATTACAGTCATGTTATTAATCATATTAAGTTTATGTTGATTCTGGTTTATATCTGCAGGTACAGTAAATATCATATCATAAATACATTCATGTCATGTCTGAGTCACAACACACATGAGAACATAAATGATTGGATTTAAACTGTATGAGCCGAGACAATATCGTAATGCACATGAATGTAAGAAACAACCATGGAATACATAAATCAACATCAATATAGTACATCCACACAACATAGATTAATAACTTGTTCGATCTGTTTTACAAAACATAAAGATACAAGATTCTTTATTAATACAACATTGATAGGCTAAGATATCTCCTAGCTATACTGATACATCACTGATCTATGGTCCTCCTGGTGCACCATCTAGGCGGCGCTGAAGATCTGCAATCATAGTCATCAAGGTCTCCACTGTCTGGTCTCGATCTCTTTCCCTAGCCTGGGAATCCTCAATCATAAGCCTCAGAATCAGAACCTCAGAGCTAACTTGGTTAAGCTCAGAGTCTAGTGTCTCAATCACTGTCTGCATCGTAGTAGTAGCATTTCCTAGCACTGAAATAGTCTCAATGGCTTCCTCCAAACTAGTACACACTCGATCGAAGACTGTCTCCATTGCTAACTGACCTATCACGAGGTTTTCTACTTCTTCTCCAAGAGTCTCAACCTGCTCTAGTGGTAGGTCGTCAAGAATGTCTACAATGTCGTCAAGGCGGTCCTCATGTCTAACTAATCTGGCTGCCAGTAGAGGTACAGTGTGATGGAGGGGTTCTCCGGTAACCGGAAGAATCCTTGAAGCAGCAGTAGCCGAACTCTCTCCTAGTTCCATGGCTCTCGGGGCTCCCTCCTGGGATCTCCAGTGACGAATGATCGGTAGCAAGAAAGACCATCGGCGAGCATCGACTCTCTTGCGGGTTCCAGTGCGAACTGCGGCCTCATCTATAGCCTGAACATAGGGGTCCGATGAAGATGGAACCAAGCGGTATGTTCTCTCACGAGGTGGCAGAGGCTCACTGAGTGTAGCTGATGGTGGTGAAGCAGGTGGTGGAGTAGTGGATGGTAATGGAATAGTGGTGGTCTGCTGGTAGAAAGTAGTAGGTGGTGGAACAGAAGATAGTGGTGTAGGTGGTGGTGTCCTGGTATGCTTAGGAGCTGAAGGTGGTATGATCAAAACTGGTGGTGTACGTACCCGTTTCCTGGGAGTGTGTTTGCGAACAAAACCTTCTCCGGGGCGTCGGTAAAGTTGGTTAAAGGGTTCGGGTTCGTACGGCTGGAGTTGTCGTACTCGTCCATGCCGGCGAATCAGGTCAGGTGATGGGATGGGTGATGTTGGAGGGGAAATCTCCGTGTCAGATGCCGGTAGAAATTGCTGGCTTTCCATGTACCGGTCAGTAGCAGGTGACATCGGTATAGCTGCCGTAGCAAAGTCTAGCGTGAAAGGCATAGGATCCTCATTCTCTGAATCAGATGATACAGTGATAGGATGGGAGTCTGAAGACATAGTACTGTAATAATCCCGAATAATAAATGTAAGCTATTAACATAATCATGCACATGTTAAATTTAGTTAAGTACTTAATGTAGTAAGCAACATTCTTTAATGTTGGATATGCGTAGGCACGGAGGGCATAAGGTGGTTATCTTTTTATTTTTTTTTTTAAATGGTCCGTTTTAAAAATGTAGTTATAGTCCAATGTTTCAAAATACATTTGGTTCTCTATAACCATTGGCTCTGATACCAAACTGTAACACCCCCAAATTTCGAATAGCAACAGCGGAAGACTTTACCGGGTGTTACGTAGTGGATCACAGTCATAACCATAGAAAACGACTTAAGAAGGCGTTTTAAGTTATCATTCAAAACACAGAGTTTTTATAATACAAAGATGTTTCATAGTGAACATGTTTATTTAAATTTGAATGATAAACATTTATTTAGAACCCGTGCCGGGTTTAATGCCCACTCCGTGCCTTGAGCTTCAGCTTCTAGTTACCTGAGAATACATGCTAAAAGTCAACAAAAGTTGAGTGATGTTCATAGGTTTGAGTTTAACAGTTTGAACACAAGTATAAATGTTAATTGCTTCGAATACAATTAACTAGTTAAAATCAAGTTGTTATTGCATTAAGCTCATGACACGCAACGCTTAACAGGCATCAAAAGAATGATGTAAAGTATATAGGCCCTCAAGGTAGGTATTTGCCAATAACCTAGAGTTTGTTTAAATAAAGTGCGTTTGAGTGGCTCATCCTAGCAGACTCAAACGGGGATTGTCAGTCCCAAATAGATCTATTCACAACTATTTACGTTCACTCGTAAGTGATTAAGGTTCATGATAGAGGGACTTTTGGCAATAGCTACTTAAGCAATAATAACATCAGGCATAGCATACAAAAAGTTTGTGTTCATGTTTTGTAGCATGTATCTCCCCACAAAAGAGTTTAAAAGTTGAAAAGTGGGCTATGAACTCACCTTGGTAGTATCGTAGTGGTAGTAGTATCGTAACTCAAACGATGAAAGAAACGGCTTCTACACACGACCTAAATAATATATGGCAAGTTTTAGTGGTTTGATAGTCTAAATTTGGTTCATCGCAAATCATAACGTTTTAGGTTTTATTGATTTGTTCGTCACGTTAAAATGTGCGCGTTTAAATGATTCAAGGTTATATATAAATTGTAATGTTATATGTAAAAAGGTTATAAAGTTATAAAATATGAGTTTTGTATATAAAAATATACATATAGAGTTATATATATGGATATATAACATGATGCGAGCTCGTTCGTTGAGGTGTAGTAGTTGACTAAAGAGATCGTTGTTAGACGAATCAAGTTGGCTGACGATAAGTTAGCTTTAATGATTTCGTTAAGTGATTATAAAACTTACGTATATAGATTTATTAGAAAACGTGACATTGAATGTCGACTACACATATTCGATTCGGGTTTTTGGGTTTGTAAAATATTTCCACAAGTATAAAATTTAGAAATATTCCTTAGGTTTTTACAAATTACACTTTTGACCCTAACGGCATAACATTTGCACCGTTAATCCTTGGTTAAGTTTTATGTTTTAAATCTAAAACTTTTGATATTTACATATTATACCCAAATGTTCAAATAATTGGAAATGCTAGCGACTGGACCTTATAACTCAAAGGGCCCAATGTGTAATTTTGTAAAAAGGTAATTTTCAAAAAAAAGACAAGGACAGGTTTCGAACCCCTGACCTCAGGTTCAACAGCCTAGCGCCCTAACCAACAGGCCAAACATGGTTGTTGTGTTTTGTTTCTCACAGTTTGCTTAAATAGTACTTTAGTTATGTGTTACCTTTTTGTATATATATACTCAGAGTTTTGCATGTAATCCGTTTGTGTTGTGTGTCTTGGTTTTCAATTCATACTGTTTTCAACGAACTAAACTAAGCATTTGATGCTTACGAATGAGCAAAAGGGTGATGAAGGAGACCAAAATGAGCACAACTACATTTCGACTCCTTTGGTTTCTACGACCCAAAATCCAAAGGGAAGCCAAAAGTTGTAAACTGTTTTCATGTGGACCTCCAAAAGTTTTAAGTCGCGATAGTGATAAGCTTATAAGCTTTAAAATACGCCTTATGTAATTATAATAAGAAGAGTAGCACATGTTTAAATGCCAAAACTTGCTTGTATGTATGTAGTCCTCGTTTATGTTTTAGGTTTCAAAAGAGAAGTAACTCGTTAAGTTTGAGATGAAAAGCATGTACGTCGATTAGCAGCAAATGGCATATGTCTTTCAAGCTAGTTTTACGGTATCACACAAGCTTGGACATTATGAAATCAGCTTTTAAAATCATTTGCATGTTTATACGAATGCGTATATATATGGGCGTGTGTTGTCAGTGGGTTTGCATGCACATATGTATATAGGGGTGTCGACAGTGGGCACACATTCTTATTTTGTTTGCTCAACCCTACGTATGCATGAATCTAAAGCTTTAGTAAAGAAAATGTTTGAACTTAACGTGGCCTTACAGTGGTTATGAAGAAAGTGGTGTCGAGTGAATGAGAGCCAGAGAGACTAGGATGTGTCTTAACCCGCGAACCGAATATAACTCAACTCCAGGCTACCAAGACTTGTTTCAAGCTTCTTTTGAAGGTGCTAGTAACTTGTATGTTTGAAAGATTTTTGAAAGTGTATTGTAGAGGGTGCATTGAACCGAGTTGCATGCATGTGTTTATATAGGGCAAATGAAGGTGACGAGGGTGATTTAGGAGTGAGGAATAGGAGAGCACTAGTAGTGCATCGTCCTTGTGCTTAGTTCGAACAAGAAGAAAACAACACAAGTTCCATAATCTACGTTGTTATTTCATGTGGGAATATGAAGGGTCACATATGAGTTGTTGTTGTATGTCAAATGAAAAGAGAGGCTTTGCGTATGAATCTCGTGGTTTTGGGGTCTAGCCAAGAGCAAGAAAACAAAAGGTGTGTTGTTTGTGTTTCATCTATAGTAAACTAAGAAGATATTTTATAATCTCACATGGTGGTTGAGTGTGACAGTAAATTTGCAAGAGTAGAATCATGCTTCATTTGTGGTGGTATTGTCAACATCATGGGGCCAAATGAAAAGAGGCAAGATGAATTTTTGAGGGTTGGTCTTGTGGTTTGGTCGTGCATTTCATGCACTTTTCACATTTAGACGTGTTATAAAAATAATGTAGAGCTCGTTTAATACTTTGTAGATTTGATAAGGGTGTGTTCGAATTTATTTGGTTGGCCAAAGTATATGTTAAACCGAGTTGGGGAGTGATACAGAAATCGACTAGGCCATAAGATAAAATTTGGGTGGTGTTTAACATATGACGAGTGCGTTGAGTTTGGACTTATTTTAGGCGAGTATATGTTCGAGTTAGTGTGTGATGTTTGTTTCCCTTGATTCTTAGCTAATTCGAGTATTGGGTTGTGTAAAAATTATTGTATTGTTGTTAAGTTAATTCGTTCGTATAATAGCCAAAGTGTTGGGTAGATGAGTAGCTAACCGAACGTTCTAAATTATAAACTTGGGCTTTAGTTTGGTCTCGTTGGTGGGTTGGGTCAACAAGGAAAAGAAAATAAATTATGAGCTCGTTTGGTGTGTATTTGGTTTGCCGAGAATTTGGGCTGAGGCCCAATGGTTTTTAACAGTTTATTTAGGCATTGGGTCGAGGCCCACTGGAGTTACTGAGTATTCGTGAAAATTTTTGTGAACTCGGGGATGTTTTTGATCACGTTGGGTTATTTGACGAAATGTGTAAACGTTAACTATTAATGTTAATAGTTTTAAATGATTCGCGATTTTTGATTATCCAGGTTCGTGTGTAAGTATCGTTTCTGGGTAAATGGTAATCACAAGTATCATTATAATTTATACAGTCTAGTAAAAAAAAATTGTTACCAGTAAAAGCGGTTATTAGATAACGTATGATTTATTAATCACTTATTATTCAAGGGAAAATTACGGGAGGTTACAGCAGACCTGCATTTTTTTTTTATTTTTCCAATTTGCAGCCTATTTCTTTGATTTTTAATTCCTTCATAATTAGTTGTTATAAGCTAAAATTTTGCATAGTCATAGTTTCCTGGCTTATCTAGTCGTTCATATTTTTTTTGAATTTTTCCTAGTAGCTTATGACAGCTTTTTCATGCCCTGAAAAGGGCACTTTTTGCCATGTGCTGGTCTGCACATCAGCAGCCCTTTGGCTTAAGTTAGGTGATTCCAGTGCTTATTTTCTAGTATTGTGGCTTATTTGAGTTGTCATTTTAGCTTATTATTAGTTTTCCAGCTTGTTTCAGTTCTGCTTTAGCTTAATTTGTAACTTATCAGCTTTTTCCCCTCAAGCCTAGCTTATTTTCATTTTTCCTTACTGATCAGTCTTTTAAAGCTTATTTTTAGCTTATTTATTAGTATTCAGTAAAATTTGTAGTTTTGAAAATTGCTTATTTCCCTGTGCTTATTCAAAGGAAAAAATAATAATAAAATAAAAAAATTTAATCAAGTCTCTTATAAGCGGCCACCTTAATCTGCTCTTTCTGTGCTTATTTCAAGTTTTCATAAATAGTTGTTTTTGTAAAATTTTCTTATTTTCTTGTGCTTATTAAGCTTTTAAAGAAAAAATAATAAAAATAAATAAATAAATAGTTTTTAAATCATATTAAATTAAATAATTATCAGAAAAATATAATTCTTTTTTTTTTTTTAAATCTTTTATTATTTAGAATTTAGGAAAAATAGATTTGTACCCGTAGAGTTAATATTTCATCGTTTTGACGTTTAGGCTCGGGATTTCCCGGTTTAAACGTGCTTTTAGATTTCCTTTACGTTTTTAATTACGAGCACTTTAGATTATCGTTTTCCTTACCTTTTAAACCGTTTATAGTTCATGTTCACTTATCTTAGCTTAAAAACCCAAAATCTCTTTGTTTCCACTATTCAAACACGTTTCACGAATCGAGATCACAAATTCCATTCAAACCTTCGTTGGGGAAATGACTCGGGTTTACATATTTCCTTTGTAAATCCTGGAGAAAATATACGTGTTGATTCCTTCGAATCAATGGTCATCCGGACAAGATGTGTTGAAAAAAAATAAAGAGGAAAACAAACGTTGATGGAAGCGATGAGCTTAGTAACGTCATGACAAGTGGTGGATAGCATACAATAAACTTCACCCTTGAAGTCACGTAGCTCTTCTCAATCATTTTGAATATTCATAGAACATTCATATGATGAGGCATGTGATTACGAGGAAATGTGCTAAGGGTTAAGAAGATATAATCTTCAAGGTTGTGGAGTTGGTGATTGGGTTTTTGTAGAGTTATCTTTGCTAGAAGAAACTATGTTGATGAAGAAGGGTTATCTCAACTTATCCTAGCGGTTCTTCGCTTGAAGTGTGTGGAAGATAAGTGGGATGTGGAAGCATTGATAGTGTAGAACGAAGGTTGAGAATTGTAGATAAGTTGAATGGGTGATGGATATGTAAGTAACCAAACATATGGTGTGTTCTGTACCATGTGGAATTGAAAGTGGAAAAAGCTAAGGAATCAAAAGATAGGCAGATAGGAGACGGTTCTGGTTCAATACTACAGCGAATGGGTTTTGAGAGTGCCTTTGAAACTGTGAGACTTGAAAACAAAATAAACTGTCTCAGCAGATAACGGTTCGACGGTACCGTTAAATATAGCAGTACCGTCCCCTATTTAAGGGTACCGTGACCTGCTGAGGTCAATTTTGACCCAGAATTTGATTTTCGACAAAGAAATTTCACATATTTTGTGATTTTCTGGACCTTATATTAAATAAATTTATACCAAATAAATTCTTTTATGAATGAATCCAACAGGATTCGATGAACGTTGATCAAGAACGAGAGATGACATTTAATTGCATTTCGCAAATTAAATATACTTTAAATATTTTGGATGAAATATTTAAGTTGTCATTGGAAGCTTGAGAGGATTTGATGAATAAATCTCGCTGATTTTTAGGATTTGATTTTTGACGAATAAGTCTCGCTATTTTAGTGAGACTTTTTTTGGCACGATAAAAGAACTTATACCTAATAAATTCTTTTAGGATTTGACGAACAATACTAGACGAATAGACATGACTTTTAATATTCCCAACGAAATATCTAAGTAGTCATAAGAGGGATTCAACAGATGACTTTAATATTTCCAATGAAATATGTAGATAGTCATAAGACAAGACTTAACGGATGACTTCAATATTTCCTATGAAATATTTAAGTAGTCATTAGACGAGATTCGGAGGACGTATTTGAACACACGTAAATTATAAAATTTACGAAATGTGTTCCATCAAACCTAGACCTAGACGTAGATAGTTGAAAGATTCTTGTTTGAGAGGTTTGGTTAATGTGTCGGCGATGTTGTCTTGGGAAGGAACTTTCTCGATAGAAATGTTTCCTTTTTGAACGTTATCGAGAAGGGGATGATGACGGATTTCGATGTGCTCACATAAGTGTTGCACGGGGTTTTGAAAGGCATAAAGCAAGGCCTATGGTGCTGATTCGCAGCAGGGTTTAGGATCTAAAAGAATGAAGTATTTTACTGACACAACGGTGGTAAATGTGTGGGTGAGACTCGATTTGGAACATAAAGATGGCTTCAAGTTGATTGAGGTTTGGTGTTCTTAGGGTGATTGATGGGATTTTTGGGATGAACATCCATTGATGTTGTGAGATCGCTACACGTCGATAGGTGTTCAAGATTGACGACGAAAAAGAAGAGACTCAAAAATATCAATCTTCGTATAGGAATATTGCCCGTTAGTCGGAAGAAATAGAGTATCAACGGACTCTTGGCAAGATAGAATGATACGTTGGTTTTCTACCCTAAAACCAATGGATAAAGTTCGATCCTCATTATATATGAGGTGAGCTTGACGATAAAATACCATGACAAACTTATGGGGATGAAAGGGACATACGAAAAGAATATACTTGGTCTCAAGGAGTGTATATTCAGACAAGGATGAAAGAAACTACAAATTCCTTAATGTAGGAACTCGTGAGTCCTTTGTGACCCAAAGGTTGATGTTAGCTTTTAGCTTTTGGATGAGCGTTTTAACATATGTTGTTAAAAGGCTTGAATATGATGTTTCAGATATGACATTAAACAATTGCGATCGCAAGTTAAACTTACTTGAATATTTCGGATGAAATATTTAAGTTGTTAAACCTACTCCGAGTTCTACTAGGTATGTATTTAACCTTCCCTTGACAAAAGAGTGTATTACTTGGAAGAAAGCGAAATGATGACCAAGGAATTAGGATAATTTCGCGACTACTTTAACTTATAGATTTTGACACTAGTGTATGACTATATGACGTCTAAGAGTTTATAGGGATAGGCATATCTAATTCATCATGTGTCAAAACAACATAGTGTGGGTGCACAAGCAAATCATCTAAAATGCACATAAGGAATAAATGTAAACATCATGCAAAACATGATAATCATTTAGCATTTAAGAGCATGTATCATAGATATATATATCAAGAGATATAATATTGGAATAGCTAATCAAAGACAAAACCTTTCTAACAAACATGCATTCAACAATTAAGAAAATAATCATTGAGCATTAAGAAAGCATGAAGGCATTTAATCATATCTCACAAGAGCATGTTGTCACTTTGAAACACATATGTGGGATGCAAGTAATCTAGGTTCGCTAAGGAGGATCCTAATTACTACTTGTTCAAAATGAAATCCTAATGGGAGACAAAGTTCACCAATGTAAACTATCTTTAGTCAAATGTAGGAATGAAATATTTTCAAGTTAGAGAATGAGTATGAGACTATCACTAGTGGTGCTCAATTCAGGCTAAACACGGCCATTTTTACGGGTTATACCACGAACCCAACTTCTCTCCTGGAAGAAATTCAACCGTTAGGTCAAATTGAATTTCTAGTGCTATAGGTTTTCCAGTAGTCATTCTCATGTTAGAAAAATTCAAATTCCTATATTTGCCTATCGAAGTGTAGCAAAGATGATATTAGCTTATTCCGCTAATACATGGCCTAATATGACTCAACTAACCATATTTTAAAAGCCGGTTAATGAAAATGACATGTCTTACACAATATCCTAACAAAGGCAAGCACAATGTTTCAATTTCGTGTTTGAGATTTAGAGGTTATTTGGATGACATCTTTGTTTGTTGAGTTGTTACATGTCAGTTTAACATGATTTGGTTTTCTTAGAGCCAAGAGATGTCCTAATGTGGAACAATGTAGAATCTACTACATCGAGAGTGTTTCAAGAATGCCCCTTTGCACTCTTACGAATGAGTATTATATGATGTATGATTGAAATGAGACATATTGTATCTTTCAACAAATATGCTTTTCTAAGAGGAAACTTATCACTCTTACGAATGCATAGTAAGACAAGTATTTTAGTGTATGACCAATTTTACTTGTTTATGCAATGACACATGTTGTATTGGGTTATTATTCAAATCTAATATCCTATATTTGTTAAACAAGATGCAATGTATTATCTTGTAACATAACCATTCATGTTACAAAGAAAATAAGATGCATAAGATATAAGTTATCCTTTGTCAATCTTTTGATAAGAGAAATACATGTGATCTTCTCGAAGATTGATGACGTACATAATAGTTAATAACATATTATGTGTGACACTTTTACTAGACATGTGATTTTGAGTGTTGAGTCGTTCATGAGCAAAATTTACATATGTTGTTTGTTTGTTCGTGTTTGGTTTTTCGGAAATGACACATTTACTAATTGCATTGCAAAGTATTCGGATGAAACATCCAAGTTGTCAATCCTACTTAGTTGTGTATTTTATGCATCTTTTAAACATATTAGTTTAATGTTTGAAACACAACCATTGGACAAGAAGACTCAATATGACATCTTCAACACAAGTGTGAGTTATGATCCGATGCATATTATTTTCGTCTTGAGAGGACGTCATTATTTTCATAACAACCGAGTGTGATTGAGTATGTAGATTCAAGATAATATATTTCGTTATATTTTGATGTTATCTTGAAGCTAGACAAATAATGACTCCAATTTCATGTCCATACTCGAAAACTTGTCAATTATATTCGATGATGATATCAATCATAATTTGAATAATGAATTGACATGTACTCGAAATCTTTCTTGACCCTCACGATCACTCCTTTTAAAAAGAAAATAAAATTTAAGGAATGTGTTCCATTTATTCTAATACTAGTTGTATGTGTGAGGTTAATGACATATTAACTTACTACTTCGAGATTGTCATTTATTTTTATGTGTGAAAAACTATTTATTATTGAGTATAATATTCTTAGTTTTCGACATATCTTGAGTATAAAAATAATTATCTTAACCATTTCTATACAACATACGTAAAATACTGGATGTCTAAAACATTTTTTGTGTGTGTTAGATCAATGCAAGTTTAATACATTTTCTTTTACTTAAATACTAATGTATTAATATGATCTTTTATCTTGTTTAGACAACCCATGGTCAAGCAAGAGAAGAGGATGTAATGTTTTAGAGATCATGTTATGGATTTAATGAAAGTTTTAAATATTTTGAAGTGACATATTTTTTACACTTAAACCTTTGGAAAAATAATTATGTAAGAGACAATATCTTTCGACACACATGATCAACCAACTTAGTTTCTATTCCTAAGAAGGTTACTAAAGCATTTTAAAACTTACAAGATGTCGAAAACACATATGCAAGAAAAGTGGTCTATGCCTATATGCAATGCAAAACCAATTATGCAACTTAGTGCAAGAAGTCTAGTCTAAGTCCTATTGACGCATAAACCGGAAAACTAATAATCAACACATAGCAACAAGGCATGTAAAACGCTTGTGATTATAGATATAATTAGCTCAACTAAAGATAACTATAAGTACTCAAAAATATTAGCTAACAATACTAAGACACAAAGAAAAACAAATAACCATTTAGCATAACACACAAAAATACTTATCGTTATTTTGTGTATTAAGTATAACAATGTATACTAAGCTTGATTTTATTTGAAACTGAATTATTTTCCACCCCATTTCAAAATTTGATCAAGTTCAATACTTTGAAAATATAAATACATCAACGTGCGATGTTCTCTTTGTAATTTGACCAAAAAATTTGCACAATCGGCATGACCGGAAAAGACTCTCTGTTACGAATAAAAGACTCTTGTAAATTTTACTTTCCAATCAATTCCTATAAGTATTTTTAGATGAAAGTACACTCAATTACGTTTAAAATGATAGGTGTCGCGACTCCTACGGACTTACAGTTGATTTTATATGAATTTCTGAAAATGATCCAATTCTGATAACAAACAGACAGAGGCACGGTACCTTTAAATACTCCACGGTACCATTAAATATAATGGTACCATCCTATATTTAGTGGTACCGTGACCTGTTCCTGATTCAGTTTATTATTTTAGTGCGGCGATTCGACGGAGAGATGTAAAACTTAATAAATAAATACCGAACATGTAGAATATGTTAAGTAACATTTTCATGTTTAGGACTAAGAAAAACATTTACGAACATATATTTACTATAAAACAAAGAGTTGTCCCAAACGCTCCTTTCAAAACCGCATCATTTTACGACTTGTTCAAAAGACATGACCGGACACTTATAAACTCTATTCTTTTATTTGTTTAAGAAAACATTCAAGCTAGTATGACAAAGTATACTTAACAACAAAACTTGTAAGTATTAAGCAACTAAATACTTTTCATATTATATCCCCCTTCATGGGTAATTTGATACATGGATCGTACTCAATTTTGAAAACCATTTGTTTTAAAAATTTGAGCAACGTGGCTCTGGTACCAATTGTGGAAACCGTGGAGGGGGGTGAATACATTTCCATTTAAAAACTTAAACCTTTTGTATCAAACACCCGATCGAGTGTGACATAATATGAAAAAGTGTAAACACTAGTCTTACAAGAACTAGAGATAATATAAAGCAACAAGTAAGGCAAGTCACAATAACACAAGCTTAGACATATTATAAATAACATGCCATGACACAAACACAACTAACACAATATAAGCAACAAACCACACAAATATAAATGCAATGCAAAGTATAAATGTAAAGCAGTAAATGCAAAAATAAACGTAAAGAGATAAGTAAAGAAAGTGCAAACCGGACACGGTGATTTATAGTGGTTCGGTCACGAACCTCCTCTTCGCCCTACTCCATTCCCCGAGTACCCAACTCGAGAGTTACTTCACTAATCAACAAGCTCCCTTCTTGGCGGAGAAAACCATACAATGTCGCTTACAATATTTTTCGACACTAAGCTAGATGTCGAGTTCTTCTTTGGGTACAACCAAACCCGTTATGTTTTATGGCCCAACATAACAAACCTTGTGTTTTGAGGCCTAAACACATAAACCGCGTCGCTTACATTATTTTCCGACATTAAGCTAAATGTCGAGTACTAATCTAGCTAGTACCAATCTCACTCACGATCTACCCGATCTTCACAAATCACACAAGCTACAAGATCCACATGATCTACACTCGATCTACCCGATCTACTCACGATCTACCCGATCTAACCACGATCTACCCGATCAACCTTATCTTCACACGATCTACTCACTATCAACACAAGCTACACAAGATCTCTACAAGATCACAATGATCCACACAAACTAACTAAACAATATGATAAACAACTTGATGTATATCAAGATACAACAAGTACGTAACGAATGTTACGAGTGCACTACACTAACACTATAACACTTTGTATCTTTGTGATACTATGTGTTCTTCTCTTGCACTAATAGATGAATGAAGGTGATCACTTGAATGGATGATTGGATCACTCTAAAACAAACTAAAACTCACTAAATGATCAAAGAAAGTGATCTAAATAAGAAAGGATTAGACCATAGAAAACTAACTGTAAAAATCAAGTTGAAAGTGTAAAATGGTCTACTATTTATAGGCAAAGAAAAAACTAACCGTTACAGACAGACAGTACCACTAATTGTCAGATGGCACCACTAAATTTAGTGGTACTGTCTGTCCTTTAGTGGTACCGTGGGGGACAAAAACGCTCATCCGTTTGTTTTTAGTGAGGAAGCTTTATTTGGGAATGTTTGGAGTTGTTTTGGGGGAGGGGGAAATAGCTGTTACTATTTTTGAAATAATTTTCTCAAATAAAACATTTCTTTCTAATTCAAAAATAATTTGTAAAATATATTTTTGAAAAATGTTTTGTCACATTCATAGAAATGTGAAGTTTAAAACAAAAAATTTATTTCTTTGATCATCCATCAAGTTTAAATTTATTTGTTCAAACCTTGAGTGATTTATGTCGGAATGGAAATCTTCGACTATGTTGAAACATACTTGAGACGTCGAGAGATGTTGATGTAAGTATGCATCGATGATTAGTGTTTACAAGTAACTTGCACATTTTACGTTATGCATTACAAGTTACATGTTTGTCATTATTAAAACCGAATAAACCATTTAGTTTAAATATCATAATATTTGCACTAACAGACATGTCAATTCATGACATGATATTTTTTTCAAATTAATGTCAGTGAAATTGACATGACATTTAATGTTTCATGTTATCATACACATATTGTAAGACTAGGAATGATGGGTGGGTAGTTCAGTGAAAGGAAATGATACATATGTTGAGGGAGTGGACAATATGCCCGGTAGCTAGGTGAAAGATAGGGGTGAGCAAAAAAAACCGAAAAAACCGAAACCGAACCGAAAACCGAAAAAACCGACCGAAACTAAAAACCGATGGTTTGGTTTTTTACTTTTCAAAAAACCGAATTTTCGGTTCGGTTTCGGTTTTGATATAAAAACCGAACCATGAAAACCAAACCGAACCGTTTATATTAGTAATAATATATTTTATTTATAAATATATTACTAATTACTAAATGACTAAAAAGGAGGGATCAAATTTGAAAATAATTTGAAAAAACCAAACGTCAAAACATTCTGAGATAATGTTGCCTTGGGAACTAAATGGCCTTAACCCTAAATTAAATCTATCATCTTCCGATCTTCCATTCTCTACAGAGGAAAAAAAAAAAAAAAAAAGCTTTACAACCTCCATTTCCATTTACTTTTAGCCTTGGTGCAACTTTGATCACTTTAAGCTTTCATTTTTATTGGTAAGTCTATGTTCTTATAGTTTATAATCACTATAAACTTATAATCTTTATCTAATTGTAACATTGTTATTGACTTATTGTTATGTTATTTTAAAGAATTCATGCATGTATGATCCAAGGCACACACATACGATTCCCATTCTTATATAGTTATTACTTATTAATTCAATAAGGCCATCTTTTTTTACTTTTTATATGCTCGTGTAATACTGTAATCGCATAGGAGATTTATAATCATGCACTACTGATGCGCAGCCATCTCCATTGATGCTCATGAGTCATTAGTTGACCAAAGTTTTGGTGCAAACTGCAAAGAATAATAATTTTTGGTAACCTTCTGGCAAAAAAATGTAAAACTAAAACACAGGCTATGTAATATAAGCTATTAAGCTGTGATGTTAAACATGTTATTTGGCTATGTAATATTTTTTGCAGAATCGTAATATAAGCTGTGATGTTAAACATGTTATTTGGCTCTAAAATTTCTTGTTTATTTCAGTTGATGGAACCATCAGGTAGCGATGCATCCGAAGCTCGAAGTATGGACAAAGGGACGGCGACGGTCATTGATGTAGATAGTGATAATATCAATGAACAAGCTGATCAGCATATTGATGAAGCTGTTGATGATCATGTTGATTAGCCAAAAAAGAAAAATCGATTAAAGTCATTTGTATGGGATCATTTTCCCTACGAAGAGGGTGCTACTACAACTACATGTCCTTATTGTGGTACGGTTATGGCAGCGAAATCAAAGCAGAATGGCAGCGACACAAGATGGAACTCTACAATCCTTTGTATATTTGATTGTAGATATGTTTTCTACTGGAAATAAAAAATTCAGCGACTCTTCTAAACATCAAGTTTAGTCCTAAAGTGAGTATCAAATTATTTCTTTGTTTTTTTACTCTTTTGAAGTTAGTTGTACTTTATGACACAGTTCCCACCAATTTTGTTGCATGCTTGCTACTTTATACTTATTGAGTCTTATGTTATCTTTTGTACATCAGGATCAGGTCCACGTCCAAATGCTACAAGCAGCTGTGCAAGTTTCTTTTGTGCGCCAAATATGACGCGAGCTTGTTACCTATGAATTTTCAAAGAAACATCTTTATCTTGCACTCTTGCAGTTAGCATATGAAATGTCTTTGAGACTTGTAGTTTTATGTTTAAACATTTATGTTGCAATTTAAGATATTGTTGAATTGTTATCTTTTATTTTTGTTGGTCTTACTAAGTTGTCGGATCACATTATTGGGCTTGAATTTAACAACATTTTGAGAAAAAAACACAATTGTTGGGCCAAATTAGCCCAAGTTGGGCCCAAGCCCAAGTACAAATGGTTAACTGAAGAAACCGAGAAACCGAACCGAAAACCGACAAAACCGAATCGTGAAAAACCGAACGGTTTCGGTTATGGTTATGCCAAAAACCGAACATTCGGTTTCGGTTTCGGTTTTCACCAAAAACCGACCCAAACCGAACCGTGCACACCCCTAGTGAAAGATGATCGAGTGTTAAGTTGTCAGAATAATGCACACTGTATACAGTTTAACGTAAATAATTACTATTGAAAAGTTTTATTTTAGCATTAAGCTCAAAATCGAACATTATCATCATAAACTTTTGTTTTTTGTACTAAATCCTTTTGCAAGTCATCAATTTTAGTCACGGCTGATGTTAGTCAGACACCCCCTGTAGGGGTGTGTTGACTTTATACCGCTACCGTCACTTGTACTGTCTGCTTTGTCAGATTGTACATTTCATAAAAAATAGGTGGGTCCCATGCATAAGGGGTGTTAGCATAACACATCCCTTTAGTCACAAACATCTGTTTTTCTTCTTCAAAACGTTTTGCTTTTTCCGTTAGTTTTGAAGACTCATTTTTGACATCACCAAAATCTTTGATTTAATTTGCTAAACTATTTTCCAATCTAGCAATCTTATTCAAAGACACATTTTTTATTTTCAAAAAGGTTCACTTTCTCCCCTATTTCCTTTACATGCTCTTCAAACAAAAGAAAAACAACTTGGTCCTCTTTCTAAAAAACATAAACTTAAAGGACCAACTATATAAAAAGAGTATCATCTTCATGTATCTCCTATCTATTTCAATAAAAACGTTATCTGTTGTCTCAGTTTTTTAACAAGTAACAAGTGCGTGTGTGTTCACAATGTCATCAATGTCGTTATCATTTTTACAGAGTGCAGCATGTTCCTACTCCAATCTTAACCAAACTAAGCTCTTCATCCAATCCCCGTTACCGTTAACTAACGGGAGAAAAACCTCGTTGGTTGTAACTGCTGCTGCTAGGACTAGACAAGATAACAGGCAAGCGCGTCATGCTCGTATCCGTAAGAAGGTCAATTTCTTTTTCATTTGTTACAATTTTGTAGATAATTAGGGTTTAATTTGAAGATAATGCTTTTTATGTGATGGGTTTTACTAAATAATCGAGATGGGTTCATTTAGTTGTTTGATGTAATACTCCTTCCGTACCAAATTTATTGTCCATATTTCCATTTTGGGTTGTCCAAAATTAATTGTCCACTTTCAATTTCAAAAATAAACAGATAGCGAATTTAGTTCGAGTGTACCATATTAACCTCACTTGAAGTTATTATTAAAAGGGGCTAATGATTTGGAAATGCATCTAACTTGTCAATTTTTGTTCTTCCGTGTATTCATCTTTTTCTTTTGCTATTAAAACACACACCTTTCAAATTTTGACTTTTGTGTGTATTTTGTAACCATTCTACCATTACTTTTTTCAAATTTTAAAGGGTAAAATAGTCATTTTACATGAACAAATGGTCACATACACACCGGTCGAAATTTGAAAGGTTTGTGTTTTAATAGCAAAAACTAAAGATGAGTACCCAGAATAACAAAAATTGACAAGTTAGACGCATTTCTAAATAATTAGCCCTATTACAAACACTAAAGAACTTTTAAATTAATTAGTTAATGGTGAAACTGTCATTCTGCAAAAAGTAAAAAAGAGAAAGTTGTAATGATGATGATTTTCTTAAACTGTATTTTATGTCGGTAGACAATTATTTTGGGATGGAGGGAGTACTTATCCAACGAGTCTTTGGGCAGGTCTAGCGGATCAATAAAAATTTAAAACCAACGTATAACTTTATATATATATATATATATATATATTGGGTCAATCCAACCCGTCCCTTGCCATTAATGTTTGTGAAATGTGTGTGTGAATTATAGTGATATCAGTTTTAACTTTTAAGTAGCTAAGGAGTGGAGTCCAATTCGAAGGTTAACTTTTTAAGTGTACTACTTGTGGTATAGTTCCATATAATCAATTACTGTATTTGTAAAGCATGTATGTGTATCTGCTTGTAAACATATTGATGTTAAGTAGAAAAGAATGCAGACTCTCGCTTTCGATTTTAAAGTTCGAAATTTGCACTAAATACTTTGTAAACAGTGAACACATGTGAAAAGGAAATGAGGAATGGATAACTGTTACAATCAAACCTGTAAAAACGTGTGAAAACAAGTAGAGCTTAGCTTGTTAGCTTCAATAGTTGTATTTATAGAATGGAGTAATTTTAATGGAGGATTTGAGTTAAATGGCATGATTTACTCATGGCATTTTCTTGATCTGTATCACTTGCTCTGCAGTAGCTTTTTTCATTTGCTAGTATTGTGAAATTTTGACGCATTCTTTTATTGTAGGTGGAAGGGACACCGGAGAGACCAAGATTGTGTGTTTTCCGCTCCAACAAGCATATGTATGTCCAGGTGATTGACGATACCAGAATGCATACTCTTGCATCAGCTTCAACAATGCAGAAACCGCTCTCCGAGGAGTTTGATTTCACCTCCGGTCCCACTATTGTAAGTACCATTTCCAACAAAATTTACTACACATAGAAGTCGCTAGAAGGTTTTACATATGCATAGAGTATGCCTCTTGAATGCTGCGACATATTAACACCTATAGTTATACTTATGCTTAAAACTATCATTGTTATAGTTCAGCACCTAAAAATATACTAGTACTATTCAGCAACCTTTTAGGGTGTGTGAATGATCGATTGTTGAAAATGCATGTAGTATTAGTTTGTTCTTGCTACTAGACAGAGAATAGAAATTAGCAATATCAATAATAGGCTTATGGAAAGGTAACTAAGCATCTATATCGTCTTATTAAAATACGGCCTATGTATGTGTGTGTGTTCCTATCTGTATACTACCGAAATATATTGTTGTTTGGTTTTAGAGAATCAGGTGTTAATGTTGAGTTTTTGGTTTCAGGATGTTGCTAAGAAAATTGGGGAAGCTATTGCAAAGTCGTGCATCGAGAAAGGGATCACAGCTGTAGCCTTCGATAGAGGTGGTTATCCTTATCATGGACGTATTCAAGCACTCGCTGATGCAGCCCGAGAACATGGTCTTCAATTCTAGTTTTCTGGTCAATCTTTTCTTCTTGTATGTCAAGCTTGAATCTTTTTTGTCCCTTATATGTATCTCTCAAAAAGATTTGTTGTTGAAATATGCCAAAGCTGCATATATTTGTTAGTATTAAATTAAATGGTTATTAACTGGTGTTTTGTTTGAATTTAACCCAGATCAAATTGAGTTATGTTTTATCTCTACGGGTCGCACAAGTCAAGTTAAAAAGGAAATGTGTCAAGTGGGTCGAACGTGTCAAATTATATATTTAGATAAAACATCCTACGTATATGATTCTATTAAGAATACAGGATTTATCAGTGAACTAACATCGTTTTTGTAATCATATTTAACAGTGTTACGTGTTTTAAAAAAAATATTATAAAGTTTGGACCCCAGGTGTTTGGCTCAACCCAACCCGTACCAGTAAGTTACCCGTATGACCCAAATCTCCATAGGCATATTACAGCAGCTCTAAACAGGAAGTGGACATGAGAGACATGAACCTAGGTGTTCCATTTGTTGGTGAAGTCATGAAAGTTGTTTGGTAAAGGAGGATAATACCTCCGGCAAACTTTTATACTCCGTATATGAAAAACACCATCCCAAGACAGGCCTCAAGAGGTAATCAACCAAGACAGGCGTCGAGAGGTAATCAACTAAGCAGGTATGGACTTATAAACTGCATGTCATCAGTGATTCTATCCACCCACCTAAACATTTGACTCGTTTCCAAGCAGCAAGCTACACACTAGCAATTCCGCAATGACTAAATAGACGTTTTTTATTTATTTTTTATTTGTATATATATATATATATATATATATATATATTTTAAAAAGCATGTGTTATACATACATTCTCACAAACCACAACAATCTCACTTCCCAAAATAAAAAAAAAAAAAAAATAGCTTATTTTTAAATTTGAATAAGCATATAAGCTGATTTTGTGGGGTTTGTAAAAAATGGCTTATTCTTTTTTCAAAATTTAATAACCTTATAGATAATCAAATAAGCCAAAATAAAGCCCTTTACACATGGTTGTTCGGAGAAATTTTATTGGAAACCCATTGCATAAATGGCATATGGGAGCCTAGAGACGATATTTCTCAATTGAAACTAAGGGTGTGTTTGGTTTGTAAAAGGGTTTAGAATTGGATTTTTGATGTGGTAATGGTTTGAAAGAAAAGTAAGAGAGAAGATGAATGATATTATAAAATATTGTTTATTTTTTTGAAAAAAATGTATTATAGTTAATAGTTTAATTGATTTTAGTTAATGTAAATATTAAAATAAATCAAAGAGTTTAAAATGTGGGGTGGATGTGTAGTGTTGGAATAAGGGTCCGTTTGGTTTGTAGATGGGGTTAGGATTAGGATTCGGATTCGGATTTGGATTTGTAGTAGGATTTGGATTTTGATTTGACATATATATGAAATAAATGAGGTAAGAAAAAATATATTAATTTAATAAATTATAACCTTTTAGTTAGTGAAAAATTGAAAACAAATTTAAATTTAATAATTTTTTAATATATAGTGACAAAATATAGAGAAAAAAAGTTGTAGGGTCCGAAAAAAAACGAAAAAAAAGGTGATTCATTTTGATACCAGGCATAGTGGTGTGGTATGAGATCTATCAACTATTCATTACCCCATTCTCAATTTATGGGCCCACTTGAACAACCAAAAAAGTTATTTATATTCACTTTCGGTGAACCCACACCAAACCGGGAACCAAACAGCACCTAAAAAGTACACAAAGAAGTGAGAAAATGCCAAGAGTCACCACTTTAATGAGGAATGAGGGTATGGGGCTAGTTTAATTGAATGCGGGAAAAAAAACATACCTACAATGGATTTACACTCTGAATCAATCCACACCCCTCAAACCCATACACCAAACGGGCCCTAACTTTCTTTTCTTTATTCAATCAATTGTTTTCATTGAACATACTATGACGACTATTCCAGACGTGTTTTATAACACAGTGACTTCAAATCTACATTATCCCCAGAGATGATAAGGCTGGATTTATATAAAATGTCAATAAATATGTAGAGAAATTACTAGTTAAAAGCATTGGATTAAAGATACTACTACAAAACAGAATTTGCAGAGTTAAACATCCTAAGATGTGATAGTACATCCTGAAACCACGGCCCCCGTCACCCGAAAAATGACATTAATAATATGAAATCAAAAATGAGTTGTCTAGCAGCGAAGGGTCGATTCACCGAGATTGTAATCTTCATGTTATTTTAAATAAATGAAAATAAAAAAGAACAATTAATTGCTGCAGTTCCTTGAATACAGGATAATTCTAACATCAACCAACTTTCACCAATGAGCAAAACATCAAACAAGCTGCTCTCAAATACAAATGCAAAGGAAAATAAGCAAACATCAATGACAAATCCATGGTAACCAACCATGATCCATACTTCTTTCCTTTGATTAAATTAGTTAATATTCGTGAATAAATACAAGTTACAGTCTACAACTCTACATTCTATTGCTCATGTAAACTGATACATACATAAGCCAAGCCAATAGAAGCTCAGATGTGTAACATACAAATTTGACTTCATATCAAATTGAATAACCTAAACTCTATATAAACAAAATCTAACATATCACAAATCTTTCTTCCAGATACCTGTTGGAACACCATAGCATACTGGAGCAGCTCCAATTAGAAATGGTAGTGCACAAGCTTGACGGGCATTTCCCATAAATGATCCAACTTTTGGTCTGTGTTTACAACCAAATGTAGAAGAATTAATTTCATTAACTTCAACGGATTTACTTTTTGATATTTTCTTCTTCCCTTTTCTTTTGTCCTCATCTATGTTCAGTTCCTTTAACTTATCTGCAATTTCAGTGCATTGAGCACAATCAAGTGATGAGGTAGATCTTGCTGTTATCCATGCATCAAGCATCGCCTTGCCAAACCGATCAATATCTTTGTCTGTTACATCCCATAGATTGGCAATAATGACAGGTGAACCTGCAAACAGATAGTGTATTGGAGCACCTTTTGGCGTGTATGATCCATTCAAATATAAAGATCCACTACTGCAGCCCATAAGAAAGGTAGCAGCACAACCATCCAGTTTTTGAATCTCACCACCCGGAATATATTGTACGCCTAAATAACCATAAATACATAAAAAAGAGAAAAAATATTACAATTGCGATATATATATATATGCATTTACAGATAATAACACTCTACCCAATATAGCTTAACCTCATCTAAGAATGAATGCAAGTCCTACATGTTTTATAATGTCTATATAGATAGAAAAGTTAAAGCCTGCATACCACTTCCATGGCCAAGGTAGATGAAAAGGTCATGGTTTTTCAAGGCCACGCTGAGTTCATCCACTGTAGGTGAGGTCCCACTAGTCCCCTGCATAGTGATTTTTCATGTAATATTAAATAACACCAAATGATTTAAATAGTTAAAATACATGTATCTAGTTAATGTTATAAAAAAAAACTAGCAAGACAATGAAAGCCAGGTACTATAGCATATTCAAGTCACACAAGGCAAATAGTAGTTATATTTTCACAATGGGAACAATAAAGAATAAAACACTTACTTTTAAGTTTTGATCTTTGAACCAAGCCCCAAATTCGGCTTCTGTATCGCTAAGATCTCCACCTGGATTCAGCAAATAGTAGGCATCCAGTGGATCGATCATAGGGAAGACTGCAGAATCTTTGCCAACCTTTTCTTGGATATGACAGCATCTATCGTATGTGCATGAGATGCTCGCGATGGAAGGCATGCGATAAACCTCCTGGTTTTTTAATAGTGGCATGCTCTCCCACGGTAGCATCTGCAGGACCAACAGCAAGAAAAGACACTTAATTTAAGATATATATGATGATATCCAAAAATAAAGTTCAGCGAGCCAAAAGAACAAAACTAATATCTTTATAGGTTTTGTTCTAGCTGTTTCTTAAAAATCATGAAGTAGAGGTGGCAATCTGGTTCAATTGTCTAAATATAGGTCAAGTTGGGTTATTTTTATACTTCAAAAAGGTCAAAAGGGTAAAATTTGAAGCTGAGCCAGTATGAAAACAGATTAAATGGTTGGCCAGATCAAACTGGCTGAAAGTAGCCCAAAGCGTATTTAAATAACCTCCTACATCATTTACTTAAACTAGTTTATTGATTCAGATTTTATTAATAAATAAAGTTCTACAAATATAAAAAATTGACAAAAAGGGTGTTGCAGGCCAGCCCAAAGTGTTGACTCGTTACCAACCATCCCATTTGCCTCTAAAGAAGCAGCATTAAGTCATACACAAACTAACCACATAACTGAAACTACGTACAAAAAGATTTTATTGCAGCAAATTTATGGGGACTGCACCCAGAGAGAACAAGATTACCTGGATGTCAAAGTCAGGCACCAATATGACAGGTTCTCTATCTGCAAGATTTTCATCTCCAATTTCTTGGATTGCATTTGTTAAGAAATCAGAAACTAAAGAGGATAAACTGCTAGAATTCTCCCCAGGACTTGTATCATTATCACATTGTTTTCCACCAATGTAGCATCCTTTCTTTAAAATTAACTCTGATAGGCATTCTTTCTGTTGAGAAGAAGCACCACTAATTACAGATCTGAGAATGCTCTCACTTACATTAACTTTGCACTTGGATTTAAGATCCTTCATTAGTTTCTTGGTTACAGAATCAAGGTGCTTGCAGTTTAACAATCCACCCAAAAGCAGGTATTTCCAAGGGCCAAACCATAAATCTTCCATATCCCTGAGAAAAAGTAAGATCCCAGACATTAATATTGCATGTAAAAACAGATAGATAGTTATAATTTGATAACGAAACAAAAGTGAACATCATCAGCAAATGTTAATTATGATTCGTTCAGATACAAAAATTATACTATATGATTAAGTGGTAAAAATGGCTGGTAGGAGCAGGTTGCTTAAAGGTCAAATGAGCCATGTCAGGTTGACCCACAAATCTTTTTGTCTTTTTTTATACTGTATATATTATGAAAGCATTAAATATAATTAACATAACTAAATTTACAAAAAAAAAAATCATATGAGTAACGATTTATGGACTGTATGTATTAAAAATACACTTTGGACGACTTTAAGCAATTGGACCCGTTTGAGATATGCTACATCCCAAACTGACCCATTTCTGAGTAAATGGGTTTAATTGTATTCACAAGCAATAATGGTAGCAGAACTATATACCTCAGAAGATCACCAAGACACTGATCGAGTTTTTTCCTGTGATTCCACCATAGTGACCTGTTTTCTTTAGTATCCTCCAAAGTATGTCCTGATGTAGATGCATAATTTTGCTCCAAAATCCTTCTAAACAGCGGTGCAACTTCATCAATAATAGTGTGGTCCCATGGACAATGCCATGATTTGTCACAACTCGATAAGATAAAAGAACTTGAATCTTCGTCATCTTTTAAACTTCCTAAAGGTATTAAGAGCACACATCAGATAAGATCACATGGACCCACTTCTCATTCAATTTGTGGGAATTTTTTGATCTATAAACCCTCCCTAACTAATGATCAATATGAAAATAGAACTGTTTACCTACATACTTACCTGCTAATACTGAATCAAGAGGCAGAGCAATGACAATAGGTGCATTATCTGAATTTAAACGAGAAAACATTATCCATGCATGAGCGGAATATTCGTAGGGCAATAACGCTCTTAAAAAGCGAGCATAAGTATCTCCAAGAACGCTGATACAGACAATCGTGGCACGAGGAAGATCATGAAAAAACTTTATAATGAATTCTTCAAGATCCATAACTGATTCAGGTGCCAGCCTGCAGAGGGGAAGGGGTGATTAAAAACAAGGTCTGATTTTGTGCTCCGCACTGTCATAATTATCCGTAAAGATGGGTGACACATACCTATGCAAACTGAGAGGAGTTGAGTTGGTAACACTAGATCCCTGAATACAAGATAAAAAAGGTGACACAGTTAAATCAGCATTAATAGATATAATCATATAATCATTGGTTCCCTTTAATTTTCAGTTAAATATTACACATATATAAACACATAAAGTGAGCAAAAGTTATGACCAGTTATACTTGATGAAAGCTAGCTTCACTAGAAGAGTAAGCAAAATGCATGACTAAATATAGGGCGTACTACAACTACACCATAGATAGCTAACATCAATATACCGCATAAAATTAGGGAAATTGATAATAATAGCCAATAAAATTAATGATTATTAAAAAATAGACCATCCCGCAAATTCTCAAACAAAATGATTGTTAAAAAATCAAAAAAGAAAACTGAATAACAGCTTATTTCGATACTTTGTCAAAAGTAAAAACTAAAAACCCATATATATTTATGGCTATCTTGATCATTTCCCCATTAAACAACGCACACCAACACATGAACATTTATTTACATTTGTTTAAAAACAAGATAAGGATTTTGATAAAAATACGTACATCAACATCCATTGTGTTTGGATCTGTAGGTTTCCCAAGATGAGAAAACAACTGATAATTAAGATGAGTTCCAAGCGACGCTTGATGAAAATACGATGCCCACTGACTTTCACAGAGAGCTTTACTTGCAAACAGCATAGAGAATTCTTTGTTTGAGGGAGATAGTGTATATAACACAGAAAGCAAACGTGACACCTGTGACATGGTCATCTCCAATGGTCAAAATTAAACACAACACTGAATTCCAATAAGAAAAACTCTCCGAATTTTATTATATCTAAAGAAGAGATGAATATACTGGGTGTGTGAAACTGTTATTACCTTTTGAAAGAGTTCGGGAACTTCACGGCAGAGTATGAAAGAAAGCTTTAATCCAGACAAAACTGTTGGCATGGGAATGAATGACAAGTCGCAACAATCGTTCCTAGAAAAGTTACATGGCATAAGAGATGATACATTATTAGAATCAAAAGGTGGGTGAAGATCTTTATATACAAACTGATTAATGTATGACGAACAGCTTGTTTGAGAAATCGAATTAGAAAGAAAATAATATTCCAAGAACTACCAGAAAATAATCTAATCTTGTCTATGAGACAATAGCTTAAAAATGATATACATATCAAATTTAAGTGCATTTTTTAAACTTAACAAAATATACCGCATAAAATATGATTACAAAACAGTATTACACTATTATGGCAATAATCATCTGAATCTGTGAGTAAGACAATTTTGAAGGTTGTATATATTTTGAAGGTTGTATATACCACATATACACTTCGGAAGTATTTCCACCTGTTTGCCTTTTTCAGACCACTTGACCCACTGTTTAGCTAGTGTTTCTTATTTGAGTCATTTGGTTCTTTTGAGATTATAAATAACGCAAATCGGCCAATTCTTTAGTAACATGGTCAAAATCGCCACCTTTGGTAATCTCTCTTACAGACTAAATTAGGGTAGCAGATACAATTAATGAGATTTTATTACAAAAATGACTTACAGACTATACATGCTATTTACAAGTAGGATATTCGAGATCAATGGCAAAGAATCCAAGAGAGTGATGTTATCAAACTTTGGTTATATATAATGTCATGTATAGCTTATGAGCATATAGCCACTTCCTTCCCGCATGTGATATTTGCAAAGCGGGTATAAGTAGACATAGATAGGCTTAAAAACAGGGCATAAACAATTGATTAATAATACCTTGTACCCTTGTCCCATGAGCTTCTTAATGAAAACCAGCATATGCTGTACAGTAATGATGCATGCTCAACTGCAAAGACATCCCCAGTTACATTCTTCTCGATTAACTCAGCCAGAAAAGCGAATGAAAGTGAGAAATGCGATGGGCGAAACGTGCTCCTGCTGACTAGGACAGATATGCTCTCCAAAAATACATTATGTGCTCTCTGAGTTTCCTCGACGTCCCTTAAGCATTTTCCTAACAATACAAATGATTAGCTATTACTAATCATAGATACCATGCCTTACTGAAGCTGCAAATAATATTGAATATTTTAATGAATAAACTGCGGGTTTATAGTGCAACAAACAGAAACCACAGGATTCAAAAAAATATGCAAAACAACTTCATAACCTGGCAAAATTTTCATTGACTTGTAAACGGTGGCAACATGGGCAGGTTGGTTACCAAGTCAAACTTGGTTTGGATAAAAATGGATATAAATACATACTGGACAAGTCAGACCAGGTTTGGATAAACCAGGTTGTGGGAAGACATTTTGTCCAAAATTGGTAGATTATTCTTTTAAAAATTAGCGCGTCAACTATGGTCATGAAAATTATATAATATCGATTATACTCTAAAGTTTAGAAAACGACTTAGGTTTTTAGCATTAAAAATACGTTTAAGGAAACTTTCGAGTTTAGAAAAAGTTGTCCAGATCAGTTTTAATTATTTGACGCTTTAGACAGAAAACATAACACGCATTGAGCCATTCATAAGTAAAAAGGGTCGAAGTTCTTACGGTTCCACCTCCAGATGCAAGACATTAGAAATAAAAACAAACTAATATCCTGCTATACAATTAATTACATCAAGTTTGGTCAAGTTGCAGATATTACTATGCATGTTTAACAGTCTACACATATTTTTAAGAAAAAAATATGCAAACATGACGTATCAAGTATGTTTTCCATATATATTAAGACATAAGATAAAGAAAAAAATTAAAATACCTATCCCGGTAAGTAGCCTTAGCAAAAGACGTCTGCGATTGATCTCCCATTTCATTTGTATAATACTTTTCACTGATAATGACTTCATTACTCCATAAGAAAGACAATGCCAACAATCTTTATCATCACAAACACATGTAACTTCACATCCACAAGAAGTAATGCAGCCAACCTTTGACTTTTGTGTCCCCTTTTTAACAAGTGCATCATTACAAACAGAAACTATTTTTATTTCTACAACATTTTGCGCCTCATTTTGAGATGTTTCACTTCTTTGCTTAGAAGATCTAGTAACTCTAGAAGTCACCCTTTGCTCCTGGGGTAAAGGCTTAGCAGTTTTCTTACCTTTTTTAGTTACTTTGGGTTGAATTTCTTCCTGTTCTGTTTGATTTCCAAAATCAGAAGAAATGTTGACATCAATTCCACCAGCCAAGAGAGAATCACATAATATTTTGTTACTTTCAGTTGTTGTTTTAGGGTGACTAACACAGTTTTTCCATTCGGTAAGTTTCAGTTTGTCTAAAGCAGACCTGTATAAGGTTTCAGCCTTTGATAATTCTTCGTACAGTTTATTACCAGAAGTGTTTTTAAAACGGCTTCGGTATAAATCACCAAGTTGTTCGTCAACTGTAACTTGTAAAACCAATTTGCACTTTAAGCAAGTTATGAGACTGCTGCTATCAGCCAATGTATGTTTAGCACTTTCTAGTTCCTTTTCAGCTAGATGCCAAAGTCTTCGCTTACGATATAGCTGGGCTGCAAAATTTAAAAAAAAAAAAAAAAAAATGAAAATTTAACTGAATAAGTATTGACTTGATAGCTGTCAGTGAAGCACAAACATGTTTAAAGAATACATGTATGGACATGAGTAGAAAATTGTAGTTTTAATGCATACAACCTCCTTTAACATATTATTTGAAACAGTACATTGTTATTCAGTTATATCCTTTTTGTAATCATGTGTCAACCACTATTTTTCCTTAGAAAATTAAGTTCATTTTCAACCGCAGTGTTTAGTGTTTCAAGCCAACCTAATCCTACCCGTTTAGCTCCTTACCAAAAAATTACCATTTTGACCTGACGTTGTTATGACTCATTATACAACCCGCCAGACCCGCTCATGTTTCCTGCTCTAAAAGTACTTGGTGTTTGAGAAAAGAATTCCAATCATATGAATTATTACATACAAGGGAGCCTGTAAGTATGTGGGTCTTAATTATGAATTAATTGGATTAATAAAAAGAAAAGGGTTAAACAAAAAAGAGAAAACAGTAAGTAAATAAATAAATAAAAACTGCATACCTAAAACGGAAGAAAAACTAACTAAAAAGATTGGCAAGCCATGAAAAACAGAGATGTTCTTGCCCCATGTTAAAAGAGCTTCAGCCTCTGATCCATTTCCAATAATCTCTTGAATGGTTCCTACCTGAATAACATTTAACAAACATGTACCACGAATATTACAATTTTAAAATAGAAAAGTTTGAAGTGTGTATAAAGCTAAGAAGTTGAAAAGTTCACCTGAAGGATGCTTTCAAGGTAACATTGAAGAACATTCCATGGAGTCAAAATAAAGTCAACTAAGTCACTTGAATCCATATCATGAGACGACCAAGCTGATGTAGCGACTGAAGGATGCATGTGGAAACTCTTAAGTTTATATCCACGTTTCTTAATGAGTTCCCCATTATCACCAAAGATATCATTATGTTGCTCTGTTGAGTATATAAATCTTTTTTGAAGAAGTTTGACACGCAAACGATGAGCTTCTTTTGCATACGATAGAGCCTATAAACAAAAATTGCTCTTCAGCGATGATTAAGTTTTATACAAGTAATCCACTAAGACTATAATCATTTAGGATATGAAGCCATATCTAGAAGAATTTATTACTGCCTGATATGATGTATTGTTGCTCTCCTAGGCTAGGTGTCTAGGTGAAATAAGATCATTAATTTCTTCCCCATAAGCCTATAGAGGTCCATATTAGCAACAAACATGACTATAGATCAACAAGAATTGCAAATTAGAAGAGGTCCATATTACCAGAAGTCATATACCACAAAGAGAGTGAATATAACCATACTACTTAATTTAAGCATCTAAATGCAAATATGTAACGTTGATTTTCCATGTAACCTGCTCAAACTAGCAAAGTACAGTAATAATACCAAATTCACAATCTTCCAAATATTAATGCCTCTAAGATTAATAATGATCAACATTGATTAGCTTTAGTTTTCATTATTAACTAAATAATGAAAACTAAAAGACATCCTCTAAACATTGATTCCCCAGAGACTAGTTTCAGAAGAAAAAAAATGACAATATAAAACCATTAGGCAAATTAGCTTTAGAGTTATAACTGGCAAGTTGGGGATATAAAAGATATAGAATTAGAACCTCAATCTGAAAAGGTAACATCTATCAATAGAAGACATGAACCAAAACACACACCTCAATCATCGATCCCTTTGCAATCACTCTTTCACAGAGATCATAATAGAGATGCGCTGCCAAAAACAACGATTCGCTAGACAGAGGAACCTATAACAAGACGTGATGATGAATAAAAATATGTATAACTAATTATTGATGTAATCGCATAATTAAATTCAGCAATTTTAACCCATATACTTATAATGGGTCAATTTGTTTCATTTCCAACAGGTCAAATGGGTTAAGCTAAAAGATTTATATAAGAAAAAGCGGTTGGAATCACATTGAGATAAAAGATTTACACAAATTGTAATAATATAGTTTTTTACACATTACCCATCCCGATCCGCCCGTTATGCAACATGTAATATAAACAAAGCTATAAATTCAACCAAAGGATCATACATTGCTAATAAGATCAGAAGCTGTCTGCTTGACGTCAGCAACTGTTGCAAGTGGTTGAGTAGCATGTTCATGATTGTAAAAATCAGGGGATGATAGAGTTGAGATTACTGACAAACTCTGCCTGAATCCAACTTCTAGTGATTCTGATCTCTCCATACAACTTATCCAAAACTCCATAGACTTGGACAATTCACAATGCTTTGACAATGTCATGATAAATGCATCACTGACAGGTGAAGTGCAAAGGCAATGACGAAGGCTTCTGGATTGCCAGAGAATGGTAATGCACTCCTTCAAAGGAACATTCTTCCATGTAAAAAATCTGAACATCATCTCATATATGTCAGAATGATCTTCCATATAGCCCTATAATAAAAAGGACATTATAAAAACGAGGCATTGTAACAGTAAAATTCCAAAAGGATAATTAAGGCGAACAAGAAATCGAACCTTGAGTGATAGTAAATCACCAACATGGTATAGCAAGGTAAGAGTATTCAAAGACGCAATACGAGTTTGTTCAGCAGATTGAGGATGTTCCTGGCTTAACCATAGCTTTAAAGCATTGCCAATATCTTGAACAAAAAGCTGTTTGCATAAAAATAGTATATATAAGAGACTACATATAGAATAACACATATCTGGCAAGATAAGCACCTAAGCGGGTAAGGCAAGCTGAGGTCACAAAGAATTCAAGTTGTAGAGCTCATTTTTAAGTTTGGATCACAACGGACGACTGGACGAGTTAGGTACGGTTCACCATCAAACAATATTTTGTGAACTTGTAATAATTAATAGATGTCTTATTTATGGATACTAAAATAAAATTATAATAATAAATATCCAAAATCTCATGATGAGATGATTTACAAGGTTGTATGCACTTAAAAAAGACTTTTGACGACGTTTAACTTGTTTAACCAATTTGGTCTATTTAAAATACTACACAGCCTTTGATCAAAAGAAAAAAAAAATACAACACATCCCAAATTAACCAATTCATAAGTAAATGGCTCATATTGTCACCTCACAAGATATAAGAATTTCAAAATATAACATCTACAGCCCGCAAAGCCTAAATATTCACTTGTGCAAGACTTGGACGTTTATGAAGTAGTACCTTTGAGTTTGGTTCTGCCTCTTGGGTACATAATGTACGTAAGCAATACGCTTGAGCTAATAGATCACGAGCATGCTCGTCCTTATTGTACAAGTCACTCTGGCTCAATAAATACATATTTCATAAGAAACATATACATTTGCTAACTTAAACAAGGTATTAGAAAAGTTACAGAAAGTTTGAACCTAAATTGAAGATAACTCACCATTATAGATATCGCTTCAGACAAATATTTGATGGAGTCATTCAGACCTTCTGTTCCACGTGCTCGTGATTCTCTTGCATTTGCAATAAGAATTCTGGATTTTTGTAAGAAGCTATCTTTTGTATTGCAGGTCTCTTTTAGAAGAAGGTTTGAGATTTTCAGTTGCATTATTTTACATAATTCTGGATTAAGAGACTTAAATTCCATATACGCTTGAAGCTCCTGAAAAAAAAAGAGCAGTGGCTCTTATTAAATATGTCCATTAAAATAAGTTACTGTTAACACAAAACGAGTTGGAATTAAGGGCCCGCTTGGTTCAAATTAGGGGAATGCAAAGGGAAAAGGAAAGGGAAAGGGAATGCAAAGGAATGGGTGATGGTGGGTAATCAATCCCTTACCCCCCAATTTACTCTATAATGGTCCATTACCCACTACTGGGTAATCATTATATTACTTAGGGTGAACCAAGCACCATTAATCATTACCTTTGCCATTACCCACCCCCTTAACCCCCCAACCAAGCACCCCCTAAGACTTAAAAGAACATACAACAAGTTTGTAACAAAATATAAAGGGAGATACACATGGTTAAGGAAGGTGAGAGAGAAACCTGCTCTGATAAAATACAAAGAGTTTCCTTCGACATTTTCACAGAAGATGACATTAGAAAATATATGGTTGTAGCACTATGTCTAGCTTCAGGATCCTTTATTTCTTTACATTCGATCTGCAAGCAAAGGGTGAATATAAGGTGAGGCAGTTCGACCCATATGGCTATATTAAGTCAATTTGCTTCACATCATATCTCTGAAAGAATCAAACAAGCATAAACAAAAAGTAGCTTACAGTATAGCGGGTCAAATGGGTCAAAGAGGTTGAAAGTCACGCAAATGTACTTTTAATGTATAAAGCTGCTAAATCATTTTATTTAAAGTTAAATTACTACAAAATTTGAGTAACTGTTGTAATTAGAGTTGAGAAACTCATTGTTAATAAATAAAAGATAAGCTTTTCGAACAAAAAGGCTGTTTACATCCATCCAACCTGACCTCATCTCAACCCCATTAGTAAATATGTCAAAAAGCGTTGTTTTGTCACTAACCTTCACCCATTGTTTAACCAGAGCTACCGGGATTGGCATCTTCTCAAACAAGCTATGAGCAACAGACCATCTTTCAAGACAATCTATTAGAGTCCTAGATATCTCCTTACTACCACACTGGTGAAGTATGTCCAACAGGAAAGCACTTTTTGCACATGCTTCTGTGGCAAAAACAGTTATGGCATCCTCTGAGAGATCACTTGATGACTCCTCTAAACTTGAAGCAAACATCTTGCATAAGTGTATTACATAGCACCACGCTGCTTGGCAACACAATTCGAAAGACTTTGTAGCCTATAGACAGAATGCAGCATAAGTAAAAGCCCAAAAACCATTGACATCTAATCGAATACCAAATATAAGAATAGTATTGGCAAAGTCATCACAGTCAAACTGAAAACAATAAATTTAGTTAAATACATAGCTACTCATCAAAAGTATCTATTTCATTCCTTAGCAACATTAAATTTTTGAAGCATGCTGTTTTATATGCAAGTTAATCATTCCACTCATATGTATTCCAGGAACAACACCTCAAACTGTTTCTACAAAAGTTCAGTTTTAAGTTTTAACAACTCATGTAATAACTCATGACCCATTTTTTGACATCTTTATTGTTCATTTACTAAGTTTTATTCACTATGTCTTCGTGATAAAATAATGACGTCTGCAATAAAGATTTAAGCGAAAAACACAAGGAAATGTCTAGCTAAAACATATAAGATCAGACTAATAGCCCAAGAAACCATCATAAGTCTGATTTTCTATATACATTATTAATGATCTAAACTCTACTATGCAAAGATTGGTGTAGTACCTCTCTTAATCTATCACTTCTGTATAAAACTATACCAACATTGTGCAAAGAGGCATAGAGATGTTTCAGGCCCCTGGTTTGTAAACAATCGGTTGAAATAAGATCCTTAAGAAATTTAGTACACGCCTGCAATGAGTAAAAATGAACCTTAAGTCAGTATATCCTTGGATCTCTAGATCACTTGATTCTATCAACAACGACAGAAACAACACAGAATGTAACTGTTAAATAAGTATACAGAAATAATAAGTAATTAACCTCAGTTTTTTTCTTTGTAGCAAACGAGAGAGTAAAAGCAGCGATAGCTACAGAAAGTACAGTATAATTGTTGTATACATCTCCATCCTTGTCAGATGCACTGTAAACATAAGTAAAAGAAAGATGAAACTTTCTAAATGGCCAGATTGGCGAGTAGATGGCATTGGTTTGAATATTGTAGCTGTTTTTTATTACAAAGGAGAAACAAAAAGTTGTAGAAAAATAATTCAACATTTCAACTATTCGACGTCCCACATCGTTGACGTAGGTGTAAACCATGATTAATTATGTTAAAGGCATTTCAAATTACCAACATCAACATGTAATTGGCTTACCTAGAAACAAGTATGAACTGATGGAAAGCATCCTCAATATTAGGAAGCTTTATAGGATAAGAGTTGTCTTCAAACCCACAAAGTATATCTTCACGCTCAGAAATCATCAGCATGGAAAGAGGCTCACACAAAAACATTAATGAGGTAAAGTAAGAAGACATATAGGTCCTCGTATCAGCAGCCATTGACATTCCATTGTCAACCTCTGAGAGTAAATAACCATGGACAGTAATTAACCTTTGCAGCCGATTCTCCACGTCAAGTAAAAGTTTGGGGATAGAAATGTCTTTTTCAGATCTAGCCATTTTGGGGCTACGCCCTCTTGAATAATAATTCAAGTCACTCAGAGACAAAGAGATAGCATAAAGTCTCATGATCAAATTAATCGCCGATAATTTGACCTATAAAATGTCTGTTATTAAAACCGAATTCTATCTAATGCAGTCCATCAAACAATAGTTACATGCATAAGCATATATAATTACCTGAGAAAAGCCATTTGCTAGTTTGTTGAAGTGAGTTGCAACTGCACCACAAAAATCTACAGTTGCATTTCGACATTTGTCGGCACAATAGTCTACAAATTCCAGAAAATTTACAAGAGATGTTTCCTTACGAAGCTGCAAAGAAGTAATAAATTAATTAACAACCAATGAAACAACTTCCAGACTCAGGCATTTAATTTTGACATATATTACCATCAATTATAGAAGAGTCACCGAAACCTGTTAGTAAAGTTCTTTGTTTGTTGGTTTGTATCTTTATTAGTCTTTCTTAGTAGGAAGATGTATGCCTTTCCTTGTGCTATATGTTATCTATTTACCAAGTATTGAGGGAGAAACTGGGTTAAGGTTGTTCATGATATTTTTATTCAATTTCTGGTGGTTACTTAAGGGTTTTTTTGGCAAAGCTTATGGCTTCGGCGAATAAGCCATTTCTAATGAGGTTTAGCATAGAGCCCTTTTTTAATCTTCAGAAAGCTAATAAGCACTTTGTTACAAGTGTTTGGCTAAGCCTGTTGTCTTTTGATAGTAGAATAAGCTAACAAGAACGTCAAATAAGCTTAGCCAAACACCCCCTTAATTCTGTTGTTAATTTAGTAACATGTTTGAGAAGATGTTTTTTTCCCACAGGGATGTTAAGGCATTGTTCCCTGGTGTGACACTGGTACGTTGCTTATGCTGACAACAAGCAGGCTATTTATCTACGTTAGCAAACCATCGACTAAGCATGTAGGTCAATATACGTTGAGTATTTAATCATTATACGGAGTATAAGAATGAAACAGAAGTTTCTTATCATAGCCTAGCTTGTTCTTTCGGGTACCTACGTATCTTACACTATTCACAACCAATATTCTCCTAAGGTCTCTGATGTTCTGTCTCAAAATCCTAAAACTTTTTTCGTAACTATAAAGCATTTTGTTAGCTACTCAAGATAACAATACACTGGTATGAACTATGAAGCACTTGGTGGCATCAATAATACACTAAGATATAACTTTGCACGCTTAAACACAAATCTAACCCTGATGACATCCTTACAACAGTTTTTGGTATGATAATATATACCACACTTAACAGTAAAAGACAGAACTTAATGGCATCATGTTTTATTTAAGCAAGGAAACTGAGAAACAGATGTAGTTGAATACCGTGCATTGATGAGCCATAACATCCAACACACGAGTTAGCAAATCTATACTACACACTATTTGATCGTCTGATGGTGAAAAAAGTGAACTGCATATCCTCCGTCCAAACTGCATAAAAACAATAAATTATAAACTCAATCTAAACCTCATTTAAATATTAACTCTAAGAATAAAACTTCACCTTTATCAGATGCGTCACAAGCATTTTGTGCAACTTCTCATATGCATCCGCATCAATAATCCTGTCATATTTACAACTCACATTAGATATACAGCTACGATTATAAGCAAAGATTCATACCTCTCCAGACACTACCTCGTTATAGCACCTAAGGGGGTCCAGAAATTCTGAAATACTAACTGTTATTTACATAAACAACGAATTCCAAATTAAACTAAGCATCTTAAACAGATGCTCCAGTGTCAATGACTTCATCTCTATAGTATGCTACTAGTTACCATAATTCAATCTATACTTAAAAAACACAATGTAACATACACTTTATCCACGACTCAATTTCATCAACCATATAACATACTCTAAGACAAAACTAATAAATTTGATACACCTAAAAACGTATACCAACACTTAACTACATAAAGTACTAACTTTAACAGACACATCACTCTACATATAAAATACTAAAAAAAACGCAACCATTGCATATACCTCAACCACGGCTCGACATCAAAAACCATATCAACCACATCCGCCTCATCCTCACACCTAGCAATTGCCACACACTTAACAATCGTCACAACCACTTCCACAATCAACATCGCTATATCCTTATCCCTATTCTCCTTCCCCAATTCCGGCACACCTCCCTTCCCTGTCCCCGTCCCCGAATACAGCTCTCCAATAAACCTGAGCACATAAATCCCTTGCGTCTTCGCCTGATTGTACTTCCCCCAATTCTCATAACAATGTATTAACCTAACGCGCTGAACCTGTACCGAATACGGCTTACACAATAACTGCGAATTAATCGCTTCTAAGCAGCTTAAACATAGCTTATACGTTTCGAAGAGGCTGTTAGCGTGGGTAGATGTGAGTTTGGGTGTTTGGTTGAGGCGTTTGGGGAGAAGTGATAGGGATTTGGAGAGGAATGAGAGGTATTGTTTGGCGAGTGTTCGGGTTTCGGTATCGGTTTTCGGGGGGAATGGTTTGAGATGGGATTTGAAGAGAGTGTGGAGTGAGGTTAGGTCTGGTGATGATTCGAGAAGTGTGAGGAGTGACGTGGCTGTGGTTGCTGTGGTGGTGGGATCTGTCATTAGAGTGTGTGTGTGTGTGTTATTAGTGTGTGTGTGTGTGTTATTAGTGTGTGTGTGTGTGTGTTTAGTGTGTGTTAGTGTGTGTGTGTGCGTGTGTTTTTAGTGTGTGAGGGTTTGCGTGTTTTGGAAGATGGGAGTGAAAGAAAGGGGGAAATTGGGGGAGAAGGAGCGGGAAATGAAAAAAGGGGTTTTCGAAGTGAGTGAAATACTGAAATTATTTACAGGAATTGCAAAAATGAGACCTACCGGATGTAAAAATAAAGGAGAAAAACTATCACTATACAAATTTATATATTAAAAAAAAAAAAAAAAAAAAAAAAAAAAAAAAAAAAAAAAAAAAAAAGACTTTGGATTCATGTTTTTTCCTTTAATTTCTTTTTTTCTCTTTTTGATTAACTCAATCATATATTAGCCAACTCAATTTTATGAAATTTGTTTTGTATTATATGAGTATACGATATCTCAGGGTGACTAAACGGCATTTAGTTGAAAAATATTTTCTTTCATTTCATATTTTTTCTTTTGTAAGAAAATGGAGGGGAGTTTTATTTCCACAAAATAATGAAAAATTTAGAAAACGCATTTAGTTTGAGAAATATGTGTTTGTATTTTCCATTTTGCAAAACTAGAAAATATGTTTAAATGTTGTTGTTTTCTATCTCAATTATATATTCGCCTTTGTAATATTATAAAGACATCTTCAAAACACAAAAACAAATATTATAAACTAGCCAACTAAATTATAAAATAACTAAAAAATCTAATACGAGAAAATAAAGAATAAAAAAAGTAAAATATAACATCAAATAACATGAAAAAATCTTCAAGCGACTATAATTCGAAAACGTAAAATAACTAAAACATTTTTTATTTTTTTTTTTTTTTTTTTTATTTTTTCGTCTGTTTTTTACGTTTTCGTCCGCTTTTTTACGTTTTCGTCTGTTTTATTACGTTTTCGTCCGTTTTATTACATTTTCGTCTGTTTTTACGTTTTCGTCGGTTTTTTTACGTTTTCGTCAATTTTTTTACGTTTTCGCCCCTTTTTTACGTTTTCGTCTGATTTTTTACTTTTTCGTATGTCTTTTTACGTTTTCGTCCGTTTTTTTAGATTTTCGTCTGTTTTTTAAGGTTTTCATCAATTTTTTTACGTTTTCGTCCGTTTTTTTACGTTTTCGCCTGTTTTTTAAGGTTTTCATCAATTTTTTTACGTTTTCGTCTGTTTTTTACATTTTCGTTGTTTTTTTACGTTTTCGTCCATTTTTTATGTTTTCGTCCTCTCTTTTATGTTTTTTACGTTTTCGTCAATTTTTTATGTTTTCGTCTGTTTTTTTACGTTTTCGTTTGTTTTTTTACGTTTTCGTCTGTTTTCGTCCGTTTTTTACGTTTTCGTCATATGAAACCTAAAAAAATGTAAAAAAATACGAAAACGTAAGAAAACGTAAAAAACATAAAAGTAGGATAAAAGCATAATAAAATGGACGAAAACGTATAACAACAGACGAAAACGTAAAAAATGGATGAAAACGTAAAAAAAGGGGAGAAAACGGACGACAAAGTAAGGAAATAGACTAAAACATAAAAAATGGGACGAAAACATAAGGAGACGGACTAAAACATAAAAAAATGAACGAAAACGTAAAAAAACCAGACGAAAATGTAAAGAAAAAAAGGGACGAAAACGTAAAAAAAAGACAAAAATGTAAAAATTCAGACGAAAACGTAAAAAAGCAGACGAAAACGTAAAAAATAGGACGAAAACGTAAAAAATAGACGAAAACGTAAAAGAACAGACAAAAACGTAAAAACATAGACGAAAACATAAAAGAACAAACGAAATCGTAAAAAAAATGGACGGAAACGTTAAATAAAGACATAAACGTAACAAAAAAAAGGTCGAAAACGTAAAAAATCGGACGAAAACGTTAAAAATCAGGCGAAATCGGACGAAAACGTTAAAAATCAGGCGAAATCGGACGAAAACGTAAAAAATCAGACGAAATCATAATTAAACAGACGAAAAAGTAAAAAGATGGACGAAAACGGACGACAACGTAAGGAAACGGACGAAAACGTAAAAAAAAAAAAGACAAAAATGTATACAATCGGACGAAACGTAAAAAACAGACGAGAACGTAAAAGAACGGACGAAAACGTAAAAAGACATAAGAAAACGTAAAGAATCGGATGAAAACGTAAAAAACAGACGAAACGGACAAAAATAGACAAAAACGGATAAAAACCGACGAAAACGTATAAAAATTGACGAAAATGGATTTGGGGTATTTTAAAGGAAAATAGGTGAAGAAAAAAAAATGTTTTGTAGTTTTGTGTATTAAAGTTGGAAATATGAATTTTGTGTTTTGTAGAGAATTTTATTGGAAAACAATAATTTGAACGCTATCTATGTTTTCTTTGTTTTGGAAACAAGAGTGTTTTCCTTTAACTAAACGCACCCTATGTATCTCTCAAATGCAAACATATCTCGCACATATAAAATAAGAGTAAATTGCTTTTTTGGTCCCTAAGGTTTGGCCAAATTGCATGTTTGGTCCCTAAGGTTTGGAAAGTGCAATGGTAGTCCTCATTTTGAAGTTTTTGCTGCATGTTTGGTCCATGGTTATGAACAAAGTTAGTCTGCGTCCGTTAGTACATATCCCACGAGGGTATTTTAGTCTTTTTGTGTCACTACAATACAAAACCACTTAAATAAATCCCCCAAACCCCACTAGATCTTACGACTTTCAATCCTAATTTACTAAACCCTAATTTTACACTCTCGTTTAATCCTCTCTCTTTTTATCACTGCAAAAATCATCCTTAAAGATTAACAGTAAAAAAAATGGTTAGGGGAGTCCAGGTGTGCCGTTGTCGACCGCATAATATGATGGATTATGATCCTTATACGCAATATGGTAAGAACTTATTTAATCTGTTTTTGGTTGAGTAAATTTCATATTTTGGTAACTATAATTCTAATAATGGTTTTTGTTTATTAAACAACCAATTCTCCCCACAATTCTCAATGAAGGTGCATCATGGTGGAAGGTTCACTAACATGCCTAATATGAAGTACATTAGTGGTAAGGTTCAATTTGTGGATTTAGTGGATAGTGAGCACTTTACTATAGAAGTGCTTAATAACATTGTCAAGATGTTAAAATATCATCCTAAGCAAATCATGTATTACCATTTTAAGAAAAGCTTAGATTGGGGACTTAGAGCACTAGCATCTGATGATGATATTGTTAACATGATTAAATATGTGGCAAAACATAAGGTTATAGAAGTTTTCATTGAACACAATGAAACCACAGTTGACTCATACTACATGCCTACATTTAGGGGAGGGGTTGAAATTAGAGTGTTACAAGGTAATGATGAAATAGTTGATTTGGATGAAGTTGATGTTCAGGGAAAAGTACTGCCTAGTTGTAGAAAGATGTTGGCCATTGAGTGGATGAATGATGAGAATGTTAATGATGTAACTGACCATGTCAGTGAAGCAGTAGAGGATGAGCATATAGATGAAGGGCTTATTAGTGACAATGTTGATGAAGGGGTTAATGATGAGAATGTAGATGAAGGGGTTAATGATGATGTTAATGATATAATAGATGAGGAACACATCATAGATGAAGTAGAAGTTAATATGACTGGATTTAGGTTTAGTGTTGATGGAGTTGAGTCTAATGCTGAGCCATTACATCCTGAAGTGAATTTGACAGAAGATGATATAGATGTTTTTTACTTTGATTCTTATGGAAGTGATGTTGGTAGTGTCAGTGATACTAGTAGAAATCATAACTTAGGAAGCTTAAGAAACAAGGTAAAGCAGCTGCTATAGATAGTAGGATTTCTAACTATTTCTATATTGGCCAAGAGTTTGTTAATAAGGAAGAAGCCAAAAGGAGAATTAAATAGATCTGGTGGGGTTGGGGGATTTATTTAAGTGGTTTTGTATTATAGTGACACAAAAATACTAAAATACCCTCGTGGGATATGTACTAACGGACACAGACTAACGTTGTTTGTACCCAGGGACCAAACATGCAGCAAAAACTTCAAAATGAGAACCACCATTGCACTTTCCAAACCTTAGGGACCAAACATGCAATTTGGCCAAACTTTAGGGACCAAAAATGCAATTTACTCTATAAAATAATCAAGATTTAGTTCAATAAAATAAAGTGACCAAAATTGGTGCTTAGTGATGCTTTAAACACTTCATGATGCCCAAAAATTTGTTTAACACATAACTATTACGTAACTATTACGTTTGATCTTAAATTGTTAGCGTAGAAGGTGTGACGGTGTTTCTTTCTATCATATCATCTTTACTTCACCACTTTCTTTTTTGTGCAACACTTTCCTTTTCGTTTTCCTCACTTTTTTTAATCATTAAAAATACCTCAAACATACATATACTCACTCACAACACACACAAAAGTTTTCTCACTCTCTTGAGATGACTCGGCAAACTATTGCATCAACAGAAATGATGTATGATTTATGATTTCTCGCAAAGGTACCGCAAGGGGTGAATCGGTTTTGCCACATGGAGTTGTTTCGTGCTCCACAACGTAAACCCTAAAAAAAAGTTGTGATCATGAAATGTGAAGATGCTAACATGTGTTGGGGAAATCAAATATATTCTATTGTGTCTATGTAAGAGTGTATGTAACCAAAATGTATTTGAAACTTTTCTTAAGTTAGTGGTGATATGTCACTAATGACGTCACTCATGTTAATGGGTATATCTGTATCAATAAACTCTTGTAGGTCTAATATTGAAACGAAAGATGACATCCCTAATTTGTATTTCTCAAAATTGATGGTCACTTTGCCTCAATTATACAATTTTCATTATTAAAGAAATCGCTTAAAAGTATTTTGAAACTTTTTTGTTAGCTATTTTCACAAAAAAAAAAAAAAACATATATATTTAATTTGCAAAAACATATGCTTGAGAATCATTTCCACAAAGATTATCATTTTCATACGAACCCTTACGCTCTGTTCTCGAGTTATTTTTTTAAAGAAAGGTAAGGGACGGAACAGGGAGGTGGAGAAGGGGAAGAGATTATAAAGAAACTTTTCATTTTATTTCATGTTCTCGAGTCATAACCAAAGGAAAGAACGGGAAGAGAACATTTACGAATATACCCTTTTAACTAAACACATACTAACCCATTTTTGTCTGATCCTGTAACACCCCTTAATTTATAATTTAACAGCGGAAGACTAATCGGGGTATTACGGGGAGGATCTTTGCATAATAATAGAAAACGGCTCAAAAGAGGCGTTTTAAAAGTACTTGTTATTCAAATCAAAGTTGAAGTACAAAATGTGAAAATATCAGCGTTGTAAACTTCCCATAAAAGGGTGTAGTAGTTTAAAAGTGAATGACATGACTTTGTTTTACACCACATTAAAACCCTTGGTTTATTTCCCTCTCCATGCCTTGTCTGCTCCGCTAATTACCTGAGATAAATATGCTAAAAGTCAACAAAATTGTTGAGTAAAATCATAGAGTTTGTAATAATAATGAGTTTGAGAGTACACAAGCAGTGATTGCCTGTGAATTACAATCATGTTTAAAATGGTGATATTGCATTTGTACATATTGTCCTAAGTCTCATGACACGCAAACGTTAACAATGTAGTAACCGGTGTGGGGCCCTCGTGTAATAGGTGATTTGCCATTGCATATTTCCTTCAAATATTGTGCATTGCGACTAATCCGGCTAGTAACTAAGACTATCAATCCGGCATTAGTGGAATAGGCAGTCAGCCTCCAATAGATCTATTCACTATATTCGCGTTCACTCGCAAGTGATTAATGGTTCATGATGTGAGGGGCTTGTGGCAATAGAGTAACCTAGTCAATATTATATCAGGTGAAGCATACAAAAATACTTGAAAATACTTGTGGGTATTTGTAGCATGTATCTCCCCCATAGAGAGTAAACTTTGATAAATAAGTAAAAGTGGGGCTATGACTCACCTTGTGTGTAAATGGCAAGGTGGAAATGTGAAATCAAGTGAAATTACAGTAACGGCTTCAACACAAGACCTGGAGAATAGTGAAGTCTGAGAATTTGGTGTTAAGACTTAATATTAATAATGTGTGTGAAAACGAGTAACGGATAACGATTTGGTGTGAGGTGTGAGTGTGATATGCTTAAAATGCTTAAAGTTCAAAAATAATATTATACATAATATTATCATGTTTTTATGTCATTGATTCCATAATTATCGTTCCCTCGAAAGGTGTGTGAACGAAACGTTAAGTTAATCGTTAAAACATTGTTATATATATAAATATAAACGTAATGTGTTAAAATATTGAACGAAACGTGAGAAAATGCACGTGAGTGAAATGAGGAATGCAAAATATGCAATAGAAATAAATATGGAATAAAGTTACAGTTTGGTCCTTGTATTTTTACCAATTTTACATTTTTTACCCTAATGGTGTTAACTTTGCACCATTAGTCCTTGGTTAACTTTATATTACATTTTTGGTCCAAATATTTCTAAAATGACAAAATAAGCAACATGTTTACTGTTTTATCCATATGTATCCTCAAGTTATTATATTAACAGTTTTAGAACATAGTTTGGTGAAATTTACATATTTAACACAAATAGTAATAATCTTTGCAAAACAAGTCCAAATTTTACAAAAAGTGTTGGAAAAGTATTCCGAGAGTTTTGTAAACTTAATAAAGCTTATTAAAATGAGTTTCAACTGTTTATTACACGAAATGCTTATTTTTAAGCAAATGGGCTTTAACGAGTTATATTTAAAGCCCATTAACGAATTTTGATCCGGGGGTTTTTTAGGAAATAATGGGCTTATCTTGGGCTTGTAAAAATGAGTTTAAAATTGTGTCCAAACAGCTTATATGGTTTGCTTATCGAATAAGCTAAAAATGCGTTTATTGGGCTTTTCAGCCCACTCGGTAAATAAAAGAGTTTTGCGACTCATTTTAGTAGCAATAGGTTTGAGCTTTTTAATGAGCTTATATGAGCTTATGAGGGAAAACTCAAAACATAAATTTGGTCAATGAGATTATAAAGAAACGGGTTCAACAATAATATTAATATGGAGTGCGTTTCATTTTGATTTAACGTGGCCCTTTCTATTCGACATTAACATGGTTCCGATATATGAATATGACATATTTAACGTATGAAATGAAATATGCGATACGATAAGTGATGGAAATGAGCTCGAAAGTAAATAACTGAATAAGTAAGTGTCGAGTATAGATAAAGCATAAGTTCTTGGCCATCCTTTGAGGAGGTCATTGCATAAATGTAAAGAAATAAATAAAACGAAAGCGTAAAAATGAAATATACGTTCGAAATAAATAAGAACTATGCATGATGTGTTATCAATCAAATAGAATGATTGGAAATGAGTTTAGGAAGACTTACTACACCTTATAGGTGGAGTTATACGTCCGAAATGACCAAGAATGTAACCACCCGTAATTTTCTCTACATTATTTTAATAATAAAAATTAATTTAATATTATATGGCAATTTATTTGAGCCTTTTTGAGCTTACACGATTAATTCGGGAAGTTATCTCGCACACTGTAGCCTACTGTAACCCTCCAAGCTATTGATTTTATCAAGAAAAGTTAAGTAATCACTTCCTGACACCTACCGGTAATTTATTCACAAAACCGAGAAATCATCTCGCTTTTCTAAAAAATGCGACATCACACGCGTACCGACAACATATCATTTACGGATTTAGTCCAATAATTATTTTTCGGAGTCAATAGTATTGTTTTTATAAGAACGTTCACGAAAATTCATTTCTCGCATTGTTGCTCGAAAGCACCAAACCGGGTTGCCACGACCATATTTTAGCTCAACGGGACACGGGGTACACGAGTAATAATAAAACAAAACCTATCCCCCTTTTTCCTTAATCTCAGCCGCCCCACCTATTCATTTTGTGTTATCCTTTATTATTTTTTTTTATATCCTGATCTCTTTTTTTCATATTTAGAGATGATATATCACCATCATCTCCTTCTTTTTATGCTACTATTATCTCCTCTTCCCAAAAAGAGATTAAAAATAGTCGACCTTTTTCTTATCTCTTTCCCACCTTTTCACTCTTCTATGGCATATCACCATCAACAATGAGCCATCGCCATCACCTGTTGGCACTTCCTCCTACAAGAAATCACGAATTTATTTAAATATCGAAGGTGATAGGTGATTTTCCCTCAAAAAGGACGGCTCCACAATCCATATAGCAAAAGAAGAATCAAAGCAACCTAAGTTATGTTCTTTTAATCCCCACCGATCCACAGGAGAGATACCAAACTCGACACAATCAAAAGAATGCTCTTGGTGGTTCCTGCTTGGATTCGGGCTTGGTGGATTTGCGTAGAGTATTATTGGTTCCCTCTGATCGATCCTTTTTCATTGTAAGGTTTTAATTCGAGTTCTTGCCTTGATTCATGGTTACTGATTTTTATTATATATTGAGATCTTGATTTTTGTATTCATGTGTATACCGATTGGTTTATATATTAGTGTTTCGTGGAATAAAAACAAGATTAAATACATTTTTCGACCTTGTTTCGTGTGGTATAATTTGAAGAAAAGTGGTGTTTGTTTGTTATTGAATCGAGTCGACTCAGTGAGTCGACTCACTGAGTCAACTCAGTGGGTGAGTCAACTCGTGAATCATCCTTGTTCTACACTACTGTTTCCTCGCCATTGATACTTGTTTAATTTCAGTTGCCTCACGGGTCGGGTTAAACCCGTATGTGTCGAATCCAGTTTGGATATATTCGAGTAAACCCAGTTAAGTGTGTGTCGTTGGCCTTGATGTCTCAGTTGACATCACCCATAGGGTGCGCTTGTTTGGCTTGTATTGTTTTGGTCTCGGTCTGATTCTGTTGGATCCGCTTAGGTGTTGGCTTTGGGTCACGGTTGGATTGAGCCGAGACCCTATGGTCTTGGTTGTGTTGGGGTTTAGCATATTTCATTTCTGTAAGCCGAGTGTTGGGTCTGATGTTGGCATGGTTTGCTGCTCAACACTTCCTTGTCTATCTTGTCCAGTTTATTGTACCTCATAATTTTGGAGTTGTAGTCTATTGATACTAAACCAAATTCCTCTATTGGTAACTTCTTCGTGAAGCCAACCACAGATGTTGAAGCTCCTAGCTAACTGTTAACCTTAATATGAAGAAACTCTATGTCGTGATTTATGGTTTCAATACTTAGACTAGAATAGTCGTTCACCCAGTAGTGTAATGATATCAAGTATTATATTGACAAATTGACGTTAGATAACCGACTCACTCCTTGCCTAATTGCTGGCTTTTCGACTTGCAAAGAAATATTTATATGAACAAGTAATTACTCCCTCCGTCCCAGTCAAAGTGTCCTGTTTTACTTTTTTTGGTCTTTCTTGTTCAACTTTGACCTTAAATATTTTTATGTGTGTTATATAATCCTTGATGCAAAATATACCAATGAAAATACATTTAAAATCCAATCCATTCATATAATTGTCATCAAGTATTATATAACACAAATAAAAATATTTAAGGTCAAAGTTGAACAAGAAAGACCAAAAAAAGTAAAACAGGACACTTTGACTGGGACGGAGGGAGTATATTGTAAGCGGTTTGCTGAGGGACTTGTGGTCAAAGCCTAAATGGAGTTTTTCTTTTTTTTTTTCTTTCTAAACTATGATTGGTTGGACGCCTATTGATTATGGACTGGGACATTTGTGACAGTTAACGGATTTGTATTATGTAGTCATCTATTTAATTGACTTGGGAAAAACGAATTTATAATAAAATCTTTCTGACTCTGAATGTTTTATAAACGAGAGGGTTCAATTTAAAATTTAATAAAAAGGGTGAAAAAAAAACCATATTTTATTACTTTTAACAACTTAAATTACCTTTTTAAAATTTTATTGATTATTTCCGAACTATTCGGAATTTTTGGGCAAATGTCGAAACGTACTAATTGACTTGTTTTATTGGCATTTCTCCTTTGTCACTATTCTCCTTAACTTCTTTTGTCATCCCTTTAGCGACTCAAGTTCTCGTCCGTACTTTTCTCGAAAGTATCGATTTTCTATTCCTATTTGGCGTGAGTATTCTTGAGTCTATATTGTCTTACCACCACACGAAACGTTAACTTTAAACTTATTACAAACTTCGATACGAGTAATCCACAAAAACTAAGACACTTGTCTTTTGAAAACTCTTTTACTTTACGAGACGTATTCTGAGATAACTACATATATATTAGGTTGTGCCGGTACCCTCGATATCGTTGTGTTTTGCTCTTGATGCCAGTTGTGACCACTGTGATATTTTTCGTTGCTGCAAGCTAAGGTGAGTTCATGGCCCCTACTTTTACTGGTTTTAAACTGTTTCTGGGGGAGAATACATGCTCTTTTTTACTTAAACTCAATGCTTGTTTTTACTTGAAACGTGATTTGTTTTTCTCAAACATACTACTTGGCTGAAATACTTGATTGTTTAATCGAATGTGTTATATGAATACATGACACACATTAACCAAGTGTACGGAACTGTTTACTCAATATTTGACTGTTTGGCTGTAATACTTAATTGTTCACTAGAATGCATTATATGTATACATGACACACACTTTGACCAGGGGTACTGGACGAACACATATAACAGGACCGGGTGTAACTGTCACATGACCGGGTGAAACGGTCACATGACCGGGTGTAACTGTCACATTACCGAGTGTAACGGACATACTACCAAGTGTAATGGTCATTACGAGTGTACCGCTTAACCAAGCAATATATTACTTCTGTTTACCAGGAACAAATCTTATTTGGCAGCGGGTTGTAAACACACAGGTTGCAAGTCTTGTATGGGCGGGACTTGGGACTGAGTGGATTTACAATACCTTTGCTGGGAAATCGTTATTCAAATGCTTTACATTTTACACTAAACTCTATGAACTCACCAACCTCGTGTTGACACTTTAGCATGTATTTTCAGGTTAAGGCGATAAACTAGTGATGAAGGCTTTTGGCATGGCATGGCATGGTCATAGAAGACTCTGATATATTTGGGACCACTTGAAATCTTTTGTGGGCTTACATTTCCGCACCATTTTTGAAATATTGTAAACAAATCATTTTTGAATATGAAATATATTTTAAATGGTTGAGGTAAAACCATTCTTTATACTTTGTGTTGTGATACCAATTTAGTAGCACCCAAACATGTATGCTTCCGCTAAACCAGATTTTCGGGGTGTTACAAAGAACAAATGATATATGAGCGTAGCTCGTGTAAATGATCACCAAAGGGCTCGAACAAGGTGATATTCGACTAGAACTTGGCTCAAAATGTTGGAGAATGCTTCTGGTCCTCTTGAGAACTCGACTTGTGGAGAAACACTTAGGAGAAATGTGATGAGAGTTTATGGTGTGAAAGGGAGTTATGGGGAGAGTATTTTGCATGTATTTATAACCGAAATATAGTATTATACTCAATCAAGTGGCTTGGTTTGATGGATTAGCAGGATAATGAATATCTACTCGAGTGTTTAGATAACTTTGGAGGGGGTTTTGGTGCATGGTTCGGTTTAAAGACAAGTGTGCAACATATATGTTTCACACGACATATTTCAATGGTCCAAAGTGGTTTTAACGTGCAACATTGAGTGGGGAGGTGAAGAATGACGTGAAATATATTCATGGAGTCACATTCGATCTTAGAAAACCAAATAGGCTAGGTGAAAATTGATTTGGATCGATTTGGATTAAAAAGGGTAAATAGGGTGCGACTTGTATATGTTCCGAGTGGCATTCACTTTGTGTCTCGTTAAGTATTCAAATGTTCGAATGAGTAAATGGGATTCGACATCCTAATTGTTGGGTGTATGGAGATTTGAGTTGTGCAAAATATTGCATAACATATGTGTCGATTTTAAGAGAAAACGGGCTAAAGTAAATGGGGTTAAGCCGTTTGTTATATAAGTTTAATAAAACTAAAAATTGTTGGATTGGGCTTTGGAATAGTAACAGGCCAAAGTGTTGGGCCAGGAATAGTAGTTTGATCCATTTGATATACAATGAGTGTTTAGGAATATTTGTGGTCCGTGTGTGAGCTCGTTCCAATGTGTTTGTAATATAATAACAAAATTTTAAATTTAGACCATAAAATGGTTAACTGAACTGTATTAGATTTTAATACTTGATTAGCAATGTACAAATTACTGGGAAATTTTACAAGTTGCTACAGTACCTACCCGTCAAACAGAATTCCGTCCCGGAATTAAATCTAAAATGGGTGTTAGGGGTGTCTACGGGAATAAATGGGGGTATTTGTCACGAAATTGATCTTCACGTTCCCATGTGTACTCTGGTCCTCGCTTAGAGTTCCATCTAACTTTGATAATGGGAATACGACTTTGCTTAAGTTATTTTTCCTCCCTATCCATTATTTCTACTGGTTCTTCCGTGAACACGAGTTTATCGTCAAGTCTGATTTCTCTTAGTGGGATGACGAGAGTTTCATCTGATAAACATTTCTTTAGTTGTGAAACATGAAGTGTGGGGTGTACTCTACTGAGTTCTTCTAAGAGTTCTAGTTTGTAAGCAACTGGACCAATCCTTTCAAGGATTTTGAATGGTCCAATGTACCTGGGATTCAACTTTCCAAGCTTCGCGAAGCGTATCATTCCCTTCCATGGGGAAACTTTCAACATAACTCTGTCACCGACTTGAAACTCCATAGGTTTTCGTCTTACATCAGCATAACTCTTTTGTCTGTCACGAGCAACTTGCAGTCGTTGTCTGATCTTAAAAATCTTTTCTGTCGTGTCATGTATTAGTTTTGGTCCGGTGAGTTGTATGTCACCAACTTCTGTCCAACAAATAGGCGATCTGCACTTTCTACCATAAAGTGCTTCAAATGGTGCCGCCTTGATGCTGGCATGATAACTGTTGTTGTAAGAAAATTCAGCTAATGGCAAGTGTTTATCCCAACCTTTTCTGAAATCTATAACACATGCTCGGAGCATGTCTTCCAAGGTTTGGATCGTTCTTTCACTCTGACCATCAGTCTGATGGTGATAAGCGGTACTCATATCTAGACGTGTACCGAGAGCTTTTTGTAGAGTTTGCCAAAATCTTGAGGTAAATCGGCTATCTCTATCTGAGATGATGGAGATTGGAACTCCATGTCGAGTCACTATTTCCTTGAGATATAACTGAGCGAGAGTGGTCATCTCGTCAGTTTCCTTGATTGGTAGGAAATGTGCAGATTTGGTAAGACGATCAATGATGACCCAGATGGTGTCTAATCCAGTTGACGTCTTTGGTAGTTTCGTGATGAAATCCATTGTAATTCTTTCCCATTTTTAGACTGGTAGTTCAGGTTGTACAAGCAATCCTGACGGTTTTTGACTTTTCGCCTTGAACCTTGAACAAGTCAAACATTTACCAACATACTCAGCGATGTCGGCTTTCATGTTGGGCCACCAGTAGATCTTTTTGAGATCCTGATGCATCTTATCGGAACCTGGGTGTATAGAGTACTTGGATTTATGAGATTCATGCATGATGAGATCTCGAATACCTCCCTAGAGTGGGACCCAATATCTTTCTTTGAAACACAGCATACCGTCTGATCGTTTTACAAAACCATTTTCATTCTCGGGCATACCATAAATCTTCTCATAGGGTATGTTTTCTTCTTCGAGAGCTCTTGACTAGGCTAAGAGAATCTGTGATGGAAGGGGTGAATGTATGGTCATTCCTAGAGATCAGACTCTGAGGGGCTTAATTCTTTCTTTTCTGCTCAGGGCATCCGCTACAACATTCGCTTTACCGGGGTGGTAGCGAATTTCACAATCGTAATCATTGAGCAGTTCTAACCATCGGCGCTGTCTCATGTTCAGCTCCTTCTGATCTAGGATGTGCTGAAGACTCTTGTGATCGGTGAAAACTGTACACTTAGTACCGTATAAGTAATGTCTCCAAATCTTAAGAGCAAAGACCACTGCTCCTAATTCCAGATCGTGAGTGGTGTAGTTTTCCTCATTTTTCTTTAGTTGTCTAGAAGCATAATCTATCACTTTGCTTCTTTGCATTAGCACTGCACCTAAATCGTGATGTGATGCATCACAGTACACCACGAAGTATTCACTTCCTTCAGGTAGTGCTAGGATGGGGGCTTCACAGAGTTTCTGTTTTAAGAGTTGAAAAGCTGACTCTTGTTTGTCTTCCCAGATATACTTCTTGTTTTTCTGGGTTAATTCGGTCAAAGGTTTTGCAATCTTTGAAAAGTCTTCTATGAACCTTCGATAGTAACCAGCGAGACCTAGAAATTGACGAATCTCGGTTGGGGTGGTAGGAGATGTCCAACCTTTTACCGCCTCAATCTTTTCAGGGTCTACGTAGATACCTTGGCTGTTGATGATATCCAACCTTTTACCGGCCAAGAAACTGTACAGTGGGGATCCAAAAATCACATTTGGAGAATTTTGCGTACAACCTTTCATTTTTGAGCAACTCCAGAATAGTTCTCAAGTGTTCAACATGTTCCTCTTTGCTGCGTGAGTAGATTAAGATGTCATCGATGAACACTATCACGAATTTATCCAAGTATGGTTTACTTACTCGGTTCATTAAATCCATGAACACTGCGGGTGCGTTTGTGAGACCAAATGGCATTACTTGAAATTCATAATGCCCGTAACGTGTTCGGAAGGCTGTTTTTAGAATATCTTCTTCCCTGACACGTAGCTAATGATAACGAGATCTCAGATCGATTTTTGAGTAGACACTCGATCCTTGCAACTAGTCGAATAAATCGTCAATCCGAGGTAACGGATATCGATTCTTTACGGTGAGTTTGTTGAGTTCTCTGTAATCAATGCACATTCGGAAAGTCCCATCTTTCTTTTTGACGAATAAGACTGGTATTCCCTAAGGTGATGAACTTGGTCGGATAAAACCTTTATCTGACAGCTCTTTCAACTGCTCAGACAGTTCTTTCATTTCTGAAGGTGCTAATCGATAAAGGTGCTTTAGCAACTGGTGCTGCTCCAGGCACTAAATCAATTTGGAATTCTACTTGCCAAGCTGGTGGAATACCAGACAAGTCTTCTGGAAATACTTCAGAAAAGTCCTTGACAACAGGCATTTCTTCGAGTTGTTTCTCCTTCGTTTCATTTTCTGTCACTTGAATCAGAAATACATGACATCCTTTGTCCATGCACTTCATTGTTTTGGCATATGAGATGATGTTGAGTCGGGTTTTGCTGTGATCACCGCGAACGATAAGAGTTTCGCCATCAAGTGGGATTTGGACGACTTTTTCATCACAGATGATTTGGGCGCGGTGTTTGGATAACCAATCCATACCAATAACGACATCAAAGCTACCTAATTGGATAGGCATAAGACCAATGGGGAAAGGTTTGTTTAGCAGTGTTAGGGTGCAACCTTTGATCATTTTGTTGGTGCCTATGAGGTTTCCATTTTCTATTTCGATTTTATATGTAGTGTCTAGTTCTACGGGGGTAATATTAAGCAATGAAGCAAATGAGGTAGATACAAAGCTGTTATCAGCTCCAGAATCAAATAATATTTTAGCATGGTGTTGGTTCAGTAGGAAAGTACCCGTGACGACGCCGGGTTCCTGTGGTGCGTTCCCGTCACCAAGCACATATGCTTTCCCACGAGCAACGTTGTTTGGGTTCTTTGGGCAGTGGTTCTTGTAGTGTCCTTTTTATCCAAAACAGTGACACACTACTGTTATGGGTTGTGTGTTTGCGCCTGTGGCTCGGCAGTCAGAGGTTTTGTAACCCACTTTTCTGCAATTGTCGCAAACTGTACGACAAGGTCCAGTGTAATGGAGTTTACATCGGTTACACTGGGGTTGGTTTCCAGTATAGGTTTGCTCTCCGGTGGGTGTAGCAACATAAGCTCTAGCAGTTTCTTGTCTGCGGTTCTGTTGGTGGTAGGGGTGTTATCGGGTCGGGTGAGTCGGGTTTTGATTTTTTAAAAACTCACCCGCAACCCGACCCGATAAGGAATCGGGTTATCGGGTTCGGGTGGTAATCGGGTCGGGTTATGTCGGGTCGGGTAATTCGGGTTATGTCGGGTCGGGTAATTCGGGTTGCATGCTAACCTCAGTTCATAGTACCCAAAATTTTTGAGAAGAGTTTTGCTTACCTGTTGTGGACTCATTCATATTCAGAGGGTCCCAATCTCACGTGGCTCGCCTTTTCCAATCAATCATTACCAAAACCCATTTCATGATCAATCTTAAAACATTAAAATCTTTATTACAGTAGTTAATGGAACTATTTTTATAAAATCTCACAGCAATGAAAGCTGGGTTTTCAGCCCCTGGTGATTACATCTACTTCAAATCTCACAAGTTTTTGGCATTTTGTTCTCAGTTTTTTGTTCTTTATTATCAGCTTCCCGTAAGCTTGTTAATTTTGTACATTAACATTAAGCATCATCCGCATATTCGTTTGTTTGTGTAAATGGTTACTTTTTTGTCTGTAAAATATTGTTTGGTCATTGTTTTTATACAGCCTTTTCATTTTGTTTGGTTGGTTACATCTATGCTGAGAACATGTTTGCTGTATTTTGTTCCTGGAAGTCAATTCTAACCAGAACCAAAGTGGTAACAACTGGTTTAAAAAATCAATAAGTCATTGTCGGGTCTTATCGGGTTGACCCGATAACCCGATAGCATTATTTATTTAACCCTAACCCGACCCGATAACACTATCGGGTTCGGGTCAAAACAACCCGACAAGATTTTTTGACCCGATTAGACTTATCGGGTTCAGGTTCGGGTCGGGTCAACCTGACCCTACAGACACCCCTAGTTGGTGGTGGTGGTTGTTGCGGGTCTGTTGGTAGTTGTGGTTGCGGTTGTTGTTCTTGTTGGTGTTGCGGTTGGGGTTCCTGTTGTTGTTATTGTTGTTGATGTGGTAGTTGCTGTTGGTGTTGGGGTTTCTGTTGTTGTTGTGGGTGTTGTTGTTGTTGGTGGTGGTGGCTCCACGGTTATCAAGACTCCATTTGTGTTCATTGTTTGCGGAGGTAGAACTCCGTCTGATGTCTCGTTCTAATAACCGTTGAGCTATTCCGATAGCTTCCTCAAGAGTTGCCAGTTTGGACGAGGTGACGTTCCCCTCGATGCTTTGAGGCAGTCCCTCAACATACTTTTCCAGTGCTCTTTCGACAGTTGGCACCATAGTTGGACATAGTACTGATAGTTCCTGAAATCTTCAGTTATAGGTTTTCAAATCGTCCCCCCTTACAATTAACCGGTGGAATTCCTCCTCCAATTTCCTGATTTTTGTTCGGGGACAGTATTTCTTTAGCATTTTGGTTTTTAGTTCGATCCAGGACATCCGATAGGCCTCTTCCATACCCATGGTTTGGGCGGTTGAGTTCCACCAAGATGCGACATCTTCTAGAATTGTTCCTGTAGCAAAGGTAACCTTGCTATTATCGGGACAGTTGCACCGCATGAATACAGCTTCGGAGCGCTCGAACCACTGAGCGAGTTTGGTGACTCATTCGGACCCCTTGAAATAAGTTGGCTGGCAACCTATGAAATCTTTGTATGTGCATTTGCGAGACGCAGATGCCTCGCTTTCAGCAGTGGATAGGTTGTTGTTGCTCGAGCGGGCTACGTTAGCCGCTTGAGTCTCTAGAGCTGCTGCAACACTATCAGCTACCAATTTCTGGATAGCTTCGGGGGTCATAGCTGTTGCGGGAGTGGCAGTTTCTTGATTCCTTGTGCGAGGCATTATTCTGTTAATACCAGAAGAAAGCATAAATTTAGAATTCGGATAATGACCATGTTAGAATACATTGAGTAATGGGGTGATTGTATATGATTTCTAACAATATCGTCACAATGTGAGATTATAACCAAATGGGAATCATATAATCACAACATATTTGGGTATTATCGTAAGTAAATGGTCAATTCTTGGTGTAGGATTGCTAAGGAACAAAGTGATTCACCATCTACAAAAGCTGAAGTTCAGCAACTTTCTCTTCATTCATCAAGTTTCTTTTGAAATTTTCTTTATTATGTGTTTGTATTTTCATTCCACTTGTATTTTTTTTAAAGAACCATGACAATCAGAAGTAACATCACGACATGTCTGAATACAATCACAATACACATGAACAACCACAGTAGCATAAATCAATATCAATATATAGTAAATCATAACCAACATCATATATTAATAACTTGAATCAATTTTGTTACATAACAGAATGATTACAAAGTCCTTTATTAATGCCACATGCGGCAGGCTAGGATGCCTCAAAACTATATAGATGTGATCTATGTCTAACTGCTAGAAGACTCGTCCATGGGCCCGATGAGCTGTGATATCTGATCCAGGAGCCTCTGAATGTCAGTCTGGTGTTTAACCTGCATGTCTTCTACTAGGATCTCTAAGGTGTCGTCTCTGAGGCGTGCTTCCAAGGCTTCCACAATATGCCTCTGTCCCTCCCAAAGTGAGATTGTAATGTGGGTGCGGGTCTCAGACATCTCTGACCGTATCCTGGTCAGACCGTCCTGAAGCTCTATCCTGTCGGATACGATGCTATGTAGAGTGCCGTTGACCGTTTCGGGGCGGTCCAACGGTGTCCTGTCAGCTATACCCAGGAGGGTATCTATATGCCTCTCATGACGCTCCAGACGCGTCATGATGGAGGATGAAGTAGGGGTGCGGGCTACTGCTGCCCGTGAGCTCTCTCCAGTCTCGAAGACTCGAGCTGGTGGAGTGAAACCGGGTGGAAATGGTAATAATGGTGAGGGTGGATAACTGGGATCTGTTGTACGAGCCCGGCTTGAAGAGGGTAGATCCTCTTCTGGAGTCAGCTCCCGCTGGTGGGGTGTATATGGGTAAGTCTGGGTGAGTTGGTTGAATAGGTGGTCGGGTCTAAGTGGAGGTGATGATAATCGTAATGGTGGTAATGTATACTGGTACTCGGGTGATAATGGGGGTGTCATCCCGATCATATCTAGGGGTGATGTAGGGGAGTAGGGTGGAAATGGTGGTACAATCGGTACAATAGGTAGGCGTTCCCTCACGCGAGGTGTATGCATCCTAATGCAACCGTTGGGGTGACTCCTAAACGGTGTCATGAATGGTTCAGGCTCGTATGGTTAAAAAATCCTGACTTGTCTATACCGAGCTACCGGTGCAGGTGGGGGTGGTGGAGTAGGTGAAGGTATATCTGACTCTTTTGCTGGCAACCATTGCCGCATCTGCATATGTTGGATCCTTCAGTACCCAAGAGTCGTTAAAACAGGATTTGAATACAAATTAAGCTAAGTGTTAATTAGACCGAAAACATTCTAAGTCACTGAGTGAACAGTCACTCAATGAGTTACCTTCAAGATGCTCAGGACGAGTCTAAGAAGAAAGATTCACCACACAGTGAGGCGGTACTCACTGAAGTGTTACTTGAGACGAAGAATAAGGTAATAGATCAGTGAGCGTTAGACAAGAGCTCCCCCAAGTCTCCTCAACAACAATAACTGAAGACTGAAGACAAATGACTGAAGAATCTAAAGCCTGAATAAAAGGCGGGATAATGAGGGAAGGTTTTAATAAGATAAGAACAAGTCTTATCTGGGTCAGACGAACCATCCCTCAAGTGGCTAAAAGACGAAGAAGTGTAAGGTCTGACACTCGAAGACTTTTTTAACGCAATCCCATTGGTTCTTGGAAATGACAACTACTGTTGTAGTTGTCAGACACGCTTCCTATTTGTTTATCTAGTTTTAATCTTCAGTACTCTTGATCTGTTTGCCTATAAATAGCAAACAGATGGAGAAAAGTGGGTTAGGTATTCTTGTGCAATTAAAGCTTAGACTTTCACAAATACCCCTTTTCTCCTACAAAGAGTAACGTATCCCTGAGATAGCTCAGTGGGTCGAATTGTTACCACTTAAGCATAGCTTGAGTTTAGATAGGAGACACCATACCTTGTCTATTCAATCTCAAGTGTTTGTTCCGCAAAACACTTGGGTAATAGATTATTTGATTCATTTCTAATAAGAATTTAAACTTTGAAAATACTTTTTTGTTTTTATATTTACGTTTCATTAAATGTTAGAATTAATCAATACGTTGTATTAGTCATAAACACAAATAGATTAACTTTCTAGTTAACTCTAAGCGTGTTAAAGGAACAACAAGTGGTATCAGAGCCTCTGGTTTATAAAATCTTTCAAAATTAACCAAGAGTGCTCAAGGTTTTTAAAACCAAGATCCTACTATGACTGATGCAAATGTACCCCAACTAGTCAACAAAAAGGGTGGAATTTTTCAGCTGTTGCCCCACTACTTGAAGCTGGTAAATTTAGCAAGTGGAAAAAGCGAATGCTTTGCTACTTGACTGGTATGGAACCATACTACATCTCTTGTGTCAAAGATGGTCCCTATGTCCCAAAGACTGCTGAAGGGCTAAACAAGCCTGAGGCTCAATGGACCATTGATGAGAGGAGGGTGGTCAATCAAGACCAACGCCTGAAATGCATCATTATATCATGTCTTCCTGACGATATAATGGAATCAGTCATCAACTGTTCAACAGCCAAGCAAACTTGGGATGACTTGGTCAATAGCTTTGAGGGTCCCTCAGATACCAAGGAAAACAGGGTCATGGATCTGAAACTTGAGTATAATACTTTCAGGGCAAAAGACTCTGAAAGTCTCTCACAGACTTATACCAAATACAAGACTTTGATAAACAAACTATCAAATGATGGTGTAGTTTTTTCTAAGCATGAGACAAATGTTGGCTTTGTCAACAGTCTCCCTGAGAAGTGGCTAAACTTCTCACAAGGCCTGAGGAATGCTAATCACATTCAGACTCTAGAGCTCCCTGAGATCTATGGGAAGTTCGTCTATGAAGACAACTTAATCTCAAGGAGATACCCTGACTCAAAAGTTCTTGAGTCCAAAAAGGCCTTGACCTCCACACCCATATCAACTGCTTTTTATACTAATGGTGTTGTGCAGGATTTTCAAGAGGATTCTGAGGATGAAATTGATGAAAGGACTAGTGATGAGTACCTAAAAGATTTAAACTTGGAATTCCAAGAGAGGGCACTCCTTGCTAGTTCAAAACGTTTCATCAAAAGAAACCAGTCCAACTTTTCTAAAGGAAAAGCAAATGAAACTGTGGAAAACTAGAAGGGGGGTTGAATAGTTTTACGTCTTTTTAATTTATGAAAACTTTTGTTTACTTTCTAAAACTTCGATTCTATCTTATGTGAATTCAACTCTTGATCAATATGAACAAATATAAACAAATATAGATAAGCAATGCAAGTAAAGTAAATATAATGAAATGAAAGAAAGAGATGGAAAGATCAAACCACAACACGGAGATTTATAGTGGTTCGGCTACAAGGACACCTTCCTTGCCCTACTCCACTCCTCGAGTCACCTACTCGAGAGTTTTCTTCACTATGTCAACAAACTCCCTTATGGCAGAGAAAACCTTACACAACTTTAGCTTACACCGGCTTAACGACACAAAGCTAGATGTCGAGTTCTAATCGTAGCTAGAACCAATCTCACAACTTCTACACAACTTAATCACGACTTCTTCACGACGGCTTCACGACTTCTTCTTCACAACAACTTCACGACTACTTCACAACTACTTCTACACTACTTCTTTACAACACAACTAGTTACTTACACTTAGATCTACTTATCACAACTATACAACACTTTACACAACTACAATGATGATATGAGTTAAGCTATAATACTTCTTCTCTAGTTGAAGGAGTATTCTTCTTTTGCACTTTGATGGTGGAAGCTTGGATCACTTAGAAACCAATGATTAAGAGAATATGATCAAAGGGTTTTTGGAAAGGATTTACAAGATTTAAAACAGAAGGTTTGGGGTGCAAAAGGTGAGTAAAAATCCAGGGGAAGGCTGGTATTTATAGGCAGAAAAACTGGACAGCTGGGAGCTACTGGAGCGGGGCCGACCCCCTTAAATAGGGGGGCGGTCCCCTTAATTTTAAGGGGGCCGCCTAGTATAATTAAGGGGGCCGCCCCTCCCTAGCCGTTGCCCAGTTTTGTCTTTTTGTGGGGAAGGTTTTTCTGGAACATTTTTACTGATTTTGGTTGAAAATTTGAATTCATAAATTTATAATGAATTAAACCTTTTTATTTATTACCAAAAATGTTTTTCTAAAAGATATAAAATGTTTTTGACATTTTATAAAAAAATCTAGTGTTTAAGAAAATGTTCCTTTGATCATACAATGCATTAAGCATTAGTTCATTCATACCTTAAGTGATTTGAGTTGTAGAAATAGATATTTACAACTAAATACTTATTTACGTCATAATTTTCCGATTAATGATTTTACATTTTGTGATTATCAAAACGTAGAGATATCGAAAAATATTAATAACGTGTTTAGGCATTATTTATATCAACAAAAACCACTGAATGTTTTAATTGTGGTAAAAAGGGTCATTTTGCTAGGGACTGTTATTCTAAAACCATCTCAGAACCCTCTTACAAATTTTCAGGAAATAGTTCCTCAGGAACTAACAAGTTTCAACCTAGAATGTTTCAGTCTACCCAACAACTTCATAACAAGGGTCAAAAAGACTTTGAAGCAAAATATAGGAAAGCTAAGGCTAAACTTGCAATTCTTGAAACTAATCCCTTTATGTCTCAGGCTGCTCAAACATCCAAACCTGTTCAGACAAAGAACAAGGTTTTAGTAGCTGAAGCTTATGATTGGGATGAAGAAGAGGTCTCCTCAGATGAGGAAATTAGAGTGAGTGCACTGATGGCACTCTCTGAAGGTGATCAGGTGGCTGTTGGGAAAAGCCATGCAAGGAATGGAGAGTGGGTAAACATCACCATGAAGAAGGTAAACACTTTACTTTCTATGGTGATTGGCAGTCTTACATGAATTATATTTGTGTAGATCTTAAATTTGTTGAGGAACAAAGGCTTAACATGTTTTCAAAATATAACAACATAGTGTCAGAATTGAATAAATGTAGAGATGAATTGCTTGTACTGAAGCAAGCCAAATTAGAAACAATTACTCTACAAATTCAGAACACTGAAATTTTGAAACAAAACCAAGCCCTACAAACTGAACTTAACAAAGAAAAGGCTGTCATCCAAGGCTGGACCAAAAAGAACCCCAAGGTCTTTGATACTGTGGGTTTAATCCCTAGGAAAACAATAGGAATTGACCATCACATGGTTAACCCCTATGTAAGTCCCAGTGAATTGACCTTTGTTCCAACTGGCATATCATTTGAGCAAGAAATGCTTCCCAAGTCAAATGACTGGATTGTCAGGGACAACCAAGTCAGTAAGTTACCAAACTTTAAGACTGGAAAGATCTTGCTTCTTGAAAGTCAGGCCTTGAAAAATATGCTTGGACTCTCTGACCAACTCTGTAGCACTGAGTTAATAAGTGAGCCTGAATCAGATTCATATCCACCACCCCCTCCACTGAATACCCTTCAGGGTGCTGCACCAAACTTAGGCCTCCCACCAATGGTCTACTCCCAACACTCTCCAAAGGAGAGGTCAGGAATGGGAAAAATAATCCTGAAAAGACCAACCCTTGAAGTCTCAGTAAGTACTGATGACTCATCAACTTCAGTCCCTTCTGAAGTAATAACCCAAAGCCCTGACTCAAATTTGATCAGTTGGCTGAAATGGTCAGGAAGCTGGGTGAGAAGATTGCATCTTCTGAGAAACCTTCTCAAACCAAGAAGAAGGAACAAAAACCAGCTTCTTCAAGCACCAAACCCAAACCCTCAAAACCCCTGAAAAGATGTGAGTTGTGTAACTATACTAATCATTTCACTGATGATTGCTATAGAATCCTTTACAGCATGATTTGCAAAAAGGATGATCACAGGACCTCTGATCACAAAATACACTCAGTCACATTAAAGATGTCAGGCTTTAAAGCTCAGTCTTTAAACTACCCTTCAGATTCTAAACAGAAACAGAAACAAAAGGCTAAGCCTTTTGCACCTTGATGTTATGTTTTTGTATTTTTTTTTTTTTTTTTTTTTTTTTTTTTTCAAAGAAATATTCGTGAAAATATTTCCCCGGGTCGTTCTCCCAACGAAGGTTTGACGGCGTTTAAGTCGATTCGGAGTCGTGACAATGTGAAGTGAATAATTGAAAGTGAATATTTTGGTGTTGATTAAACTAAAATATGAAAAATTAAAAGCTTTCTACGCTATTAAAATAAATGCACACAAAGAAAATTCAAACAAATGCAAATCCCGGGCTAATCCCGAGATTTATAAAACTAATAGCGAAAAAGTGTAATAAAAACTCAAGGGATTGAAAATGTAATTTATAAAAACTAATTATATAAAAGAAAATTTAAGACAATAAAAGTTCTATAAAAGTTGAGGGACTAAATTTACAAAAACTGAAACTAACTTAAACTAAACAAAAGACAAGGACTAAATTTGCCACAAATCAAACTATTTTAATAACTCTTAATACGAATTAAACTAAAACTACAGGGACCAAAAGCGACAACTAACAGAAACTTATGAACACCCATTTTCACACAGCAGGTAGTGTACTCAGCACTTTTCAAAAGCTTCTAACTCGCTCAATTCTTGACCAAATTTGAAAACACAAGCTGTTTTGGAAAGCTTTTCAACTAGAGATTCTAAAAATTCAAAAAAAAACTTTTCACAAACTATCAAATGCATCCTCAAATTAAGGCAGAAACAGTTGGACTTAGAACATGAAACTGATGAACAATTTAATACTCAGAAAAGTACCACATTTAAATTGAAAAATAAGCATGCAAATAAGCTAGGAATGGGAAAAACAAAAGCAAAAACTAACTCCTTATACTATGAACTAGCTATATCTGCAAATTCAAGAGATTCAAACAACAATACAGTCCTAATTTCAGCCCTAGAAGATGACTGTTACAGCATGTGTGCAAGCAGAATTTTGACTTTACATATTGGACTATAATTTTGACTTAATCCAATTTCAAATCCCTAAACCTTACCCTATATGTTGCATGTCCTAATTTAAACACTAAAAACACAAATACAAACACAGAAAACACAGATTGATCAAGGTAGCATGAACACAGATCTAAGCTAATAGTTACACTACCAAATGAAAATCTAAGCTAATAATAAGCAAACCAATGATAACACTAACTTACTGAAGTTTATCTAAGATTAAATCAGCAGTCAATTAACTCATCTAACAACTAATTCAATAGATTGAAGATACAAGCAGTTAACAGGCTAGTTAATTGAGAATAATGAAATCAACTACTAAACAACTAAATCAAATTAACAAAGCTCACATTAGATCTGCACAAGCATAAAAAAACAGTAAACCATCAACATTCAAGCAATCTACTCTATAATACCATTTAAATGCAGAATTTAGACTAGGAATTAAAAGTTAAGCTTACAAATTTAAAATCCTAACTGTAATAGGATTTACTTTCAACCTTAGACTAGCCTATCTTTAGATAGGCTACAAATTTCCCCAATCCAACTCTGATCTACACCATAATACATGAACCACAATCTTTGGCTTTTGTTGACCAGCAGCTAATTTACCAACTTAAAACAGAAACTAAGTATAAAAACTCACTAATAGCTACTGAATAAGCTATAATGAGCTTATGAAAAGCTTAACTGAAACAGTAAATGAACTTTTGAATCTACTAAAAGCTAATTAAAATGAACAAGTTATAATGAAAACTGAAATGACAATTTTATTAAATCGTTAAAACATTACAAAGCAGTAAAAGAGATTACAAGTCTAAAAATAATTTGGCAGAGTAATGGAATTTAAAACTACGCTACACTACACTACTCCTAAGCTAACCACTAACTAGCTAACCCCAATGTGAAGTAAGGAGGGAGCTTTTTATAGCCGAGAGAGAGTGAGGAGTTAAGAAATCCACGCTGGCAATCCGTGTGGTGTGCTTCTTTGCTTCTAATCTCAGCCTTTGATAATCTCCCAATCATTGCTCATCAAACTACAACCCTTGGATCAGGAATTAAAACGTGGCCTAACCAATCAAACCCTGCCATCTGTCCCATCGTGCACTCTTCTCTGACATGTGCTCTGACACGTGAGGTGTCTTCTAGAAGTATCCAATGATTGATAAATCATGGTTAATTCGAATGGTGTGGGTAATTTGAACTTTGGTGTAACTAGGGTTCATAATTGGGGTGGAAAGGGGGATCGGGGATAAGAGTGATAAGAAAGGTAAAGTGAGTTTTTTTTTAGTTTATTTCTCCTTTTTACCGAATGGGCGTTGACCGGGTGAGTTTTATCTCTTGACCCGGGTTATGGGTGGATCGGGTTGTGTTTAATATAGAAGGGGAGTGGGCCGGTGGTGTGGTTGGGCTAGGATAGGATTAGGTGGATTGGGCTTTGTGCTTTTATGGGATTGGTTTTATTGATGGACCAGACTTTAGATATGTAGTATATTTGAAGTAGTAAATAACAAGGACCAATTTTGTCAATCTCTGAATTTGCAAGGACTATTTCTGCCATTTTAGTAAACTTGATCCAAGGGCTAATGTTGCAATATGATGAATCTTCAAGGACTAATCTTGACACTTTGAGCATAATTGTGATCTTCCATTGAAAATAGCTTCCACAGCCTCGGCTTTTGCTACTCATTCCAAATCCCGTGCTCGTGTTTGTCGGTTTTGATTCGTTTTGAGTCCGTTTCACACATATCCGTACCTGCATATTCAAAAACACAAAAACAACACATATTTGGCATTTTTGATCGGGTTTTTGGTTATTTTGGTCCGGTTTTGGTCGAGAAAAGGTATGTGTTTTAGCACATACCAAAATCCCCCAGACTAAGTATTGCAATGTCCTCATGCAATGTTATGAAAACTCCCCGATTTTCCTTTTATTCTATTTTTGTATTTTTCATATTATTCGAGTGACGGCTTTTGATGACAATCATTATCTATCGATAATTTTTAGGGTCATAGAGTAGAAACACAACTCATAGAGGAGTGACCATAAGGATAAAATTCATCGTCCTTGATTTTTCACATGCTCCCACACTAAGCTTATAAACGAGATCACAACCTACTTAGAAATTAGATGCCAACACTACTCATGGAAGTTACTTGTGTAAGAACCTCTCGCTCCCATTTTCTTATTTTTGTTTCTACTTATTTTATTTTTGTGAGAGAAATGAATTTCTTCATAATCTTCTCGATTTTATAATTATTAGTCCGATAAAGATACCAAGTTAAAAACGCTAAGTAGTTTTCCATCTTCTTGCAAGAAAATTTGCCTTAAAAATGAGGTCCACATCAAAGTTATTACATACGTCCAAGACTGAAGAACTCATACAAACATGTAGACATAAGTTGTGGAGAAACATCACGTGCACCTCATGTGCCCGATCTAGGGTCATTCACATGCACCTCACGTGCCATCAACTTGTCTAACACAATAAGCACAAAATCCATACATCTCAACATACATTTTTTTTTTTTTTTTTTTTTTTTTTTTTTTTTTTTACTTCAAATTTTTCTTCACTCAATAACTTAATACCACGGGATTACCGGGTGTTTCCAAATCATCAAACAATCAAGAGTAACCCTTAGAAAACGAACCTTCACGGTTTAAATCCAAGACCTTACCGCCTTTAGAAGTAAGGATCCAAGGTCCGATCTCAATCCGAAATCTAAGAGCACTTTACAACTTATTCACTCAATACGGGACCTTGATGTGTACCCAATCTTTAGAGCAAAAATTCTTTTAAGAAGATGGAGAACTAAATTTCGTTCTAAACCTAAATATCTTTAATTATTTATACAATATATGGGGTGAAACAATTTTACGGGAGCAAAAGGCCACAAGTACCTACGACGAGCTCTAAAGAGAACCAACTACTCCACGTTTGGCATCTAACTTCTAAATAAATTCTATCATTTCTCGCTCTTCGCACATTTAAAAATCTCAAATAATGAAATTCGCGAATACTTAGCCGATAATCAGCCACGCATATATAAAGTCAGTTACAGAAACTTGCAAATTCTTGAAAAGAATTCGCGTTTTCTAGCTCCTTATGTAAAAGACTAGCGAAAGCTTTAAAGCCATGCATGTATAAAGTCAATGTACGGGAACACGCAAAAGAGCAGCTCCTTGTGTACAAGACTAGCACAAGCTTATATGATTATCATTGGTTAAGGGAACAAGCTAGGGCTCAACACGCCCGGTCAAGTCAAAATTTTATTCCTACTCTCTCCAGCGGAAAATCAACAAAAATGTCAAAACTTATTATATTTTTGCATAAAATTTTTAAAATTTTTCTCATTTTTTTGGATTTTTTCAATTTTGGAGGAAAAATGGGGTTGCATGAGAAAACGGCAAAAATGCAAGGCAAAAATCAAATCGCAAGATTACCCCCCCAGACTAGAACGAGACATTGTCCTCAATGTCTTAAAGGTACGGGTTCTCCCTACAAAAATCTAAGGCCGTTTATTAATTATGCCAAAAGATAAATGTAAAACGATAAGATTTTGGATATTGGATAAGCAGCGGATGATGAAACTCGAGTAGCGTGAAGGAAACTACGAGCACGAGAGTCTTCATCATCAGCATTCCTGGACACATCACAGAAAAACAACGAGACACAAGATATGGAGGAGGATCTCCTCCTCTTTATTAAGAAAATAGAAAGAAGATAGATGGATAAGCATGGGGTGCCTCCCACGAAGCGCTTGTTTATTTATCGAGTCGTATAGCTTAGACTCGCCCCGAATTTACTTAATCTTGGGGGAGCAAATGGAACGGACACCCGGCACGAAGAACGGAGATGCCGGGGTCGAAGACGGTATCCTCACTCCCGGAGGAGTGGAAAGATGGAGAAATGATGGGATAAGTGAAGAATGGGTGAAACACACGGATGACGAAAGCAAAGTCATATTCTGAATCACGGGTGGGTAGGGTGGGGAAAATATCAAGCACCGGAACATCATGTTCAGAAATATCGTCCACCACTCCAAAAATAACTTCATCCGTATCGGATTCAAATTCTACTTCCGGTGGTTTCGCGGGTGGACGAGAATATGGTAAATCAAAGATAAATGATTCATTCTTGTCATTCTCAATACCCGGTGGTATCGAGTCATCCGTAGCAAGAAATAGATCGTCTTCCTCTAAAAGAGAGTCACGTGACGGATTATCGGAAAGATTATTCAGATTAAGTTCAGAGTCGATTTTAAAATCAAAACGCTCATAATCCGGAAGAGAAATATCAGCATGAATAGTGGGACTGCCACTACTCGTCTCTTCAAATCGAAAAATTTCAAGCTCGGGTAAGAAATCACTATCCATATCGGGGATAGGAAATGAAGAGGTGATCACGGCATTAGTAGACGGAGTCGGATTATTTAAAGCTTCGATCTTTGAAATGAGAAGATTGATATTAGATAATTTTTCACGAAGTAAATCATCTTCGATCTCATCCTCATCTAGGTCGAAATCCTTTATCTCCTCTAAGCTAATGAACTCATAATCGGAACGCGATTCCTCAACATCATCGATATCTCCACAAGAGTCTTCAATACTCGGAGTATACTCATTGTGAGAATCGGCATAACTTTCAACGTCATCATCCGCAGCGTGATCAAACGGCATCTCATCCGTATCAGCGGTTTCAAAAAGAGGGTTCGAATAAATGATATTTTCGTTTGGAACATCCTCATCTGGAAGCGTATCATCATCGGTCTCATCAAAAACTTCACTGCTCATCGGAGGGAGGGAAGATAATGGTTCTTCATTCAATAACTCTTCAAGAAAACGAATATCTCCCTCCGAATCAAAAGTAGAGTCATCAACCATCGTTGAATCGGAATTATCATTAGCAAGAGAAGTATCGACCTCTTCCAAAACGGGGTCACTTCCCTCAACCGGTGTGAGGGAAGGATTTGAAGAGTCGGGGAGGATAGATTCAGAAGACGGAGTGGGATTGCCACTCGAAGAGTAATTAATGTCATGTGTACAATATAAAGCTATTACAACCCGCCTCTGCTCCTCAAACAACAATTCTTCCATGCTTTTTGTTCCATCATCTTCGACGGTTGTGGTAAAAAATGGTGAAGAGTTATAATAAGAATTAAACATGAGAAGGAAAAAGAATAGAATTATACGGTTTAGAGGGTTAAAGAAGAAGAATCAAATGGATGAGAGGATAAGAAGATTATTTTTGGATTTTATAATTTAAAAACATTGAATAACTCAAAAGAAAAGGAAAATAAAATTTGAAAAGAAAAATCTTTTTGGAATTTTATATTTATAAAAACTTTGAAAAACAAATTTATTTTATTTTTGGTAACCGTTACGTTATCCGTAACCGTTTCCTTCAAAACTACTCGCTATCCGGTTGTAGAATTAAAGTAGTCCGATAACGTTTAATTTCACGATTTGTTTTGTTGTTTATTCGGAATGGTTTACAACCGCCCTCCTTCAACGGAAGACGGAGGATGTTTATTAATGGTGAAAACACTTTAGGAAAAGTGTTTTTTTTTTTTTTTTTTTTTTTTTTTTTTTTTTTTTTTTTTTATTTATTTATTTTTGATTTTTCAATTTTTTTGGTATTGTGAATACTTGGTGACAAGTATTCAAATGGTTTTTTATTTATTATTTTTTATATTTTTCAAAAACAATTTATTTACAAAACAAGATGATAACTTCCACGGGGAAGGTTCTTCAATACACAAAATACGATACGAATCAACGACAACGTTTCAAGCCTTCCCCGGCAGCGGCGCCATTTTTTTGATGTTTTGTTTTTGTATTTTTTTTTTTTTTTTTTTTTTTTTTTTTTTTTTTTTTTCAAAGAAATATTCGTGAAAATATTTCCCCGGGTCGTTCTCCCAACGAAGGTTTGACGGCGTTTAAGTCGATTCGGAGTCGTGACAATGTGAAGTGAATAATTGAAAGTGAATATTTTGGTGTTGATTAAACTAAAATATGAAAAATTAAAAGCATTCTACGCTATTAAAATAAATGCACACAAAGAAAATTCAAACAAATGCAAATCCCGGGCTAATCCCGAGATTTATAAAACTAATAGCGAAAAAGTGTAATAAAAACTCAAGGGATTGAAAATGTAATTTATAAAAACTAATTATATAAAAGAAAATTTAAGACAATAAAAGTTCTATAAAAGTTGAGGGACTAAATTTACAAAAACTGAAACTAACTTAAACTAAACAAAAGACAAGGACTAAATTTGCCACAAATCAAACTATTTTAATAACTCTTAATACGAATTAAACTAAAACTACAGGGACCAAAAGCGACAACTAACAGAAACTTATGAACACCCATTTTCACACAGCAGGTAGTGTACTCAGCACTTTTCAAAAGCTTCTAACTCGCTCAATTCTTGACCAAATTTGAAAACACAAGCTGTTTTGGAAAGCTTTTCAACTAGAGATTCTAAAAATTCAAAAAAAAACTTTTCACAAACTATCAAATGCATCCTCAAATTAAGGCAGAAACAGTTGGACTTAGAACATGAAACTGATGAACAATTTAATACTCAGAAAAGTACCACATTTAAATTGAAAAATAAGCATGCAAATAAGCTAGGAATGGGAAAAACAAAAGCAAAAACTAACTCCTTATACTATGAACTAGCTATATCTGCAAATTCAAGAGATTCAAACAACAATACAGTCCTAATTTCAGCCCTAGAAGATGACTGTTACAGCATGTGTGCAAGCAGAATTTTGACTTTACATATTGGACTATAATTTTGACTTAATCCAATTTCAAATCCCTAAACCTTACCCTATATGTTGCATGTCCTAATTTAAACACTAAAAACACAAATACAAACACAGAAAACACAGATTGATCAAGGTAGCATGAACACAGATCTAAGCTAATAGTTACACTACCAAATGAAAATCTAAGCTAATAATAAGCAAACCAATGATAACACTAACTTACTGAAGTTTATCTAAGATTAAATCAGCAGTCAATTAACTCATCTAACAACTAATTCAATAGATTGAAGATACAAGCAGTTAACAGGCTAGTTAATTGAGAATAATGAAATCAACTACTAAACAACTAAATCAAATTAACAAAGCTCACATTAGATCTGCACAAGCATAAAAAAACAGTAAACCATCAACATTCAAGCAATCTACTCTATAATACCATTTAAATGCAGAATTTAGACTAGGAATTAAAAGTTAAGCTTACAAATTTAAAATCCTAACTGTAATAGGATTTACTTTCAACCTTAGACTAGCCTATCTTTAGATAGGCTACAAATTTCCCCAATCCAACTCTGATCTACACCATAATACATGAACCACAATCTTTGGCTTTTGTTGACCAGCAGCTAATTTACCAACTTAAAACAGAAACTAAGTATAAAAACTCACTAATAGCTACTGAATAAGCTATAATGAGCTTATGAAAAGCTTAACTGAAACAGTAAATGAACTTTTGAATCTACTAAAAGCTAATTAAAATGAACAAGTTATAATGAAAACTGAAATGACAATTTTATTAAATCGTTAAAACATTACAAAGCAGTAAAAGAGATTACAAGTCTAAAAATAATTTGGCAGAGTAATGGAATTTAAAACTACGCTACACTACACTACTCCTAAGCTAACCACTAACTAGCTAACCCCAATGTGAAGTAAGGAGGGAGCTTTTTATAGCCGAGAGAGAGTGAGGAGTTAAGAAATCCACGCTGGCAATCCGTGTGGTGTGCTTCTTTGCTTCTAATCTCAGCCTTTGATAATCTCCCAATCATTGCTCATCAAACTACAACCCTTGGATCAGGAATTAAAACGTGGCCTAACCAATCAAACCCTGCCATCTGTCCCATCGTGCACTCTTCTCTGACATGTGCTCTGACACGTGAGGTGTCTTCTAGAAGTATCCAATGATTGATAAATCATGGTTAATTCGAATGGTGTGGGTAATTTGAACTTTGGTGTAACTAGGGTTCATAATTGGGGTGGAAAGGGGGATCGGGGATAAGAGTGATAAGAAAGGTAAAGTGAGTTTTTTTTTAGTTTATTTCTCCTTTTTACCGAATGGGCGTTGACCGGGTGAGTTTTATCTCTTGACCCGGGTTATGGGTGGATCGGGTTGTGTTTAATATAGAAGGGGAGTGGGCCGGTGGTGTGGTTGGGCTAGGATAGGATTAGGTGGATTGGGCTTTGTGCTTTTATGGGATTGGTTTTATTGATGGACCAGACTTTAGATATGTAGTATATTTGAAGTAGTAAATAACAAGGACCAATTTTGTCAATCTCTGAATTTGCAAGGACTATTTCTGCCATTTTAGTAAACTTGATCCAAGGGCTAGTTTTGCAATATGATGAATCTTCAAGGACTAATCTTGACACTTTGAGCATAATTGTGATCTTCCATTGAAAATAGCTTCCACAGCCTCGGCTTTTGCTACTCATTCCAAATCCCGTGCTCGTGTTTGTCGGTTTTGATTCGTTTTGAGTCCGTTTCACACATATCCGTACCTGCATATTCAAAAACACAAAAACAACACATATTTGGCATTTATGATCGGGTTTTTGGTCTTTATGGTCCGGTTTTGGTCAAATAAAAGTATGTGTTTTAGCACATACCAAGCCTTTTGCACCTTGTCCCTACTGTGGGTTCAATGACCACCATCCTAAGGATTTTCAAACTGACAATTGTTGTGAAAATAGTGGAGGTCCCACTCATGACACCTCAGGACGGGATAAGGTCATTCAGGCCAGAAGAGGTATGACAAAGTCAGGCTCTCAGTCTACTGAGTTTACATCTGCAATCAAATGCATAATTTGTGGTAGCTCAGTCCACTCCTCCACTGACCATAAATCAATTGTAAATGTTAAAAAGACCCCCAAAGCTAAGCCCTCCAAAAAGTGGAGTCCTAGAAAGAACTAACCCAGTTTACTATTTGTGTAGAAACATGCCAGGGATCCTGTTTGGCATCTAGATAGTGGATGTTCAAGAAACACGACTGGTGTGAAGGAGTATCTGCACAAGTATGTTGATGAATCAAGACCCAAAGTGATATTTGCTAATAACTCATCATGTCTCAGTGAAGGTTATGGTTCAGTAAACTGCAATGGTATAGTCTTTACTAGGATAGCTTATGTAAATAGTCTGAAATACAATTTGATCAGTGTCAGTCAACTATGTGATGCTAAATTGATGAACTTAAATAAGTACATTTTATTATCATCATTTATCCTATTTATTTGACTTGTTTTATTATATTATATATGAGAATTGATACGTTAATGTTTACTTTTGTAATTCTCAGGTAAAAACAAGTATTATGTGAAACTTGGCGATTTTGGACTAATTATGGAGAAAAACAAGCAAGATGTTAAGAGTCTACTGAAATGTACAAGATCAAGATCATTCTGCTCCAGATACGCCGCAACATACTTCTTACATACGGCATATCACTATCAAGATTTCACAAGTTACAATCCAAGACGGCAAAGGACATGCGCCGCATAGAGAAATGGAGTTACGACGCATCTTAAGGCGGTGTACGAATATTCCTGAATATATTAATTATTGGGAATTAAATATTCAAGATGTTTAATATCGGATTCTACTCTAAGTATAATTCTGCTGATAGTGCAAAATGGTTTCTGCTGATGATGTTGATTCTGCTGATAGAGCATTTCACTCTGCTGATAGGCTTAACAACTCTGCTGATGATTCTGCTGATGATTCTGCTGATAGCGAAAGATTGTTCCTGCTGATAATGAACAACTCTGCTGATGGAAGGATAAGATCAAAAAGATATTTATTGTATTTTGGTCAACAATATACGGTAGATAATATCTTACTCCATGTGCTTAGTTAACAAGTTGTATACATAGATACATGTTGTATCTGATGTACTGACACTCAATAGGATAAGTTAACCAAGTAAGTCGGTCAAGACTTTAAGCAATTTGTAAAGATCTTTTGACTATAAAAGAGATCTTAGACTAGTGATATTTAGTGTAGAAAGAGTGTGTGTCAAAAATATAGAAGTGTTAAGAGTTAGTCCATGCATAAGTTAGAACATGCATAACTGTTAGAACAAACACAAATATATCACAAGTGATAGAAACAAAAGATTCAAGGTTGTAACCCTAGTGATATTTCAAGGTCACTCGTATTATTATCTTTAATAATATTGAATCGTTTAGTGATAATCTTTATGTGTTTCATTGCTAACTAACAAACATAACAATTCCATTTCCATAACATACACAACCTTCTAAGTTTGGTTGAGTGAATTCCGCGCACTTAATCATTTTAACACAACATATCATACACACAAAGTTAGAAGGTTTAACCACCTTAATCGTGTGTTCAGGATCCTAGCAAGTGGTATCAAAGCCTGAGGTTGATATTGTTGTTTTTAGAAGAAACAAGAAATGGATGTACAAGATGTTCAAACAAATGTTGCTGCAAAGTTGCCCATGATCAAACCCAATGAGTTTGAGTTATGGAGGATGAGAGTTGAGCAATATTTCATGGTTCAAGATTATGCTCTTTGGGACATAATTCAGTATGGTGATTCCTTCACTTTAGGCTATTCAGATGTTCTTGTTGAAGGGAAGACAGTAAGAAAAAGAAATACTGGACCAGTCTCCAATGATGAAAAGATATAGAAGAGAAATGATCAGAAAGCACGAAACCTGTTGCTTATGACCATTCCTGGTGAGCAAATGCTATCTTTTAACAAATATCTTGATGCAAAAACTCTTTTTGAAGAGATTTGTGCATGGTTTGGTGGTAATGAAACTACCAAAAAGACACAGAAGACTTTACTAAAGCACCAATTTGAAAACTTTACTGCTTTTAGTAATGAGTCTCTTGATAAACTATTTTCAAGACTACACAAGCTTGTTAGTCAGTTAGCTGTGTTGGGTGTTGAGACTGAGAAGGAAGATCTCAACATGAAGTTCTTGAAAAGTCTACCTGGTGATTTTCATACTCATGTTATTGTCTGGATGAACAAACCAGAAATTGAAACTATGAAGCATAATGATTTGTACAACAACTTTAAAATTGTTGAACAAAGTCTAAAGAGAGGTGGAAATTATAGTACTAGTTCTGGGAATGCTGCACTCCTATCAGTTCCTAGTGTTAGTCATACAGAAGAGGTAGATGAAGTTGAAAGTGTTTCTAATGTTACTTATGGTGGTCCTTCTGCTAGTTTACAAAAGGATATTGCTGGACTTGGTGATCCAACATTTTATGCCTTTATAACCAGTCAAGCTAGTGGTTCTCCTTTAAATCATGAAGACCTTGAGCAGGTTGATGGTGATGATTTGGAAGAGATGGACATTAAGTGGCAAGTTGCTTTACTTAGCATGAGGGCTAAGAAGTTTTGGCAGAAAACTGGAAAGCAAATTACCATAAATGGTAATGATACTGCTGGGTTCGATAAGAAGAAAGTAGAATGTTTTAACTGTCATAGGTTGGGACACTTTGCTAAAGAATGTAGAAGCCCAAGGAAGCAGGATAATAGAAACACTTGGTATAAACAAGAAAGGAATAAGGAAGTACTGATGGAAGAGCCAAAGGCTATGCTGGCCATTGATGGTATTGGATATGATTGGAGCTCTATGGCTACTGAAGAGGATGCACCACCAAATGCTGCTCTTGTTGTCGATGAGATTGCTCTAATGGCTTCTTCTGATTCAGAGGTAGATACTATTCCTACTTGTACTAATTCATGTCCTAATCTTAAAAATTATGAAGACATTAAAAAGAGATTTGATGCTTTTAGAGAAGAGTTAATTGATGCCCTTCATAATTTAGCTAATCACAAGAGGTGTGTAGGAGTTCTAGAAAAACAGATTCTTCATTATAAAAAGAATGAATCTACGTTTACTGATGATTTAAATGCTTTAAAAAGAGGAATAGCATTTAGAGATGAACTACTTAATGATCAAAGTAGACAGTTATCTGAAGTCAAAACTGAAAAAGAAAATGTTAAGGTAACTATAGATACTCTAGCACATTCCTCAGAAGGAATGAATAAGATTTGGGAAGCTCAGGTAATTGATAAAGCTAATTCAGGTGTAGGTTACAAAATTGTTCCTCCACCATATAGAGGTGTTCCTTCACCTCCAGGTGTTGACCTAGCACATACAGGCTTAGCTGAGTTCCAAGAACCAATCATGGAATATGGTTCTAAGACTAGTAAGAGTCTTAAGGTAGAAAAGATAAGTAAAAGTTTAGATAAAACTTTACATTATCAGGACAAGGTGTCCTTTGCTAAGAAAGGAGATGCTATAGTTGTTGAAGATTGTACAACTGATAGCGATGATGAAAAAGAACAGGTTATGTCTAAACCTGAAGTGGTTAAGAAAGTAGGAACAAGTGTTCCTAAGGTAGTCAAACACAATACTGATAGGCCTCATACAAACATTAAGCATGTTAGGCAACCAGTTAGATATTGTGAGCAATATAGAACCACCAACAAGCCCAGAGGTAACCAAAGGAATTGGAACAACCTCAAGTCTAACCAATTAGGTGATGACTTTGCTTTTTACAACAAAGCTTGTTATACATGTGGTAGTTTTGACCATCTTGCAGCTTTCTGCAACCAATGGGTATCTGGGTATGAAAACCATAGAGTGAATCACAAAAGGCAAACTCCTAAATCTCACTTTCACTCTAGTTCTAAGAAATCAAACCCCAGAGTAGTCAAAAGCAAGTCTATCTCAAAATCTGATTCTGCTGATAGACCAAATGATCCTGCTGATAGCAAATTTTACTCTGCTGCTCGACCATTTATGACTATTAACCCAAAATCAACAGCTAAGGGTGCAAAAACATTTTTCAAACATGCTCCTACAACTGTTCTAAGTCCCATTCAATCAAAGGCAGTGGTCCATAAACAAATTTGGAGACCAAAGGGTAGACTACAAAGTTAGCAGATTCTGCTGATAAGTGTGTGATTCACTCTGCTGATAAGGGAAAAAGGGCAAATGCTGTTAAGGCCTCAGCATGTTGGATTCATAAATCCAATGTTGCATCAACTATTCTTAAAAGATTCAATTACATTGATGCAAGAGGCAGATCCAAGTCAATAATGGCTTGGATCCCCAAAAGAAACTAACACTCTTATTTGTGTGCAGGGACATTCAAATGATCAGGAAGAGGATCAAGGATATTCAGATAGTGGATGTTCTAGGCACATGACAGGCAACATGTCTTATCTTTCAGATTTTGAAGCTTTAAATGGAGGATATGTTACCTTTGGAGGGGGTGTTCGTGGCAAAATTTCTGGTAAAGGTACAATCAAAACCAGAAATTTAGATTTTGAAGATGTGTACTATGTAAAAGAGCTAAATTATAATCTTTTTAGTGTTTCACAAATGTGTGACAAAAAGAATAATGTTCTTTTCTGTGAGACTGAATGTCTTGTACTTTCTCCTGATTTTAAGATGCCTGATGAAAGTCAAGTACTTCTTAGAATTCCTAGAAAGGGCAATATGTACAGTGTAGACATGAAGAATATTATTCCTAAAAAGAATTTAACTTGTCTTGTTGCAAAGGCCACATTGGATGAATCAATGAAATGGCATAGAAGGCTTGGTCATATTAACTTCAAAACCATAAATAAAATTGTTAAGAATGGTTTGGTAAGAGGTTTACCTCACAAAAGATTTGAAAATGATCAAACATGCATTGCTTATCTAAAAGGCAAACAACACAAAGCCACTTGTAAGCCCAAAATTTTTAACTCTATCAATCAGTCTTTGTTTATGCTACATATGGACTTATTTGGACCTGTTTCAGTGATGAGCATAATGCATAAGAGATATTGTCTAGTTATTACTGATGACTATAGTAGATTTACATGGGTTTTCTTTTTAGCCACTAAGGATGAAACATCTAGCATCCTTAAGGACTTCATTACACAGATAGAAAATCAAGTAAGCAAGAAAGTGAAAGTCATTAGAAGTGATCATGGGACAGAGTTTAAGAATAGAATTATGGATGATTTCTGCAAAGAAAAAGGTATTAAGAGAGAATTTAGTGTTGCTAGAATACCACAACAGAATGGTGTAGCTGAAAGAAAGAATAGAACACTAATTGAAGCTGCTAGAACAATGTTAGCTGATTCTAAGTTACCAATAAATTTTTGGGCAGAGGCAGTCAACACTGCTTGTTATGTTCAAAATAGAGTTTTAGTTGTGCAGCCTCACAATAAGACATCATATGAACTTTTTAATGGTAGAACTCCTGCAATAGGATTTCTTAGACCTTTTGGATGTCATGTGACAATTCTCAATACCTTAGACCATTTAGGAAAATTCAATGGTAAGGCAGATGAAGGTTTCTTTGTTGGTTATTCTCTTAATAGCAAAGCTTTTAGAGTTTACAACACAAGAAAAGAAATAGTAGAAGAAAATCTACATGTGGAGTTTTTAGAAAACAAATCCAATGTAGAAGGTCAAGGACCAAAATGGCTATTTGATCTGGAATATCTAACAAACTCAATGAATTATGTGCCTTTTGTTGCAGAAACTAATGATTTTGCAGGTTCAAATACAACAAATGAGGCAGAGTTAGAGAAAGATCAAGATTATGTGATAATGCCAATATGGTCAAGTACAATTGTGGAATCAACTTCGACAACTGATGAACCTTCTTCTAGCAAAGCTAAAGAAAGTGTTGAAGATGAAAGTAAAGAGTATGGAACTCAGGAACAACAAAGTGTTTCTGCTGGTAGTATTTCTGTTGCTGCTGGTAGTGTATCTGTTTCTGCTGATGACTCTGCTGATAAGCTTACTGATTCTGCTGTTCGGCCAAATGACTCTGCTGCTGGCCCTTCAGAAACAAAAGAAGCAGAATTCTCAGATAATGAGGTGGATTACAACAATCTTCCATCAAATTATCAAGTTCCTACTACACCACAATCAAGAATTCACAAAGTTCATTCCCTGGATCATGTGATTGGAGATATACAGTCAGGTGTGAAGACAAGACAACAATTGAAGTCTTCAGACCAACAAGGGCTTCTTGATGCCCTTTATGCTTCAAAACAACATGAGCTTTCAAACTCTTGTTTGTTTGTATGTTTTCTCTCACAAGCTGAACCAAAGACTATTCTTATAGCCCTAGATGATTCAAGCTGGTTAGAGGCTATGCAAGAAGAGCTTCTTCAGTTCAAGATTCAAAAGGTTTGGGTGCTAGTTGATTTACCTACAGGTGTGAAGGTAATTGGCACTAGATGGGTTTTTAAGAACAAAAGGGATGAAAGAGGAATTGTGATCAAGAATAAAGCTAGATTAGTAGCGCAAGGGTACACACAAGAAGAAGGGATAGATTATGATGAAGTTTATGCTCCAGTAGCAAGGATTGAGGCGATTAGGCTTTTCTTAGCTTATGCTTCATTTTTAGGCTTCACAGTCTACCAAATGGATGTCAAAAGTGCATTTTTATATGGTGAAATTGGAGAAGAGGTATATGTTTCACAACCTCCAGGCTTCATTGACCCATTACATCCAAACAAAGTGTACAGAGTAGTAAAAGCTCTCTATGGCCTTCATCAGGCACCAAGAGTTTGGTATGCAACACTAGCTTCCTACTTATTAGAAAATGGATTTCAAAGAGGAAAGATTGATCAGACACTGTTCATCAAACAGCACAAGAAGGATCTTCTGTTAGTGCAGGTGTATGTGGATGACATTATCTTTGGATCTACTAGGAAAGAAATGTGTTTAGAATTTGAGAAGCTTATGAAAGATAAGTTTCAGATGAGTTCTATGGGAGAACTTACATTCTTTTTGGGTTTGCAAGTTAAGCAATCATCTGAAGGCATATTTATTAGTCAAGACAAATATGTTGCAGAGATACTTAGAAAATTTCAATTTGCTGATTCAAAAATAGCAAGCACACCAATGGACTCTGAGAAGCACCTTCTGAAAGATGAAGATGGAGAGAATGTAGATGTACACAATTACAGATCTATGATAGGCTCTTTGATGTATCTTACATCATCTAGACCTGATATCATGTTTCTTGTTTGTGTTTGTGCAAGATTTCAAGTTACTCCAAAGGTTTCTCATTTAACTGCAGTCAAGAGAATTTTTAGATATCTCAAAGGTCAACCAAGGTTGGGTATATGGTATTCTAGAGAATCTCCTTTTGATTTGGTAGCATATTCGGATATTGATTATGCTGGTGCTAGCTTGGACAGAAAGTCAACAACTGGAGGATGTCAATTCCTTGGGTGTAGACTTGTCTCATGGCAATGTAAGAAGCAAACAAGTGTGGCAAATTCAACAACTGAAGCTGAATACATAGCTGCTGCAAGTTGCTCTAGTCAAGTTCTATGGCTTCAAAACCAACTCCTTGATTATGGGTACAATTTCTTAAACACTGTTATTCATATTGATAATAGTAGTACAATTTGTATTATTAAAAATCCAGTGCAACATTCTAAAACAAAACACATTGAAATTAGACATCACTTTATAAGAGACTGCAATGAGAAAAGATTAATTCAAGTTCTTAAAATTGCTTCAGAACATAATTTTGCAGATCTGCTAACAAAAGCTTTTGATGTTTCAAGGTTTCAGTACTTGGTAGCAAGTATTGGAATGCTTAATCTTTAAATTTTCAATATGATGTGTTTATGTAAATAAATTTTTGTTGTTGCTACTGATTCATAAGGTACTGCTAATGTATCATAAGGTACTGCTAAAGCACACAACGTGCTGCTAGTACAAAATGTAAATTGTGTTATTCATACAGTTGGTTTTATGATCATACTAATGCAAGACAAGTACTTTGTACATTGTTCTTTTGGTTTTAGACTAACAATTTCAGGTATGAATATATAAACACAAAGGATGTTTTCAAGTGAAATGGAAACAACAGGATTGAGATATTAGCTGCTGACCATAATAGGTTTATGATGGACTGAGTTTGGGACTTTAAAGCTCCTTAAAACTTCTTTCTTGAAATCTAGTTATGATATTTCACATTGAATTGATGACTTAGTTGATCAGATAGTAACTGATACAACTCACTTTCTATCATTTTATACTTTTAAGTATAATGTGCAAGTCTGAGGACATCTGATAGAAAGAACAGCGAGCAAAAGTGAATCTAACACTTGTGTTAGAGGTAACAAATGCCACGAGCTGGAAACCCTGTCAAGAAAATCTTTTGAATAGATTTATCTTTACACAGGCAGTTATTTATAACTGAAAAATATTGGTTCTCACACAACCAGAGGTTGCTTTAAACCGAAATGCTGATTAAGTGTCTGTTATACACTTAATTTCTTTCAAAATGGTTGAAAGTAGTATGATTTTTCAATTCTAAAATCATGAACATACTACTAAGTTAAATGATTTCTTAAAAGGATTTTCAAGGATTCACAAAAACCATTCATTAATGGATCATGAATCAAAATGTCCACTGATTCACCTCTCATAGGAGTTAACACACCTAGAAGTGATGAGGGCAGTAACTTAAACTCTTAAGGAATTGATGGCTTCATGTACAATATTGTCTGACAACAAGTTCACATTGATAGATCAGTCAAAGGTACATAGTGAGATCTTCCAAACAAGGGGAGGATGAAACAAAAGTTATTTGCTTCAGGGGAGGTAACAATCTCAGGGGAGGAAATAATGACCCAGAAAAGGAAGATAATCCAATATATGGAAGGAGAAGACAAGAGCATACAAGATGATGAGGAGGTTGAAAATGACAAGAACATTCCAAAGGAGAAAGTTCTATCTAGATCAAACGAAGAAAAGTTTCAATTTCACTTCAAAGACATGCTGGTTAGATGATTTCACTTGTTGAAACAAGCATCCAAGATACACAGCATCATTGCCTCTTATAATTCCTCCATCCAAGGAAATTGCACCATCTTTTAGTCCAAGATAGGTTCAATATGTTTTGATATTGCTAAAGTCAAAGAAGAGCAAAGTAGATGAATTACTGAGAAGATATTCAATCTTGAAGAACATAAGTGTTTGAAAGATCTTCAATCCAAGATTTAATTCAGAAACATGTTTGAAAGGATTCACATGTTTAGGGGAGGATTGTTGGGAATTAAATATTCAAGATGTTTAATATCGGATTCTACTCTAAGTATAATTATTAATCTTGGACCCCACGCGAAGTTAAGTCAATGCGCCGCATCTACTTATCCTATGCGCCGCATCTAACCCTCAGACAGAAACTATAAATACCCCAAAGTCAGACGAATTTCGTGTGCAAAAAAAAAAAGAGGTTGGACAGTGCAAGATACCAGACGAATTCAGACGTATTAGCAGCATAAGACACACCCAGAACGAAGATACAAGAGCTGTAAGAAGGTCCTGCATGTATTCAATTCATTAAGTAGTTTTGTTTTATTGTATTAGTACACTTTAATTCACCAGGATTGATGGGCTGATGTCATGTGACTACGAAAAATCATGTCCACCCCTTAAAATTGCTTTCCCATTAATTAAAGTTTATATGTTGATGTCTTTGGTAACTTTTATTAGTGCATTGATAACCTCTGTGTCTAGCTGAGCATTGCTTGGGTCGCCATGCCCCTTCCTCGCCCATTTATTCTATCGTTTCTAGGATAGTGGGATAGACATAAGTGATCATTAAGGGTTTACTCGCCGATAAGATTAGAGCCAACGAGAAAGGGTTAATTATATACACTTCATATAAAACTAGCAATAAAACAAGTGACAAGCTACTTAATTATCAGGACAGGTCTTCTTATTGTCTCAAGTATCTATCTGTGTACGTGTGTGCTAATCGCTGATTCGTGCTCATTAGTTTAGTTTACTATTTAATCATAACCAAACCGTGCCAGTCTCTCAGGCTGAACCCCCTTGCGTTAGATTAGGTTGTACAACTAACTTAGGATATTAAAATACTGATTAGAATAACTAGATAATACGTTTCACTCTTAGTGATCGACACTCTACTTACCATTATATTCATACTGACCGGGTACACTGCTCGTTAAGTGTGTGTGTTATTGATAAGTCGGCTAAATATAAATTTAAAACTTGAGTAGGCATTAATATTGCTAAACCGCAACGACACATCACGCATCAAGTTTTTGGCGCCGTTGCCGGGGAGTGAATTGTTATTATCTGTTAATTTGATTAGTATTTTAATTAGGTTTTAATTTTTTAGATTCTAACCACTAACCCTGTTATATATTAGATAAATTGCATTCATTGTATTTTTTTGCATATTTTCTGTTTTTGTGTGTTTTTTATTTTCTTTAATTTTTGTTTCTTTTTGTTTGTTTTTATTTTTGTTTTTCTGTATTTTTCTGCATTCTGCTATCGTTGTACTGTGCTGATACAAACGATACGGCGCATCTGTTTTCACAGATACGGCGTATTGCGTTTAATTTAAAAAAAATAAAATACAACGCGTTTAATAAATTCGAGTACGACGCATCTTTCCCCAAGATACGGCGTATTCTGTTTTTAATAAGAAATTTTTCTAAACCCTAACGCCATACGACGCATCTGTTTTTGCAGATACGGCGTATTTTCGATTTAAATTAAAAACAGTTTTCGAATTATTAAACAGATACGACGCATCGATTTTTGTCGATACGACGCATCTTCTGAATCAAAAATCTTGTATTTTGATACGTAACGAAAATACGACGCATTAACTTTTGTTAATACGACGCATTTAATTTTAATAAATATAATCGATTTTTGATAAATTAAACCTGATACGGCGCATGCTAAAATTATAAGCGGCGTATCTGTTTTCTGAATAAAAGTCTGATTAAATTTTAACGATTATAAGATACGGCGTATACAACTTTTTGGATACGGCGCATCGTCTACAGATATCAGCAAATTTTATTTTACTTTGATTGTTTCACTCTTCTTTTGCACGAGTAAGTTTTATTTCAGGAAGATGGACGATCCGGATATTACAATGGAAGAATATGTCAAGTTTATAGAGGAAAGAGCCATGAGCAATAATCAGGTGTATGATTGGAAAAGAGCAAGATATGGTGCACAAGTCATTGAGACGAAAGAAATCACTATGGAAGAATACTTGATTTTAGGACAAGAAAAGTCAAGGAAAGAAAGAAACAAATTGCCATTTCAACACACTTGGTGTATGTCAAATGATGATGAAGAAGATTCATATACCGTGAAACCAGTTCTGGCAATTGTTATTGATAGCACTTTTTTTCCAGAGATTGCACAAGATGATGTGTATACGGAACCTTACGTTGAAGAATATTCTGCAATCGTATTACCACCATTAGACAATCCATCGGATGAAGATGAAAAGTATTCTAATTTTGATTTCGAACCATTTGACGCAATTGTATATGATGACATACCTCAACCAGATTTTGACCCAACGAGGGATTTTGAAGAAATCTGTGATTACTTATTTAAGGATAAAATTCTGGACGATGCTGAAGTTGCAAGACCACTAGTTAAAGATGGAGATTCACAAGATGAATTGGAGTCACTTACAACACAAAGTGCACATGAAGCACCTGTGATCAACCCGTTTTTGGTGGAGCTCGAGGAAGAGTTTGGTGATGAGCTCTTAAA